>CM053573.1:140580494-140852705 GCA_028646485.1 Cryptoprocta ferox | reverse complement strand
GCCTGTCGTTTCAGAAAGTGTTCTTTTAATGGTGTCTCTCGGTTTCTCTTGTTGTGCCTGTGATTATTTTATTTCCCTGGTCAGTGATATTTGGGACTCTCCACCACGTGTACTTTGGCTTGTTTCTTGAGGTATCCCTGAAAAGGAAATAGACTAGCATACAAGGAACAAAAGCACGCAAACGCACAGACAAATCAAACAAACAAGCAAGCCAAAAGGGGAAAGGAAGTAAAGAAAAGGAAAGGAAAGGAAAGAAAAGAAAGAAGAGAAGAAAAGAGAGAAGAAAAAGAAACAAAAACAAAAAGAAAAAGAAAAACAAGGTGGGGACAGAGACAGCAAAAGTCTGTGGACAGTCTAAAAGCATATAAGCAGCCAAGAGGAGAGATAAGAATATGCTAAGGGAAATATATCTGGATGGCAGCAGAAAAGGAGAAGCAAGGAGAAAAGGGAAAAAAAAAACAAAAGACAACTCCCCTGTGTGCATGGGCGTGGTTTGGCGTCAGGTCAGGTCTCGGGGGCTGCTCTCTCCAAGGCCCCGCCTTGGTGGTTGCGGGGAGAAGTATGGCGCCGCTTCAAAGCTTTGCCAGAACCAAGCGTTGCAAGCCGCCCTTCTGAGTCCTATCTCCCTGTGCCGCGGGCGAGCCAAACTGTATTCTCCAAGCTCCGCCTTGCTTCCAAATCCCAGTCCGTGCAGTTCAACACCGTCACCGGGGATGAGATGCGCTCCCGCTGGCAGCCGGCCTCCCGGCCCGGCTTGCACTGCCGTTTTTGCGCCACTGCCTCCGCTGCCGCTTTCAAGGCGCCTTTCTTGGTGCCGCCGCCACCGCTTTTCACACCGCCGCCGCCTTTATCTGCGCCGCCGCCTTTCCCGGTGCGGCTTGGAATGGATGCCGCTGCCGCTGCGCCCAAGGAAGAATTCGCCGGCCAGATGGGACGGATTTCTCTCCCCACGTCCGGCCATTATATATGGGGAGACGGGCGAGTTTTTCTTCCCTTAGAGATGGTTCTATGAGCGTTTTCCGACTCTCTTTCTCTTCCCCTGGTCTCTCCGGGGCACAGCGCACTCTCCCTGTCTTGGGCTGGGGCTCTTCCCCCTGCACCACTGGGACCTGCTCGTCCCCCAATTTCCCAGATCACAGTCACTCACTCAGGCATCTTTGAGGTTGTCTTCTTTCTGGCGTCTGTTTCTTCTTTCTCCCACTTGCAAATCCGAGTTTTATCACTTCAGTCCTTCTCAGTTCAATCCATGCGGGCGGGCGCGGATTACAGAGCTCCCTGCTTCTCCGCCATCTTGCCCACCCCAGAACTGCTCAATATTTATATAACCACTTCTTCAGTAATTTTTACAATCATGGATCTTATATTGTTCCAGAAACTACTAGTCCTAGTGAAGTTTCTGTTTCATTATCCAACAAAGCATAAGTGATAAATTATTAAATATCATCTTCAGGTGACTTGGAAAAGTTTATTTCATGGAGAAAATCAGTCATAAGCTTTTCTTAATTCAAAAAAATGGTTGAATGTGTGAGTTGATAAGAACCATATTCTTTTCCCTTTTTTTTTTTTTTGAGAACCATATTCTTATTGATGCTTGCACGTTCTCTGGGCTAATCAGTGTACATGTCAGCCAGAGAGCCTCTACTTTTCAGGTTCTTAAACTATACAGGACCCACGGAGGGAAGCAAATCAAACTGAGAGAAGAACCACAGGAAAGTGTCCATGTTGTCAGAACTCTAACATACTGACGTAATTCTAAAGGATTTCAACACTTTTTGAATTAGCCATTCATATCTCTTAACATATGCAGATTGAAAAAGTCCTGAGGCATTTGTATGATTAGCATTCTGCCTCTAAATAAGAAGATTATACTCTTTTTTAAATTCTAATTCCTTAGTTAACATACAATGTTATGTAGGTTTCAGGTATACAGTAATAGTGATTCAACAATTCCATACAGCACCCAGTGCTCATCATAACAAGTGCCCTCCTTAATCCCCAACCCCTATTTCTTCATCCCCCCACCCAGCACCCCTCTGATAACCATCAATTTGTTCTCTACAGTTTAAGAGTCTGTTTCTTGGTTTGTCTCTTTTTTTTTCCTCTCCTCATTTGTTACATTTCTTAAAACTCCACGAGCCAAATCATGATATTTACCTTTCTCTGGCTTACTTCCCTTAGCATTATACTTCAGCTCCATCCATGCTGTTGCAAATGGCAAGATTTCATTCTTTTTTATGGCTGAGTAATATTCCATTGTGAATATATACCACATCTTCTTTAGATCCACTCATCTGCATATGGACACGTGGACTGCCTCCATTATTTAGCTACTGCAAATAATGCTACTATGAACATAGGAGTGCATGTATCCCCCTGAATTAGTGTTGTTCTATTCTTTGCATGAATATCTAGTAAGTGCGATTACTGGATCACGGGGTAGTTCTAGTTTTGATTTTTGTGGAACCTCCATACTCTTTTCCACAGTGACTGCACCAGTTTGCATTCCCAGCAACAGTGCACAGGGGTTCCTTTTTCTCCACTTCCTCATCAATACCTGCTGTTTCTTGTGGGGTTTTTTTTTTAGGCTATTCTGATAGGTGTGATATCTCATAGTTTTGATTTCCATTTCTCTGACGATGAGTGATGTTGAGCATCTTTTCATTGTGTCTGTTGGCCATGTGGATGTCTTTGGAGAAATGTCTGTTCATGTCTTTTGCCCACAAATAATTAGATTATTTGTTTTCTGGGTGTTGAGCTGTATAAGTTTTTTATATATTTTGGATACTAAGCCTTTATTGATATGTCATTTGCAAATATCTTCTCCCATTCCACAGGTTGCCTTTGATTTTGATGTAGTCCCAACAGTTTATTTTTGCTTCCGTTTCCCTTGCCTCAGGAGACCTATCTATAAAACCGATGCTATCCCTGATGTCAGAGACATTACTGCCTATGCCCTCTTCTAGGATTTTGATGCTTTCAGGTCTCACATTTAGACTGTTCATCCATTTTGAATTTATTTTTGTGTATGGTATAAAAAAGTGGTCCAGTTTCATTCTTTTCCATGTTGCTGTCCATTTTTCCCAACACCATGTGTTGAAGAGACTGTCTTAAAAAGGTAATACTTAAAAAGTGATCAATTTGAAAAAAGATTTGGTAGGACATTGGACCAGAAGTTACAAGGAAAAGCATCTAGTCACTGCTCTGCCACTGGCCATTTTGTGACCAAGGCCAAGTCAATTATGTTTCTATTTCCACATGTGTGCAATTTCAAGGGAGAGATGGATTAACTTCTAAATTGTTTTTTTACAATGAAAACACAAATGCTTATTATCAGAAACTGACTAACGAATTAGAGGAAGCAGAGCAAAAACTTATCTTGGTTCAAAGACAAGCCTAAAGTACTTATGAAACACTAAATTGTTTTCTCATTCTACAAAATTAAATAATGCTTACAAGATTTATTCAACCAAAAGAAAATGTATTACAATGCACTAAGTAAATGTTTTCACCAATCTCATCAGAAACCATTCCTATCAGAAAAAGAAACAACACACTATCTGAAAACTCTTATAGCTTTAAGTTAGAAACTAAAGTAACAAAAACATTTCTTAGTCTATACCAAATACTTACATACAACTATATCTATATATGATGCCCTCAAAAAACTGGCTTTTTCTCATAATCAGCCTGTTTAAATGTCACCATTTCAACAAACTGAGGGGGGAAGGGGAAGGGGGAAAGGTAATGGGGGGTGATGGTCTTGGTGGAGGTCACTTGTGGGGAAGAGCACTGGGTGTTATATGGAAACCAACCTGACAATAAACTACAATGTTTAAATAAATAAATAAATAAATAAATAAATAAATGTCACCATTTCAGGCACCCCTTAAGTCCCATTACCGTACACCTCACAAGTGTCCCCATACTCATGACAGCTTCTAAAGCTGCACTGGCCAATAGACTTTCTGCAATGATACACACGATCCATATCTACACTGCTCAATACAGTATCCACCACATACATGTGACTAGTAAGCACTTAAAATATGGCTGGTATGAATAAAAAACTACTTTTTTTAAAGAAAGTTGTATTACAAAAAAGCAAGAGATAGCCTTTGTATAAATAAAGCAGTCTAGCCTTAAAATGTTGGAAAAGCTAAGAATTGTAAGTTGTTAAAAAGTTCCAATGAGTTTACTGTTAAGCATAGCAGGTTAATACAGTAGTTGAAATCCTCTGGGAGATGCAAGTCCAAACCATATACAAACAGAAAACAAAAACTGGGCAATGAGAGGCCACCCAAAATTAACACAGTTTCAGCTAATTTCCATCTTTGAATAAAATAAGCTGTAATAATTTCCTAAAATAACTCAGAGTAAAGGGGAAAAGGGAAGGAATATTTTTTTGAAATAAATCTTAAAAACATTATACTTAAAAGTGATCAATTTCGGAGCGCCTGGGTGGCTCCATCGGTTAAGCATCCGACTTCGGCTCAGGTCATGATCTCATGGTTTGTAGGTTCGAGCCCTGCGTGGGGCCCTGTGCTGACAGCTCAGAGCCTGGAGCCTGCTTCAGATTCTGGGTCTCCCTCTCTCTCTGACCCTCCCCTGCTCACACTGCATGTCTCTCTCTCAATAATAAACATCAAAAATCAAAAAAAAAGTGATAAATTTGAAAAAAAAAATTTGATAGGACATTGGACCAGAAGTTACAAGGAAAAGCACCTCGTCACTGCTCTGCCGCTGACCATTTTGTGACCAAGGCCAAGTCAATTATGCTTCAATTTCCACACGTGTGCAATTTCAACGGAGAGATGGATTAACTTCTAATTTTTAATTATGTATAGAATAGGCAAATTCATAAAGAAAGAGTAGAAGAGAGGTTACCAGGACCAGGACGGGGAAGTGGAGTTACTGTTCAATGACTAATCGCCTCTGTTTAGGATGATGAAAAAGTTCTGGGAACTGATAGTGGTGATAGCTGCACAACATTGTAAACATACTTAATACCACTGAATTGGACACGAAAAAATTACTAAAATGGTAAATTTCACATTATGTATATTCCCACAGTTAACCTAGTTTCTTAATGAAAATATCATGTATTATTATATGTGGATCACATACCTTGGTAAAGTTTATTGGCAAAGGATACAAAATTTCCTAATTACCCAGTGTTGAACATTAATTTATTTTTTTAAATTTAAGTTTATTTATTTTGAGAGAGGCAGAGAGCATGTGGGGGAGGGGTAGAGAGAGGGAGGGAGAGGGAGAGACAATCCCAAGCAGGCTCTGCATGGTGTGTGTGGAGCCCAATGCGTGGTTGAACTCTTGAACCACAGGCACAACCTGAACCAAAACCAAGAGTCGGACATTTAAACTGAGCCACTCAGGCACCCCTCTACTTTCGAAAGTTCCAACAAAAGCGCATTTTTATACACACCAACTGGTAATGCATGTTGATACAGTGTTTCTAAAGAATGTTTTAGCAATTTATCTAAGAGTGTTTTAGCAATTTATCAGACGTCACGAAACTATTTATTGCCTTCTACTCATTCCTTCTAAGAGTCTGCCCTAAGGGGAAGAAGAAAAAAACAAACAAGCACCAACATTTAACCACAAAAATGTTCAACATATTATTTACAGTGTCATAATATAATCCAAAAATAGCAAACAGGGTAAATTAAATGATCAGGCATTCATAGCACAGAAGAAAAGGCCTACCATAAAAAAAAAAAACTTAGACAAATAGTTAATTACATTAAAAATACTATGTCATAAGGGGAAGAGAAAATTCTATGTTACTCTATTTTGTTTTTCTATATGCTGAACAAAGCCAAGGAATAAACACCCCTACTTCAACAGTGATTGTCCATCACGCAGCTAAAGGGCCTATACGCTATCAAGGTGATATGGCCTGGGTCAGAGAAGGCCTCATTGGAAGAACTGGTGCTCGAATGGAAAAAGACAATAAAAGAAGGTTCCAAGAAGAGGATGTGTTATTTTTTCTCATTTTCCTCAAACACAAGCTGTTTTACAATTAAGCTTCCATCTAAAAAATAGTGGGGGGAGGGGGAACAGTACTTGATAGATTAAAAAGGTTTTGTTTGGTGTTTTCCCCCCATAAGCCAGCAGGGGGCACCCCAGTTCAGAATATAAATCAGAGCTGACGTGCTCAGTTTTGCTGGTTTCTTTTTAGTGAGCATGCCACAGACCTTCTCAGTTTTACACGTTCAACAACTGCCTAAAAATCCTATTTGCAATACCAGGTTTTACCTTGGGAAAGTCACCTTAGAAGATGCAGAACAAAAATTCTCCAAAAAAGCATTTTGTGAATACCCCTTGTTTCCCACAAATTTTGCCAGCACGGAAGACTAATTGCTATCCTACCATTACCACATCTCACAAAACCCTTTCATTTTCATGTCTGCATGTGGTTCTCTAACAATAACACAAGATTAACAGGCTTGATAATACCAAATGCAACCACTGCAGCTCCAGGCTCCAACATTCACTACCCACCCAGAAGAATCAGGCATTGTGCAAGGGATTTCATACATTTATCTCATTCAAATTTTATTAAGTTTCTTAATTTTGAGAGAGAGAGAGAGAGAGAGAGAGAGTACTCGAGCAGGGGAGGGGCAGAGAGAGAAGGAGAGAGAGAATCCCAAGCAGGTTCCATGCTGACAGTGCACAGCCCGACGTGGGGCTTGATCCCATCATCCGTGGGATCATCACCTGAGCCGAAATCAAGATGCTTAACCAACTGAGCCACCCAGGCACCCCTCAACATTTAATTAACAAAAATCTATGAAGAAGATATGCTATCCCCGTTTTGCAGTTAAGGAAACTGAGGCTCAGCACTTACAGCAACTTGCCCAGGGGGTGGATCTGTGACCCATGCCCAGGTCTGTGAATCCGAAATCCATAACAATTTCATCACCCCACACAGACTCCCCAGGAAGGAGAGAGTCAGAAAGAAGTAATCATCTGGCCAGGTCTCGCTGGCGACTGGAGCCCAGAGCCTTCTAACACTTTATCTAATTGTGCTCTTCACCATCCTATGCTGTCTGCATGTTAAACACATACATATGTCCTTCTCTCAGTTTACAGAGCATAAAACCATTAGATTTGAAATAACATCATAAGGAAGTCAGGCATTATGTATTTATAAAAATAGTGTAAGGCCTATTCTGAAATCTTTTTAAATTTACAGTTGGGATGTCTATAGAAATTGCCAATGATTCACCCTAATGACTACTTCAGTATTTAAGTACTTAGGACCATGTATCTTTGATAAATATGTATGTTGTGATGACTTACTATTGTCTGAAGAAGAATTTATTAAAATGTAAATGTTACTTACATATCCCAGTTTGGAGCTATTCGCAAATGCTGGATTAGTAACTGGAACTAGAAAGAAAGAATAAAATAAGATGTACCTTTCCTTCATGAAACGACATAGAAAGTGACTGCTGACAAATCAGAACTGTATACAACTGAAATGTGAACGCTGCATTAGGAGACAATTAATTCCTCATGAAGATGCAAAAGCACTGAATACAGAAGATAAAAATAAACACTAAGAACATTACTTTGTTTCTCCTACCCAATTACATTCCATAAACGTGCCCCCGCCCACGCTCCCAAACACACAACAAGCACCAAACGAGTAACCTCAATACTATCTTGGAAGCAAACAAATTTAAATTTTTTCAAGCCAGTTCCCAAATGAGCACCCACTATGAAAAATGCCCCAGACCACTGTAACCCCTTCCTGAGGAGGACTTCAAAAGCACGACCAGATTCCTGTGGTTTTACTGATGACCAAGACAGTCCAAGAAAATATTTGCAGGGGAAAAGGGAGAAAGAAAAGTTTTAGAGACTCCAGGTCTATCAGAGTGATATCAGAAATCTCGGAGTTCACCAGGTCAACCAGGAAACCAGGCCTTGTTCCACACGTGCAGCTCATTCTGGCAGCTGATGAAAAGGTCTAACGTCTTATGATTTCAGATGTGAAAAATATCTTACAATTATTACAAGTTAAAATAAAAAGCAAGCCAAAGTATAACAAAAGAAGAAGTTCAAGATCACTGTCTACTCAACTGCCTTCAGACCTAACGAGTGAACAGAATTCTGGCAAACCTATAACCTTGATCATTTTTTTTTCACTGCAACTAAATCAAATTAGTATTTTAGCACTGATGTTTTAATCTGGATAGAAATACAAAAGTTACATGCACAAGGCAGGCTGCAGGATCTTGAAAGGCATCTTGACAACTGAACCACCTACCAGTGGGGAATGGAGGAGCCGTGTGGCCACCTCCCGGTGTCCGGTCACAACGCACAAATAGCAGAGGAGATTCAGCTTGGCTCGGGAAGCCCCCATGCTCTTCTCAGTGGAGTCAATCTGTGAGCACACTTGCTGCAAAAAGTCATTCCAATCTTGGTCTTTTAGAAATACTAATTTATCCCCTGGAGAGGAAAGAACATATTAAAGGTGGATATCATGTTAAAAAAATGCTGAAAACATTACAAGAGAAATAAAATGGAACACAGAATTACAGCAGCCGAGGACAAAGATGATCCTAGATTTACAATGTCAAAACCAAAAAGTCCTCCAATGATGACACTACTTTTTATTTATTCTGCTGATTCCTCTCCTTTTCTACCCATGGACCCTTTTTCTCTATATGAAAGGAAACCTATGTTTAAAAGATGCCTAAAAGAAGCACCCTGCAACCGAGAATATAACAAAATACTAAAGTACAGAAAGTTGTATTACAAAAAAGCAAGAGATAGCCTTTGTATAAATAAAGTAGTCTAGCCTTAAAATGTTGGAAAAGCTAAGAATTGTAAGTTGTTAAAAAGTTCCAATGAGTTTACTGTTAAGCATAGCAGGTTAATACAGTAGTTGAAATCCTCTGGGAGATGCAAGTCCAAACCATATACAAACAGAAAACAAAAACTGGGCAATGAGAGGCCACCCAAAATTAACAGAGCTTTGGCTAATTTCCATCTTTGAATAAAATAAGCTGTAATAATTTCCTAAAATAACTCAGAGTAAAGGGGAAAAGGGAAGGAATGTTATCTTGAAATAATAATCCTCTAAAGTTTTCATGAATAGTGGTTCTACTTGGCACAGTATATTTAAATTTAAATGTTTTATTTTGAATTTACTTTGATTTTATTTAAATTCTAGATTATACTCTAGCAATGATGAGGAATGTTTTTCTGGATCTAGCTTAACAGCTTAAAATAGATTTTATCATACAAAATACATCAAAGTTTAAGGTATGAACAAATATCTGATCCCACATAAAACTTCGCAGTAGGTGAAAGGAAACTGAACAATCCTTGGAGTGTCTTCACTCCCACACCATCCACCCCACCATCAGCTCCCTGGAGTAGAGTCTCAATTCTTCATTGTGGTCTCCGACCCTCCGTACCCACACAAGAACACCATAAATGTTGGAAATTTAACAGGCTGTACAAGAGGGAAGGTCAAGAGAAGGGCCTGTCCAGCTTTATCGGAACGTTCACTCCCACGGGAGTACAAGGCAGCCCAGACTCAGCTGAGTAAGCTCAAAGGATGGCACAAATGGATTACAGGTTGTTTGCAATGTACACAGCACTGCCCCAAGAAGATAGCCAGTTGGCAAGAAAATAGGAATGTAGCTTTTTAAAAAGGGAGGGGAGGAAGTGCCTGAGAGGCTCAGTCAGTTAAGCATCTGACTCTTGGTTTCAGCTCAGGTCTTGATCTCACAGTTCGTGCATTCGAGCCCCACACTGGGCTCCTCGATGATGGTATGGAGCCTGCTTGGGATTCTCTCTTTCTCTCCTCTTTCTCTCTCTCTGCCTGTCCCCTGTTCACGTGCTCTCTCTAAATACATAACTTTAAAAAAAATTCCATTTAGTATTACTTGGCAATCAAAAAGAAATCTTGCCATTTGCAACTATGTGGATGGAACTAGAGGGTATTATGCTAAGTAAAATTAGTCAGAGAAAGACAAATATCATAGGACTTCACTCATATGAGGACTCTAAGATACAAAACAGATGAACATAAGGGAAAAGAAGCAAAAATAATATAAAAACAGGGAGGGGGACAAAACATAAGAGACTCTTAAATATGGAGAACAAACAGAGGGTTACTGGAGGGGCTGTGGGAGGGGGGCTAGGCTACATGGGTGAGGGGCGTTTAAGAATCCACTCCTGAAATCAATGTTACACTATATGCTAACTAACTTGGATGTAAATTTAAAAAATAAATTAAATTTTAAAGAAAAATTCCATTTTCTATTAAATGTCTTATTTGCATCTCTCTGCCAAGAGTCTATGTTTGACAAGTCCTTTGTAATCCTACCTGAGTATGCTGGTAGATGCAGTATCTTTGGGTCAAATTTAATTGGTGGTTGTTTCATTATCTGTGGTTGAAACAAAACAAAAACTTTTAAGATACCTTTTGAGACATACCTGTCTTCTGACATAACTCCTATTATCAGGTTATAAATCAAGGAGGACAGAAAAGAACACTATAAAATTTGTCACCAAAAAGAAAAAGAATTCAACAGTGCCCTTTCAAATTAAAATATACAAGCACCAATAATAGTTTATAAAAACAAGACCATTTGGGGGCACCTGGCTGACTTAGTCAGTAGATCATGCGACTCTTGATCTCAGGATCATGAGTTCCAGCCCCACAATGATGGCAGAGTTTACTTTAAATAGACAGACAGATAGATAGACAGATAAAGCTTTGTGGAAAAAGAAGCACTTTATCTTGGCAAGCAAGTAAGTTGCTTGCTTATTCTTAAGCAAACCAACCTCTAGGTTAGAAATTTAGTCATTCAGGGGCACCTGCTGGCTCAGTCAGTTAAGCATCCGACTCTCAGTTTTGGCTCAGGTCATAATCCCACAGTTTCATGAGTTCAAGCCCCACATCAGGCTCTGCACTTGGACTTCCCTCTCTCCGCCCTCCCCCCCCCCCCCGCTATCTCACTCTCTCTCCAAATAAACTTAAAAAAAAGAAATTTAGTCATTCAACAATATTTATTGGGTACCTGTAAGGGTGAGATACTATGCTAAGTGCTAAGGGGGCTACAAATATATAAAAGACATGATCCTATGGTCAGAGAGCTGATACTATGGTTGGGAAGATAAAACAAACATGTTAAATGTCAAAAAAAAATTCAACAATGCAAAATGGGCAGGTCATAATTATAGACAGAACATTTCACAGAAATTTTTCTAAAAAATGAGAGAATGCAGCAAGCACTTTAGGCTGACAAGGTTTATGGAACAACTGGAAGGAGGGCTAAGGTTTTAAAGAATAAGAACTTCATGGTTGAATTCGAGAACACACCATTCCAGGAAGATGTAAACAGCATGAATAGGAAAGTACACACCTTTTTTTTTTTAAGAAACTGGAAAAACGGGTAGTTAGATCCATGAGTTTGCAACAGCCAGGGTACTTTCACCTTGAGACTTTTAATTTAAAAATTCACCCAACATTTAGATACCTAACAGCTCCAAAACCTCCCTATAGAACATTTCTTGCCAGAAATGCATAACCTCCCACATACTAATCATGAGAAACACTTAGAAAAACCCAGCTCGAGGGACTGCCTACAAAATACCTGACGAGCACTCTTCAAGTATCAACGTCATGAAGACCAAGCAAAGACCATGAAAGACAAGGACAGAAGGTAGGAGAAAAAGGCCTGACAGCAAAGTGGAACAAGAGACCCTGGGAGAGAAAAAGGACATCAGTGGTACAAGTGGTAAAATTCAAATAAATTCGGTAATTTAGTTAACAGCACTGTACCAATGTTAGGTCCCCGGCTTTGCTAACCACACTATGGTCCTGTAAGATGCTAACGTTAGGAGAAGTTAGGTAAAATGTACACAGAACTCTATTTTTGAACCTTTTCTGTATATCTAAAATTAGAAGTTTAAAAAAGAATTCAACTAAGGCTTCCCCAAAACAAGTATGGTTATAAAAAGAAATAAACAGAAAGAACATTGTTAAAAAGACATTACAAACTGTTCTTAGAAGGTCCACTGGGAAAATGACCCATTTCACATTAAATTTGGCATGATCTACAGTTACGTTGCCAAATATCTGAACTCATAAAAAGAATTAGCTCCATTATGAAAAATAGCTGGGTAATCTATATGAAATGTTGTCTGCCGAGTAGATAAATATGCATCCAATAACTCATTTGGTTGTCTTTTTTTTTTTTTTTAGTTTTGAGAGAGAGAGAGAGAGAGACAGAGTGCAAGTGGGGGAGGGGCAGAGAGAGAGGGAGACACAGAATCCAAAGCAGGCTCCAGGCTCTGAGCTGTCAGCACAGAGCCTGACACAGGGCTTGAACTCACAAACCCTAAGATCATGCATGACCTGAGCCAAAGTCAGCCACCTAACCAACTGAGCCACCCAGGCGCCCCAGAACCCATTTGTTCTAAATTATAGTAATGTTCCCCAATGAAAGGAGAGAGAATGGTCATAAATTAAAATGGAAGAAGACATTTTAAAAAGAATAAAATACAGAATAGGTAATCCAGAGGGACTAAGAAGTTAATTTTTTTTCTTCAGAATACTCATCATCCCCTAGTAACAAAGAGGTATATTCCAAGAGATTTGAAGCAACAAAAATCACACTGGGTATAAAATGCACTGTGAACCAGGCCTCCCCAGGCTCCCAGTGTCTCCCCACCCTCTGGCCTGCAGTCCTGAGCACCTGCTAGTCTCTTTGTGACTTGCCCCCCCACCCCAGTGCGGGGAGCAGCGCCCACTCACATCTGCCTCCCTAACACATCCACGACTAGAATGTTTGGAGAAATTCATTCGAGAATGTACAGAGAAACAAAAGGAATGAGGACTAAGGCCTGAGGTCTAGAAGCCCATGGACTGAGGGGAGGCGGAGCTGACGCAGAAGAGGAAGACATTCAGCACTCAGTGAAGGGACAAGTAATGCAGGAAGAGGAGAGAGTCACATACAGGGTGGGTGTTAGAAATGTAGACGCAGCACGAATGAAATAAAAGACATGAGGAACAACAATGAAAAGAAAGCAAACAGTATTTGGAATGAAGGTATCACCAGGATTTCAGCCCTCAGTGAAGTCTAAATAAAGCTCAGCCCTCAGCTATTAGTGCATTTTTCCCCACCTTTGGGTTGTCAATAATTGGGGTGATGACAAGATCGGAGTCTGTGTAGATAAGCTCTCTCATCTGGGATTCCAGGTCCTGCTGACTCAGGTGTTCACTTGCAATCTGAAATAAAAACAAAAAGGAGGCTTTGTTTCTGTGACTACTGCCGAGCGTTTAAAAAGTGGGCTAATAAGACCATAAGACACCACTAGAAGGGTCACCTGTATCCGTGTCCCTCAGGTTGCTATTCAAAACACTCAGCCTTCTTTGAGCTTCACAAAAATCCTCAGTCCTGTATATCATCATTCTCATTGTTACAGGAGGAAAAAAACAAAGCTCAAAGTAACCAGTCTGTTCGCGTTTATCACAAAGGTTAGTTAGGACCAGAACAGATCTTCCATAGTTTGATGTTGCAGGCTACAATGAGGCAAACTTGTTTTCCAATTACCAGCATGGTTTTTAATCATTCACCCACTGAACACTCACCAATTTAGTCTGCTTTACAGAATATTCAGTATGAAGTTAAAATTATAGCGGAAAAGAATTTCAGGATCAAATACTAACTCACTACCTAAGCATTAAACACCTCTATCTTTATAAAAGCTAAAGTAGACTGGGGCGCTCAGTCGGTTAAGCGTCTGATTTCAGCTCAGATCATGATCTCACGTATAGTGAGTTCAAGCCCCCCGATGGGCTCTGTGCTGCCAGCTCAGAGCCTGCTTCGGATTCTGTGTCTCCCTCTCTCTCTGCCCCTCCTGTGCTCGCACTCCTGTCTATCTCTCTCAGAAATGAATATTAAACATTTTTTTAAATAATAATAAAACCTAAAATATAGTTAACACATAATGAAAATGAATAACCATATTTAAGATTTTTCTTTGTATTCTACTTAAACATAACTCTCATTCCTAGTGCCATACCGCCTTGGGACGTCACATCAAAGTATTTATGTATTAAGAACTTCCACTGAGGCAGCTCTTCCTGCCCATGGATCCCATCCCCATGCTTTAATAAAAACACCTTTCTGCACCAAAAAAAAAAAAAAAAAAAAAAAAAATTCCACTGAAACAATGACCAGCAAATAGAACAAAACTGGAAGGAAAAAAAAAACCCAGTGAAGTGAAAAATGAGGAAATTCTCCAAAACTGAGGCAAGGGCATGAATAAAGGACTAATTAGCTAACAAGGTTCTTGGAAACCAAGACCACCCCTTTGCAACTTAGAAAACAGACTTATAAAAAACCCATGAAGAATAAGTGAGGAACTTTGTAAAACAAAGAATATAATGTTTAAAAGGATGGACAATTAAGAGAAAAACTTCAAAAAAGGCCAAAACGAATGAACTAAAAAATTATTAATATGAGAATTAGTAAGGCAGACCAATTAGAAATTTATATGTAAAAATTAATTTCCTATATATAAATGAAATGTATGCACAGTTAACAGATTCTACAAATGAAATACCCACTGACAATAGCAAAAAAATAAAATATAATTCTCAGGAATAAAGTAAGTGATTAAACATTGCAATCTACTAAATGAAAAAAATTAAATTGTAAAATTACGTTCCCTTGTTTGAAAATGAACATGTATGTATAGACTCAGAAGTGGAGATGTCAAAATATAACCAGTGGTTACCCTGGATAATTAAATTACAAGTAGTTTTTCTTTGTCCTCTCGTACATTTTCCAGATTTTCTACAATTATAAAAATTTTGTAATTGAATAGAAGAGGATCACTTAAAAATTATACAAGATAAACTCTTATATACTACTTATATAATGACTGCTTGACTTTTCTCAATAAAATGATTAAGTGTACTCCTCTACAATAACCATGGCCAGAAGATATTCAACATGTTACATTTCAAAATGCATTTTTGGGGGTGCCTGGGTGGCTCAGTTGGTTAAGCATCCAACTCTTGATAACGGCTCAGGTCATGATCCCAGGTCATGGGATCGAGCTCTGAGTTGGACTCAGCACTGAGCATGGGGACTGCTTAGGATTCTCTCTCCCTCTCCTTCCACCGCTTCCCTACTCATACTCTTGCTCTAAAAAAAAATAATAATAATAAAAATAAAATGAACTTTTACTGTTACATGATTTTCTCTCACATACAACTAAACAATTATTAGCAGAATGAGATTTTATTATAGTGCATGTATATTTCGTTTCAATGCAGACATAAATTTCACATGGTCTAAATGCATTACACATTACATAAAAATTACAGTAACAAGTGAAAGCAATTGTCTCTCTCAAGCAGTAAATACAATGAGATAACTTGGAAAAACCTTTAATTCAAAATGCCTCTACATTCAAAAACAACTATGACTGAAAGAAATTAAAGACCTAAACAAATAGAAAGACCTCCCATATTCATGGAGGAAAACTTTACATGATTAAAACAGCAATACTCCCCAAAATGACCCACAGATTCAATGTCATTACCATCACAAATTGCTGGAAGCTGGCTTCTTTACAGAAACATACCAACGGATCCTAAAATTCGCATGGAAATGCGCGGGACCAGAATGGCCAAAACAACCTTGAAAAAGATCAAAATTGGAAGAATCATACCTCCTAACTTCAAAACTTACTAAAAGCTACAGTGATCAAGAGTAGCTAGTTACTGTGCTACCAGCATGAAGAAAGATGCAGAGATCAACAGAACAGAGAGTCCAGAACTAAACCTCACCTTCGCAGTCAACTGACAGTCAACAAGAATGCCAGGACAATGAACTGGGGAAAGAACAGTCTTTTCAACGAATGGTGCTGAGACAACTGGAAATCCACATGCAAAACAATGAAGCCGAACCCTCTACTTCATGCCGTATACAAAAATTAACTCAAATGGATTTAACAGCTAAGCAGAGACATAAACCTTGGTGACCCTTGAGTAGGCAATGGCTTCTAAATTATGACACCATAAGTGTAAGCAATGACACACACACAAAAAGATAATTTGAACTACATAAAAATTAAAAACTTCTGTGCTTCAGGGTGCCTGGGTGGCTCAAGTCAATTGATCAGTGACTCCTGATTTCAGGTCAGATAATGATCCCACGGTTATCCCAGACTCCATGCTGAGTTGTGGAGCCTGCTTGGCGTTCTCTCTCTCCCTCTGCCCCTCTCCTCCACATGTGCTCCCCCTCAAATAAAAAATAAATAAAAATTAAAACTTCTGTGCTTCAAAGGACACAACTGGAAAACACAATCCACAGAATGGAAGATTTATAAATCGCACGCCCAGAATATATAAAGAATTCCTTACAACTCAATAAATGAGCAAAGATTTGAAAAGACATTATTCCAAAGGAGATATACAAACGGCCCATAAGCACATGAAAAGATGCTCAACATAATTAGTCATCAGAAATGCACATCAAAACTAGATATGATTTCACACCTCCCAGTATGGCTATAATGCAGCATTATCCACAATGGCCCAAAGGTTGAAGCAACCCTAGTGGCCAAACATGGATGAATGGATAAACACAATGTGGTACCTACACACAATGAAAATCTCATTCAGCCTTAAAAAGGAATGAAATTCTAACACATGATAGACCTTGAAGACATCATGCTAAGTGTAATAAGCCAGACACAAAAGGGCTAATTTTATACTGTTCCATTTACATGAGATTATTAGGCAAATTCACACAGGCAGAAAGTACAGCAGTGCCTGCTATGCCTGGGAGGAAAAGGAGATGGGGAGCTATTGTTTAGTCGGTACAGAGTCTCAAGTTGGGATAAAGAAAAAGTTCTGGAGATGGATAGTGGTAGTAGTGGCACACACACGGGAACTTAATACCACAGAAGTGTACCCTTAAACATAGCTAAGTGGTAAATTTAATGCAACATGTATTTTACCACAATTAAGGAAAAACAACAGACAATAACTGGTTTTGTCAGAGATGGGTAAAAACCGGAATCCTCACACACTGCTAGTGAGAATGTAAAATGGCACAACTGCCTTGCAAACCAGTGCTGCAGTTCTTCGAAAGGTTTAACAGAGTTACCACGTGATGCCGCAGTTACACTCCTGCAGGTATAAAGAAATTCAACGCACGCCCACTCAAAACCATTTACGCAAACATTCATAGCAGCATTGTTCACAACGGCCGAAAGGTGGAGACACAACCCAAATGTCCATCAACTGATTAATGGAAAAATGTGGTACATACAACAGATTATTTGGCAATAAAAAGGAACATCGTACTGATACATTATGTTACGTGAAAAAAGCCAATGGCAAAAGATCACATATCGTGTTATTTCATTCATTTGCAATGTCCAGAATTGACAAATTTACCAAGAAAGAAAGATTAGTGGCTGCCTAGGGTGAGAGGGAAGAGAAATGGAGGGGAAATGGGAGTGGCTGCTAATAGATATGGGGTCTCCTTGTGGGACGATGAGTGTTCTCAGACTGTGGGGATGGCTGCATGACTGTGAATGTGCCCAAAGCCCCTGAACTGTACACTCTAAGTGGGTGAATTAAATGGGATGTCAATCAGGTATTACTGAAGCTGTCGTCAAAAAATTAACTATGAAACAACTCTCTTGTCAGAGTACTTACCAGAAAAAACAGTGATAATCAAAGAAAATAACTGAAAATTTTGTCATTACGATCATAGTTTGGAGATCAACTTGGAACTATTCTTCTGAGTCTCCATACCTTATGGAAAGGAAGGAAGGAAAGAAGGAAGGAAGGAAGAAAGGAAGATTGATTCCATCTTTGCTCACCTTGGTCAAAGGAGAGGCCTTCTGTGGTGAATGTTGAGTCATATCCTCAGCAGGACTTAGTCCGACTGCAGTGCTAGTTCTCGGAGTCGGGCGAGAACTGGAAATACACACCAGTCAACATTACTCAGAGTTCAGAAACTCTATCCTGTTTACCATTATCTGGGAAAAAACACATCTCACAAAAAAATGGTAGAATGTCAAGATTCTAGATGATCTCCTACACTGAAACTCTAATTTGTGTTTATATGACACCTTTTTTGTAAATATCTTCAATTTCCTGGCTAATTTATTATGTATTTATAGCACCTATGCTATATACAGTATTTTCTATTTTAACCAGAAACCTTAAAACATTTTTTTAAGTAGGCACCATGCCCAGCACAGAGCCCAACACAGGGCCTGAACTCACAACCCTAAGATCAAAACCTGAGCTGAGATTAAGACTCAGACACTCTTGGGGCGCCTAGGTGGCTCAGTTAGATAAGTATCTGATTTCAGCTCAGGGTTTATGGGTTCTCACAGTTTATGGGTTCAAGCCCCACGTCAGACTCTGTGCTCACAGCTCAGAGTCTGGATCCTGCTTTGGATTCTGTGTCTCCCTTTCTCCCTCTCTCTGCCCCTCTCCTGCTCATACTTGGTCTCTCTCTCTCAAAAATAAATAAACATTAAAAAAATTAAAAAAGAAAAAAAGTCAGATGCCCAACTGACTAAGCTACTCAGACACCCTTGATTTTATTATTTTAAAAAATAATATTTTTAAAAATGTCTGCTCATATCGGCAGGAGTAACATAATAATATAGGTCAGAGATGGAAAATATTTACAATTCTATTTCAGAAAATATTTGATATGGAAAATCATCTTGGTATCTCTGTAAGATAAGGAAAAAGTTATAATCTGCATCTATTTTTAATGATTCCTCCTATACTTAAAAATGCTGGACAGGGGCACCTGGGTGGCTCAGTCAGTTAAGTGTCCAACTTCGGCTCAGATCATGATTTCGCAGTTCATGAGTTTGAGCCCCACGTCGGGATCTGTGCTGATGGCTCAGGACCTGGAGCCAGTTTCAGATTCTGTGTCTCCCTCTCTCTGCCCCTCAGGACACACTCTGTGTGTGTCTCTCTCTCAAAAATAAACATTAAAAAATTAAAAAAATTTAAAAATGCTGGTCATACTCTGTGGGTCACTCCATTACTCCTGGGGCTCTGATTTGGAGTTTTTCACATTTAAGAAATTTTTCCACTGAGATCACTAGGGTCTTTTTTTTTTTAATGTTTATTTATATTTGAGAGAGAGAGACGGAGTGCAAGCAGGGGAGGGCAGAGAGAGAGACAGAGACAGAATCTGAAGCAGGCTCCAGGCTCTGAGCTGTCAGCACAGAGCCCAATGCAGGGCTCGAACTCATGAACCCTGAGATCATGACCTGAGCCGAAGTCAGAGGCTTAACCGACTGAGCAAGGCACCCCATTAGCAAGATCCATTAGGATCTTTCTTAACGAATTCCTTCAAATTCCCAAACATCAGGATCCTCATCTCTTTCACTTATCTGTTTTTATTCATTCATTAAACAAGTAGTTACTTGACTCACAAAATATGCCAAAGATTATGCAAAGTTTTTAAAAAAATGAATTAATGCCTAGAATGTATATAGATAAATTCAACATACTTTATATTTAAATAGGGTAAAACAAGTCAGGAAATACTAGTTCACTGTTATAACCCCTTTGTCATTAAATAAAACTATCTGTTTACAAGACCAAAACTATAAATAAAATACAACACTTAACATGTATTAAAATTTTAAATATATTGGTCTTTATTATATTAAAATACCATTCTGTTCTTGATAAAATTATTTCAATGATTACATTATTAAATAAACATTGCTTAAGCCTCCATATAAAACAACATGTAACATGGCATGCCTGGGTGGCTCAATCGATTAAGCATCCAACTTTGGCTTAGGTGATGATCTCATGGTTTGTGAGTTCAAACCCCACATTGGGCTCTCTGATGTCAGCACAGAGCTTGCTTTGGATCCTCTGTCTCCCTCTTTCTCTGCCCCTCCTCTGCTCTCTCTCTCTTTTGAAAACAAACATTTTTTTTAATTTTTTAAATAAAAAAATTTAAATAACACAACCTGTTCTTTTCCTCAAAGTCTTTATCCAATGAAGAAGCTCAATTGCTAAAATTTCATATTCAATTCTATTTGAAAGGCAAGGGAAAAAATGAGGAGGTTTTAACCCTTATAAATAGGAAAGACAGGTGATTTGGTTTAAAGCTTTTATTTTTTTTTATGTTTATTATTTTTGAGAGACAGAGACACAAAGTATGAGCCGACAGAGGAACAGAGAGAGAGGGAGACACAGAATCCGCAGCAGGCTCCAGGCCCTGAGCTGTCAGCACAGAGCCCGCCAAGGGGTTCGAACCCTCGAACCGTGAGATCATGACCTGAACCGAAGTCGGATGCTTAACCGACTAAGCCACCCAGGCGTCCCTGGTTTGGTTAAAAACTTTTAAAAATGCACAGCCAAATGGACATTCCATTGGCCAGCACTTGACACGAACTTCAAAAGCAGAGTGATACTGGAATTTGGCATTCACAGCCCTGCCCTTCATCTGTGGAACACGGTCAACCAGGACAAAATGTGCTTTGAGAAGACCTGACTGTCGTCACGCAGGGATTACTTACTGCTCTGTATCTCACATACCTCAGAAGAAACATGGACTCATTCGATTGACCCCCAACAGTACTGTTAGGCCGCAACTCAGCTGCATTTTCTGTGGCAGGAAAGAAAACCATTTTGTGCAAAGAACCAAAAATACCATGAGCAGCACATGATGCAGGCAGAAATTTAAAGAGACTGGTAGCAAAAACTAGAAATTCTCAGAAACGGCATCCTCAGCGGCATGAATGTGCTCCAGCGACAGCTCACCTAGTCTGAAAGAGTGACTTAGTCGCTGACTGCTCTTCTCCCCCTTGGCTTGTCCACTCTGAGGCTTCGAAACCTCCTTGGAATCTTGGGTCCCAGAATGCTCCATCACTTTTCTGCTGTTCAACAGGAGAAAGCCAACACAATCAAACTTATTTTTGAGCTTTCTATAGCATTCTGTGTAGAACAAGAGGTTGGAAAACTTCATTAAATTACACGTAACATTTGGCAAAGCAATGGAGTTAGATAAGCATGGACACCAAGCAGCTAAAGTGAGCACTTACTATATGCAAGGCTTTGTACTGACTGTATCTATACACCTTATCCCTGAGAAATGAACAGCAGATTGGGCAAGTGAACCAGAACTCAAAATACCAGTAAACCGGCAGTGAGCGTCCCTCTTATTTTTCCCCTTCCAGGATTGTCTGGCCTGGACTTCAATGCACGAGTACAGAGCCTCTAAGAGAAGCCTTCTATTTCTGTTCTAAGAAACAGGAAAGGAGACCCCAAAGAGTCACAACAGAGGAAATGCCACGGTTTAATTTTTTTTTTTTCTTTTTCCAATCTATTCTGTCCCTGCCACCGGGCAGCCCTACAGCAGCTGGCTGGGAGCAGCAGCTCCCAGCTAGTGGCTCAAACTGACAGAGAGGCATCCTCTCAATCCAGAGAGCTAGGATCATAAGAACAGGAGGCAAATCCCTGCTGCTCTGTTCCCTTTCCTCTCCTCTCTTGCGGTCCTCCTGTCACTTGGCCCCAAACACATCCAGCAAGACATAGAAACTGTAATACACCAGGACTAAGTGGGGCTTATCGTGGGACTGCCAAAGCTGGCTCTGAAAACCAAAGCCTAAAGAAAAACCACAGGATCTTATCAACTTATACAAGAAGGCATTTGACAAAACTCAACAATTATTCGAACTGAAGAAGGGCAGCTATGCAAACCTCCAGTTCATTGTACTTAATGGCAAAAGGCTAAATGCTTTCATCTTAAAGGCAGAAACCAGGCAAAGATGTTCACTTTCATCACTCCTGATTCGATGTCTTACTGAAAAAGTCCTAGCAAGGGCAATAAGGCAAGAAAAGAAAACAAAGTCATGCAGATTAAAAAAGAAGATGACAAACTCGGGTAAGAGGTCTTCTGTGCCTTGTGGACACTGGGGGACCAAGACCAGAGCCCCGCTTTCTGTTAGTCCCCACAGAGTGTAACACAACGGTGGGAACATGGTTGAATCTCACTGGATCACAGAAACCCAATTTGAGAGAGACCTTAAATAGAATTCAGACTTCTCTATCCAATACACTGAATTTGCCAAGACGGAACTCAAGAATCATACAACCATTCACCACTGAATAAGTTGGGGGGTGGGGGGTATCAATTATCGGGCCTTTATTCGACTACCCCTCACCTTATTCTTAACACCATCATTTTTTAAAGTGTCCTGGGCTAAGAAGATTTTATAATAACAATGTGGTATATTAGTCAGGAAAAGACAGGAGCTAGGTTATGCTGTGGTAACATACAACCCACAAATCCTTGTGGCTCAGAATCTCCTAACTCTGTCTCCCTCACGCACATGGCCACTGAAGGCTGGCAGGGAGCTGTGCTCATCACAGTCACTAGAGACCTAGCTTGACAGCAACTCCATTGGGACCTTTTCTTCCCAATTACCTCATCAGGAGGAAGAAGTCAATCTCTTACTGACTCTTCAAGAGTCTATAGAGAACGACACACGTCACTTCTGCTCACATTTCATTAACCAAACCAAGTCACGTGACCACATCTAACTCTAAAGGGGGTAAGGAGATCCCACTATGGGCTTACAAGGTGGGAAGTGAGTTATATTTGCTGAACAGGACTAATGACTACCATACTCAGTCACTGACTGGAGAGTAAACAACTGATCAGAAAAATGAGCAAAATCGAGAACACAGAAGGTCACGGATGAAACCACACTTAATCAAATGCTTGATTTTCTCCTAGTATGAAAGCAAACAAATTCATGTCATTGACGCTGCATTATTAGAACAGTAATCAGTGTGATCATCTGATAAGATAAGCTTATACGCTACCTGAAGGTGGAATTCTCAATGCTTGATTCATGATCTCTCCTCGCGAAAGCATCCTTCCAAAATGAATGTTGCAGTAGGCCTGCCCAAGTTAATCTGTACAAAACATAAACATTAAAATTCTTTTACAGGATTTACCATGCATAATTCCCAAGCCACATCCCAATTACATATGTCAGATTTTATAATTTATAAATTTCTCTATTCAAATGTACCTCTGCAATTCTTTCATACTTTACTTGCACTGTAGTATACAATTAACCTCTTAGCAACACCCAAAAAAATAATTCAGAAGTCTTAAATGGTACGGAATAAAAGAGTCTAAAAACTAAGTATTAGAAGTCTCAGGGTTCATAGTGCATGGAGTCTGATAAAAACATTTTAGGTTCTCAAAAGAGTCTATGAAGAGACCCTATAATTAGCTTAAAATTTTCTTATTATTTTTTACTTTTTTTTGTTTTTTTTGGGGGGGGGGTTGTTTTTTGTTTTCTGTTTTTAGTGTGAGAGCATGAGTCGGGGAGAGACACAGAGAGAGGGGAACAGAAGATCCAAAGAAGACTCTGCACTGACATCAGCAAGCCCAATGCAGAGCTCAAACTCACAAACTGCAAGGTCATGACCCGAGCCCAAGTTATGACCCGAGGTCAAGTCATGACCCGAGCCCAAGTCAGATGCTCAACGAACTGAGCCACCCAGCTGCCCAGTTAGCTTAAAATTTTAAAGTAACTATATCAGATATTATCAATCTATAATTCTATCATCTTTTATTCTACATACCCTACCTGCTTCATGACTTTCATTTTTGGGACTTCACTTTTAGAATTTCATTTAGAAATAAAGAAGAAAATCAACCTCATGATTTTACACAGTCACATGTCTGTACAGGAGTCAAATGTTTTCCAGCTGCTTTGCCCACGTTAAAATGACTTGAGGCTGGGTGCCGGGGTGGCTCAGTCAACTGGGCATCTGACTCCTGATTTTGGCTCAGTCACAATCCCAGGGTAGTGGGATCACGTCCCACATATGATCCCACCTCAGGATCCACAATGAGCATACAGCCTGCTTGGGATCTCTTTCTCTCTGCTCTCCTCCCCGCCCCCCACCCCCCGCCTCTGCCCTTTTCCTCCACTCGTGCATTCTAAAATAAAATTTTTAAAAATATAAAGACTTTAGGCTGTACCTAAAAGCCAGACCCACTTCCAAAGCATTCATTTTTACTACTAATAAAGTATGCTTCTGGTTATCATCATCAGACTCAGAATGGCTAAGCCTGACTAAAATTTCAATACAAAAAAGAAAACTTGACTCTTCAAAATGTCTCTATTGGAATCAAAACTACTTTGATCAAAATCAAAACATGAAAACAAAGAGAGGGAATCTGTCACCACATATAATATCCCTTTTTTACAAAGGGCTCTTAAAAAACACTAACAAAGAAATTAAAATTGCCAATAAAGTGAAATTTCTTTTTTGTCACCTTAGCAAAAATGTGTAAAGTCAATAATCTAGTGTAGGTAACACTGGGAGGGAAAGGGCTCTCTAGTGGTGCTATACCAGCACACATTCCAAGAATGTAGCGAATGCACCAAACTGTTTCATATTCTTAGCGTCTGGCCACCAACCCCACTGTCAGAAACCTCTAAGAGGTAACTGCCTAAAGGAACAATAACAAATACACAAAAGGGTATTTACCGTGTAGCAGTGTATGTAATATTCTAAATCAAAAAGTCCTCTATGGGCACCTGGGTGGCTCAGTCAGTTAAGCGTCCAACTCTTGATTTCAGCTCGGGTCATAATCTCAGAGTTTGTGAGTTCAAGTCCCTCATCAGGCAGGCTCTGCACTGACAGTGTAGAGCATGCTTGAGATTCTCACTCTTCCTCTCTCTCTGCCCCTCCCCTGCTCGCTCACGCTCTCTCTCTCTCAAAAATACTCTAGGGTTGCCTGTGTGGCTCACTCACTCAGTTAGCTAAGCTTCTGACTCTTGATTTGGACTCAGGTCATGATCTCATGGTTCTTGAGTTTGAGCCCCACGATGGGTTCTGCACTCACACCACAGAGCCTGCTTGGGATTCTCTCTCCTCTCTCATCCCTCCCCTGTTTGTGCTTGTGCGTTCTCTCAAAATAAAGGTGGGGGGGAGCAGAAGTGTACATATAGAGAGAACAAGGTTATAGAGTGGTATCATTTATATAAACAACTATACAATATAGGGATATAAATATGTAGAAATGTGGATACACCATCCTAAATCAAGTAGATTTGTATCCTATCAAAAGGTATCTGAAAGACCATAGCAAAATAACACTAATCCTAGGAGTATTCCATTGTAAGAACAAGGGAAATTAGCACTTCCTTCTACAGTCTTTTTTCTATATTTAACGAAGCTAGAAAATGGGTTATTTTATTTGCTACATGAAATTTAGTCTTCATTTTACACCCTGACACAGAGACCCCAAATACTTGCCTAAACCCCCCTCCCCAGATATCTAGTGACAGAATCTGATCTAGAAACCAGTTGCTCTTGTCTGCCAACCCAAGGAAACCCCCTCCAAACTCCTCGCCTCCCTTCCACAATCCTATGCCACAGTTCTTTCTAATTTTCTGCCATTACTACAACCCAGAAAATTCACACTGTGCCTATTAGCCTTTCACTTAATACTCTCATTGTGACAGGATTATCATAAAAACACATCATACTAAAATACCACTCAGTAGTTATTACATTAACTATCTTGACAGTATCATCCCTAGTTCAACAGTGTAAGACAGGATTTAGCCTGAAATCCACAATGAAAAACAATGCCCTTCTTGGACTTACAAGTTACAAGAAAATCTGTCAACCAAGTAGGCAACTGTTTAATACATTAAAGGAGAAATGGACTTTAAAATTTTCTCATGATTAAAAATCCCTGCAGAGATGGACAAACCAGACTCTTAACTATAGAAAACAAACTGATGGTTACCAGAGGCGCGCCAGGTTGAACAGGTGATGGGGATTAAGGATTACACCTGTCGTGATGAGCACCAGGTGGTGTGTGGAAGCATCGAATCACTATACTGTAGGCTTAACATTAACATTACACTATATGTTAACTAACTGCAATTCATTTTTTTAATTTTTTAATGTTTATTTATTTTTGAGAGAGATAGAGAACACAAGCAGGGGAGGGGCAGAGAGAGTGGGAGTCACAATCCAAAGCAGGCTCTAGACTCTGAGCTGTTAGCACAGAGCCCAACACAAGGTTTAAAACCACAAACCGTGAGATCATGACCTGAGCCGAAGTCAGATGCTTAACTGAGTCACCCAGCTGCCCATAAATATTTTTTTTCCTCCAGCACAAGTGGAGGAAAGGGGCAGAGGGAGAGAAAGACAGAGACAGAGAGAGAGACAGAGAGAGAGAGAGAGAGAGAGAGAGAGAGAGAGAGAATTCCAAACAGGCTCCACGCTCAGCACAGAGCTTGACACGGGGCTCAATTCCATGACCCCAGGATCGTGACCCAAGCGGAAATCAAGAGTTGGACACTCAACCAACTAAGCCACCCAGGCACCCCTAAAATAAAAACTTCAAAAAAAAAAACCTGCAAATAGAAAACACTTTTAATGTAAACTCAGATTTCTTTTTTTTTAAGAAGTAATTTAAATAGTTCTGTGTATATTAAGAACAGTACTATTTTACAAGTACATGAAAGGAGAAAAAGATTATTTTCCTTATTTGTATTAAAATACTATCCACACATACCTTTTCTGAGGATCTTTTTGAAGTAAACCATCAAGCAAATTAATAAAATCTGAAGAAGCTTTAGGAAGAGAAGAATCTAGATACAAATTGAATCCCCAAAAGAAAAAAAAAAGTGGTAAGTACATGAATGTATACCCTACATAAACTTTAGAGTGATAGTTTTGAGCACACATTTTTAAGAGAACACTAAATCCATTATTAACAATTACATCCTCCATTTAATGGGGGCGAGGAGTGGGCATAAGAATAAAAAAAATTTTTTCCTAGACCATAAAAAACATGAATCTCAGAAACTAAACTTGGACTAACCTCGACACTTTCTCTTTACTGAATAAGCCCAGTCAGGATCACCAGCCTTGTCTTCATATCCTTGTCTTCAACTTTTAATTATGCCTCATTTTCTGAGGCATTCTTAACTTGACCAACTTGGCTTTATGATAAACCATAAGAATACTTGCAATCCCTCTTTTCTCCCCTCTCTCCTTTTAAGATTTTTAACAGGAAAATAATGTCACAATATTATGATACTGTCCAATTCCAGTAGTCTGTAAATGTTTAAATTAGACAGAATATACCACAGTCAAATTATCAGTCTGTGGATTCAAGTGGCCATGAAGACAGTGGACAAAGACATCGAACAGAGCACTACAGGGCACTATGGCCACAGTCTGATGAAGATCCCTAACTAAGTTGGGGCCACCAGACGTATCCTGACCAGATCTTTGACACCTGTATTTTCAGATTTCTCTTTCCTGCCTAAAAGTCTTTAACTTAAAGGACAAAACAATAATCAATACTTCTAATATTCAAAACAAAAACAATAATCCAAAGTCATCATTACAGGAAACAGATTTTGTAGAAATCAACCATTCTTAATATAAAATTAAAGAAAAAATAAGCAGTTTTGTTTTCTTTTAAGTAGTACAGACTATTTTCAAAATAACATTTTGGCTTTTTCACTTAGGATGACTCTTGAAATCTTGAAAGAATTCTGTATTCCCAGTTTTTCCATTAATTACTTCTGAAACTTTTCTTCGTAAAGTTGTTTTCATTAGTTTATCTTAAGAATCACTTTTTTCTGGTGTATAGAAAAGTGCTTTACTATGTTTGGCCTTTTAGGGATTTTTCCTTTTCTTGCCTTAAAATTGTTAGTGGTAGATGGTTATATTAAAAATTCATATGATTAAAGTTCCAATCCTTTTAAAACACTACAACTATATCTAGTTTAAACACTTTAGAAACTTTTCAGGCAACTAACAAATGCCTGATTTGTCCCTATTCGAACACTAAACAGAAATAACTACAAGGAACAGGAGTACAAATTAAGTAAGTAGTACATTCACAAGAAACAAAAGTTTTAAAATCTTTATACCAGACTTCTGTTGATATAGGAGCACAGAATAATTTGTGTTTTTAAATAAAGGAATCTATTAGTAGTACTTTTTCATTTCATATTCTTAATAAAAAGGCAAAGGGAATGCTAACATTTCTAAAAATATCAATTTGGGACTATTTATAAAATGTGAATTTGGGGGTTAGAAATCAAAAACAGACTTTGGGTGACAGTGTACCATTAATAGTGTCAGATGTGAATTAACTGCATTTATAATTTAAAAAAAAAACCTAACTTTTGGGGGTTTTTTTAATGTTTATTTTTGAGAGAGAGAGCATGTGTACAAGCAGGGGAAAGGCAGAGAGACAGAGAGGGAGACACAAAATCCTAAGCAAACTCCAGGCTCTGAGCTGTCAGCACAGAGTGCGACGTGGGGCTCAAACCCACAAACCATAAGATCATGATGTGAGCCAAAGTCGGACACTTAACTAACTGAGCCACTCAGGTGCCCCAAAAATCCTACCTTTTGGAACAGGTGGCAAAGGATCTTCATAAAAAATCTTTTCAATTAATTCTGAAAAACTTTCTGAGAAGAATGGAGGTTTTCCTGAAATTACATGAAAAATTGTAAAATTAAACAATAGTTTGCTATTACCAACCTATAACTCTAAATAAATCTCAACTACAGATAGGTTAGGACTACACAACTTACAGGAAAATATATATATATAGCAGTAACTATTTATTGAATGCCTGATCCAGACCAGGCACACTGTAAATTTTTCTATTTCTGCCATTCAAAATGTATCATACTCACAAAGATGCTAATATATATACGGACCATTATCTAAGGGCTGCATGGGCCATTGGACACATCTGAATAATTCACAGACACAGGTACCTTTACAAGAAATTCTACTAATAGTCACAGTTTTTAATAAGTAGGCACATTATAACATTCCAAATGATTATCGTGAAAAATACGTGTATGTCAAGTTCCTTGACCTGGATGTCAAAGGTTCTAGGCATCCGCCTAGACACCAAGCATACAGGACGAATACAGAGGAAGGCAAGCCAAAACCAGTATATATAAAAATTTGGAAAAGCTAGCTTTTTACACGTCTTCCAGGCTAAATACTCACAAACTACAACAGATTTAATCTTTGTGTGTGTGCCCAGCTTTGATTTCAACTGTACCAGAAAGTAATCACCTGAAAACATTTCATAAAGCAGACAGCCCAAAGACCAGAGGTCACTGGTGATGGAGAAGTCAGTACCCCTCAAAATTTCCGGCGCTGTGTATGTAAGAGATCCTACAAGTATAAAGAATGACTTTGTTAGGCATTTGTAACAATCCCCAAAACAAAGCTACCTATGAGAGACCTGGTAAGGCAAAAAAATATATAGCAAGAAAACACACACATCAATATATACCTTCGTGTGTATTTCACCTTTTTTTAAGTTTTCTAATTTTAAGGTTTCGTTTACAAGAATATGTAATATGAACAGGTTTTGGAAATCCACTTGAGTTAGAGGTGTGGCACAATTCTGTATGTTCTTCTTTTTTTAAGTTAACAATTTAATCAGAAGAACTTCTGATTATATTTTTATTAGAATAGGTTATAACCTATTAACACCCCAAATTCCCACTGGCTTAGCAACAAAGGTTTATTTATTACTCAAACTACATGTCCACCACGGGTCAACCCCCCACCTCTGTTCTTCACAGTCACTCAAAGAGCCAGGCTGATAGAGGCTCCATCTCAACACATGCTCCCTCCATCACCAAGACAGGGGGAAAGAATGTAGCACACTGCACACTGGCTCTGAAAATTCCCACCTCCAAGTACCTCACATCACTTCTGCTCACATTTCCTTAGCTTTGGCAGGAAGAAGATGGCAACCCTACCACGGATACAGAAGAACAGGGAATATTTAATGAATAGCACTAAGGTTTGCCACATATACTTTACACAAAGCTTAATATTACATAGATAGCAAATTGTCAGGGTGCCTGGGAGGCTCAATCAGTTGAGCATCCGACTCTTGATTTCGGCTCAGGTCGTGATGTCATATTTTGTGAGTTCGAGCCCGGCTTTGGGCTCTGCGCTGATAGCAAGGACCTGGATTGGGATTCTCTCTCTGCCCCACTAAACAAAATGTTAAAAAAAAAAAAAAAAAGCAAATTCTTGAGCTAGCAAGTTCCCTTATTTACTGATGAGAGAAATCGAAGCTTATAGGGTTCCCTAATATCCCCTAAGTCACACAGCTGGCCACTTGCAGAGCACCCACCAAACCTCTACCTAAAAACCTCCCATCTTCCAATGAGAATATTCTTTCCATGAAGTGAGTAATCACCAATCATCTGGAAAATAAAATTCTACTGAGGTAAACCTTCCAGCAAATACTATCACTAGGGCCCATCTCGGCCACAGCAGCAGCCTCCTGTGTCCTCAAGTTTTAAAGTTCTCCTACATTACATTTTGACTAGACGATCACATTTCATATATACATTCGTCTCATTCACCAAACACTTAATGGAAGGCCTATTTGCCTTTACATTTGCCAGATTCTGAGAAACCAAATCTAAGTAAGACCCCCAAGGTGCCTAGGTACCCTGTCCAACACTTAACCAGTGTGTGCATCACTAATGCATGTTGAATGTGAACATGTCTCTCCACGTCAACTAGAAATGCAAGGCCAGGGATTTTTGCCTGTTTGTTCACATTCGTATTTCCAGTATCTGGAACATGCCTAAATTTATGTTGATTTATGCAATTTATTTGACACGAATCAATAAACGTACTAATGAACAAATGACTATGAAGTCCCTACCTTCATAATTGAATGTTAAAAGACAATACAGAAAAATGATTACACACATTAGGTTCAACGACAGATTTGTAAAGATAACATTACAAAAGGGGTATCGCTTCGCATAATCTCCCCTCAGGTACAGGGACTCCATCTCACTGTCAAAACCACCACCCAAGAATGTGCCCTAAAAATCTTAATTTTAGAATACTAGCTACTCAACAATGTTGAAAATGTTATCTATTGAGAATGCAGAATAAAGCAGGAAAAAATGACCATCCTTAGGTTCTAACGAGCGGACAGACACATAGGAAGCCAAGGACAGGTTACAGGTTTGTCAGAATTTCCCTGTACCTCACACAGTACTGGGGCTATGCAAAACCCACTAGGCCATACCCAGGCTTCTCCTACTGTTATTTTCAATATATTATTTTTACTGTCAAAAACGGCAAAAATATACTATTTTGACTGGACGTTATCTCCTAAACACGTGACCTGGACAACCCACAACTAGGGTTCTGATTTGTAAGCCTTCTACGTACCTTTGACTCTACTCTTTACCGTTTTCTTCAGTGCATTTTCCCCACTATCACCTCCTCCTTCTTCTGCTGCCACCAAAGCAAAGAACTCTTCCAAATTTTCACCTTCCACTTTGGCCAAGCAAAAATTACTGAACTTCAATGTGCCAGGCCCTTCCAAGAGTATCTATAAAGATTAAAAAATGTGTTCAGAATCCAATTCCGTTTGCACTTCCATTCGTACCTCTCCCCATCTCACTGAGGAACTCTGAGCATGAGCTTTCCTGCTTCACCCCAACTCAAAAAAATTTAAATGCATACAATTTTAAAAGAAGCTAAAGAAAAATAAATCCAACATTTTAATGAGAATTAAATATTAAACTGCGCATTCTCAGACATATACAATGAATACATCATAACCATAGAGGGGAAAACCACATGCTTTGGGGAAAGATGAAGACCAATGTATGTGGAATAATCTATACTCCCCAATCCTCTGTGACTGTGGAAAGAGGATTTGAAAACCCACCTGTCCATGTTATTTACTCAAGGGTTCAAAACTAGGGTTTTAAAAATAAAATCTAGGCCTAGATCCACCACTTACTGGCAGCCTGAGCTGGAGAATTTACTTCTTAACCTTTGTAAAGTTCAGTCTCTACACCTGTAAAATGGGAAAAATAATACTGAACTCTTCAGACTGTTTTAAGGTTATACATGCAAAGGGTTTTTTGACAATGACTGGCATGTGATAAGTGCTCATTCAAGTCTACTAACACAATTTGTGTTAGAAGTTACCTGTTGAATAGTGAAACCATGCCAGTGTTCTCCTACTTGTATCTTTTCCCCCAGAGCCATTAAAACTATTTCTGGGCAGTCACAGCAGACCAGAGCCATCTTTGTTTTTAAAAGCAATTTAGGGGCACCTGGGTGGCTCGGTTGGTTAAGCATCTGACTTCGGCTCAGGTCATGATCTCGCAGTTTGTGAGTTCGAGCCCTGCGTCGGGCTCTGTGCTGACAGCTCCGAGACTGGAGCCTGCTTCAGATTCTGTGTGTCTCCCTCTCTCTCTGCCTGTTACCCCCTCACACTCTGTGTCTGTGTGTGTCTCTCTCAAAAATAAACATTAAAAAAAAAAAGATAAAAGCAATTTAAAGTTTACCCTTAATTTTTGGTCACAAATACTAAGGATGTCTGGTAATCTACAACAGTGGCTTTTAAATTTTTTCGAGCACCAGATCCCCTGTAAGTCCTATTAAGATCAACTGCCAGTCCCTACCCCAGTTTCTGATTCAAGAGGTCTGGGTGGGGCCCAAGAATCTGCATTTCTAATGAGTCCCAAGTAATGCTGATACTGCTGGTCTGGGGAACACACTTTGAGAACCACCAGCAGGGGTCAGCAATTTGCAATTTTTTGTAAGTTAATAAACATTTTAGACTTCACAGGCCATAAGATCTTTGTCCTGATAACTCAACTCTGCAGCCAACTGACAATACATAAATAAAAAGATGTTTTCCAATAAAACTTCATTTGCAGAATTGGTCATGCTGCCCGACCCTGCCAACCCCTGATCAAAAGAAAAGGTTACATTACAAATCAGCGTGAATCTCCTAGATTACATATAACACTAGACTTCATTGAAACAACTCCCGAGTTGTACAGCCACTGGGCCAAATTCCAACCAGGACTTGTTTTTCTATAAGCATGAGCTAAGAGTGGTTTTTAAATTTCTCAATGGTTGGCAAAAATCAAAATAAAAGAAGGTTTCTTGATATGTGTAAATTATATGAGACTGACATGTCAGTGTCCATAAAGTTTTATTGAAACAAAGCTGTACACTGCATTTACGTGTGGTCTACAGCTGCTTTCAGGGCTGTGACCACAGTTAAGTGGTTGTTGACTGGAGGCAAGTATAGAGATTATTTCAAACAAGAACTTCTACTCATTATACAGTTTTTATGGATTTTAATGTTCTCTTACAGAGGATCTATAATAACAACATTTAACAAAGAAATATTCAATTTTTTATTTCATCATGGGCATTTTAAAAAAGGAAAAGTAGCAACTCAAACCAGTAACAAGTACAATCCCTAAGAACATGTACTTATAAATAATAGATGCCCTTGATCGAAAGCACCAGAAAATGTCCTAGAAGCTTAACCTAAATACAGTCTGTAATCCATCTTTATCTCATAGACTCAGAAGCTAAGGCAGAGAGAGAGAAAGGGTAACTTGTCCAGGTTCACACAACTTCTAAGCGTCAGGGTCAACTGTGACTCTGAAACTAAGCAGGTTTCAGGACTCTACCACACTAAAGCACATTTAGTTACCGATCATTAGTTTTGCCAGAAAAGAAGCTACTTGACCATAATACCGGTAATCAAGCAAAGCCAAAAATGCCATTATCAAACTAAAAGAGTGGCTCATAATCAGATACCACAATTTAAGAGCTAAGCAGCTTATTTTATAGATATACTGAGCTCATCATTCACAATATACCTCAGCAGCAATAGTAATTATTCAAAGGACTCTGAAGGGAGGGGAGACTTCGCATTCCAAAAGCTATTTCAACAGGTAGCTAAAAAGGTGCTAAAATATGGCATACTATGTTTTTATTTTTAAAATATTAAGTCAATTTCAAGATGTTCTAAATTTTATCTAAAATTAAAAACACCTTTGAGAAAGCATTAAAACTTGATTCAGAGCAGTTAGGAAATCAAACGTCCATGAATTACCTTGCCTGGAGAAATGTCACAAAAGAGAATGCCAAGTTGATGAAGGTGATGTAATCCAGCAATGAGGTCAACCCCAAATTCTCTCACAACATCTTCTGGGAGGTTTTCATCTTGAGCAATAACCATTTCCAAGGAACCACCTGCAAGTTGATTAAAATCACCAATTTTAACCCCCCAGCATTGACACAATGCCTCCAGGAGGTTCAATGCTAGGAGATACTGAGCTTTAAACCCTGATTTAATCAGTACACCTGGACAGACTGGCAGGGGAAATATACATGTGAATGAACACAGTGGACCAAGCACCCTAAGAGTAATCTGTGTCCACACTCCAGAGTCAGCGGCCAGAGAATGACTGCTTGGGCTGGGAGAACAGTCTGGTCCCTACACAAGCAGGCGAGGAGAATCCCTCTGAAGGGGGAATACCTCTAGTGCTATGATTGCTAACTCCAGATCCCATAGGAATTGAACCGCGGCAAAAATTAGAGGTAAATGCCAACCCAAACTGTGCATTTAAAACACATTATGCAAAGTATGGCCACATTTACTCCTGTGCAAAGTGGGATCACGTTCTACAAAGTACTGCATGGCAGAAAAGATGCCTTTCCTTAACAGAAAATCACCACCTTTAGTGTACATTACTGAGGAAATAAGTGTCAAAGGCAAACACACTGTGAAATTCATCTCTATATTCTTCCAAGATCCCGGTCACATTTCTACCATCTAAGCGCCAGAAACAAAACATACAAAAAAAAATTTTTTTAAAGCATCAAGATTCCAAGAGGAGCCAAGTTTAGAGAAACATATATAACCCTGCACATAATGGTCCTTTCCCAGAGCACTCTTTTCTTTGTGAAGGTTGTGTATCCCAAGCAGCTGTCCTAACTTAGGCTCAAATAAAATGCTTTTCCTATCTCTTTAAAACCAAACAAACAAACAAACAAAAAAAAACTCTTGGGGCACCTGGGTGGCTCGAATGGTTAAGCATCTCAATCTCGATTTCGACTTAGGTCATGATCTCACGTGGTGAGATGGAGCCCCATATAGGGCTTTGTGCTGGGCATGGAACTTGCTTACGATTCTCTCTCCCTCCCCCTCTCCCCCCCTACCTCTCCCCCATCCACACATGCAGACCTAAGTCCTTGATCTTAAATAAATAAAACTCTTTAAAAAACTAAATAATAAAAAGTCTTACCTAGCATCTGAAAGTTCAGTCAGAACATTGTGATTAAGGTAGGAGGTATTTGGGGGTTATTTTTGTTTTGGTAGGTAAGGAACCACTCCAAATACAGACATCAATTAGTAAGGCTATAACAATGGTCAGGGAGCAGAAATAACAGCTCAAGCAAAAAGTAACACAGGGAAAGTTACAGTTCCCTGATCACCTCAACAGTACAGCTGTGAAAGTAAGTAAACCATAGTGCTTTCCTATTGGTTATGAAAAAAATAAAATCCAAATAAGTTATTATTCCAAAAAACCAATTTGATGATTTAGTGTTATAAATTATAAGTGCCAATAGGTAAGACTCATAAAGCTAGAAATTACTTAATATTTAATATTTAATGATCCTTTATTATTACTCAATGTATAAATAGAAGTACACTAATGGTAGTACTTTTTCCCTGAAGACCCTGAAACTAAAATCCCAGAAAACAGTGATATATTCCATCATTTTTCTCCCTAAACACTGCCCTAGAAAGTTGTATGAAGCAGGGGCTGTAACACGTTATCTCTATTGTTAGGAGGTAGTATTTGTTGACTTTGTACTTTTTCACACTGCCTAAGTTTTTATGAACACCAAGTATTCTTTCCATAAAAATAAAAACATGATCCCTTTATAAACTAATTAGCTGATAGCTACTTGACCTAAAATACTTGGTTTTTATTCAGTAAGAAAACTTGTTGGATAAGTTAATCACTAAAAAATATTTCTGAATTTTTATGTAGGTGATTTAGAATTTTACACCAAAATAAATCCCAAATTGAATTTTACGGTCTTACCAAATGTCTTACCAAACATCTTTACTCTTTACCCTTCCCTAATATCCAAACAATGTATGTGCAAGTCAACTTAGTCAATAGTATCAAGTGCCTATATTTGTAACACAAAAGGAAAATAAAATTTACATGTTTTTCAAAACTACCTAAAGTGGATATATTTGTAGCATGTCTTATACACACTTACCTGTGCAGAGTTCCACCACGAGCCAGAGATGATTGCTTGTTTCATACCATTCATGAAAAGTTACGATATTCTTGTGTTTAATTTCATGGGTAAGACGGACCTATAAAAACACAGCATTCACACACACACACACACACACACACACACACAAGTTCTTAAAATCCTTGCATCTATTAAGAAACACCTAAACACACAATTAGGAAGTGGGTAATCGTAGAATTTGGTGGAATTCTGTACAGGTATTACAAATGATTGTTATGAAGGTTAGTGACATGGAAAAATGGTAATTTAATATACAATCTTAAAAAAAAAACCTCATGCAATACAGTTTTGTGCATTTGTGTAAACATAACATTGCAAAAGAAATATTCATAGGAAAATGACCAAAAGGTATACATCGAAATAGCTGAACTGCTGGTGATCTTAATTTTTTCTACTTTTCTATTTTCTAATAGTGAGCACACAATACTTTCATAATCAGGAAACAAATCATTTTCAAGGAGGAAAAAAACCTTTACTAAGTAAAAAAAATAAAGGCTCAATGATAAATTATAGATCAGCTGACAAAACACTAGCCCAACATGAAAATGTTTAATTTTATAACAAAAAATGACAGCATAATGATTTGAAGTGAAAAAGACAAGAAACAAAATTATATAATACCATGATTTTAAAATTGAAAACAGAACTCATAGTAAAAAAGACTAGATAAAAAAAACAGGACAGGACTGTCTCACGTGATGGAACTATGCTGCCCTTTTTTTCCCTCTACCCATTCTTCTATATTATCCAAATTTTCTATAATGATGATGTATTACTTTTACGATATTTAAAATAACTCTCAAAGGGTTCTACGATTTTCTTTTTAAATATATCCTTAGTGGGGATGACTGGCTGACTCAGTTGGTAGAGCATCCCACTCTTGATTTCATGGTCCTGGGTTCAAGCCCCACAGTGGGCACGGAGCCTACTCATATACATATATACCCTGAGTGAATCCTAGTATCAATTCACTCAGGCTATTAAAAGAAGAATTGTTACAGTGAACATTTGTACACTGTACATGTGTATGTGTACATTTCCGTTAGCTCATAAGAATACCTGTGCACCAAAACAAGAATGAATTCCAAACTCAATAATAAAGATGCAGGGGCGTCTGGGTGGCTCAGCCAGTTAAGAGTCTGACTCAGGCTCAGGTCATGGTCTCACAGCTCATGAGTTCGAGCCACACAGCACAGAGCCTGCTTCAGATCTTCTGTTTCCCTCTCTCTCTCCCCCTCCCCAGGGTGTGCGCTCTCTCTCTCAAAAATAAATATTTAAAAATAAAATAAATAAAGATGCAAGAGACTGTCCATTAAAAAAATACTAACTTGCTTCAGGGGGGTTTGCTTTCTCCCTTCAAGACCCCATTAAAAATGGGGTGCTTTATTAGCAAACACATCCACACTTAGAATTGGTGACAACTACCCAAGTGCTTTGGATCCTTGTTTTCTGATTCTCTCTCTCTCTCTCTCTCTCACTCACACACACACACACACACACACACACACATTCTACTGTCAGTCACAAAACACAGGCTACTGGGCTCATATCTGTGGAAATACAGAGCACCCTATTTTAGAAATGGAATGTGGTACATACACTCTAGGAACAACTCAGTGGGTATGTATTCTAACACAAAGAAAGGGAAATGAATCCACATAATTTAAAAGACACATAATTTAGATGAGGAGAAAAAACTCAAAGTGGTCGAGAGAATTTGAGGAGCACCTTGTAATAAACTCCTGATAACTTCTGTCCCAGTAGAGACTAGGGAGGGCACATGGTGAACATGTCTAAAGGTCCACTGATTCAGCCACTGGAAGGGGAAAGTCCTAATGAAAAATAAAGGTGTGGAAGTTCCCACAGAAATCAGGCCAGTCAAGCCTCGTACACTCCCCATCAGCATACGCCAAGTACCTCCTCTTCCAGACACCTCAGCTCTCTCAGTCTCGCCCTCCACCTGCACCTCCACCACCCATCTGTTAGAATGATAATATACTGTATTATATGCTGGATTAAATATACTAATAAAATTAACTTCCTTTCAATGTGGCTACTATGAACTTTAAAGTTAGATCTGTAGTTCCCATTATGTTTCAGTTGACCAGCATTGTTGGATTTTTACTAATAATCGTATCATCTCCAAAATCTTCACTCACCAACTCACTCTCTCTAGTACTCCATTTCTGGTTCGGTTCAAACCTCCACACTCCGCACATACACAACCAAGGCAGACGCAAGCCATGCTGACGGATCCAACTATGGCCCCAGCTAGTCTGTCCACCCAGTGACTATTCACACTTTGCTTTCCTTCTGCCTAGAACACTGCCTTCCCCTCCCCCACCTAATTCAGGCCTTAGCATCTCATCCCAGAGAAAACCTCATTGGAAAAGAGATGCCTATGTTCCTAGTGCCGAATCTACAACTCACATCTTGTATCATGTACCTGTCTTTCCTCAACTATGCCCCCTCCTTACAAAAGCCAACACCTCCTCATACCCATTAGAATAGTAATCTTCAAAACAAAAACAAAAAACCAGAAATAGCAAGTACTGCCAAAGATGTGGAGAAATGGAATCCCTTGTAAACTGCTGGTGGGAGTGTAAAATGGCACAGCCTCTGTGGAAAACAGTATGGCAATCCCTTTAAAAAAATAAGCTAAAATATCCCATTTCTGGCTATATCCAAAAGATTGAAAGCAGAGTATGTCCTGAAGACGTATGTGCACACTCATGTTCATAGCAGCATTATTCACAATAGCTAAAAGGCAGAAGCAACCTAAGTGTCCAGAGACAGGTACAGGTAAATGGATGAGCAAAATGTGGTATATACATACAATAGAATATTATACATTCTTAAAAATTAAAGAAATTCCGACATGCTACCACATGGATGAACTCTGAGGACATCATGCTAAGTGAAATAAGTCAGTCATAAAAAGACAAATGATGTGTGATCCCACTTACATCAAGTACCATTCAGAGACAAAGTACAACAGTGCTAGCCTGGGGCTGGGGACGGAGAAATGGGGAATTACTGTTTAATGTGTACCGAGTTTCAGTTTTGCAAGAAGACAAGAGTTCTGGACAATTGAGCAATTGCACTTTGGGTATTTGCCCAAAAGAGTTGAAAAACAGGTCCACACAAAAACCTCTTCATACATATAGCAGCTTTATTCACAACTTAAAATGATCAAGATGCCCTTTAATAGGCAAATGAATAAAAAAAAAAAACTGGTACATATATGCAATGGAATATTGTTCATCAATAAAAAGAAATGAGCTACCAGCCACAAAGAAACACAGAGAAGACTTATATGCATATTGCTAAGATGTCAACCTGAAAAGGCTACACACTGTGTAATTCCAGCTATATTACATTCTGGAAAAGGCCAAACTATGAACACAATAAAAAGATCAACGGTTGCCTGGTGTTGGGAGGAAGGGGGAGGGATGACTAGGTGGAGCACAGAGGATTTTTAGGGCAGTGAAACTCTTCTGTATGATACTATAGTGACAGATACAGGTCCTACACAGGACACATTTGTCCAAAACTATGGAATGTCAACACCATGAGTGCACCCTAATGTGAACTATGGACTTGGGTGATTATGATGTGTCAATGTGGGTTCATCAGTTGTAATATATATGCCACTCTGGTAGGGATACTGACAATGAGGAACACTATATGTGTGGGGACAGGGAATATAGGAGAAATCACTACACTTTCTTAATTTTACTGTGAATCTAAAACTGTTCTTGGGGCACCTGGGTGGCTCAGTCAGTTAAGCATCTGACTCTTGATTTCGGCTCAGGTCATGATCCCACAGTTGCCAGATGGAACCTGGCCCGGGGTTCCGCACAGAGCGTGGAGACTACCTAAGATTCTCTCCCTTTCTGGGGCGCCTGGGTGGCTCAGTTGGTTGAGTGTCCGATTTCGGCTCAGATCATGATCTCATGGTTCATAGGTGCAAGCCCCACGTCGGGCTCTGTGCTGACAGCTCAGAGCCTGGAGCCTGCTTCAGATTCTGTGTCTCCCTCTCTCTCTGCCCCTCCCCTGCTCTCTCTCTCTCTCTCTCAAAAATGAACGTTAAAAAATTTTTTTAATTAAAAAAAAAATTCTCTCCCTTAGATGCACTCTCTCGCAATAAAACTGCTCTTAAAAAATTAACTTAAAAAAAAAGTTCTAGAGATGGTGATGGTTGTACAGCAACATTGTATCACCAACTGTACACTTAAAAATGGTTAAGATGGTAAACTTTTTGACGTATGTATTTTACCACAATAGGGAGGGGGGAAAAAAGCTAAGTTTGGTCCAGGAGCCTGGGCTATAAATTTCCAACCCAAGTTACTCTCTCCCAATGTCCTTCCTTTGACAAGCTTCATCAATCACATGCTAAATTTAAAAGTAAATGATCTAGGGGCACCTGGCTGGCTCAGTCAGACTCCTGACCTTGGGGTGGTGACTTTGAGCCCCACGTGGGGTATAGAGATTAAATAAACCTTTAAAAAAATACAAATTAAAAAAATTAATGATCTAATATAGACTATATTTGTCCTGACTTTTCCCAAAAACATCACTAACCTGCTAATGACTTAGGGATGTTTATTAATCATTATTCAGGACTGGTGACACTAAACAGACAGATGGTCACCCATTCCAGATTGAAAATGTGGCATTTGCTATAGTGAGTTCAATGGCTTCTGTTTATATGCTTCTTATTCTCCTTGATCATAGCTCTGTGTTTTCCCAAAGGGAGAAAAACATACTTGACTTACCCAATTGGTTATTTCAGGCCTTTTGCACTTATCAGTACAAAGAATAGCTACAAAATTGATTGTTCCCTTCCGACGCCCTTTATAAACAACGGTCTTGCTTCCTCTGCCAATCTCCTCATACAGAATGAAGTTTTCCATCTCTGGGCCAACGTCTCACACTGGATAAAACAACAGCCTAATAGCATCTCTAGCTCCTAAAAAGCAAACAAAAATAAAACTTATAAATGCAAGCTAGTTGCATGATTAATTAGCCAAGGGTAGTATGTAAGTCTAATAATTCTATAAACTGAAAATTCCCCTCCAAGTGTTGGATACAAGTGTCTTTGTAGGATGAAAAAAAAGCTAAGGGGAAAATAAAACAATTGAAAAACTAATACTCAACTTTCTTCAACAAGATCTTAACAAAAATGACGAAAATGACAGCTATTTCCAACACATTTAACAAAATGAGGGATGAATGAGATTCCAATGTATTTTGATACTTTTCTTACTTTGTTACAAAGGAAGGCACATTGTGTCAATTGACTATAGAATCCGGGGACACATGACCCACCTAAACCTCAAACTATGAGAAGCAAAAAAGACAATGTATGTTAAAATACTTTATAAACAAATATGGAATGATAATATTTCCATCTAATCCACAGAGATTCTAAGAAATCAATCCAAATATTATTTAAAGTCAGCTGTTGCCAAAACTCCTGGTTCCTGAGCCAAAACCAGCCTGCTGCCTTTGTAAATAAAGTTTAACTGTAACATAGCCACACCCATTCACTTACATATTGTCTAAGGCTCCTTTTAGACTACAATTGCAGAGTTGTATGACACAGTAATGGCTTGCACACATTCTAGAATACCATCTGGCCCTTTACAGAAAAAATTTGCCTACTCCTGTTCTAAGGTAAAAGAAAAAAACTGGTGGGGCATCTGGGTGGCTCAGTCAGTTAAGCATCCGACTTTGGCTCAGGTCATGATCTCACAGCTTGTGAGTCTGAGCCCTGCTTTGGGCTCTGTGCTGACAGCTCAGAGCATGGAGCCTGCTTCAGACTCTGTCTCCCTCTCTCTGCCCCTCCCCCACTCACACTCTTTCTCAAAAATGAATATTAAAAAATTTTTTAACTAAAAAAATAATTTAACCAACCACTTCATTATCTAGGATATAAGCAGTTAAGAGAGTTCATTTTCTTGGCCAACAAAATGCCCTAATTTGCATGAATGAATAGGAGTTGACGTAGTCTTTTATCATTTAGATTTTAGTAAGAATTGAAGTACAGTAATGGATACAGGATTTTAACAAACATATTTACAATACTATCAAAGCAGTTACTCAATTTGCAAAATATATTTTACATTGGCACCTCTTAGATGGAAGGACTTTACATACTAGACTATAGAAAATTTCCCAGAAATTACCCAATAAGCAGATAAGATATACTCTTTAAAAGCAGCTGTTTCTATATGGTATCCATTAAGTCAGAAACTATACCAAAACACTTTGTAACGAAGAATGTAAAAAAGAAGTTAATGGGTATGGTGTTTCTTTTTGGGCAGATGAAAATGTTCTGTAATTAGTACTGATGGTTGTACAACTTTGTGATACACTAAAAATCACTGAATTGTACATGTTAAAGGGGTGAACAGTACAGTATGTGAATATCACAATTTTTATTGATATAATTTACATGCACATTAAGTTTAAAGTGTTCAATGTGTTGATTTCACACATTTATGTATCATAATCTGATTACTAACATAGCATTAGTTAACACCTCCACATGTCACATAATTATCACTTTTTTGTGGTTAAGAACATTTAAGATTCAGTCTCATAGCAACTTTGAAGTACATAACACATTTTTGTTTAGTATAATCACTATGATGTACATTAGATCTCCAGAACTTGTTTTCTGATGTGGGCCATACAAAAAGAGGCTAAGAAACAGATTTGGCCAAGAGGCAGCAGTTTGTCCTGTCTTGGTATATGGAACCAGTAATCCAAGAATCTAGCAACTAATTCTAGGATTCCATCTTCCAATGAAATTAAAATTTACTGCCCAAAGGGAAATATTCTACTATAAAGATGATAGGCTAGTAGTTACATTTAGTTATTTGAGTTACAAACCTGGTCTCTATACCAAACCAGAAAAACTCAGACTACTGAGAGCAAAATTCTTTAAGCATTAAAGATGTGGGGAAAATCTGAATTTAAATCAATGGAAACCCAGGGCAGGGTCTGACTTTGGCTTAGGTCATGATCTCACAGTTCATGGGTTCGACCCCCGCATCTGACAGCTCATTGCCTGGAGCCTGCTTCAGATTCTATGTCTCCCTCTCTCTCTGTCCCCTGCTCCTCATGCTCTGTCTCTCTGTCTCTCACCCTCTCAAATATAAACATTAAAAAATTTTTAATAAAATAAATGGAAACCCAAAAATGGCACAAATTATAGAAGTGTTCATTAAAGGAAATAAATTATAAGTTCCCTCTATGTTCCTCTCCTCCCTAAAACCCACTCTTTAAAAAGAATCAATCTTGACTCCTGACCCACCAAAATGCAGCCTAGACAGGAGTAGTTTTGTGGCAATAAGTCAACAATACATAGTATGTAATATAACTAAAGATTAAATTGGCAGTATGTTAAGATAGAAAAGCTATTTAGCCATAAAAGCAGAGACCTTTAATTAAATGTTCACAATTTGGCTACATTAGGATACACCAGGATAAGGTGTTGAAATACTAAGTTTTTATGTAAGAAAAACAGCTGATTCCTTCAGGGGTGCCTGGGTGGCTCAGTTGGCTAAGCATCCAACTCTTAGTTGTGGCTCAGGTCAGGATCTCACAGTTGTGAAATGGAGCTCCTTGTCTGGCTCTGTGCTGGGCGGAGAGCCTGCTTAAGATTCTCTTTCTCCCTCCCCTGCTGATTCCTTGAGAATAAGATTTTAAGCCACAAGAAAAAAAAATTAAATCTTTACATTTTCAATTTGATTCAAGCCAAATTCTTTTCTGAAATCTTTCACTGAGTAGTGGCATCTGAGCAGAACTAGCAATCTGAAATTAACAAAATGCATCAATTACAAAGTCAGCTTAGATAAGGTTGGTTTACTATGGAAGCACTTCCCCTCTCTGGGGCTCAATTTCCTTAGAGTAAAATAAGAATTGGATTAGATAATCTTGTAAATTATCTTTCAAATTTGAAATCTCACAACTTTATGATTCTTTTTGACTCCAAGGACATCCTCACCTTATACTTGCTAATATGCATTTTTAATGTGTAAGCTCTTAAATTATAAAACACAAATACAGAAAACCCCCACAAAATACATGTATAGTTTAATGAATTATCATAAGAGGGACACCATACCCCACATCACACTGACAGCACGGAACCTGCTTGGGATTCTCTCCCTCGCTCTCTACTTCTGTCCCACACTCTCAAAATAAATAAATAAATTTCAAAAATAAATAAGAGGGACAACCTTGTGATCACCACCCACTTTGCCTGCCACCCCAGAAGTCCCTACCTGAGCCTATGGCAATCACAACTCCTCTTTTCCAAAAGTAATCACTCTCCTGACTTTCACAGTTATCACTTTCTGACATATCTATCATTTTCTCACCAGTGTGCATTCCCAGACACCACAGTTTACTCTTCCACGTTTTCTAAAGGCATGGAACGCCTTTTAAGGCTTTTTTAATCTACCAGTTAACCTAGATATTACCAGAGAAGCCAGAAGTCAGAGCAAGTCACACTTAGGAGTAAATGAGCCATTTAACATGGCGTGGGGGGGGGGGGCAGAACTTACATTCAACAAAGGCTTGGAAACTTGACCAGGTGACAGAGGCACGCAGATAAAGACCAGAACCCTCCCTTCATTTCTCTCTACCTCCCGATCATGAACTCCTCCACTAGCAGCAGTCACCGCTGCCCCAGCCCAGCCCTACTGAGTAAGAAATCCTGGAAGCGGAGCCCAGCAAACTGTGGTTTAACTCACCCTCTGGATGCACCCTCAACTTTGCTAACCGCAGGCCAAAACAACCTATTTCGAGGGCATAAAAGGTGGCAGGCACTGCGCTTTGCATTCAACAGGTGCTTCTCCTCGAAACACTTCACAGACCAAAGTATCTGCAGGCTTTGAGTTTAGTCTGACCCGAAGGTGCAGGCTCTGAGTCGCTACGTCAAGACCCCCCACTCCAAGCAGCTCAGGACCAGCGAACGGGCGGCTTTCACTGCCTCTCTACGTCCAACGACATCTGTCAGCATGGCCGGCTTAAAACTCGGTGAGCGTCGCTGGGGGCTTTAGGGGAAGAACTCCGAATCTAGGGCGTCCATAAAGCGCATCTCCTGAACCCTACAGCCACGAATCCCCCCTGCATCCAAATTCTCGAAGAGGTACCCCGTGCGCCCTGAACCAAAGCCTCGAGAACATTGTTTATAGGTTTTTAGTTTAACACGGTAACAAAGCAGAATCCTAAGAAAGAGGAAGACGCGAGGGGCACAGGGTCCACGGAGGGAGGGCAGGTGAGTGGCGCCCCTCCAGGCCTGTAGTGTCCCCTGCGCTCGCCCATGGAGACCCGAACCCAAATTCGTGGACCCTAAAACTACCACTGCCACTCACCCGAATACTCAGTGGGGAGAAGCCGCCGACCCAGGGGACTGCTCCCGCGACGGCGCGAGTCTAGGCTTCCACCCCTACAGGACGGGTCCACTGGCCAAGGCCAGGGGTGAAGCAATGGCGTACGGCGGAATGCGCAGGCGCGGCTCGAAGTGGAGCGGTCCAGCACCCCTCTGCATTTGGGTTCGCCCATGCCGTCTCCAGGGCAGCACGCAGAACGCCGGAAGGAGCGCGGGACGCTGACTGGCTGAGCAGTTTGGGTTCTCATTGGCTGGGGCCCGGAAGTGGGAGGCCGTGGCGGAGCGTTTGTCCAACCTAACTGGCTGTGGGGACCGCGTTCTGGGGCAGATAGGGGAACTGCCTGGGCAGTAGATGCGCAGTTGGGGGCTATGAAAGCCTGGGTATTGTCGTTTCTTCCTGTCCCAGAGCGTCCTCTATTTCCTCCCATCCGTTTTTTGACGCTCGCCCGAGCTCAGGGACGTGGCAACATAGTGTGAGTACCTAATCGCCCAGAAAGAGCCGGCTTCTCGTTATCCTCACTCTTTAGAAAAGTGAAGACTATGGATTACCTTGCTTCTTGCTCATGAGGAAACAGACCAGATTCTCCGTCTGACTTTTTGTGGTTTTCAAAGCTCCACGTCTTCAAATTCCAGCTACCAAACAATGTTAACACCACCTCCCCTCTTCCATTCAAATTAGCTCAAATTTCAGCATCCGAATCACCTGAAAGCTTGTTGAAACACATTTCTGGGTCCCAAAGAGTTTGTATTCTCTTTTTCCTTTCATCCAAGAGATATTTAAGAGCAGTTTTCATTTGTTTGCTTTTAATTAACTGGTTAGATGTTGTTCAGCTGTGTGTATTTGGTTTGGGGAAGCTATTGAAACTTTCTTTTTATAATAAATGGTTAATATTTTTAAATGTTCCACAGCAGTTTGGAAGGAATATCTCTTATTTGTTGGGTTCAGTATTTCATATGCATATTTTCAAGTTTATTAACTGACTCGTTTGAATCGTCCAGACCTTCTTTTTATGTTCCTTCGTCCTGATTGTTCTGCCAGTTCCTGAGAAAGGTGTTTCGAAGTTACTCATTATGGTTGTGGATTTGCCAGTTGTTTCTGGGTCTAGTTCAAGGTCAGTGAGCTTAGAAAAACAACAACAAAATGATCCCAGTGAGAATAGGAGGAAAACATTATTAAGGTTAAAACAGAAATGAATGAAACAGGGAAAAAAAAATCTAACCAGGGATATAAATTCAGAGGGCAGGAGATTGTTTCCATGGTTCTCTTCTGGGCTGTAATTTCACCCAGAGAACCAGACACAGAAGCTGACCATGGTGCCCTGGGGTCTCCAGCTTTCCCTAAGATATGACATGCTCCATGCCCAGGTTACCAGCTCAGGGAATGGACTGTCCTGGAGACAGAAGCTGGAGTCTGGGAACCTCAAGACCCATGCACTCCATCTCTCTGGAAGATCTGAGAGGGAGCATGATCATTCTTCTAGTACCAGCTTACAAGTGTAAATACACTGAAAGAGCCAGATGCCAACTCCCTCGGATGGGAGATTTTCAACCTTATAATACTAACCCATAGCTTTTAAAATTTCTGGCCTCCTGGGAGGTCTTTTTCCTATAATAACAAAATTAATCACTCTTAACATCCATTTCACATAGTGTGGCAACTCCAGGGTAGACTAGATTTTCTGAGAAATTACATTTTTGGATCAGTACTTGCAACAAATTCCTTAATGACTGGTCCTGTCTCACGATCTCATCTTCAGCACATCCTATGCACCTCTGACCCTGCTTCCTCTCATGCACCTGATGGTGCTTTCTTCTTCTTCCTTCCCCAAAGCCCGTGTTACTGTGCAAAACATATTGTACTGACGGTGTGGTAATAACAGAGGTTACAACCCTGAAAGGAAAGAACTTAAAAGTGAATGTTAGACATGGTCATGGCAAGGGAGTTAGAGAACAGGCGCACACTGCCAGTGAGGGAGCAGTTTGGCAATACGTATCGAAATAACAAATGCACATCCCCATTGACCAGGCAGTTCTTCTAAAAATTTATCATATGTGTGTGTGTGTGTGTGTATTCTTACATTTGAAAAATGACATATGCACAAAAGTATTCAGTGCAGCCTCATCTGCTCTGAATTTTAAAAAACTGATGACAACTCAACTTTATATCAGCAAGAGACTAATGTAATTAGAAATGAATGTTCTCTTTGTGAGCTGATACAAAAATATCCCCAAGACTAGTTATTAAGGGGGAAGAGCAAGGTACGGAGTGTAGTATACTACCATTTGTAAAAGGAAAAAAAGAGGAGCAAGATTACATGTAGATATTCACTCATATATGCAAAGAATAGCTCCAACATCCCCTGAAGGAAGGACAAGAAACAGTTACGGCTGATTGTCGGAGGGGACCTGAGTGGGTGCAGGGCCAGGTGTAAGAGACATAATTTGTACAGCTGAAATTTGAAACCACATAACTATACTACCTACTGTACCTGTATGTTACATAATTTAAGGGAATATATATTTTTAATTATATATAATACATGTATATGTTTTATATGTATATATATGCAAATATGCATATGTCCACAAATGGACAAAATGGAGTGTGGCTTGTCTACATTGGGCAAGCCTTCCCATCTTGCACCATGCTCCTCCTTCAGACTCTCCCTATAGCTCCATTTTCCCTTCTCACCTCTTCTACCCAGTCCAGGGCTCACACCCCTCCTTCTTTGTCTTCAGGGAAATATTCTCAGTCCCATCGTCTTATCTGATGGAGCACCTGAACTTCCAGTCCATTAATGACCTCCTCTAGACATAACCGATCTAAACTTTCACCAGCAGGAAGGTTGTTAAGGAGTTTCCCTAAACAAATGTTGCCCACTCCTAATTGTTACCTTTAGGAATGCAAAGAATCTGTAGATTATTTGAATTTTGAGTTTTCTCTTAACAAATCTCAAGCCAAATTATTAAGCCACACTCCCTAACCGTCTCTGAAAGGGGAAGGGCTATTTTCCTCTCCACCTTCCTGGTACACAGTTAACACTGAAATGAGTGTTCTTATCCATCCATCTCACAAGCAGCTCTGATTTTCTGCATGAAGATAAATTCACATGTGATAGGATGGTGTCAAGGTTTAACCTTTGCTCTGTGATTTGTAAAACATACTATTTTTAAGCATAGGAAGCCTTTTCCCATGTGGAGATCAGCTATTCACCTATTTTTCTACTTTCATTCTTTCAGTGTCTACATTGGATTATTCAGTCCATCTGGAATTTATTTTGGTGAACATTGGGAAATTAGGTTCTAACTTTATATGCCTCAGAATAATTAACCAGTTGTCCCAGCACTGACCTCACTTTTCTTGGACACTTGTGATCTCTCCTTCATTATAGACCAGTTTTTTAATATGCACATTAAGGTCTGTTTCTAGCTTATTAATTTTGATCTGTTGAGCTACTTGTGAAATAGAGATGATCCTTAATAATTTTGGTTTTAAATTTTTATAACATGGAAGAAAGAAAAATTACCTGTAAAGAATGAAGGGGCAGGATGACAAGGAGAACATAGGGAGGGGGAATGGTTAAGACAAGGCAGTGCGTTGTGTGTGTGTGTGACTGGGAGTCATTTAGAATAGTACCACTAAGATACACTAACAGCTCACCTGTGGCTGCCGAACATCAAATTATGAGAGAAAAGGTCTGGCACGGTGACCCTCTGGTGTTTGCTGCAGTCTAGGAACAGGATCAGAGGAATCATATGTATTAGAAATGCATTTTTTCAACCAATATATACTCAGGGCTACTGTATGTCAGGCAAGACATTCTCTCTTGAGTCTAAAGCAGTGAACAAAAAGATAGGATTCTGTCTCACAGAGCCTACTACAAGTAGAGAGAGATAAATACTGTCCCTGGAGTAGAATATATAGTCAGTGGGGCTTATACATCTTGGTTTTCTTTTAAGATAGGCATTGTGGATGATTGTCAATTATTGGCAGTGCAGAACATGAATCTCTTTCTTCTATTTGGGTTAGGTTGAGTTGCTCACCATCTTAGGTTGAGCTGGCCAGAAGTGGAACCCAAGAAGGAGATTTTTGTGCATGTGATTTATTGGGAAGTGTTGCTAGGAAGAGGGGAATGAGGAAAATAGAACAGGGCCTGGAAACGGCTAAGAAGGGATGTGGTCTACCTGGAGAAAAGATTTGGCCTGAATCCATGGGTAGCTGTGAACCATAAATTGCAACCCAGAGTTGGTTCCACCTTAAAGCTGAGGTGTCACTTTCAAATGCTAGTGTAGCAGTCAAATATCAGTGGAAGGCTACTAGGGATGGGCAGCCTAATTTCCAAGGTTGAGATGGTTACTGGTCAGATAAGAGCAAATTTCAGCAGAAGGAAGTACATGGAGGATGGGTATACTAGGGAGGTACAGAAAACCTGGGTAAGAAATCAGGAGCATGAACTATATTTGCCAAATGAGCCTTACACTAGCCTTAACCCTAATTCTAACTAAGGCACTGAGGTAACCCCAACTGTAGTCCTATGGCTTTCTTTGTTCTAAGGTTAGTAAAGCCCAAGCCATAACCCTAAATCTACTCTGTTTCAATGCTAGACCTATGCTAGCCCTAACCCTAATCCTAGCCCCAATTGTAACTCTGACTTTAGCCATATCCCAAACATAATTCTGGCATTAGATTAGCCAGAGCCCTAGTCCTTGCCCCAATCTGAGCCCTGATCCTAACCCTAACCTTAGCTGTGGTTATAGCTCGGACCCTAGCCCTATTCCTAGTCCTATGGTTCTCTTTATTCTTCCTTGGGTTTTTTTGTTTTTTTTTTGTTTTGTTTTGTTTTGTTGTTTTTAGCTCAGTTCCCCACTCCCAGTATCTTAGCAAGATATTCCCTTTTGTTTAATCAGAGTCCATTTCTGTTGCTTCCAGTTAAAAGTCCTGGAAAATGTCCTTGGGAAAATGCATCCCAAGAGTAGATGCAGGCTAAAAGAAAGACCCTAAAAATTCAGAGCAAACATGGGGTAGATATCAGGTCTATCTGGGGACCAAGACAATGAAATCTAGTTCATTTTAAGGGATGGGAATTCGGCAACCTGTAGCAGAATGAGGGAAAATAATGATTGAAATTATTATCTGCAGTCACCTCAGATGGATACCCGTTTGAAAAAAAGTCTTGAGGGGCGCCTGGGTGGCTCAGTTGGTTAAGTGTCTGACTTTGGCTCAGGTCATGATCTCGTGGTTCGTGAGTTCGAGCCCCACATCGGGTTCTGTGCTGACAGCTCAGCGTCTCCCTCTCTCTTTGCCCCTCCCCCACTTGTTCTCTCTCTCTCTCTCTCTCTCTCTCTCTCTCTCAAAAAGAAATAAAACATCTAAAAAATAAATTAAAAAATGAAAAAAGGCTTGAGAATAAAAAGGAATTGCTTACAGGGACACACACACACACACACACACACACACACACACACATTTAAGATCCATGACTTAAGAGAGCTTCTTCTAATGGGGTTGGGCAGTATTAAGTTCCTAAATTCTTGGTTTGAAGCATGGACTAAAACCTCAGGAATCTGTGTGGCTTGATAAAACAGTCTCTTATTTCAAAGTTACATGACCTAAATGGGAAAAAAAGAAATTTAATCTTGTGCATTGCAAATACATCCGCTGAATTTGTAGTCTTCCCTATTTTCTTAGTTGATTAAAACCAATGTCAACAGTGATATAGTGTGTTTTAATGCCAAAAGCTCCAAAATATAAAATATATATAAAAATTTCTCAAAGTTTTTGGTCTCAGGCTGTCTTTCCACTCTTAAAAATTATTGAAGACCCCAAAGAAATTTTGTTTTTGTGTGCTGTAGCTATTGATATTTATCATATCAGCAATTCAGACTCAGAAATTTAAAAATATGTATGTAGTTATATTTAATTAAAGAAGAATAAATCCCTTACATTTTTACATAAAGAATGTATTTTGAAAAAAAAGAACATATTTTGTTAAACACATCAGTATTTTCCAAAAAAAAATCTAGTGAGGAAAACAGCATTGTTTTGTAAATCTCTTTCGAGTCTAGCTTAAATGGAAAGAGCTGGATTCTCATATCTGCTTCTGCATTCAGTCTATTGAGATGTCATGTCATATAGTCTCTGGAAAACTTCACAGTACACTCATGAGACAATGAGAGTAGAAAAGGCAAATGACATCAGATATAAATAGTTTTGAGCTCAGACATACCCTGAAAGGAGCTCAGAGACCCCCAGGGCTCCCTGCACCACACTTTGAGAGCCACCGATATAGAGAAGGGGCTCCAAAGACTTTAAGAGAGGACTTAACCATTCTTTAAATATGTGTCCCAATCCCCTAGCACCCAGAAGACTTACTTAACTAAAGTCTTGAAATATGTTGGGAGAGAAGTTTAAACATGTTTTTGTTTTCATATTTTATTTTTAGTTTTTGAGAGAGAGATCGGGTATAAGTGAGTGAGGGGCAGAGAGAGAGAGGGAGAGAGAGAGAGAGAATGCCATGAAGGGCAGAGGGTGGGGAGGAGGGCTCACCCAAAGCAGGGCTTGTTTTCACCAATGCAGGGCTGTGGGGCTACGGGGCTGGGGCTGTGGGACTCATGCTCACCAGATGCAGGGCTCGAACTCACACAGGGCTCAAACTCACAAACCATAAGATCATGACCTGAGCCAAAGCCAGATGCTTAACGACTGAGTCATCCAGGTGCCCCGAAGTATAAACATGTTTTAAAAGCACTTGAGTGACTTTTCTCTGTAGGCTGTGGAGTGGACAATGTTACAGTTGAAATGGGCTCCTTCATTTCAATGAGAATGGCAGTATCTCAGGAAGGTCTTATCAGGCAGCTCTTGACTAGGAGAGACAAGGTGGGGTGCTCACCATAATAGGCAGCAGGGATAGGGAGATAAACAGAATGTGCTCACCCACATGGGCTATGTAAGCAGGGCTACTTGATCATGTAACCTCTACTACTAAAACAGATAACAGTGTACTAGGATACGGTTTGATTTGTATGACCCACAGAAAAAAAAATCAGGTCTGGAAAACAGAGGTATCATCTGAAATATCGTGATGGAACACCATGGCCCCTCACCCAGGTGCCACACCTAAGAAAGATCAGGAGTCTTTGAATGAACATGAGGCCCAAATGCCCATGAGAAAAAAAAGTTCCACCACACACATAAACTTACTGAGTGTCTTCCAAAAACACTTGAAACCATTGATCAGAGTAACAGTGCCAGGGAAAGAGAAATTCCTGGACTGTCAGGGGAATACTTGGCATTGGCTTTGAGATAACAGTAATACCAGGAGTCCCAGAATCCACCATGATCCCTCCATCAAAGTGGGACTTCTGGGTGACAGCTGGTAAATGGAGTTTCCTAGGGATCCATCCCACAGTAGGTCCAGAAGGACTCCAGACAGACCCTATGAATATTTTCCCAGCTCCTAAGTATGAAGCAAATGCAGAATATATACCCCTTGACCTGTGGAATGAGGGATGTTATGGTTCAAAGGACCGAGTAAGCACTCCTCTAGCAAATACTGCCTCCTCACAGAATCTTCTACCAACAAAGATCAATAGAGGCATAAGTGAGAGCCCCTATCACATTCCCATTTAATTAGCAAGATTGACTTGGACAAAAGATCTTGCAAAATGACAACAGATTACCATAGGCTTCATCAGTCTTAAATATTGCAATTGCTCTTCCAGATGTGGTCTCTTTACTGGAGTAAATCAACCTTCCCAGCATCTGGTATGTAACTTGTGATCTGGCAAATGCATTTTTCTTTATCTCAGGATATGGGGGTTGGGGGGTGGGGAGCATCAGGGTATTTCTTTTTTCACCTGATAAGGTGAATAGTGCACTTTTATAATTTTTTAATGTTTATTTGTTCTTGAGAGAAAGAGAGAGCACAAGCAGGGGAGGGACAGAGAGAGAGGGAGACACAGAATCCAAAGCAGGCTCCAGGCTCTGAGCTGTCAGCACAGAGCCCGACGCGGGGCTCAAACTCACAAACTGCGAGATCATGACCTGAGCCGAAGTCGGACGCTTCACCAGCTGAGCCACCCAGGTGCCCCTCGAATAGTGCACTTTTAAATTTAGCCTCAGGGTTATGTCCACTACGACTGTGTGTCACAGTTTAGCTCATAGAGACACTGACCAACTCATCACCCTACAGGATATCACACAGGTTCATGATTTTGAGGCCATGGCGCTGATACAGTCAGGGAAGATGGAAGAGCAGGTCCTTGAGACTCCCTGGTAATACGTATTTACTCTGTGAGGGTAGAAGATAAATCTTAAGAAAATTCAGATACCTTTTATGTGGTGTGGTTGAATTCCTTCTTGCTTGTTTGCTTGCTTGCTTTAAATTTAAATCCAAGTTAGTTAACATATAGTGTAATAATGATTTCAGGAACAGAATTTAGTGATTCATCATTTACATATAACACCCAGTGTTCTTCCCAACAAGTCCCCTCCTTAATGCCCCTTGCCCATTTAGCCCATCCCCCTGCCCAACATCCCACCATCAACCCTCAGTTTGTTCTCTATATTTAAGAGTCTCTTATGGTTTGGCTCCCTCTCTGTTTTTATCTTATTTTTGCTTCCCGTCTCCTATGTTCATCTGTTTTATTTTTTAAATGTCACATATGAGTGAAATCATATGATATTTGTCTTTCTCTGACTGACTTATTTCACTTAGCGTAATACACTTTAGTTCCATCCATGCTGTGGCAAATGGCAAGGTTTCATTCTTTTTGATTGCCAAGTAACATTCCATTGTGTCTGTGTCTGTGTATGTGTGTGTGTATATGTGTATATATATATACATTTGGGCTCCTTCCATGCTTTGGCTATTGTCGATAGCATTGCCATAAACATTGGGGTGCATGTGCCCCTTCAAATCTGTATTTTTGTATCCTTTGGATAAATACCTAGTAGTGCAATTGCTGGGTTGTAGGGTAGCTATATTTTTAATTTTTTTAGGAACCTCCATACTGTTTCCCAGAGTGGCTGCACCAGTTTGCATTCCTACCAGCAGTGCAAAAGGTTTCCTCTTTCTCTGAATCTTCCACAACATCTGTTCTTTCCTGAGTTGCTCATTTGAGCCATTCAGCAGATGTAAGGTAGTATCTCACTGTGGTTTTGATTTGTGTTTCCCTGATGATGAGTGGTGTTGAGCATCTTTTCATGTGTCTATAAGCCATCTGGATGTCTTCTTTGGAAAAATGTCTATTCATGTCTTCTGCCCATTTCTTCACTGGATTATTTGTTTTTGGGGTGTTGAATTTGATAAGTTCTTCATAGATTTTGGATACTAATCCTTTTTCTGATATATCATTTGCAAATATCTTCTCCCATTCCGTTGGTTGCCTTTTAGTTTTGTTGATTGTTTTCTTTGGTGTGCAGAAGCTTTTTATCTTGATAAAAAGTTTATTTTTGCTTTTGTTTCCCTTGCCTCTGGAGACATGTCAAGTAAGAAGTTGCTGTGGCCAAGGTCAAAGAGATTATTGCCTATTTTCTCCTCTACGATTTTGATGGCTTCTTGTCATCTTTCATCCATTTTGAGTTTATCTGTGTATGGTGTAAGAAACTGGTCCAGGCCCATTCTTCTGCATGTCACTGTCCAGTTTTCCCAACACCATCTTTTTCTATTGGATATTCTTTCCTGCTTTGTCAAAGATTGGTTGGCCATGAGTTTGTGGGTGGCTGAATTTTCTGACAAGCCAGTGGTCTATGTTTCAAAGCAAAGAAACTGCTACACCTTGTCTCTCTACCCCTAAGAAAGATGCACAATGTTTGCTGGACCCCTTTGGATTTCTGAGGCAAAATATTCAGATGTGTTACCTCCAGTTTACTAAATTATGTGAAAAGGATGCCAAATTTGAGTGGATCCAGGAACAAAAGAGCCTTTCCAGCTTGTCCAGGCTAAGGAGCAAATAGCTCTGTGATTTGGTCCATATACTCCAATGGATGTAGTGGTCCGTGTCAGAGCCACATGGATCCCATGGTCAGCCTTGACAGCACTAGCCCATATGTGGTGTCCTTGAATTTGAAACAGAGCATCCTCTCTTCGTCACCTAACACCCTTTGAGAAATAGTTGTTACAATCAATTGGAAGATACCATTTGATATTAGGTGCCCTTGGGATATGAGCTGCTTATCACGAACTAAGTTATATGATCCACCAAGTCATTAAGATGGGTATGCCCAATGTTATTACTACATTGTTAATTGTAGGTCCTGAAGGTATTAGCAAGCTCCCTCAGCAGGTTGGTTACACTCCCAGCATGTCTACTCTTGATGCATACAACCCTCCCTTTTTTTATGCTTTTTTTATGCTTTATTTTTTAAGTAATCTCTACATTCAACATGGGCTCAAACTCATGATCCAGAGATCAAGAGTTACATGCTTTACCAACTGAGTCAGCCAGGCACCCCTAGAAACTTCTTTTCAACCCGCAGCTTTTTCCTCTTGGCGGGTTCCTTTTGGCCAGTTGACTACTGAAGAAAAAAATTCAAGCCTGGCCTACAACTTTCTCTGCAAAGTTTCTTAGAACCAACCAGAAGTGGACTGCTTTGGCATTATAGACATGAAAGACAAAGAAAGATGGCTTTGAAAACTAAAGGAAAGAAAATCCTCCCCGGGGATGGAGGGGGCTTTTGAATAGCAAATCCATTTTTCTGGATGGAGAAAAGCCCAGAAGTAAAGAGCAACAAGATTCATAGGCAGTGACTAAGGGCCACAAGAAGTGGCAGCCTGCTAGGGCATCATTCCTCTCTTGTAATCTTATCTTGATACATTTAATGCAGCAATCTCCCACACACCCTTCCACTGTGTCCTTCCCAGTCCTTCTGCTCTGCCCTCTGGACTTACAGCCTATCATCAGCCAAATCCTTTGGCTTTTCCCTGAACACATCGCTGCTCCTGTAATCCTTGCAAGGCATGGTTATTTTTTTCCCCCACACCTCAAATAGTTGTGTCATTGTCCACCACTCTCATCTTGTTTTTACTTTCTCAATTACCAAAGTTACTCTCCTGTGTATGCTTAAAACTACCCTGAACCTGCCTCTCTTTCTTCATTAAACTCAACATTAAAAACAACTTTGGTTAAACCCAACTTTCTTCCTCCCTTTTACGCCAACATGGAGCAGAGGAGTGTGGTTGGAAAGAAACGCACAATCATGCCCATCTAGTCCTACTTTAAATTTATAACCCATGCATCTCAAAAGATCTCTCAGGCCTCCAGGAAATCCTACATTTTCTTAGACAATTCACTTTTTCCCTTTTTGAGCTAACTCACAGTTTCTCTATCCTCCAACCTCAGATATTGTCATCACTACATTCACTCACAGTGGAAGCACTGAATCAACACATTTACATCTATCTGAATCCATGAACCCCGTCTCCCCTCTTTCACAGTGGATGGGCAGCCTCCTCCCCCGCCACACACACACTTGTTTCCTGGATCCATCCCCTCTGTCCTGCATCATCAGTTCATTCCTCCAGCATTAACTTGATATATTCTAATTTTTTTCTCTTGCTAGATGCAATTTCATGAAAATAATTAAGGAAATTTGATGAAACTGATATATTTTTAGCAAAATTCAAACTAATGACATGGCCTCAAACACAGAGAGAAAATTATAATAAAACAATCACTAGAGAAGAAATTGAAAAATTTGGGAAAGACGTCGGAACGTCCCATCCCTCAAAAAGCTAAGTCAAGGTAAGTTTTGTGAACCCAACTTCACTAATAACATATAGTTTTTCTTTTATTGAAGTATAGTTGACATACATGTTACATTAGTTTCAGGTGTTTGACACAGTGATTCCACAACTCTAAACGTTATGCTGTCCTCACCACACATGTAGCCGCAATTTGTCACCATACAGAGCTGTTACGCTATCATTGACTATATTCCCTTTCCTGTACCTTTTATTCCCATGACTCATTCATTCCATAACTGGAAGCCTGTATCTCCCACTCCCTTTCACCCATTTTGCCATCTCCCACCCTATTCTCCTCTGGCAACCCCCAGTTTGTTCTCTGTATTTATAGGTCTGTTTCTGGATTTTTGTTTGTTTCTTTCTTTTGGGGTTTTTTTTAGATGTCATTTTTAAGTGAAATCATATGGCATTTGTCTTTCTCTATCTAACTTATTTCACTTAGCATAATACCAATATTATGTACATTTTCGGTAACTTGACAGAAAAGGACTTCTTGTCTTTTAGAGATGCATACTGAAATGAAATTATGTGTTGTCTGGGATTGGGATTGGCTTCAAAATAATTTAAGGGACGAGGGAATTGAGTCAGGATGAAGATAGGTGGGCTCTGTACTGATCATTGTTAAAGTTGGTCATGGAGCTCATTACATGATTCTATTTTCACATTTGAGGTTTTTTTCACAGGTTTTTTAAAACGCTGAATGTGTGAGTGATACCTGTTAATCTTGGAATATCAAAGGACAAGGTAAGGCCTCTAGAGATATACTATCAGGATCACCTCTTTAAAAGGAGGAAGTGGGTGCCTGGGTGGCTCAGTTGGTTGAGCATCCGACTTTGGCTCAGGTCATGATCTCACCGCTTGTGGGTTCGAGCCCCGCGTCAGGCTCTGTGCTGACAGCTCAGAGCCTGGAGCCTGCGTCAGATTCTGTGCCTCCCCCTTTCTCTGCCCCTCCCATGCTCATGCTCTGTCTCTCTCTGTTTCTCAATAATAAATAAATGTTAAATAAATAAATAAAAATAAAATACAAAGAGGAAGAAGAGGGGCTCCTGCTTGGCTCAGTGGAGCCTGTGACTCTTGATCTCTGGGTCATGAGTTCAAGCCCCACCTTGGGTGTAGACATTACTTAAAAATAAAATCTTTCAAAAAAATTAAAAATAATAAAAAGAGGAAGAAGAACTAAGAAGAAATTAGAGGAAAATGGAACACTTAGAATCACTTTTAAAAAGTGTTTCCTCTGAATTACCCCAGGATTTTGCCTGAAACCCCTGTCACAGTGGGCACTATGTGACTAGTAAAACTGTTTACAATTTTCTTCCGGTAACACAGTGTATATTTAATTATCCAGGACCCCAAAGAATTTTGACTATTAAACCAAGGGGAGGGGTGTCTGGGTGGCTCAGCTGTTTGAGCATCCAACTTTGGCTCAGGTCATGATCTCGCAGTTCATGAGTTCGAGCCCAGCTCAGGCTCTCTGTTGTCAGTGCAGAGCCTGCTTTGGATCCTCTGTCCCCGTCTCTCTTTGCCCCTCCCCAGCTTGCATTCTCTCAAAATAAGTTATAAAAGAAAATAAAACAAAATAAAATAAAATAAAATAAAGGGAAAACCGTGCCTGCTAGTGAAAAAAACGTAATTTTCAGTTACATTATCCTGTTTTTCAACTCTCAGTTTTGTGCAATTCCTGTCTTTGTCTATTCCTATGACAGAAACAACCCTTTAGTTACTGTTCCTCCATATTTTGCTTTCTGCTCAGAATTAGTACCCCAGGATATTTTATTTCTGATTGTCTTAGGTATTGTTATGTATTTATCTTTCCATATGAACTGTAGGATACACTGTCATTTCCTTAAAAAATTTTTCTTTGGCATTTGATTGGTATTACATGAAATCCACGGATTAAACTGGGGATAAATGACATATCACAACAGCAAGTCTATCCATCTGGGGAACTTGGCTAACATGTGATCGCTAACCCTGGGTCTTAGTGAACTATAATTAAACCTGACAGGCTTGCATTAGCTGTGCTTCGGCTGACCTCAGGGGCCTCCAATTGGCCTCCACGGCAGAGATCCCCAGAGGCCAGAGGCCTGCATGAGTCATTTGCAGGCCCACCACAAGAGGTGACAAGAATAATGGGGTAGATTCGTGGAAAATGTAAATCCTCAGACTTACAGGGGAAGGGGCAGAGCTCCAGGCAGTTAGGCCCGGGTGTGGACTCAGGCTGGGTGTGAGCGGACTGAGGAAGGCAAGTGTAAGCAGATGAGGACGCTGCCACTGTGTGAGTAGTATCACTTGTGCATTCTGTGTGTGTTTTCTTTTCTTAATTCATTGCGCCTTCTATTGTTATAGTTTTGCCTTCCCTGTTATTTTGTAGGCTGGACTTTTCTTTCTTTTCTTTCTTTACCCAGTCTGAGAGTCTTCTCTTTCTGAAGGAGGAGTTAACCTTTTGACATTTCTTATGACCACTGATTACACATTGGCCTTATTCTTGTCATATTTTATGCTTGACTTTATTATCCTTTATCATCGCTGCCCTGTATCACTTTGGATGTGCTGCACTACTTCAGTTCCTCTAGCAAGAACCCCTAGCATCTACAAAAAATGTCTATTTTTCCATCAAAATCATACATTACCCAGGACAGAACCTTCAGACACACCCTTTTTTTTAAGCTTATTTATTTATTTTAAGAGAGACATAGACAGCATGAGCAGAGAAGAGACAGAGAGAAAGAGAGAGTGAGAGAATCCCAAGCAGGCCAAATGCAGGGCTCAAACTTACAAAACTGTGAAATCATGACCTGAGGGGAAACCAAGATGGTCACTTAACCAACTGAGCCACCTAGGTGCCCCTACATTCCCTTTTTTTTTTTTTTTAAGAATTCCTCACTTGGCCCATATAGCCTTGCGGATTTTTTTTCTTTTAATGTTTTTTTTTTAATTTATTTTTGAGAGAGAGAGCACGCCAGTGAGGAAGGGACAGAGTGAGAGGGGGACAGAGTATCTGAAACAGGCTCTGAGCTGACAGCAGCAAGCCCAATGTGGGGCTCAAACTCACAAACCGTGAGATCATGACCTGAGCTGAAGTCAGATGCTCAACCAATCGAGCCACCCAGGTGCCCCAGACATACCTTCATTTAAAAAAATTTTTTTAATTAAAAAAAAATTTTTTTTAATTTATTTTCTCTTTTACCGAATTATAGTGGACATACAATGTTACATTTGTTTCAGGTGTACAGTATAATGATTCAACTTCTTTATACATGCTGTGTTTTCCACAAGTGTCCGTCACCATACAACACTATTACAGTACCATTGACTGTATTCCTTGTGATGCACCTTTCGTTCCCACGACTTGTTCATTCCGTAACTGGAAGCCTGTACCTCCCTTCCCCTTCACCCATTTTACCCATCCCCACATCACCTCTAGACTTAACTTCTTTCTCCAACTTCTTCCCTCTCCCATAACATTCCAAATTTTGTGGAAATTGTACTTTAATTTCAAGGTTTTAATTTTATTTACATTTAAATAATTTTTTCATAACCAGTGCCTTAAACGTTCTCATCATATTATTAAACGTTATCTCAACTTCAAATTACACCAGTTTCAATGTTTACCATTATTTTTAAAACAAACTTATTTTAGAATCGTTTTAGAGTCATAGAAAATTACAAAGATAGCATAAACACTTCTCATGCCCCACGCTGAATTTTTTCTTAATTTTTTTTTTTTTTGAGAGAGAGAGACAGAGAGAGAATGAGCGGGGGAGGGGCAGAGAGAGGGAGACACAGAATGTGAAGCAGCCTCCAGGCTCTGAGCTGTCAGGACAGAGCCTGACGCGGGGCTCGAACCTACGAACCATGAGATCATGACCTGAGCCAATGTCGGACGCTTAACCGACTGAGCCACCCGGGCACCCCTGAAATTTCTCTTTAAAAGCATGTTAGTACAGCACACTTGTCACAATTTTTTTTTAAATTTTTTAATGTTTATTCATTTTTGAGAGACAGAGCATGAGAGGGGGAGGGTAGAGAGAGGGAGACACAGAATCCAAAGCAGGCTCCAGGCTCCGAGCTGTCAGCACAGAGCCCGATGTGGGGCTTGAACTCACGAACCGTGAGATCATGACCTGAGCCAAAGTCGGCCGCTCAACCGACTGAGCCACCCAGGCGCCCCACAAGTGTTAAGACATAACTAAAGTCCATGTTTTATTCAGATTTTCTTGGTTTTTATCAAATCTTCAGGATATCATCTAGGATATCATGTTACCTTTAATTGTTGTGTCTCTTTAGGCTTCTCTTGGCTACAGCAGTTTCTCAGATTTTCCTTGTTTTTGATGACCTTGACAGTTCTTTTTAAAGAAGTTTTACTTTTTTTAACGTCTATTTATTTATTTTTGAGAAAGAGAGAGAGATAGAGTGTGAGCAGGGTAGGGGCAGAGAGAGAGAATCCCAAGCAGGCTCTGCACTCACAGCATGGAGCCTGATGCAGGGCCCCGAACTCTTGACCTGTGAGATCATGACCTGAGCTGAAACCAAGAATCGGCCACGTAACCTACTGAGCCACGTAGATGCCCTGACCATGACAGTTTTGAAGAATACTGGTTAGGTATTTGTAGAATGTCACTCACTTGAGATTTGTCTGAAAGATTTCTCATAATTCAACTGGAGTTATGGGTTGGGGGAGGAGGACCACAGAGGTGAAGTGTCTTTCTCATGGCATCAAAGGAAGCGTACCTGCCGTCAACATGACTTATCACTCACTGGTGACGTGAGCCTTGATCACCTGCCAGAGGTAGTGGTTACCCGTTTCTCCACTGTAAAGTGACTCTTTTTCCCCCTTCTCTAATGAACTCTCTGGAAGGAAGTCACTATATTTAGCCCACACTTCCAGAATGAGGAGTTACGTTCCACTCCCTTGAGAATGGAGATCTACATACTTAATTTGGAATTCTTCTGTGTGGGAGATTTTATTTATTCAATCATTTATTTATGTCACTATGTATTCATGGATATTTATTTTTCTTTGGGTTATAATCCAAATTACTCAATGCCACTTTATTTTTTGCTCGAACTGTTTCAGCTTTGGCTGTTGGGAATTCCTTTAGTTGACCCCTGTGTCGTGTTGACATAAGCCATTACTGTGGGTTTTGTTTTGGTTTTGGTTTTGAACACTTCTTTTCTGGCATTACAAGATGCTCTGGGCACATAGTCTATTTTATCATTATTGTCTTGCTTGTCATCTTTTAGCTCCTTTATTTGCATCTATGTTTGTTTTCCTAGAGTACATCCTCAAGTAAGATTGGTGTCTCGTTTTGATAAAGAAACATGAATTTGTTAAAAATTTCAGGGTAAATATGAAAGAAATAAAAACAGGTGGTGAAACCTTCAAGCCACTAGGTGAGGAGGAAAAGAATGAATAAAATGTCTTCTATCCAGCAAACTTTGGAAATGGAGGGGAAAGGAGGAATCAAGGACCTCGTCAACCTCATACAACCTCAGGTTGTATGTCATTTTTTCCGTTTGGCACTGGGATGTACAACCCTGGGGATGCTTCACGTGAGGCTTGCGGATGGAAGCAGACTCCAGTCTGAGTTCTTTTCAGGAGGAAGATCCACCCTCTCTGCAGCTTTTCCAAGATGGTGAGACACTGGAGCGCCTGTGCTCTGCCCTTGCCTGTGTGTTCTCGGCAATAACGTCATCCCATGTGCGATGGGGTGGCTCTGCGTCCCATCCCATAGGATGATTCAAGTAAAATGAAAGCCATGAACACTTCATTTCTGTTTTTGAAAGTCCTTCTTTGTCACCTCAGCTAACAAATAGGCTCGGTACCTTTTTTTAAGAGCCCTCTGTTGGTATGTCATCAATATAATTGGTCCATGTGGGCTGCGCTCAGGAGGAATAGGGCAAAATGTTTCCGCCTGCCATATTCCCTTAGCTAACTCGGCTTCATCTGTGCCAAGGTCTTTTACCCTACATGGGGGTTGTTTCTTACTAGTTTATTTAATCCTCAAGTCCAGTCAGAGAAACAGGAGTCTATTCATATTGGGTCAACTACTTTATATGGCTAAATGTGATAAATTTAGTAACACCGGGGGGGGGAAATGTTCTACTTGCTGATGCTGAGCAGATTGTTACTTTTGTTTTCTTTTCAGAGCCCTTGCAGGGCAGAAACGCTGACAGTGGCTCTCCTCACCTTATCTCCCAGTGTGACACAATCATAGAGTGTCTAAAGTAGTTTCCATAGAGGTTCTTTGCTTTGCTTTGACAGTTTCTATCACAGTCTGTGCTAAGCACAAACACTGACCAGTATGCATAATAGTCATGGCAGGATACGTATCTTAGCTGGGGTCCTCCCTCAAAAAAGCCCCAGAGATTTCAAGCAATATATTTGGTGATCCCAAGAGACATGAGCAAGAGAGCAGAGAAGTGAGACAGGGAAAGAAAGATGGCCAATGAAGGATGTCTTGTCAAGGAAAAATAACTGGAACTTAATCACATGGAGGAAGTCAGGGAGCCAGCATAAAAAACATGCACTGTCCTAAGGTGCTAGGGATCAGAGACTTCTGGGACCAGGTCTTCAATCCCCCAGAACTTCCAGGCCATTGTACTGAGCAGGGCAGACATCAGTGGTCAGAAGAGGCAGTCAACGAAAGACATGCAGGTGTTAGAAGCAGACACTGGCTGCACTAAATGGTAAGGCCACAGGGCATATGGGCAGAGTACCAAGTGTGTCTCTCACATCAGATTTTCTCAATTGAGTTAATTCATATGTCATAACACAGTGCAATGATGATCCCTGTCCTTTGCCTGATGGTAAGCATCTTTCCTTGATAACAGACCCTGAGTCTCTATAGTCATATGACCCAGCCGGGCAAATCCTATGATCTCATGCTTCCTGGTGAAGCACAAAGTGAAGTAAAACAATAAGCTTATAATTTGAACTGATAAAGTGATTTTTTCCTTATAATTTTCAAAAGGACACACAACAAATGAAATAAAAAATATCTTTTGTGTGTGTGCTCATTTGTCAGACCTCCTGTGGTAGAAAATGCTAGCTGAGCACCAAAATCTATTCTCCCCTTCTTCCTGGTTGCCCAGCTAGACTACATTTCCCAGTCTCCCTGCAGTGACCATGGCATGCAACTAAGACCTCTAGCCGGTGAAATCTGCGTGGAAGTGATACATGTGTTCTTGCCAGGCCTGGCTCATGGGACCTCCCCTATGGGCTCCTCCATGCTCTTTCCCCCAGCCCTTCACTGAGTCGTTGGACATGCCCAGGGTGACCCAAGATGACAGAGCCACGGTTGGCCCATTCTGTCCATGATCAGTCCTTTATATGGAACAGAGCTCTTCTACCAGTCTGGAATTACTCTAGATTGTTACTTGAGCAAAAGACAAACCACTGTGTCAGATCATTACATTTTACATTTACTCATTACATCATTTTAGCCCACTCTAACTAATACCCTCTCTGATATCCCCTCTTGGACCTCCATGGACCCTGGAGGAAGAATCCACGCTCAGGAGAAAATAAAGCAAAACATAAACATATACCACTAGGAAGCAGGCAGCTAGGAGAATATTTGTCACACATAAAATATTATGCACCAGAAACTCTTCAAGGCATATGAATTTGAAAAGATGTCGATGGGGGTAAGTAAAGAATTAAAATAGCAGAGGTAGTTTTTCTATGAGGATAAACAGAGAATGAGACTCTTTAGTTTGGAAAGAGAAAATAGATGAGCTCAAAGTCCACGTAAGCCTGAGGTTTAGCTGGTTGGAGTCAACAGAGTCAACCAATGAAGTGTGGAATCCTAGGACTTGGAGATAAGGAGTCATTTTGTGACAATATTAACTGATATGAACAAATATACCATAATTGGAAAGTAATACAGGACACTCATTAACTTGAGAATAATACTGTAGATCTCTTTTATTATTTTTTAATGTTTATTTTTGAGAGAGAGAGAGAGAGAGAGAGAGAGAGAGAGAGAGAGTGGGGGAGGGGCAGAGAGAGAGAGGGAGACAGAATTTGAAGCAGGCTCCAGGCTCTGAGCTGTCAACACAGAGCCCAATGCCAGGCTCGAACTCACGGACCTCAAGATCATGACCCGACCCCAAGTCAGATGCCCAACCAAATGAGCCCCCCAGGTGCCCCAATACTGTAGATCTTGAAAACAAAGAGGGTCTAGTAGGGTTTTGGTAGATAGTTGCTTTACAATAGGTTGCGGAAGAGAAGTTAAGTATAGTCAGAACATATTCTCAAGATCATTTAACACTGATATAAAAACCAAAAATGACTACATTCTCCACCCCCAACACAACAATAAAATGCTAATATCTGAGTGCATTCTGGGTCGGATGGTTCTTTGGTTAGATTCTGAAAGATCATTTGACGAATAATTACTGAGCAATTCCTATGTTCAAGACACTGTGCTGAGATTTCATGTTGCAATAAAACTACCTTGGGAATCAAGAGAGAGAAGGCAGAAAATAAACAATAATGAGCACATTTTATAATATATTAAAATGTGCTAAATAAGAAAAAGTAGAGAAGGGCAAGGAAATTAGTGCTTGAGGGAAAGACGTGGCAATATTGAATGAGATGGATCAAGGACGCCTCACCAAGAAGTTGAGGGGAAGGGCCATGTGGCAGAAGGGAACTCCGGGCGAAGGGAACAGTGTTCAGTGCTAGGTTGAGAATGTCCTTGGAGGTTCAAGCAATGGCGATGTTCATTGTGCCTGTGCAGTGAAATGAATGAGTTGGAAAGAAGAGGAAAATGAGGGGTAGACCCTTATTTTCTAAGGGGAAATAAGGGCTTTTAAGAGAGGAGGACCATGAAATGAGTCACATTTACAGGGACATTGGTTCCTGTGCTGACATTGGACTGTGGGGACGGTAGAAGAAGAGGGGAGAGAGCAAGGAGTTAGGAGGCTCTTGCAGGGATCCGGGGGCGATGGTGGTGGTTTGGAGTAGGTTGGAAGCAAGGAAGGTGGTGAAAAGTAGTTTCTGGATTCTATTTTGAAGGTAGAACCGACGGACTTCCTGATAGGTTGGGAACAAAAAGAAGTTACAAATGATTACTCTGGTTTGTGGTCTGAGCAACTGAAATCTCTAAGACTGGAAAAGTAGAACTTGGAGTAGGACCAGTAGTTCAGGTTAGTACATCATAGGTTGAGATGCTTATTAGACATCCAGAGGGCAATGCCAATTAGGCAGTTTGTCTACATGAGTCTGGAGTTCAGGAGGGAGAGTCAGAACTGGAAGTGTAAAGTTGGAAGTTATCTATGCATCTGGTTTTAAAGCCTCGGGACTGACACTAGATGCAATACAGAAGTTATTGGTATTAATGCATTTTTTTTCTTACTTCCAAGGACCCCATGAGCAACTGGTCAGTGTTATACACATAAGGGTACACATCTTGATCCTAGGACTCCCTTCCCACCCCAATCCTAATCTCTCCATTCTTCTTTTCTTCTATAACTGAGGGTGATTCTCCTTTACTTTGGAGGAGGATGAAAGCAGTGTTCAGTCAGTCATATGGGGCTAGAAGCCTGGATTGATTCTGATTTTGTCAATTGTGTATGACTTTGGATAAGTTAATTAACGTCTCTCAGGCTCCATTTTCTTGTTTATTTTTTATAAGTTTATCTATTTTGAGAGAGAAAGAAAGCAAGAGTAGGGGAGTGGCAGAGAAAGGGGGAGAGAGAGAGAATCCCAGGCAGGCTCTGCAATATTAGTGCAGAGCCTGACTCAGGGCTTGAATCCACAAACCATGAGATCATGACCTGAGCTGAAGTCAGATGCTTAACCAACTGAGCCACCCAGGTGCCCCTCTCATTTTATTGTTTTTTGGGGGGTTTTTTGTTTGTTTTTTTAAAATTTATTTTAGAGAAAAAGAGAGAATGTTAGTGTGGAAGAGGGACAGAGGAAGAGAGAGAGAGAATCTTAAGCAGGCTCCATGCTGAGTACAGAGCCTTTATTGAGGCTCAATCCCACAATCCTGGGATTATGACTTGAGCTGAAATCAAGAGTCAGAGGCTCAACCGAGTCACCCAGGCACCCCTCATTCCTTTTTCACAAAATGTTTATTTATTTATTTTGAGAGAGAGAGAGGTTGAGAGAGTGAGCAGAGTGAGGGGCAGAGAAAGGAGAATCCCAAGCAGGCTCTGCACTGTCAGCACAGAGCCCAACTTGGGGCACAATCCCAGGAACCATGAGATAATGACTTGAGGCAAAATTGAAAATTGGACAATTAAGGGGCACCTGGGTGGCTCAGTCAGTTAGGCGTCCGACTTTGGCTCAGGTCATGATCTCACCGTTGGTGAGTTCGAGCCCCATGTCGGGCTCTGTGCTGACAGCTCAGAGCCTGGGGCCTGCTTCGGAGTCTGTCTCTCCCTCTTTCTCTGCTCCTCCCCCCATTCAGGTTCTGTTTCTCTGTCTCTCAAAAATAAATTTAAAAAAAGTTTAAAAAAAAGAAAAAGAAAATTGGTCTGAGCTACCCAGGTGTCACTCAATTTTCTTACTTCTCAACTGCAGATGATAATGGCTATCACAAAGAGTTGCTGTGAAAAATCAATGAAATGATGTGATTCAAGTACTTAGTGCAGGGCTTGGTGCACATATGTGCTCAATAAACATTAGATTAAAACACTGAGATAAGAGGGTGACAAAGTGCATGGGGATATAACATGACTGGACTTTTGCTCTAGTTGTGGAATGGTGACAGGTTCAAGCTCTTTTCTCAGAGGAAGTGTGTGTGGGAGGTGACTAGGTGAGGGGCCCATGATCATTAAGGGTGCTCTCAGTTAGGCTAAGCTGATGCTTTATTTATAGTTTCCTACATATTTATTAAATGAATAGAAAACACTTTTCCTTCTTTTTTTCACACAGTAACTGAAATAGTTACTGGAAATAATTGGTTTTAATTAACCTTCAGTTTTGTGACCCTATGCTGCACTCTACCAGTTGAATTTGGGGAGCCCACTTACATTACAGTGGGATTGTAGAGTATTCCTGAAGTATTACCGGTAGCAGTAGTGGTGGTGGATGCCTGGGGGAGGTAGAGAGGCTGTGGGCAAGCCCCCTAGCCGGCCCTGAAGTGGTCTAGGTTTCCCCCAACTGGCGCTGGCTCTTTCCTGAAACCCCACCACGGCGCCAGCTACTGAATGTCTTTCTTGCTTCTGGGACTTTGTCTGATGCTGCCCTTGCCCTTTGCAAGATCGGTTCCTATTCCTCCTCTGGGTCACCTCCTTAGACAGACCTCCTGTTACTCTACTTCTAGTGCCTTTTCTTCTAACCTGCATCACCAACTAATTGAATGTGCACGTGTATCATGTTACCTGACTCTTCCGGACTGAAAGGTCCATAGGGCCAAGACTGTACCTTTTTTGTCTGCTATTCAACACCCGGGGCACGCACATGCACGCGTGCACACGCACGCACACACTGTTGAAACATGACTTATTTATACACTTCTAATAATTTCTTCTATATTTCACTCATTGTGTATCTATTGATTGAGAATCTATTATAAGTCAAGCCCTATTGTTGGGAATGCAGCAATGAATGAAGCAAGCAAAATCTCTGCCCATAGGCTGCCTTTGTGCTTGTGAGTCCTGCATCGTTTCATATATGTATGTTCTCTGTTGTACCCTCTCAGTTCACTTTTTTCTCAGCACCCTCTCGACCTATGGGAGGTAGGAGCTGGTGGATAGATGCTCCCTCTTTCCATCTTGCACTCTATGCAATTTCTCAGAGGGTCCAGTAGGACTGAGCCCCACTTGGTCACAGAGGAGACCACCTAGACTGATGGATTGGATGGATTTTCTCGCTCTCCCTGTTTCATTCTTTCTGGTCTGGATTCCTTTGCCCACCTCTATTCCATGGAATCACTTCCCAAAAGAAAGTACCTGCCTTCAAGTTCTTCTCTAAAACTGCTTTTCAGGAGAATCTAAGCCAACAAAGCTAGCATTTTAATTCTTTTGTCAGGTCATTCTCTACATTTCCATCTTGGGTCCCTGGCTGAATTTTGGGTTTCTAAAGAGCAGGCATCAGATATTCTTTTTTTAAATTTACCCACAGCTACTTATTCAGTGCCTGGCAAATATCAGCATACATAAGTTGATTTTTATTTGATTTGACAGAAAGAACCCAGTGGCTTTCTGTGCCCCAAGCGAGGCCAGGATCCCTTCTGGTGTGTAGACCTCTACCTGATGCTGGATAAGGCTGGGACCTGCCAGGGCAATTAGTGTTTTCTCTTCTGTGTACCCATCCAGCTTCCCTCCCAGGTCCCCACACCCTTGACTTCCAGAAGCAGCAGGTCACCAGCTGCTGGAGTAGCACAGGGCCCACAGTTGGGGGCTCAGTCAAGGGGCCCTGCTTGCCACCTGCTCCCTCCAGGCTGAAAGTGACAGAGGGAAATCAGGCTGTCCTCCTCAGGGGTGGGATGCACATATCTGTCATCTGGTGCTGGAAACAGGATGCAGGACCCTATGCCCACAAGGCTAGAGTCAGGGACTCAAAACGAACAAATGGATGACTTTAAAATTTGGCACCATGCTTGACTGAATCTCGTGGATATAGAGAGGGACAGGCAGCTGGTAAAGGTGCAAAGAGCACTGGACATATTCGGCAGATGAGGGTTGTGGTTATGGGTCTACCACTAATTTGATGCTCCCTTGGTCATGTACCACTTTTCTGCCCGCAGTTTCCTGAAAATGAGAAGGTTGGACTAGATGATCTCAAAGATCCCCCAGCTGTAGGGTTCTTAAGTTACAGACCTGGAAGGAACCTGATCTGTCATTTATACTTCAAATCGTCTTTTTTTTTTCACTTAAAAAACCTCACTGTTGATAACAGCCCTATGTCTACTCTAAACCCACAAGGAGACGGCGCCAGCACATTTGCTCTTACATATTCCCAGGCAGCTTTGCTTCTCTATGTACTAACCTGACGTATACACGGTCACTTCTTTGTAATTGAAATTTTTATTGAGATAATTGTAGAATCACGTTTAATCATAAGAAATAATACACTTTGCCCGGTTTCCCCAATGATCACATTTAGCAAAATCTTAATATGTTAATACAACAAGGATATTGACATTGATACAATCCACCTACCTTATTCAGATTTCCCCATTTTCACTTGTACTTATTTCAGTGTGTTTAAGTTCTAAATAAATTTGATCACTGGTTCGAAAACCACAAGTTCTAAGACCAGAAGGCCCTCTGGTGTTGCCTTTCTACGAACACACCTTGTCTTCCTCCCAGCCCACCTCACCCCCTACTTGGTTTCTCGAAAATCTTATTTGCAACCAATTTCAAATGTGCAGAAATGCTTTGGTATGCCCTGTACCCATATTCACTGACTGTTAATATTTTCCCCATTTACTCTATCATTTTTCCTATCAACATGTTTTCTTCTGAACCACTTGAAGGTTAGGTTGCACACATCATGTCTGCACAATACTTCAGTGTGTACTTCTAATAATGGGGATATTCTTCTACACCATAGCACAAATTATCAACAGCAGCAAAGTTAACATTGATCCAATCCTTTAATCGACTATCAGGATCCCAACTTTGTCCATTGAAGTATCCTTTATAGCATTTCCTTTCCTCCAATGACATTAAGTTGTCATGACTTTTTAGCAACCTTTAATCTGGAACATTTCCAAGCCTTCTTTTGTCTTTTTACAATGTTGACATGTTTGAAGAATACAGCGCCTACCTGCCCCTTTTTAATAGATGTTCCTCATTTGGGGTTTGTCTGAGGCGTCATCATCAGATTCAGGTTGTATGTTCTCCCTGGAATATTGCACAGGTGAGGTGTTCTGAGGACATGATCTCCATCTACTCTCATTGGTGATGTTAATTTTGATCACCTGGTGAAGGAAGGAGGTTATCCACCTGCTCCTTTGTAAACATTTCCCCCTTGCTGTTAATAACCCTAAACACGTTAAGCCAAGCAAATACCTGTTCCCCAGTAAAATCCACTCTAGTGTTAGCATCCATTGATGATTCTTGCCTCAACCAGTCTTTACTGGACCCTTCAAATCCTCTACCTGTATCTGATACCAGGTTTTCTATGGTTCAGCTTCCTTGCGTCCTTGGTTCTGGTCAGAGTCCTCTCCGTGTCTTCCCGATGTCCTCTACGACCTTTGGGCAAAGACTGGGCCAAATTAGTAAACTCAGCGGCCTTAACTGGAAATGAGCTACTGTGGGCTGTTCCGCTTTAAACTGTCCACCAGTGATTTGCATAATACAGTGGCTTGTGAACGCTTCCTGTATCCTTTTCGGATTCCGCACTCCATCTCTCCCCCTCGGCCTCCCGGACCCCTGCTACGGTGGCATTTTGTTCAGACTGCCATCAACAACTCCCCTGCCCCTGTCCCCCGGCTCTGTCCTTCCCCTGCTGAAGCTTCAGGGCTGCTTTCCTAGGAGACTACCCTACCTGCAGGAACGCCACGCCTGGACTTCCATTGCTTTGGTGGCAAACTGCACGCGCGACTCTCATGCTCCCCTTAGATTGACCCTAGACGGACGCCGAGAAGTGACAGAATAAGCGCGCGGGGAACGGTAGGATAGCTTTTCCCCACCCAGGTATTCCGCTGGGTACTTCTCCAAGCCCACCCGCACAGGTCAGAGGGCAGGGCAGGCCAAGGGCCGCGGCAGCAAGGCAGCCAGCCGCCGGGGCGCGCTCCGCCGGACGAGTATCCTGGAGGGCGGCCCGCAGGTGGCAGCGCGGGCCGGCTGGCGGGCGGGGCGGTGGAAGGGGAGGGCTTGGCGCGCGTCGGGCGGTGACGGCAGCGCGGAGGGGAGGTGCGAACTGCCCGCCCGCCCGGGAGCCATGGCGAGAGGCCGCGCCGCGGCGCCCGCATCAGTGCCCGCGTCTGCAGCAGCGCCCCCGCCCGCCGCCCCGGGGCCCACCCCGCCGCCGTCCCCGCGCGCGCCGAGCCCGTGACGCCCGCGCGCCGCGAGCCAGCGCCCCCCGGAGAGGGGCTGCGCGCGGGAGGGAGCGCGGGGCAGCCCGAGCACCCCGACGACCCCCGCGCCCCGGAATTCCGGACCCCCAGCCCGCGAGCGCCCAGTCGGCGGCGGGCAGCAGGAGGAGGGGGCGCCGAAGCCGAAGCCCCGCCGCGTGCCCCCCGGTGCCGCCCGGCCGGCTGCTGCGGAGGGAACCAGAGCCTCCGGGCGGCCAGGGCCGGGCCGAGGACGACGAGGAGGGGGCGGCCGGCGGAGCCGGGCGCTCGGGCAGCCCCGCGCCGGAGGCCCCAGAGACCGCGCCTGCTACGCGGCCGCGCTCCGAGCGCAGCTCGCGGGTAAGACCCGGGTCGGCGTGTCCAGCTCGGGGTGGGGGAGGGGGTGGGGTGAGGAGGGACCCGGGTGTTCGGGGGGTGGGGGTGTGGGCGCGTGATGTGGTGGCGGCCGGAGACGGTGGGCTCCGCCACCCTGAGGGGCAGTACCTCGCTGGCATTGACCACACCTGAGGGAGGCCCTCGTGGGGCCCAAAAAGGTGCCCACAGGGCATGGTGGCCGCCACACCGCGTGGCCTGGATTCCGGGCTCCGGTACTCTGAGATGACAGTGAGGCGACCTTCAGAGAGCCCCGAGCTGAGCCCGGCCAGAGCGCGAGCAGCATCCCGGGTCCCACTCACCCACAAAACCCATGTAAATGACATCTTCTGAGGGTGTCTGGGACCCGACGGGTGGCTATTAGGACCCTTCCTTTCCATTCGGAGACTTAACAAGTTCAGTTCTGTCACTTTCTGGACCTGAGTTTTTAAATTCTTTTTGAATCTACAAGGTCAGCCTCTTGCAGGTAAAAACAAACGTAATGAAACGTAGTTTTTTCTTTTGTAAAGTTGTGTTTAGGGAAGCGCAAGTGAAAAGCCCAGCTGCTCTTGGGGCTGGCGCTGGTTGCGCACTCCCGGGGAAGCCTGTGTTTTACACCCTTCGCTGCACTTGCTCAGAAACTGACATCGGCGACGTTCACTTTGAGCAAAATGAGTGTTTAGGCCTCTGTTTTTTTTTTTTTTTTAAGTTTTCCGGCATACTCCACCAGAACTTAATTGCTTCAAACAAATGTGTGATCGTTGTCAGTATTGTCTACAAGTCTGTAGGCAGAATGAGTCCCCCTTTCCTGGAGCATCTTTTGCTTACCTGTGGCAGGGAGTGACAGACAGGGTCCTTTTCAGTTCCCAGTTACAAGACCAGCAGAGACTGAGCAATGCCCGGCTCTGACCAGTGTTCAGGCGGGGAGGGAGGGAGGGTGTCCCCAGTTCCAGTGGAGGAAGACAGCAAGCAGGCTTGCTGGCAGATTCAAGTTGGCCCTGGAGTGGCAGATGGCACCTTCCTCTCTCTCTCGGTTTGGAAAGATCACACTCGTGTGCCCTCTGATCTCTGACCACAGCTTTATCACAGAGGTGCCCAGACAAGCGTAGGCCGAGCCACCTGGAGAGCTGAGCAGGGCTCAGGGATAATGAGCTGGGTTAGAGAGCCCATGTCCATGGGCAGCAGGTTTGGCAAGAGTTGGGTCTCATCTTGGCCCCAGATGGAGCTGGTTCCTGTTTGCCTCCCCAGGGGCCTGTGAGATTTGGTTTCCCTAGCTCTACCCTGGCAGTGTTGCTGATGCTCCTTCTAAAAGGACACAGGCCTTCGAATGGGAAATCTGGGTTCAGATTCCAGCCCCTCTGTCTTTACTGGCTGTGTGACCTTAGCCCCTGATTTAACCTCCCCTGTAATAATTAAATTTCCCTTTAATTATTATTAAAGAATGTTTTCAACGAAAGTGTTTGTAAAAGTTTGACTGCATGAGGGGAGCCTGGGTGGCTCGGTCGATTAAGCGACCGACTTCAGCTTGGGTCATGATCTCACTGTTCATGAGTTCAAGCCCCACATCGGGCTCTGTGCTGACAGCCAGAGCCTGGATCCTGCTTCGGATTCTGGGTCCACCCTCTGTCTGCCTCTCCTCCACTCGTGCTCTGTCTCACTCTGTCTCTCAAAAATAAACAGATGTTAAAAAATTTTTTAAAAAGTTTGAGTACATGACACGGAAGGTTTTCAGGTCTCATTGCAACATGATTAGGTATGTGACTTGGTAACCTTTCCTCAGCCCTAACAGGGATAATGGAGCAGATATGATACTAATTACCATGTTTCTCACAGGTTTACTATGAAGGTCAAATCAGATCATTTAAAGGGCTCTGAAAATAGAAGAGCGATATTTGCTCTTTTTGCATTGGAAGGATTGATAGGAGTTCTTTGCACTGAAAGGAGTTCCTAAACTTTCCAAACCAACAGCACCTGTTTCCCCATCGGATGTGGACTGTCTTTCAGGCATTGCTTCCTGAGCCCCTGCCTCTGACCTTGCACACAGTAGGTCTCTGTAATTGTTAGGTGACCTTTTTAAAATTTATTTATCTTTGAGAGAGAGTGTGAGTGGGGGAGGGATAGAGAGGGAGACACAGAATCTGAAACAGGCTCCAGGTTCTGAGCTGTCAGCACAGAGCCTGACATGGGGCTCGAACTCAGGAACCGTGAGATCATGACCTGCGCCAAAGTCAGATGCTTAACCAGCTGAGCCACCCAGGTGCCCCTGTTAGGTGACTCTTGAGTCGACCATCTCATGTACGTTCTTAGATTTTATTTTATGGTCTTGAGAGAGTGTCTTTTGTCTACAGACACACTGTTAAATGGGTTGTCTGCTTCCTCCCCCCATTTTTTCCCTCTTTTTGAACAAGTATTACCTATTCTGACTTGCCTTTGTATTAGGTGTATCCAAATGGAGGCCACCTGCAGTGTTGAAAAATTCAAAGTTTTAGTGAAGAGACAGTACCTGATAGCACACGTGTAAATCCGGACGCCTCTGAGCTATGTATAATACCAGTGATGTGCAGCTGCTTAAAGAGATGCTTTGACATGTGTTTTATGAAGGGACATGTGACTTTATTATTCATTGAGAAGCTCATTTAATTACGTGTTTGTTAGTAGTGCACCTGAGGTGAAAGAGGGTGGAACACAGGTGGAAGGCGAGCTCATACCATCCTTGTTTGGGCTTCTAGTCCTGCATTTGAGGAAGGACTGCTCTCAGCCTCACCTGGTTAGTAGGAAGAGGACTGTAAATCTCTTTGAAGAGTAACAAATAGCAGTGACTTCTTTTTTGTTTTTTAAAGTTTATTTATTTATTTTGAGAGAGAGGGGGAAAGAGAGAGAATCCTAAGCAGGCTTTGCACCATCAGTGCAGATCCCTGCGGTGCTCGAACCCATGAGCCACTGGATCATGACCTGAGCTGAAATCAAGAGTTGGATGTTTGACCGACTGAGCCACCCAGGCACCCCATGGCAGTGACATCTTCTTGCAACTACTCACAGCCTTGGGAATCAGTGTCTCAAGCCGTGAAACGAATTATATTGATATTTCTTAAGCTTGCCCCATAACCTTCAGGGCAAAGGAACTCTGGAAAGAGGGATTTGGGGGCACAGCCTGAGGTTTCTGGAACGTTTCCGTGAATTTTTCAATGTATGTTTAATGATTCCTTTAATGGAGAGTAGAATGCAAGATTCATCTGTTTTAATGTAAAAAATGCTTTAAATTGCTGCCTTGAGTCAAAAAGTACTCGATCGAGGAGGATGCACCTTTTCCTGCCTGAGGCTCTGGAGGCCCCATGCAGCATATGTATCCTGATTTGAGAATCTTGGAGCTGGATTATTTCTAGGGGCTTTGCTAGTTCCAGACTTTATGATGTGCCAGGACTTTCAAAAGCAGAAGGTAATCTCCTCCCTAGAGGACATGGATTTTGTATTAAGAGCTGAAAAGGATGCTCTAGTATTGAAGGGAGGTATTAAAGAACCACCAGCGTATAAATTGTCTGGATTTGAATGTTAAGGAAGATCATACTCTGGGTATACAGGGGACTTTGAAATCTTTTATTTCCTCCAAGAATTTGTTGAAAATAACTGTGAACCTGTGGATCAAGTGATCTGACTTTTTCTGAAAAGTATTGCTTGTGTCATACCATTCAGACCACTGCATTCTTTCCTGCACCCCTCCTTAATGATTAGACTTAGGTACTAGACAGCGAGATTGTTTTTTTTAAAGTTTATTTGTTTTGAGAGAGAGTTGTGCATGGGAGGAGAGAGACAGAGACAGAAAATCCCAAGCAGGCTCTGCACTGTCAGCACAGAGCCTGATGTGGGGCTTGATCTCGCAAACTATGAGATCATGACCTAAGTCGAAATCAGGAGTTGGATGCTTAATCGACTGAGCCACCCAGGAGTCCTGATAGATTATTTTGATTAAAAAATGCTGCTGTCTCCTGGATTACATTCACACAGATTAGGTATTAGCAAATCCAGCATTGGCGTACATAGATGCAGGTTCGTATGTCACTTAAAATGGGTATTAATTAGAACCAGGGTCAGAATTTTGATTTTTCTTCTCTACGTTTGGGCAGAAAAAGCATCTATGCACATGGAGAACCCTGGGATTCTCAAAGTTCTCCATCAGTTCCTCTGGTTGTTTTGCTGAATCAAAAAGTCCTTCCAGGTGGTTTTTTAACATCAAGAGCAGATGCTTTGGGTTTTTGATAGGAGCATTCTGCAAGCTTTCACTGCTTAAGTTTTGCAAAAAGTTGAGAAGGTGTGATCTAGTGCGGGGTTGCCTCCTTTTATTATGCTCCTTATCAAGTAATTTCCAGCTGGGGATGTGGTCAAACATCAACAGTCTCCCTAGAATGTTAGAATAGGTTTGGCTTCACTTTAGTTATTGAATCATGAATTCGAACCAGAGGGAGCAGGTGAGCGATGAGTGCAGTTGTAGTTCAATCCTTGAAGTTGTCAGAAGACGTTTGGGGAATTTTTCCTGGGAGAGTGTAGGGAAAAAATTTCATTGATGCTGTTTATGCCAAAGGGGACCGAGAATCCAGATTTATGGTGGGACCACTTGGCTGTGGCTTGGGTGGAGGAGGGTGACGTTCAAGAGAGGGAGAGCCTGACTGTTGCTAGTAAGTGCCTGACCTTTGGTCCCTGCTGTCCTGGCCCCAGCTGGTTGCAGAAGCACAAGGCCTTGGCACCCAACCTGTGGCAGGTGGACCTGCAGGACCAGCCAGCCTCACCTTGGAGCTTGTTGACCTGCAGAGCCTCATGCCCCGCCCCAGAACTGCTAAATCTGAATCTGCATTTTAAACACATCCCCTGGTGGTACTGATGCTCAGAGACCTCTTTACCTCTTTGGGGTTCCCCCAGAATGTTCTTCCCCCATGCACAAGGCCAGACTTGGCGGATGTTGGGAAGAACAAGTGGCCAGTACACACTTGTCCCCTGTGCACTTAGGAGTGTTGGTGCTCAGCTGGATTCAACCTCTTGCTGTCTCCTGAAAGGAAAGGGGCAGGGGTTCCTCAGAAGAGATCTCTGAACCTATTCCCTCCCCAGTGCCCACGTCTTCCCTTCACGGTGGGCAGTGAACTGTGCGTACAATGGGAAGACCCAGGGAGGGAAGGGACGCACTGTTGCTCTCAGTCAACAGCGAGGAAAAGCAGTCCAGAGTGTGGCCAGTTGTTTTTAAATTTTTAATGTTTTATTTATTTTTGAGAGAGAGCATGAGCAGGGGAGGGTCAGAGAGAGAGGGAGACACAGAATTCGAAGACAGGCCCCAGGCTCTGAGCTAGCTGGCAGCACAGAGCTTGACACGGGGCTCAAACCCATGAACCGCAAGATCATGACCTGAGCCGAAGTCGGACGCTCAACCGACTGAGCCACCCAGGCACCCCCATCTTTTATTTCTTTTTAAAGAGTTGTGGTAAGGGGCGCCTGAGTGGCTCGGTCTGTTGAGCATCCAACTTCGGCTCAGGTCATGATCTCATAGTCCATGAGTTCGAGCCCCGCATCGGGCTCTGTGCTGACAGCTCGGAGCCTGGAGCCTGCTTCGGATTCTGTGTCTCCCTCTCTCTCCGTCCCTCCCCTGCTCGCGCTGACTGTCTCTCTCTCTCAAAAATAAATAAAACATTAAAAAATTAAAAAGAGTTGTGGTAATATATATATATATATATATATAACAATTCACCATTGTAGCCATTTCTCAATGGACAGTTTCATGGCATTAAATATGTTCACATTGTTGTGCAGGTATCACGTTCACCCATCCCCAGAACTTCTTCCTCTTCCCCAGCTGCCACTCTGCACCCATTAAACGCTAACTCCCTGTTCCCCTGTCCCTCCAGCCTTGGGCCACCACTGTTCTACTTTCTGTCTCTATGAGTTTGCCACTCTCCAGGTGCCTCATATGAGAGGAATCCTACAGTTTGTTGTTTGTATCTGGCTTTTCTCACTCAGCATAATGTCTTCGAGGTCCATTCATGTTGTAGCATGTACCAGAACTTCATTCCTTTTTCAGGCCGAATAGTATTCCATTGTGTGTATGTGCTACATTTTATTTATCCATTCATCCATCTTTGGATGCTTAGGTTGCTTCAACCTTTTGGCCATTGTGAATACTGCTTCTGTGAACATGGGTGTACAAATACCAGTTTGAGTCCTTGCTTAACCTTCTTTTGGATGAGTACCCACAGGTAGAATTGCTAGATCCAGTGGTAATTCTATGTTTCATCTTTGAGGAAGCACCATACCTTTTTTCTTGGCGGCTGAATCATTTTATTGTCCTACCAGGAACACGCAAGCGTTCCAGTTTCTCTACATCCTCACCAACACTTGTTATTTTCAGTTTTGGTTTTGTTCTTTTTTCTTTTCTTTTCCTTTTTTTTTTTTTTTTTTTATAATAGCCATTCTAATGGATGTGATTTGGTTATTTCTTTTTGTTTGTTTTTGTTGTTGTTTTTTTTTTTGGTTGTTTCTTTTTAGTCACTTTATTCTGTTATTCCCCTCCCCCCCCCACTAGCCACACTCTTTGCCCAGCTTTGAGCTATGGGGAATGTCTGAAAAGTAGAACTCTTGCTTCAATCCTGGCTCCTAATTACCGTTTAACTCTATGGACATCCCATTGAATTTACTTAGTAAGTGTGGTGGGACGCAGATTCATAAGGTTTCTAGAAGCTGCTGTCTGTGAGTTTATGGTCTTTCCTTCCATTCTTCCCTCTCCTTTTTAATTTTGAATGGAAATTGGTGTGTATGAGTTGGGGGAACAAGGTGGGCAACAGTAGAAAGCCAACTCAGTAAGGCAGGATGTCACATTCTGAGTCCAGCCTTCTAAGAACAAATTTGGTTTGCCTGTTGGACCTTGGTTTTGAGTGGTGGGTGTTTGGTGGTGTGATATCTGCAGAGATCTGGCAGCACAGTTGTAATGTCAGGGCCATTATTTTTTTTAAATTAAAGAGTCCAAAAATGTGGGCCTTGCCTGCATTGCAGAATTTCAAACCTTGGAAGAAAATCAGAGGTTTATTTAAAATAAAGCGACAGGCAGATTCTTGTCATGTGACATAGTTGGCATGGGTCAACTTTGTGCCAGGGGATGAAAAACACCACCAAAAAAAAAAAAAAAAAAACCAAACAAACCAAACCTATGATTCAGAAATAGCAGCGTAATGATTTTGAGGAAAGGTGGGAAGAAGGAAAATGAGCAATTTGTGACATGCGTGAGTCACTGGCGCTGTGTCTGTGAGTGTTCCCAGTTGGATGCAGACTTTCTGAGACAATTGGTTCCCTGGTTTTCATAGGAGAGAAGAAAACAGTGTCATCCAGATGGCGGGTGTTTCATTTCAACATTTGCATCTAGAATATATTTTAAATGCTGAATACCATGGGAATTGTACAATGGTGTTTTATGTACTTGAGTGGGGTGTAGCTTTATTTCCATTCATTTGTTTAAAAAAAAAAAATCCTCCGGACGTAACAATTTGGATAAACTGCAGCACGCTATTGAAGCCATGTTCTTTTTTTCCCTTTAAGATTGGTGCTTTTTCAGGGTTAGATGTGTTGAACCTGGCAAACAACTCCTGTTTATGGCAACCAGTTTCTGAATCATTAACTTGTATGATAACCTCATATGGTTATTACGGGGATGACATGAATCAATATGTGTGCTTGGCTCACAGTAAACATTTTGTGTCAGCCATTGTTATTGTCGTTGAACTCCTTATGATCCGTTCATCCGCAAGTAAGTTCAGAGCACACATTCCATGCCACGTCCCAAGGGTATGTGCTGGCCTTCATTGTTACGGCACAACAGGGATAGCCCCCATGACCTAAGGCGGTGATGTGGGCTCACCTGACCATTAACGTCCCTCCTTTGGCTTTGGGGGAGAAATGGTTAACTTTTCATGGATGCCAAGGCGTCCGAGAAATCACTTTGGACTTGATATTTGGACAAAAACATCAAGACATTTCAAAGGCCTCTTGTGGAAGAAGTGTAGTTTGGCATTAAATCTTTTGAGAAAATACCTATCTGAGAAAACAAATAGAAAACCCTTAATTTGTAACAGTAGATAAAAGGTACAGCAAGCAAATCACGGGGAAAATAGACTAACCTGTTGATCGATGCAGTAGGTGCGTTGATACCGTACTTGGAAGAGAGGAAAATAGTTTGCATTATTAAGAGATTATGAGAGGAATGCCAATGCTATTGGATGTTACCTTGAACAACTTTGAACTAAGTCTCCTGATACTAGAAGAGAAATGATACCCTGTGGAAGGGACCAAAGAATAAAGAAGAGAGCTTGGTTATTCATCATCAGACTTTTATCCTTTTTGGTAATCCTTCTTTTATGGTGGAAGAGGTGGCGTGGTGGAGAACCCCACCGTAATCACGCGTGAGACTTTTCCTCACAGCCTCGGAAGCTGCACCCACTTTTGTTGAGTAGGGCAGAGCCGGGATGTAGATGTTTCTAAGAGAAGGCCCGTGGCAGGGTGGGGTGTCATGAGGGGAGGCGTCTGGCTTTACTCGGTGAGTGTGCCCAGGCAGGTATGTGCTCTCAGGCTCTCAGGACTTACCCGCCACCCGAGGCACAGCCCTGTGCAGAAGAAGCTGTGGCGTGGCTACGGGTGAGAGAGGGTGGTGACTTCACCTGGGCCGTGAGTGAGCAATAGTGTGGATGCAAAGAAGTGGATTCTGGGTGACCTGGCTTGCCATGTCTTTAAAGACATGGTGGTAGGGTTAGGGAGGGGTGGCCTCAAAGATGAGGCTGAGATTTTTGAATTGGGTTAATTCAGTTGTGATGACTCACTTATGCAGGGGTTAGGACCTTTGGGATCCTGTTTTGAACATGATGAATTGGATGTGCTTTTGAGATTCCCTAGTGGAGATGTTTTTTTTTTTTAAATTATCTTTTAATATAGTTTATTGTCAAGTTGGTTTCCATATAGCACCCAGTGCTTATCCCAACAAGTGCCCTCCTCCTAGTGGAGGTGTTTAAGGCAGTGGAATGTCTGCACCCGAAGAAGAGAGATCTCCGTGTGAGGTGAGGGTTTGGCGGCCATCCCCGTGTAGGATGGTAGTAGTGTCATGCGGAGAACTCCCAGAGGTCCATCAGGAGGAGACCAGAAGTGCAGGGGGAGGGCGTGTTCTTGCTGCGATTACGTGGGGCTCATGGGGTCACTCTGCTGTGAGGGGCGAAGTAAGATAGCAGCTAAAATGTACTTTGGGTTTGTTTCTACTTAGTTGGTATGAAAATATCTGTAGAGTGTATCAGAGAGGCTGCTGGCCTGGCCTTGGAAATAACTTACAGTAACATGTTGGCTACAAGGATTCTTGTGTTCATGAACATCTGCAAGTTTCATTGCTAAGTATCATGTATGCTTGTCTCATGGGTGTCCTTGTTTTGTGAAGTCCCGTAAATAGTGAGCTCTGGATTAGAGATGTGGCTGCACGTTCTTGTGATTCTTACACATTTAACTCGAGGTTTTAGTTTGCGTTGTTGGAGCTGTAGACTCATGGTAAAATTGGAGGGAATTAGAAATTGCTTGCTTTAGCAAAGCTAACTTCTGCAGCTCCGCCACAGTGGAAAAAATAAGCAATCTGATAATAATCCTCATCTGCTGGTGAGGATGTGGAGCAAGTGGAAGTCTCATGCACTACATCCAAAGAAGAACAAGCGCTTGGAAAATTGGCAATATCAAGGTGCCTGCGTGGCTGAGTTGGTTAAGCATCTGACTCTTGGTTTCAGCCCAGGTCATAATCTCATGGTTCATGAGTTCAAGCCCCACATTGGGCTCTGTGCTGGCAGTGTGGAGCCCGCTTGGGATTCTCTTGCCCTCTCGCCCCCTCCCCTGTGCACATGTGCTCTTTCTTTCTCAAAATAAACAAACTTAAAAAAAATTGGCCGTATTTATAAAGCTGACCACATACATTATGACCCAAAGATTCACTCCTGGGTGTGTATTCAACAGAAATGCATGCTGCCTTCTTTGTTAGCAGCTTTACTCCCGTTAGCCCCAAACTGGAAAAAACCCAAATGTCTATTCCCTAGTGACTCTATAAACCATGGATTATCCATATAATGGGGTAGTACTCAGCAATAAAAAGGAATTAAATACTAATACTTGAACCCAGGAGACCAGAAACAAAAGTATATTCTATAGGATTCCATTTTTCAGGAAGTTCAAAAACTGGCTACGCTATCCCGTAATAATGATCAGAAGTGGTGGTTACCTCCAAGGAGGCATTGACTGTGCAAGGTGGATGGGCATGTAAAAATTAATGGCACTGCATGCATAAGATAATTAAAGGTTCTGGTTAATTTGGCCACTATTAGATTTTAATGCAACATGATGTAGCATAGTTCCACAGAATTGACCAGTGCCCTAACCTGTGGTTTTCGTCCCATTGCCCCCACCCCCTTGGAGTCATTTAGAGCAAACACACGCACCCCTAGTAGATGGTCCTCAAGGCAGCTGTTCGCCAGTCTTCGGGGTCACTAATGAAGCCTGGGTGTTTAGTGTTTTTTCTTTGGTTCACACAGGGTGTGTTGAGATTATGGTGGCCCAGGGCCAGACCTAGGGTGCAGTGATAGAGCCACTTGCCTAAGGTACAAAATTTAAGTCATCGAGACAAATATTTTGCTGCGGTGTTTCTAAAAAAAAAAAACAAAGTAAGCGCCAAGAAATCTGTGATGAACAAAATATCAGCATTTGTAATAAAGGCAGAATCGGTATCACTAATTATTTTTCTCTGGCCTCATGCTCCCACACGGGCATGAGTGTGGAGGGCGCTGTCGTGGGTGTGAAGATGGGGCAGGAGGAGCGCGGGGCTTGAGAACCAGAGTCTTGGCCTGGATGTCGACTCAGAAGAGTGACAAGTGAAAGGGCAAGTCGGTAAAGACTGAATGGCAGCTGACTGTGTTTATGCTTTTCGTGTTTTGTGAATGGTAGCAACTGTGTTGTGTCCAACAAAGGATTCTTCTCCGTGTATTCAACATTCTGAGAAGGAAATAACGTACAAAAGCACTTACGATCGTCTTTCAAATACTGCAGCCGTTCTTTTACGTTCTTGTGGATTTTATAATGTTACCTTATTGCAAGAGTGGCTTGACGCTCTGAGTCAAAATCGGAAATTGTCAAGGCTTAGATCATTGGTTCATGGCATTCACAAGATGGAAAGTGCTGTCTCTTAGTGCGTAACAGTGTTTAATAGTAGAAAAAAATGCATGATTGCCCACCTTTTAGCTAATCGTATGATGGTTGTTGATAACGTTACCTTGTAGGCAGGGCAGAAACTATTGGTTGGCTAGCCTCCGGACCGCATGCTTACAAACTATCCTTGCTGTTGTATGTTACCAAGTGTGGTTTCTGAAACGTGGCCTTCTTTTTGTCTTTTTCTGGTGAATAAGTCCCATGTATCATGTCCATTTGGCTCCACTTTGTGGTCAGGATGTATTGCCTGGACTGAGAGAGAGAGAGAGAGCGCCCACATTTTTTAGCTCCTCTTCCAATTGCTATGGATACAGTATCAGTGCCAACTAGAGTCTCCTGTCCGTCCTGTTCCAATAGGCTTCCCCTTAGAGGCTGAAATGCTTGCCCTTCCTGATGCTAAGTATAGGTTGTTCAGAGTAGTAGAGGACTTTTAAAAGCGTACTATATGGGAATTCATTCCAAAAAAACTGTACCAGAGACGGGTAAAGCTTCCCACCCTTTTAAAACCGCGCTTCTTTGTTCACGTCCTCCCCAGCCCCTTTCCAGTTTTGCTGCGCATAGTTTTCTCCTAGCAACACGCAGTGGTCAGTGGGAAAGTCAAGCTGGTTGAGAGCCTCCCCACCAGAGACCATCCTCCCCAGTCCCCAGGGCTCCTGGAGGAGTCCCTACCCTGTACCCTGGCAGCAAGGCACACCTGGTGGCATACTGGCCTTTCCTTGTATCTGGAAAAGTTTTTCATCAGGACTTCCATTGGTTTAATAAATATTGGGTCAATCGGATCTGTTCTTTCCTCTTGTGTTAGTTTTGGTTAAGTTCTGTATTTCAAGGAATTTGCCTGTTTCATCCAAGCTGTTGATTTATTGGCATAACAATTATCCTTTTAATGTCTAGAAGATTTGTAGTGGTGTCCTAGCTTTTATTTCTGAGCTGCCTTCCTTCAAAGGAACTGCTGGATCAGAGTAACTTAGGAAAGTTGGGGGGGGCGGTGGTTTTGGGAAAGGGAGCAGGAGAGCAGGGGAGGAAATAAAGCATGGAGGAGGGAGGGCAGAGAGGTGGGGACTGGCCATTGTCGGCCGCCTCCTCTCTGGGGTGGAGCTGCTGGTGAAGAGCGGTCACGTGGGCGGTGAGCTCATTAGGCTGGGGACACCAGCTGTGCTATTATTAGGGCTTTTAAAGTCCGGGGCAGATGTTCTTAGGCGGAGTTCCAGCCTTGTTCACTTCCCACATATGGCATAATACAGTACATGGGAAAGGAGCGCCTCGGTAACAGATAGCTTTTCCATGAAACACATCACTGCTTTTCCCGGCGAACTTTTCCCTCTTTCTCTCTCTTGATGCCACTTGCTCTCTCCGCTGTGCCTGGTCTTTCTCTTTCTCTGTGTTTTCTGTTTGTCTCTTTCCCTCTTTGTCTTTCTCTTTTTCTCTCTCTGCCGTTTCTTTCTCTCCTCCCTCCCTCCTTCTCTCTCTCTCTCTCCCTCCCTCTCTCTCTCTCTTTCTGTCTCTCTCTGTCCCTCCCAGTTTCTATTTCTGTGCTCTTCCCTCTCCCCCCAGCTCCCTCTCTGCCCCTCCCTCCTATACGTCCTTCTTCCCTCCTTTGCAGCTCTCTTATTTAACCCTTTGTGGGACGAGGAAAGGACAGAGTGGCACGTGGAGAAAGTTTGCCCATTTTAGGTTAACAGTGAGCCTCGGCGTTGCATAGAAAGTATAAGGAGTGCAGGTAAGTCCAGGGGTGATCGAATACTAGAGACGGTCTGGTCAAGAGCCTGTTTTAAGTGGCATGGTTAGCTTGCTGTTCTCTCCACCCCTGGGGCACGGCCGTGGCTCTGGGGCCACTGGAACCGCACAGATCGAGGAGCTGGCCAGGGCACTGTTATTTCCGTTCACTTTTGCACACAGTTTGTGCCTTGTCATTTGGCTGCTGACCCCTCCTGCCACCCTTGTCCTGGGTCTCACTGACCAACTTGTATCAGTAAGCGTCCACTTGGCCCTTCCCTTGCCCCTCATTCTTATAGTAACGCATCTCAGCTGGGAAACATAAGGTAGAGTCTGTACCAAATTGACTTAAATTTTTGTCTGGGGGGGCAGGGCGCGGCACTGAATTTCTACAGGGAATGTGCTGTTAAGTGATAGGACCTCAGTGTATATTTTTAAAGCTCAAAGTGATGCAAGCTTCATTATAGAAGTTTCCTAGTGTTTATTTCAAATTGCTGATGTTTTGAAATGTTTATATTACTTTTGTAGCTATGACACAAACTGATCATACTTTAATTTCAAAAATAATGAAATAATACGCGTATTAGCGTCGTATCTTATTCGAATAATGGCTACAACTGTCCGAAATAGATTTTAAGAAAAGCGTCTATATAACCTGGGTATTTTTCCCCAAACAGAAGTAAATATAACTATTTTAGAAAAAATATTTTATTGGATTTTAACAATTACTTTGTTGTTAAAAAAAAAAAAAGGTATTAACATCAACAAAAAAAGCCCAAACCCAAACTATAGCATGAGATCCACTCAAGAAGGGAGATACTGCACTAGACTTAATTACTCTTACTGACTTGTCTGCCCAGAGATTGAGAAAGAAAGCCAAGAATGGCCTTTTTTTTCATTTCCCTAACTTCACCTGGAGAACGGGAATCCTAAAGTAGGAAGCCTTTCCCCATGGTGGCTGCCCCAGCGCTTACAGACTGGTAGGGGCAGGGGCCGTGGCTCTGGGCTGTGGGAGGACGGCGACACGTGTACATGCTGCGCGGCCGTGTATTTGCTGAGTGGCTTACGCGTACCCCAGCAACGTCCTATTTCCTGGGTCTTCAGCAGCTAAGCGTCCGCTTTGGTTCTTGTCGATGCCTTTTAGGCAGGATGAAGAGCCATAGATCTGGTTAGAAGAACGAACATAAGTGTATGTTGAGTGGCCTCCCTGGGCCAGGCATTGAGGTATGGCTGTAACCTAGACAGCCCAGGTCTGGGGGCAGGAGATCGAGACCCCATTGAGCAGCAGGTGTAGGCTGTAATGCCAGGTAGTGACTATGGGCGACAGGGAGGGGAGGGTGACGGAGGCTGGAGTGGCCTCGAAGGCGCGCTTAGGGAGGTTATGGGTGAGCAGAGACCCCAAAATGGGGAGGAGGATGAACCATGGGAAAATACCGAAGTACAGCGTCCTCTCAGGCAGAGCAAGCAGCAAGTGCCCAGGCCCCTGCAAGGAGGTGGGTGTGGCTCCCATGCTGGGCACCCCTCCCCCCGCCTCCCAGGAAAGTGGACCTGGATGAGGGGGATAGTCAGGACTGGCCTGCATCCAGCTGGCCTGCCTGTCTGTGGTCAGGTGTTGAGATTTTATTTATTTTTTCATTTTATTTAGAAGGGTAGAGAGAGAGAGTAGGGGAGACGGAGAGAGGGGGAATCTTTCTTTTTTTAATTAAAAAATGTTTTTAAATGTTTATTTTTGAGAGTTTGGGCAGGGAAGAGGCAGAGAGAGAGAGAGATGGAGACAGAGAATTCCAGGCAGTCTCCGGGTGTCTGATGCGGGGCTCGAACTCACGAGCACTGAGGTCATGACCTGAGCTAAAGTCAGATGCCCCGTGAGAATCTTAAGCAGGCTCCACGCTCAGCACTGAGCTTGATGCAGGGCTCCATGCCAAGACTCTGGGATCATGACCTGAGCTGAAACAGAGTCATACGTTCAACTGACTGAGCCACCCAGCAGCCCTGAGACTTTGAGTATGATTGGAAGGAAGCCGCTGGAGGATTCTGAGCTGGGAGGGGTGTGATGTGAAGGGATGGGTCACCCAGCTGCTGTGTGGGGAGCCGGGTGTGGGAGCAGGGAGGGGGAAAGGGTTCTGTGTTGGTACAGGCTTAAAACTCCTGGTGTTAAAAGTCATTCTGTGTAATTCGTTGGTCAAGCAGTTAGTAGGGGCTGCTGGGGCAAAAGTTTACTGAAAGAAATGAGTGGGAGCCTCTTCATCTCAAGCCTGAGCTGAAGGCTGAGAGGAGCAAGAATGCTGTGTTCTTCTGTAGCTGAGAAGGCACTCTTCTGGGCAGAGGGACGAAGGTGAATCTCACGCTTCATCCCAACTCAACAGAGCATGAAGTAACCATTGAACAGATTACAAGAGGAAAAGGAACAATGTGCCTCAGGGCAGAGCTCAGTAACAGTTGATTACAGTGAACCATAGTGATCTGAATTTTCCACATTGAAAAATTCCCAAAGAGTCTTCAAGTGATTCCGATAGTTTTTTCTTGGGGTATGTTGTACATTTACTTAGTCTGTGTCTGGATATAGCGCCCTCTTTGAAATGTACTTTTTAAAAATGCTTCTCTTATAAATGAGAGTGGGGTTGTCTTGGGGGCACGTTGCCAGTTTCCTCACGATGCAGGTGATAGCATTTCCCCCCAGTGAGGATCAGAATTTCAGGAACCAGAAGATTAGAAAAATCTTAAACAGCTGATCCAAGGTTTATCATCATCACGCTTGCTTACCTCATAATCTGAGATTATTTCCCTCCCTGCAAAATCTGGCCTTGATACTTGGCATGGGGCTGCCACAGCTCCCTGGAAGCGAGTGAGGATTCTGCTCCTTTACCTGCAGGCTCAGAGGGACTGAGTTAGGAAAGCTTAGCAGGCTGCTTTGAAAAGGACCCACTGATGTCGGCCGCTGAGGTTATCAGTAGAGATTCTGGAAGGTACATTCTCTTGGAATCTGAAATATTTGAGGACAGAAGATCTTGGAGCTTGCTGGTGGAGTATGGTAAGAATAGTCAGTACAAGAGCCCGGCTTATTTTGGGGTTGCAGTAAGCCAGGATGAGTGGAGCATGCCTGGTTATTCCAGAATGTGCTATCTTCCAGGTAGGGGCTATGGGGCTTGCGTTTCCTTTGCCCATCACCCTGGGCTGTGCGTGGCCGGATAGGTCTTGCCAAGTGCAATGTGAGATTGACCTGGAGTGTCAACACTCAAAGGCTTCTTTCCAGCCTCTGAACACTTCTCTTCTTGGTCTTTCCACTGTGTCTTATAAATAAATCTGAATAAATAAATACCAAGTTAGGAACCAGATTAATGCTGGGGTGCCTGGGTGGCTCAGGTCATGATCTCATGGCTGGTGAGTTTGAGCTCTGCATCAGGCTCTCTGCTGTCAGCACAGAGCCTAGAGCCTGCTTCAGATCCTCTGTCCCCCTCTCTCTGCCCCTCCCCCCAGCGCAAACTCGAGTGCTCTCTCTCTCTCTCTCTCTCTCTGTCTCTCTCTCAAAAATAAACATTACAAAAAAAGTCAAGGCGCCTGGGTGGCTCAGTTGATTGGGCCCCCAACTTCGGCTCAGGTCATGATCTCTCAATGAGTTGGAGCCCCTTGTCGGCCTCTGTGCTGACAGCTTAGAGCCTGGAGCCTCCTTCCGATTCTGTCTCCCTCTCTGCCCCTCCCCCACTGACACTCTGTCTCTCTCAAAAAATAAACAACATCAAAAAAAAATTAAAGCCAAATTAACGCTGATGGCCATTTCACTTATGAATGTTGCCTATCAGACTATTGTCCTAGTTTACTTCCTCAAGTTTTTTTCTGTCACCCCAAGACTGTGGTGCCAATATTTTTAACTCCCCAAAACCAGTGTGGTCGGTAGCCTGCCACCCTTCTTAAAAAATGAAACCCCATTGTCATTGAATTAAAACACTGGCTGCTTTGTTTGGGAATGTGGGAAGGAAGGGATTTTTCCTGTAGAATATGATCAAGTCAGCTCTTTTAGAAATATAAATTCTAGGCTAGGGTTTCCTCAAAATGTATTTCGATGTGTTTGTTCTGAAACTATCAGCACATCACATTCTGGGCTCTTTTTAATGGGCTGCGGGTAATTACCGTGGCCTCCCATCTCTGAGTACAGTGAGCTATTCAGGAGGAGAGCTGGGCGCTTGTTAGCCGGTGGCCCCTGACCCCTCCTCCCCGGGGATGGTGTGAGGCGCAATTAGAGAGCCCCTGCAAGGGGACAAGTGATTGCTGGGGCATAAATAATGCAATCTACCCTGTCTCTGGGTGCATGCGGTGGGGCCAGGCAGATTTGATGTTCAGATGCCTGAACCTCGTAATCTGGGTCCCGCGTGTCTGGGTTTTGTGACCTTGGGAAAGTTCTTCGCCAGTGAGCCTGTTTTTGCATCTATAGAATAAGACTGTGTAGCATGATTGTGGGGCTTCAATCAGTTGATGCTTAGGAGGATTTGCCTCCTTCTTGCTGTTGACAGCACGTAGCAGGCACTCTGGGAGGGCTCAGGGCTGGTGACACTTCAGTATCCTGTCCTCTCCTTCTGCACCCAGGCTCTCTGACCCCATCATGGAAGACTTTTGGCTAAGGTCGTCTTCCCCTGACCTACTGCATCATTCAGGATTCTCAGGACCCACCCAGCCCCTTGACCACGTCCTCTTCAGTGGTGGCCTCTCCCTGCTTTATCCACCGCCCTGGTCTCAGCCTGGACCGTGTCAGCTCCTGAAGTTACCTGTCCGCCCTGTGAAATTAGGGGCATAACCACGCTGCTCTTTGAAGTCCAGACCTTCCAGCCCTTTGCACACATTTCCTCGACACATCCAGGTCCCCGGCCTCCCTGCTCCACCCCAGCCTGTTGTCACTGAGCACCTGTTGTCCTTCCTTTGGGCCACCAGGCAGAACGCTGCGCCTGCCTGCTGAGGGCTGCTGGAGAAGTTAGTGATCCCCTGTCACCCAGCATGTTGACTCTAAAGCAACTTCAGCTGGGCTGTAGGCTCTGCTCAGTTGTTCATGTTTCCCTGGGCTTCCTTCTCTCTTTGCCTTGTGCCACAGGGACTTTTCTAGACTCTCCACACCTTTCCCCAACATTTTACCCCTGGCAGAGTGAGCGGGAGCCAGCAGACTTGCTGCCTCCCAACCTTCATGTCCGGATGTTAAGGGCTTTTCTTCTGTCCCATCTCCTGTGAGGTGAAGGAGGGACCCTCTTCCTGCTTGAGGCTGATTTGCGTCATCTGAGGGTCCCCATCCTCTCCCACCTTGGAAGATTGCTCCTTCTTTCTGTCTCCTCAGCCTCACCCCATCTGTGGACTGCATCCCTCAGCCTGTAACATACTCCGTTCTCCCCCATCTTTCCAGAACCCCCTTTCTCCCGTGGCCATGGCTCTTTCCTCCCTTTCACTGCCAGTCTCACTGAACCTTCCTCCCCCCCTCCCTGGCCCTGTTGACCTCAGGCACCTGAGTGCATTATTCCCCTACCAACAGCACTGAACTTCGTGCAAAGTCCAGGGCACACCTAGTCCTGGCATTCTTGACCTTTGATGGCCCAGTCTACACACACACATTCTTTCTGTCTTGGAGCGCTCTTTTTCGAGGGCTTCTGGGAAGCTGCTCCCTCTTGGCTCCCCTCTCAGCTCCTCTGTCCACGTGCACACACGTAGCTCCTGAGAGCTGGTGTCAGGGTGTGTCACCTCAGCTGAGCACCCTGCCTTGCAGACTGGCCCCGGAGGGAGCATGCCTGTGGCCTTGGTTGTTATCACCACCTGAATCTTCTCTGGATTTGGACCCATGTGTCTGCCTGCCTGCCCACTGCACACCTCAATTTTGGGATACGGTCGCCACCACTTGCTTCCCCTTTCTGCCACCTCCTCCCAACCAAGGAAGAGGTCCTCCTGTGAGCCCAGTCACATGGAGGGCACCACTGTTCCCAGCTGCTTGGGCAGGAAGCTGGACCTTCTCCTGACTCTCCATTTCTCTCACTTCTGCCCCTTCCCCTGGCATTTGCCTCCCCGACCTCCGTGAATGCCCTACTGGCCTTAGCTGCTCTACTATTTACTCTGCTGCTAAGGTGACCTTTCTTTTTTCTTTCTTTTTTAAAAAAAATTTTTAATGTTTATTCATTGTTTGAAAGAGAGACAGAGCAAGAGTGGGGGAGGGGCAGAGAGAGAGGGAGACACAGAATCCAAAGCAGGCTCCAGGCTCTGAGCTGTGAGCAAGAGCCTGACGCGGAGCTCGAACTCGCAGACCGCGAGATCATGACCTGAGCCGAAGTCAGATCCTTAACTGACTGAGTGCCCCAAGGTGACCTTTCTAAAGCGCACATCAAGTCCCTTCCCTAGCTGGCCTGCGTATAGCCTGTTAGGGAGCCCCTCATGGGGCCAAAGAGGCTGCTGCCCTTCCTTCCCTTGCTAAAGCCCTTCAGAGCTTTTTGTTTCCTCCCTCGGGTCATGCTTTCTCTCCTTCCTCCTGGACTTGGCCTCTGCTGTTCCCTCTCCTGTGGAGGCTGGGAGGCTGCGCCCCGCCCCTGCTCCCTGCATGGCCTGTTCTGGCTAATTCCTGCTCACCTTTTAGGGCTGACCTGAAGTTGGCAAGGGGAGCCTTTCCTGACCCCGGGTGACTCGTCTGTATCAGCGGTTTTCCTGGTGGCCTGTCACTGCGGATATTTTTGTCTGTGGCCTGTTGGAGGTGGAAGAAGGTCCGTGAGAGGGATCAGTTGGATAGTGGAGGGATGCAGACATCTGCCCTGGCATGTGGCCCTTGACCCAAAGGGCTGTTCTTGTCTGTGTATTACAGGGGCCAGAGCACATTGAGGTAATTCTTCCCAGCACCCTGCAGGTCCTCCCAGGGCGAGGAGTTTTGTTGGGTTCGCTTCCTTCCCCCTGTCCTCCCAGTAGTACTAGAGGTAGGCAGAAATGCCTGGCATATAGTAGGTGCTCAATAAATATCACATGAGTGAAGAGCAAAGGTGATCTTTTTGCTTTTGTTCAGTTTTCCTAGTGTAGATTTAAGTTGCTCTGTCTGTCTGCCAGGGTGATGGGAGGGCGTGGATCCGGAAATGGGAGCAGCCCACCAGAGCGGACTTTCTCTGCAGCCTCTCTACGCTCTTTTGTCACACATTTGTGGACATCTTCAGATCATCAGCTGTAATCACCAGGGCCATGAAACGGAATTCCTGGGTCATGAGATCACCGCGGCTGCTCTGACACATGCCGCAACTGGGGACAATGGACGTGTTTTTCGTCCTGAAAATCAGACCGGGCCTGACCTCACACGTCAAAGTGCCTTTTAACCTTCCAGGGGGTCGGTGCTTCTTGGAAACGGACCCAGCAGAGGACAGCAGGCGGTGATGGGGTATCGGGGAGCTGGGCTGTGCGTGATACAAATGCAAGATGCTTTCCTGGTTATAGGATTCATGTAACTAGATGGATATGGTTCCTTGTCATTCCTTTATTGCACATATATTTATAGTTGCCCATTTTATGCCCATTTTCTTATATTTATTTTTAAAAATTTAAATCCCAGTTAGGTAACGTGTAGTGTAATAATGATTTCAGGAATAGAATTTAGTGTTCATCACCTACATAGAACACCCAGTGCTCATCCCAACAAGGGCCCTCCTTAATGTCTGTCACCCATTTAGCCCATCCCTCCTCTCCTCCAGCATCCTTCAGTTCTCTGTATTTAAGAGTCTTTTATGGTTTGCCTCCCTCTCTTTTTATTTTTCATTCCCTTCCCTATGTTCATCTGTTTTGTTAAATTCCACATATGAATGAAATCTATATGATATTTATCTTCTTCTGACTTATTTTGCCTAACATAGTACACTCCAGTTCCATCCATGTTGCTGCGAATGGCAAGATTTCATTCTTTTTGATCGCTGAGTAATATTCCATTGTATACACACATCACATTTTTATCCATTCATCAGTTGATGGACGTTTGGGCTTTTTCCATATTTTGGCTATTGTTGATCGTGTTGCTATAAACATTGGGGTGCATGTGCCCCCTTGAATCACCAGTTTTGTATCCTTTGGATAAATACTTAGTAATGCAGTTGCTGGGTCATAGGGTAGTTCTGTTTTTTCGAGGAGCCTCCACACTGTTTTCCAGAGTGGCTGCACCAATTTTATGCCCATTTTCTTCATGATCTTATCTACTGGTTTATGGATTTTATTTTCAGCCTTCTCCGTAAGGAGAACAGAAGCTGCTGGAAGTTGGGGGTCCCATCTATGATGTTCACTGGGGATGCCCAGGACCTAGCCCAGTGCCTAGCCCCATGTTTTCATTGAAGGAATGGCAGGCAGGGCGGTGGGGATGGTGAGCAGACATGCAGCCCCCCGCCCCCAGGAGTTTATTGTCCTGTCCCATAGATGGACATTAATGAGATTTCACAAAGAAATGTAAAGTTGTAGCAGTGACAAAGAGGCCACTGTGCTCGGAGAACTATCACAGCAACTTTTGGCTTAGGGAGTTTGGGAAGGCTCCCCGGGGGTACAGGAAAGGTACCCAGCGAAAGGGAGGGGCAGGGCCGTTGAGATGGAGGAAGAAGCATGATCCATGCTGGGAAATCATGTTAGAGGAATCTCTTTGTGTCTCTAAAATTGGGCTCTAACACCTGCCTCTCCTTTCTCGGTGTTAGTAACAATAACAATGAATGATGACATTCAGTGAGTGTTTACATGGATTATAGCATTTTATTCTCCTGGTGACCTTGTTGAGTTGGTTCTTGGGGAACCATTGGAAGTTGAGTAGCTAGTGTGGGTTGAGGGGTTCGAGTGCAGGGCCTCACTTGAGTCCACGCTTCTCCCCCTTCCAGAGGTAAGCAGCGTGCGGTGCAATGTGCAGGAAGTGTGGGCAGTCCTGGATTTCTGAAGAGTGTCGAAGGGTTACTGCTGGACCTTGTATAAGTGAAAGACAGGGTTATATAGCATCCTTAGCACCTTGCTTGATGAGGGTGTGGATCAGAGAGGTCAATTGCTTTTTCCTTTTCTAATGGGGACCTTAAGTGGAGGGGAGGCTGGGATTGGAGTGTGGCAAAGAGAGGTTTACAACCTGCTGGATAATAGGAGACTTTTTCTTTTCTTTATTAAAGTAGGCTTCACACCCAGCGTGGAGCCCAACTCAGGGCTTGAACTCATGACCCTGAGAACAAGACCTGAGCTGAGATCAGGAGTCAGATGCTTAACTGACTGAGCCACCCAGATGCCCCAAGAGTTAAAATCTTTCAAATAGAATCTCTTCCTACAGGTGGTGCGAGGGTGTTGGGACAGGGTTAGGAATGCTGAACTACATTTACCTGGACCAGAATACCAGGGATACATTATTTTGTTTTGTGTTTAACAGCCTTGATGTGCAATTGACATACCTTGCAATTCATCCACTGTACTTTAAGTGTATCACACAGTTGTGCAACCATCGCCACAATATATAAATACAAATATAAATTGTGTGTGTGTGTATACACACACACACACAGGAACTTTTTTATCTCCCAGGAAACTAACCCTGTACCCATTAGCTATCACTAGTCAATCAATCCCAGTCTTTCCCTTTCTCCCACTAGCTGTCCCAGACCCACCCTTTCCCAGCCCTAAGCAACCACTAGTTTATATTCTGTCTTTGTGGATTTGCCTGTTCTGGATATTTCACATAAATGCAGTCATATAATAATTGGCCTTTTGTGTTTGGCTTCCTTTGCTCGGTGTAATGTTTTCATCCATGTTGTAGCATTATAGCACTTCTTCATTTTTTTAAAGTTTATTTATTTTGAGATAAGGAGGGGAAGAGAGAGAGCAGGAGAGAGGAAGAGTGAAAATCCCAAGCAAGCTCTGCGCAGTCAGCCCAGAGCCTTACACGGGGCTCGAACTCATGAACTGCGAGATCATGACCTGAGATGAAGTTGGATGCCCAACCGACTGAGCCACCCAGGCGCCCCCCCACTCCCATTTTTAAATTAGATTATTACTATTGTAAGAGTTCTTTATATGTTCTAGATTCAAGACCCTTATCAGATGTATGTTTTGCAGATATTTTCTGCTATTCTGTGTTGTCTTTTTCACTTTCTCAGTGATCTCATTTGCAGCACAAAATTTTTTAATTTTGATGGAGTCCAATTTTGGTTACTTGTGCTTTTCATGTTATAACTAAGAAACCGTTGCCTCACTTACGGTCATGAAGATCTATTCCTGGATTTTCTTCTATGAGTTTTATGGTTTTAGCTCTTACATTTAGGGCTGTGATCATTTCAAGTTAGTTTTTGTCTCTGGAGTGAGGTAGGAGTCCAGTATATCTATGACAGATCCTGCAACCTTGCTGAACCTGTTTATTAGTTCTAATAGCTTTTTAGTGGGTTTCTTAGGATTTGTAATATACAAGATCATGTCATGCAAATAGAAATAGAAGCTTTACTTTTGCCTTTCCAGTATGAGTTTGTTTATTGCATTTTCTCGCCTAGTTGCTCTGGCTAGAATCCAGTATGATGTTGAATAAAAGTGGCTAGAATAGGCGTCCTTGCCTTGTTCCTGATCATGGGTAAATTCATTCTGTCGTTAATAAGGGTGATGTTAGCTGTGGTTTATTCATAGATGCCCTTTAATAGGTTGAAAAAGTTCTCCTTTATTTCTAGTCCGTTGAATGTTTTATCATGAAAAGGTGTTGAATTTCGTCAAGTGCTTTTTCTGCATAAATGGAGATGGTAATGTAGTTTTGGTCCTTTATTTTATTAGTGTGGCATATTTTATTAGTGTGGTATATTGCAGTAAATGATTTTCAAATTATTACCTCATTACTTTCTTGTATTATTTTTCAGGACTTCCATTAAATGAAAATGCTTTTGGGGGTGCTTGGGTGGCTCAGTTGGTTAAGCTCCTGACTTTGGCTCAGGTCATGATGTCACAGTTTGTGGGTTCGAGCCCTGCGTCCGGCTCTGTGCGGACAGCTTAGAGCCTGGAGCCTGTTTCGGATTCTGTGTCTCCCTCTCTCTCTCTGCCCCTCCCCCACTCATGCTCTGTTTATCTCTGTATCAATAATAAATAAATATAAAAAAAATTTTAAAAAATGCTTTTGAAATAGAGACTTCTGAGTAAAAATTGCTTCTGCTCACAAGTTGTTTCTCTCTGAACTAAAGTTCTTTGTATTTTGGAAAATGAACCCATGAGAACGGTTGCTTCCTAGTATATGTTTCAGAGAAGAAATACAGTTCTTGGTGCTGATGGCAGACGGGGTGTCCTCCTCTCTAGGGCTGGTTGTCCCCTGTTGCCGCTGCTGTGGCTGCTGTCTTTAATATTGAAGTCGCCCCGACCTGCCGTGGTCAGGAAGTGTTACTAATTATCCTGATCTCCTGTCTCCTCTTTAAAAAGAATAATGATCCTGAGTTCTTACGACCAGAGAATGTTGGCCTCCTTTGTAAAGAATACATTAGGAAGGATGCTTCTGTGGAATTTGATCCCGGGAACTCTGCTTAGTGTTCTTGCTGATCTTGCCTCCCCTTTTTGGAGTCTGGATTAGTGTATCTGCAGCCATCATTGTGCGTTTTTGGGCAGCAGCTTAGCAACCATTTCATGGCACTCTGCTGTCTCAGTTTGTCCCTGCTTGTCGCCCTCCTCCTCCTGCCTTCCCGCCTATCCCTCTCCCCTCCCCCATTCCCCTCTTTTCTTCCCCTGGCCTCCCCCTCACCTTTTCTCTGGGCTCCCCTCCCCCATTCCGTCTCCTGCACTCTGTCTCCCCTCTTTTCCCTTCCCTCCTCTCTCCTGGCCCCTGCTTTTCTCTTGCTAGTTCCCTCCTCCTGACCCTTACCCTCCCCGTTCTCCCTTTGTCTTGGGAATCCTTTGTCCTTGCTGTGACCCCAGGCCCCCTTCACCCCCCAACCTCCTCTGCCCTGTGAGCAAATCTCACTAGTTTCTGATGGATGTTGTTTTTGGCCTTTTGCCTGTGAGTTTCTCCTAACTAGGAGACCCTGTGTCTTGTTTTCTCCACGGAGGTGGGGAGTAGAGGGGAGACCCAGTTTTCATGTTCTGCAGGATCTGGCCATTTCTGAGCTGGTCCCTGGCTTTGCTTTGCAGTATCCCTGGTTCTCACAGTGGCAGAGCTCCTCCCCCACCTTCCCTAGGGGACTCCTATTGGAAGATTTGAAAGAGGACAATGCTGTGGTTTCCATGAGCTATTGATGACCTGATGAGCAGCGTTTAAAATGCCTTTGGTTGGTGGGAGACACTGTATTTTAAATAAAACAAAATGATTGCCATGGTTGTAGTTTAATACTTTGAAAATGGAAATGTTCGCCATCTGGTTGTGATTCTTTGCCCTGATCTGCAGAACTGGGTTGGTGTGGGATAGAAAGGGGAGTCTGCTGACCAGCCAGTTCTCTTGATTTGCTGGACCCCAGATGTGCTGGCCCCTGGTCTGGGTAGAAACTTAACCTTTCAGGTGACCCTAGGTACCTGACTTAGATTTGGGACCTAAAAACTAATGTTGGTTATTTATTTATTTATTTATTTATAAACAGCATGAGTAGGGGAGGGGCAGAGAGAGAGGCGAGAGAGAATCCCAAGCAGTCTCCACGCTGTCAGCACAGAGCCCAATGTGGGGCTCAAACTCATGAACCTTGAGATCACAACCTGAAGCGAAGTCAGATGGTTAACCGACGGAGCCACCCAGGCGCCCCTGGAATTTAAAAATAATGTTTTTTTTCTGCTTCAGAGTCTTAACACCCCTCTCTCACCCCACTTCCCCATGCCATAGTTTTCAGGTTTTTTTTTCTTTAGAGGTCATTTGAGTATTGTTTGTGTTATGTGGAAGTTTTTTTCTGTGTAGGACGGCAGGTTTCCTAGAAAGTAGTCAATAAATTGGATTTGCCAGTACAAGTTTCATCTTCTGCGCCAGGAGGCTGGGCTCCAGAGCCAGACCGCCCAAGTTCAAGGCCCATCTGTGCCATCTGCCAGCTGTGGGGGCTGTTTCTCTAGCTCCTAGACTTGCATTCTCCTCCTTGGTAGGGCTTAGGCGGGGCACCTTCTTCATGGGGTGGTGAGGGTAAGGGGAGGCGCTGTGGATTCAGCGCTTATGAATAAATACCACTTATTCGTTACGAATATTTAGTTACAAAGGTCAGCCATGGAAACAGCCTTGAGCCTGCTGCCAATTTTCTTTAGTTTCTTTCCTGTGTTCTGTTTTTTCACTTGAATTACACGATTCCTCTGGATTCCTAAGTTAGCCCAGTTTAAGAAATTAGAGCTGTAAAACCAACTTACTTGAAGAAAGTAAAATCCTTACCAGCTGAAGCCTGCATGTTTTTTAAAAACATAAAAAAAGATGTGGCTCTTTTGAAATGTGATGGTTTAAATTTCTCAGAGCAGAAACCTATTGCTACTATAAACTGCTCAGGAGGACACATTTTATAGCACATACGTCTCTATAAATGTATACCTTTTCATTTTATAACTATTTAGAAGCTGGACTCCTACCTTCATTTAAAGGAACCTTACTGGTTCATAGTAGAATTTTGTTTTGTTATTTTATTTTAGAGAGAGCGCACATGAGTGGGGGAGAGGGATGGGGGAGGGAGAGAGAGAAAGAGAGAGAGAGAGAATATGAGAATCATAAGCTCAGCGTGGAGCCCTATGTGGGGCTCAATCCCATGACCTTGGGACCATGACCTAAACAGAAATCAAGTTGGATGCTCAACGTACTGAACCATCCAGCCGCCCTAAGAGTAGAGTTTTAAAGGTGGAATCACATCATTAGTCAAATCATTTCAGTGCAAACTGAATGCTCCCTTTGAGGTCGGGCCACTGTGGATCCAGTCCTTTGCCTACGTAAGGCTCACGCTTAAAAGTGAGTCCACTAGATGCTTGGCTCTCCCCATGCTTGGGACCCAGATTGGGATCCAGTTTGCACCCTGGCCGTCAGCTGTCCTGTGATCCCGAGGCCAGGCCATTGGGCTTCCACTCTGAGCCAAGACTCCTTCACCAGGGATGTTTAGAAATCAGGCCATTGTGTTTAGTAAACTGAAGCAGTGCCCAGTGTACCCTTTGTTCAGAGACACTTCTGAATCTAACCCATTCCCCTGGGCCGTTGTTACCATCGTCCATTACATACAAAGGTAACTTAAAAAACCTGTGTATCGGAGCTTTTTGATTATTTGAATTTTATATAATTAAAAGGTTTAGCATATCATTAGTGGAGTCCCTGTGCCTACTCGTGTCTGAGCCTGCAGAGAACTGCTGTCTTTCACTGTTGCCCTCCCTCCGCTGGCAGGCCGGTGGCTGTCTTGGTAATGTGTGTTCTGGGGCAGTGGTCTCCAAACCGAATGGCAAACGAAAACCAGGGACTGACTCACTTGGGTAGCGGATACCAGATTTGGAGCTGGAAGCTTTGCCTTGGTCATCATGATGTTGGCTGAGCAACTGCAATATTCTTTCTTTTTGTTGATCCAAATCTGCCCTAGAGCATACTTGGAAAGTAAAATCACGCATGCTTCTGGTGCCGTTCTATGGCAAGGCAGGGGAGAGTCCGCCTGAGGAGAGCAGATGTGGGTTGTGGTCTGCCCCTCTGCTGCTTGCCTGGCTGCTTCTATAAGGTCTTCCCCCTCTGGAAGAGTGTGTTGGCTCATTGACCAGCTGGGAGGATAAACCAGCTGGTGCCTGGAGTTCCTGTGGCTCCATGTCCCTCCCTCCCAGGAAGGTGGAACTCAGAGGATGTCTACTAAGTGCCAAGGGAGAGGGAAAATGAATCCATGTGTTTACAGTAAGTTTGGATTTAGGCTGGAAGGTACAGTGTCTGCTAGAATTTATAGTACTTGTTTTGGGAAGAAGTATAAATATTTTCCACTAAGACTAACTCCCAATTTATAAACCCATCAAACACTGCTGGGTCATATTTCTGGTGTTAATTGACTGTTTTTCTCCTTTTCTTAATGTAAGTGAATGCTGTTTGATTGTCCATTCCGAATATCATGAATTTTGGTATTTCCTGAGTGCCCTGAAATAACTATTCTTTGGTTCATTAGGGTGGCCTTGGTTTCATGGAGTTTTTAAGGGACAGTGCAAACCTCGGCCGAAATTGGAGGTACCTGTGTATTCATTTTAGCCAATTCAGAATAACATTTTAGTGCCTAATATTTAAATTCATTCTTGGGGCACCTCGGTGGCCCTTTCGGTTGAGTATTTGAGCATTCGACTCTTGATTTCAGCTTAGGTCTTGATCTCATGGTTCTTAAATTCGAGTCTTGAGTCAGGCTCTGTGCTGATGGTGCAGAGCCTCCTTGAGATTCTCTCTCTCCCTTGCTCTCTCTGCCTTCCCTTCCCCCAAATAAACAAACTTAAAAAAAATTCCTTCTTTACATTATTAAGCATGGTCAAGGTATTAGGCTGCCCTTTTTTTTTTTTTTTTAAAGTGAAGCAGTTTTGGGGCGCCTGGATAGCTCAGTCAGTTGAGCGCCTCTTGATTTCAGTCATGATCCCAGAGTCATGGGATTGAGCCCCTCATTGGGCTCTGTGTTAAGTGCGGAGCCTGCTTTAAGATTCTCTCTCAGGGCGCTTGGGTGGCTCAGTTGGTTGAGCGTCCGGCTTCGGCTGGGGTCACAATCTCACGGTTCGTGGGTTCGAGCCCTGCGTCGGGCTCTGTGCTGACAGCTCAGAGCCTGGAGCCTGTCTTCGGATTCTGTGTCTCCCTCTCTCTCTGACCCTCCCCTGCTCATGCTGTCTCTCTCTCTTTCAAAAATAAATAAAATATTAAAAAAAATTCTCTCTGTCTCTCTCTCAGGGCGCATGGGTGGCTCAGTCGGTTAAGCGCCTGGCTTTGGCTCAGGTCTTGATCTCACTGCTCCTGGGTTTGAGCCCTGCGTTGAGCTCTGTGCTGATTAGTGCAGAGGCTGCCTGGGATTCTCTGTCTCTTTCTGCCCCTCTCCCACTTGCGCATGCGCGCTATCTCTCTCACAAAATAAGCAAACTATAAAAAAAAAAAAAGATTTCCTCTCTGTCCCCTCCCAACTCACGCACGCTCTCTCTAAAATAAAATAACAGCAACAACAAAAAAATACCCAGAAGTAAAGCAGTTTTAAAAATGTGTAATTATTTATTATATCCCTGAATTCTCTTTATATATTCATTGGAGACAAAGTGGAATGTAAGTGGTTCCACACAAGCCAGTCTTTTGGCGGATCTGGAAGATAGAAAAATGGGCTTAGTTAAGATTTACTCTTTTCCATTTATGTCCTTCAGTTCTGGGTTTGACATTCATCAGGTGGAAAGAAAAGCAGAAAACTCTGAAACCCCCAAATTTGAAAGATTAGCCCATAGATATCTATGGTTGACTGTTTAAATTAAAAATATTGACTCTCTTTTTCATGCAATAGTCAATTTTTAAGGTTCTGTGATTTAGGACCGAACAGAGATGAAAGCAAAGAAACCACCCCAAATCATACTGCTCAGAAATAACCAATGTTGATGTATAGAGAGCATCTTGCCAGGAAATCTCCTGTGTGTGTGTGTGTGAGGTCCACTTGACTTTTTTTTTTTTTAATCAATTCATTTTTATCAAGACAATCACATGTACATAACTTTTTAAAAAACCTTTTTTATTATAAAATTGTGAATTATTCTTAAATACCTTCTGTAGTGACAGCCCAGTTTAGAAAGTACAACTTTTCAGCTTCTGCAGAAGCCCCTCTCATCCTGCCTCCAAAGGTAACCACTGTTCAGACTTTTGTCATGATCACTAGGCGCCATAATTTATTTTTGTCTGTTTTTTAAAAACTTGGTATGTATTTTACGTCTTCTAATATATAGGCTCTCTCTTCTTTCACTTCCTCTTCCTCAGTTGATTGAATAACCCAGGCCTTTGGGCCTGTGGAGTTGACCACAGCTATGATGTAAGTCTACATTTGTGCGCATGCACAGTGCAATTCAACATGGTCCTCAGTCCAGTGTATTTCCTGCTAATGTCATGTACATAGTTTCTAAAGAGTTAACACTAAGAGGCCAGTCAAAACAACTGTAATTTCCACATCCCTCCTGCTCAGCTTTCTTATTCCCTGGAAGTCACAAGCTCTGAGTTTTGTGTTCTCATCTTTGCTTCTGTAGTTCTAAATTATCCTGCTGTGTTTTATTTTCTTCTCACACTTGATTGGTAGTTGGACTGGGTATAGAATTCTCAGGTGAGATAAGCTTTCCCTCAGAATTCTGAGGGCCATGCTCCTGTCTTTTAACCTTCAGTAATGCTGGGAAGACCTTGACCGTTCTGATTCCTGATCCCTTTGCATGTCACTCAATTTTTTGGAAGCTTCTGAAATTTCAGGATTATGTGTAGGATGTTTTTCATTCATTACTGGACATTCAGTGGGCCCATCTAGAAATGTATATTCTTCAGTTCTAGGAAACATAATTTTTATGTATAATGTAAATATAAAGAAATATATTTTTATGATATATAGATATAAATATATAATCATGTATATAATTTTCACATAGTCTTTCTATAATTTTTTGGTAGTTTTTTCCTGTCATTTTCCCTTTTTTTCTATTCTGGAGCTCCTTTTATTGGCTGTTGTATCCCCAGGATGGGCCCCCTCTTTTTCTTATCTCTTTTTCTCTATTATTAATTCATATTCTTCTTTTGGAGATTTCCTCAGCTTTATTCTGAGTTCTTTAGTTTTTTGTTTTTGTTTTACATTTTATTTATTTTTGAGAGACAGAGACAGTGTGAACAGGGGAAGGGCAAAGAGAGAAAGAGACACAGAATCTGAAGCAGGCTCCAGGCTCTGAGCTAGCAGTCAGCACGGAGCCTGACTTGGGGCTCGAACCCACGAACTGTGAGATCATGACCTGAGCCGAAGTTGGATGCTCAACCAACTGAGCCACCCAGGCGCCCCTCATTTCTTATTTCTACTATCAGTTAATTTCCAGTATTAATTTGTGAAAATTCACTCTTGTCCTCTGAGTGTCCCCATCCCATTTTTTTGGAATAGCGTCTTATTTGTATTTTTTGGAAACAATGTTTTCTCTCTCTGAAGGCATTAATGATAATATTTTGAAATTTGCTTCTGGTCCCTGCATTGTCTCTGTTTCCTGTTTTCTGGTTGCCTTAGTGTCTGTCTACGAGTTAGATGCTTTTTTCAAATGTCTGGTGGTCTTTGCTTGTATGGGGAGCGGGGTTCTCTATTGGCATTGTATGTGGAGAGTGGGGCTTATTGATTAAGTATTAACGAGTATTGTAAGTGATGGGGCACTTAGCCATTTTCACTTTTTCACTTTGAGTATCTGTAGTTGTTTCCTTTGGTGCTGGTCAGCTTCCCCAGAGAGGAATCACTGTCTCCTGCAGCTGTCACTGCTGGTGTTCTGTGAATTGAGTTAGGGAAGTGAGCAGGAGAAACTTACACATACTCTTCTATTTTTAATCCAGTCTCAGTTCTTCCTGGTGCTATAGGCACAGTGCTTCTAGGGCACAGTTCAACCTCTCTGACTCTGGTTTTCTGTTGCATGGAGAAAGAACCATTACCCGGATGTTCAGGCCAACAGGCTCTATGGACGCTGGCAAGGTGTCAGATTCCGCACTGTGAGCACCTTCTGCTAATCCCAAGCTAGATCTCCCTCACCACCTCCCGAAGCTCAGTTCCTAAAGCCCTGAGCCTTCTCAGACTTCCTCACTTCTCCTTGAGACCCCCCCCCCCTGCAGGCACTTGTTATAGGTGATTCTGCTCTGCTTAGGCAGGTAAAGCCAGGTCCTGCTACTTTTCATCTTCTGAAAAATTTTTGAAAATTTTCATGTTCTCTTCCATTTTTTTTTTGTTTCTAAAGTTTATTATATCTTAATTTGTGTGTGTGTGTGTGGGGGGGGACTTAGGGGTGTAAAGTTGAAGGCCCTCTGGCCCTCCATGCCCAGCGTGGAGCCCTATAGGGCTTGCACTCATGACCCTGAGATCAAGAGTCGGATGTTTAACTCACTGAGCCACCCAGGAACCTCAAGCTGACTCTAATTTGAAGGCAAGGTTTTATTTTTACATATAGAAAAGCTAGCATTGTACATTAGTCCAGTTTAGAGTCAATTTCTTTAGCTCTCGTCTTCCTGGTCGTGGGGGATCCTCGTGTGTCATTGTTCACCAGCCTAGCCAGATCTCTCGGTCTTCTGAGTTAACCTCTGTGAGCGTGAGGGCGGTGCTGATCTCTCTGTGACCTGTTCTTCGATAATTCACTAGGGAACCTTCTTCATTCCAAGGCAGGCGGCAAGACAAGGTAGGCAGCTCCGTGGGATCTATACCTTCTCATTTTCCTCTGCAGCGGGGACAGTATCAACCCAGTTCAAAGGTCAGGGGCTCCCTTAGTGGGGACTTCCCCTTTACCTGCAGCTCTCTTTTCAGCCTGGGCCAATACCTGCTGCATTGTGTTCTTGCCTTGGCTCTGGTCTGTACTTATGCACCAGTTTGATTAGCTGAGTAGCTGTCTGATGGCCCAAGACCTGAGTGAGCTGGCCTTCAGAGTCTTGTTAGAAGAGGCTGGCTCTTTGCCACGGCAGTTGGGTGAGCAAGTAAGAAGGCAAGGACAATGATGGGTGATAAGTATGTGACCTCAGATTGTGAGACCTCCATCTTTTATTATTATTTTCTAAATTCTAATTTAAAAATTTTTTAATGTTTACTTTTGAGAGAGAGAGACAGAGTATGAGCAAGGAAAGGGCAGAGCAGGAGACACAGGCTCCAAGCTGCGAGCTGTCAGCACAGAGCCCAACGCGGGGCTCAAACCCACAAGCCACAAGATCATGACCTGAGCCGAAGTTGTACGCTGAACTGACTGAGCCACCCAGGCACCCCGAGACCTCCGTCTTTTAAATCATGAAAGACAATGGAGTTCTGGCTCTTTCATTCCCAATTCCCAAGAACCCAGTTCTGGTGTCTGTCTAAATGTGGCTTTGATTTTTTTTTCCTTCTCAGTTTTCTTTAAACTTCTCCCCCTTCTAATCCCATCATCTCAACTGCCTGGCGACACCCTGGTGACTCATTTGGAAGCCTTCCGTGACTCGAAGCTGCCCTCTGACCTTGTGATATGTTAGCTTAGCAAGTGCCAGCCTTTTTTTTTCCCCCTCAAAGTTTATTTATTTATTTTGAGAGGAAGAGAGAGAGCGCGCGCGCGAGAGCCCATGGCATAGGTAGGAGAGGAGGGGCAGGGAGAGAGGGGAGAGAGAGAATCCCAAGCAGGCTCTGTGCTGTCAGTGGAGAGATCATGACCTGCGCCAAAGTCAAGAGTCGGACGCTTAACCGACTGAGCCACCCATGCGCCCCTGCCCAGCTTTTGAATTATGAAATCTGCTGGCTCCCTCAGAAGCAAGGAGTAATCAGTGAAGCTCAAACTCACAAAGAATTTAAAGATAATTAAAAGTCAAAGATGCCTCCTCCTGGGCATGTCATCAGCCCTGTGCTGAGGAGTTCAGTGTATTGGTGTGTTAGGGGTGTTTGGCTTGAAATTACTTGTTGGTTAAGAGTAGTGGCTCCTTTATGGTCCCCAAGCAGCAGCAGCTTCACACGGGAGCTTGTCTGAAACATAAATTCTTGGGTCTTACTCCACACTAGAGAAGCTCAGGGATGGGACCCAGCACTCTGTGTTTTAACAAGCCCTCCAGAGGTTCTGATGCATGCTAGCTGGTCTAGAGGACCTTACAGACTCAGAAGGCAGCCCTTGTGGACTTAGGTTAGTGGCACAAAGCCTGGAAATCCATCTCCCACAGGAGCAGTAATCGCACCAAGGCTTCCTGAGTGAACTATCTCTCCAGCATCACTGCCTAAAGCCCCTGTGCCATTGTGAACAGTCAGCCTGTGATTTGGGAAAGTAGCCAACTGAACCAAAAGCATGATTAAATCTTTTTCTCTTTTTTTTTTTAGAGAGAGAGAGAGAGAGCGAGAGAGCACGCGAGAGCACACTCACCCACATGAGTGGCGGGGGTCGGGGGAGCAGAGGGGGAAAGAGAGAATCTTAAGTAGGCTCCACATTCAGTGCAGAGTTCAACTTGGGCTCGATCCTCTGACCCTGGGATCCTGACCTGAAGTCAAGAGTTGGATTCTCAACTGACTGAGCCACCTGGGCATGGGCGTCCCAGGCATGATTAAATCTTTAAGGAAAGAATAACTTGTCTCATTCTGCATCATGTGAATGACTGATGAGGTCTGCGTGCATGGACATCGGTGATAAGAGCAGGTAGCATTCCGGAGGTTTCCTTCCAATCTTTACCCTGTGTGCATATGGCTGTGGGATGTGTATTTCACCATCTGAGGTCAGACTGTGTGCATTGTTCTGTATTGTGTCACCTGCTTCCCCCAAACCCATCACAAAAGAGCCCTTGGCACCACCACTCTAAGGACTGAGGTGGCAAGTGGCCCCAGGATTTGGGTTTCAGCAGTCAGAGGCACCTTCACTCTGAGAAAAGTGGGGGCTGGGTACACAGGCCCTCAAGAAGTCGTTTGTCCGTGGCGTTTGGGGTTGTTGGTGCTCCTGGTTCATCTTGAACCTTCTGTTAAGGGGGAAGGCAAGGGGGGCCAACTAGCCGGGCCACTCCATTGCCATTCAGATTCCCGGAGGCTGCAAGGCGGCTGAATGTTGCTTTTTCATGTGCTGCCGGGAATAAAGCCGCCTGATTCTTTCCTCCCAAACAATGGCTGTTTCTGTGAGTTCTTGCTTCTCCCAGGCAATGTCCCACACAATGAAATCTTTTCTTTCCCATTTGTTTAAGCTGGTGGACCTTATGGACTCTGTCTAGTTGACTTTTATCTGATGTTTACAGTTAGTGTAGTGTGGTAGCCGACTCGTTCTTTGCACAAAGAAAAAGCAAAGGTGGGTGATGGTATCCCCCCTCCCCTCTCCCAGGAAAAAAAAGCACTCTGTGAGAGAGAAAATACCACACACAGTCCCTTTCAGAATAAGGGATCAAGTTGGTAGCAAGAGAAGAGGACCCTTAGGGCCAACTGGATGCTTTGAGATCTGGGGAGTCTCTCCTGTTGGAGGGGGAGCTGGGTATACTGAGCAGGGGTCCCCGCTCTGTGGTGTGGTCTCCTTTCCTCCTGGACGAAGGCAAAGACTGGAGAAATCAAGAGGAGCTCCTGCCTCCCCGCCCCCACCCCCTGAGCTCCAGGCCCAGAGGAGCCAGCAAAGGCTGGGTGGGTGCCCATGCCCCGGGCCTGCTCTGAGCCAAGTTCACACTGACCCCACTTGACCTGGCTCAGCAGGTAGCGCAGGCCTGACCTGACCTGAAGAAAGAGGTGTTCTGAATCCAGGGACGTTGCCTTCCTTGATTTGTCTTCTGGGAGTGAAATGAGACCCCAGACCTCTGTTTGCTTTTTCCAAGCCTCGTGATAGATTTATTGCTTATCTCACACGTTTGGGAATCAAACTCCCTATTCCTGCAGACTGCCTACCCTACCCTGCCGCTTACTTCAGCTATGACAAAAGATACTGGGATGCATACAGGTCTGCTGCCATTTTTAGTAGAAGTTTCTCTTAATACTCTGGCTCTTTCTGAAGAATCTTCCCTCTGTTCTCGAAGACAAGCTTCTTGGAGTCTGTTTATTCAGTACCTGAATAATCATTTGGGTGTTAAGGATATAACATAGATGGGGACCTGTCCTTAAGAAGCTCGCATGGGGTGTGTGTGTGTGTGTGTGTGTGTGTGTACGTACACGTGGGTAGAACTGTGTATGTCTGTAACGGTAACAACAGCTACCATTTATTAAGGGCACATTATGTGCCAAGCGTGTGCTAAGCGCTTAGTCAACATAATCAATAAGTACTTGTGGAGTGAATGATCTCCTTTAGTTCTCCCTTTGGCTGGAGAGTCAGGCCTGGCTAGTTTGATGGTCTACCCTGCTGTCTTGCCTTGTCCGGGCCCCCAGCCAGTCCACAGAGACAGATACACCCCGTGCAGCGAGAGCCTTGCAGGCCAGAATCAGGAGCTCAGGTTTTAACAACAGTGGGAGGCCATGGGTGGGTTTAAGCAGAGGTCACCTGCTCACCAGCTAACCAGTTGTGTAGACACCAGACCAAGAATCAGGGATTTTCCCCTCCTCGCCTGGTGAGTGGAAGAAGCAGTGTTTTCCTGGGTGGACTCTGTTATTTCCTCTGAAAACGGCCTTCTGCTGTTTCATGACTGTCATACTTGTTCCTGGCATGGTTGACACGTTTCTAAAATATGTTACAATTTATTTATATATGGTGGAGAGTGGAGATAACTTGGGTTATTTTATTCACTAGCAGATACAGCCAAGTCAGCAAGAGATGAATCATTCCCCATTTTCCAGACTAATAATCGACATGGTTATATCTGAACATTTGTTTGTAGTAGATCAGTTGTGGATGCCCGAAGCTATAGACTTGTGAAAAAAAATTTTAATTGTTTATTTTGAGACTGAGAGAGGGCATGTGCATGCACAGGGGAGAGGGAGAGAGGGAGAGGGGGAGAGAGACAGAGACAGAGAATGAATCCCAAGCAGGCTTCGAGCTGTCAGCACAGAGCCCGACATGGGGCTCCATCTCAGGAATTGTGAAATCATGGCCTGAGCCGAAATTGAATCGGACGCCCAACTGACTGAGCCACCCAGCTGCACCTGAAAAAAGTTTTATTTTTCAAATTGCCATACAGCGTAATAGATATTTCTCTTTTGGTGTCCAGTTCTGTAAGTCTTCACATGCATAGAGTCATTAGCCACCACTAAGATATAGAGTAGGTCCTTTGCCCTGAAGATCCTGCCCTGTCCCTTCATAGCCCCTCCCTCCTGTAGACTTTTTAAAAAGTTAAAAAAAAAAAACTTTATTGAGACAATAATGCACGTACCATACAATTCACCCCTTTAAATACAGAATTCACAAGTTTTCAGTGTATTCACAGTGTGCAGCCATCACCGTAATCAATTTTAGAATGCTTCCATCACCCCAGAAAGAAACCCCGTATGCATTAGCAGTCGCTCCCCATCTCCCTGAGTTCTCCAGCCACAGGCAACTACCAACCTACCTTCTGTTCCTATAGATTTGCCTATTCTGAAGATTTCACATAAATGGAATCCTATAATACGTGGTCCATTGTGTTTGGCTTTTTCCACTTAGCATAATGTTTTCCAGGTTCATCTATGTTGTATCATGTGTCAGTCCTTCATTCCTTTTTATTGCTGGATAATAGTCCATTGTCTGGATATATACCCCATTTTGTCGTAACCATTCATCAGTTGAGTTTTAGGGTCGTTTCCACTTTCTGCTGCTTTTACGAATAACGCTGCTCTGAACATTGATAAACTAGTTTTTGCATGGATGTGCGTTTTTACTTCTCTTAGGTGACTCCCTATGAGTGGAATTGCTAGATCGTGTGGTGACCTTTTGAGGCACTGCTAGGCGGCTTCCCAAAGTGGCTGCTCCATTTTGCATTTTCCCATAAGCAGTGCATTAGGCTCCCAGTTTGTCCATCAGCTTACCAACACTTGCCATTAACTGTCCTTTTGATTTTAGCTGCCCTAGTGGGTGGGATGCCATAGCGTAGTGTGGTTTTGATTTGCATTTCCCCAATGGGTGCTCATGTTGAGTGTCTTTTCATGTGCTTATTGGCCATTTGCCACACACACTTGTGAAATTATTTTAATTCATATATATCTTGGATGAATATCCAGTAAATGCTTAAAATGGTTCAACAAAATATTTTGTAAACAAAAACACACCCTTTTCTCTTACATCACTGGTCTTTATATTTAGTATATATATTAACTAATATTAAATAGACTATTTCACCAAGTGAATATTAGAAATTGTGAAATTAAAAGCATTCTTTTTTATTCTGTTCACTTAGAATTCTTACAGAAACAAGGCAAGGATTTCTGCTTTTTAATGTCTCAAATGCATCCTAAAAGTGTGTATTTTTCAAATCTTAAGCCTAAATGTGTGCTGCATGAGCATACAATATCGAATACTCGGGATTTATATAAAAATTCACGAGTTCTTTTTTTCTGGCTCTGATTGTAATAATAGACTGCTCTCCAGTCTTTTTAATACCTTCGTTGACAATTCTGTTTCCAATACTGGGGTTTTAAAAATAAAAATCTAGTGTGAGAGAAAATACCAAAGTTGTCTCAGAGGAACCAGTTGTCTATGGATTTGAACCAACCCGTAACCCGAGTCACGCTGAGCTGCTATGAATAGACCAGGCCTGGTGAAGGACACCTTCTACCTCAGCCGCTCAGACCCAGCCACTTCCTAGCCCCCTGTGATCATGACAATGGGGAGTAGGGCCCTGGTGCAGTAATTAAAATCATTATCACTGTTGGATTACTCTTTGACGTGTAGACCACCTGGGGTATCCAGTGCTACTTTGAATATCCAGGAGATGGGATATTCTTATGTAAATATGGCTGGGACTTAGGCTTCTGGAAGTCTAGAGTTCAGTTTGGGGCAAGTGGTTTTTTTTCCTACATAGGCTAATAAGCTCCTAATGGTGCTTTCTTTCCTTTCCTCTTTCTTACAAGAATTCGGATTTTGTGCCACTCTTCAGCTTCCGTCGCAGTATGTGGGGTGGGGGTGGGGGGCAGAAGGTGGATGCTGATTGACTTGCCATTCACTGTGGTCCCGTCCTTACCATGGCTTTGATGTGGGCGGTGGCGATTGGGACAAATCTGCCTCAGTCTCCTGAGGAGGGTTCTTCTGGGAGAAGAGAGACAAAGAGACATGTGAAGACTGCCTCTCTCCTTCCCATGGATGTTGTCATGGCCGCAGTGACGCTGTATCTGCTGCCCTCACCTTGCTGTCTGAGGAGAACCAGCCTGCAGGTGACCCTGACATACTGTGTGTGCCCTCATGGAGCAGGAGGGACGGCCGTGTCATGGGGTTGGCTCTGACTCATCTGCCTCAGGCAGGCCATATGTCCTTCCTCCATAAAGTGTCCTATACCTTGGAAAACTTACCCTTTTAACCTGCCTCTGGGCCTGCCCCTTGTTAATCAGAAGTATTTGAAGACACTGAAAAGTACAACCAAGTAGATTTTTTTTAATACCAATAAATCTGAGCAAGTCATTTAAGGTCGAGCTCAGACTTCACTTCCTCCTCCAGTCCTTCCTGCACCTGCCCTCTGCCCAAGGCGAATGGGATTCTTGGTGTACCTTTGAACTCTCCTGGTTTTGCTCACATTTTTCTTACTGCTCTGCCACCGGGGGCATTTTAATGGGAAGTCAGACCTGTGCCCAGCTTCTGGGCCAGTTGCCCCTCCGAGTCTCTCTCCTCATGTTTGTTTGTTTAATGTTTATTTGTTTTTGAGAGAGCATGAGTGGAGGAGGGGCAGAGAGAGAAAGGGTCAGACCATCCACAGCAGGCTCTGTGCTGACAGAAGTGAGCCCTATGTGGGGCTTCCACTCACGAACCGTGAGATCATGACCTGAACCAAAGTCAGATGTTCAGCTGACTGAGTCACCCAGGTGCTTCTTAAATTTATTTTTATTTTTAAGTGTTTATTTTTGAGAGAGAGAGAGAGAGAGAGAGACAGAGCATGAGTGGGGGAAGGACAGAGGGAGAGGGAGACACAGAATCTGAAGCAGACTCCAGGCTCCAAGCTGTGGGCACAGAGCCCAATGCGGGGCTTGAACCCATGAAGTGTGAGATCATGAACTGAACCCAAGTCGGCTCTTTAACTGACTGAGCCATGCAGGCACCCCTCTCCTCATGTTTAAAATGTGGGTCATACTCATGTCGTCTGACAGTTAGGATTACGTGAAATAAGGTTTGTCTGTAGTGTCTTTTCTCTCTTAAACTCTATTTTGTCATGCTCATCTTTATGATGGCAAATGAAGACCAGAGGAACCCTTAATGTCCCCCAGGCCTATGTCCTGCCCAATGCAAAGACCTGACATCCAGCCTGTCCTCGCTCATCCTTTGTTTGGCCACTTGAGTTGTTGAGCTTACCTCCCCCGCCCCAGTGGCCTCTGACAGAGTGACTTACATGTATTTAAATGATTTCTTTGGACTCTACCTTGCCTTATCTAGCACCTTGTCCTCTGTCTTCAGGAATGTCCAAGGCCACTGTCAAGGGCCCTTCATTGCAGTATATGCAGAAGATTTAAAACAGACTAAACTTCTAGGCAGCTGGTTAAATTACGGTTTGTCCATTCATTGGATCACTGTGCATATGGGAAAGGCAAAGAGACCTCTCTGTGCACATTGATAATGATCAGAGATACACTGCTAAGCTGGGAAAGCAAAGTACAGAACTACATGTATAGTATGCTGCCTTTTACATTAAAGAAATGTGGACCTAGCATATGTCACCACAAGTTATGTTACCTCTAAGGAAGGAAAAAATGCTGCAGAGTAAATTGTAAGATATCATTGGCTATATATAAGACAGACCTTGATTTCAAAGATCTCGAAATGTGAAAAATGCGCCTCTTGAGAGAGTTATTGTTTACCATCTGCCCTTTGTGCTGTGATTTTTTTTTTAAACAAGTGCTTATTCACCTAATTTAAAAGAAATCCGGGGAGGGGTGTGTACGTATACATGCGCAAGATATAAGTAGGCCTTGGGCTTCAGGGAACTTTTACGTGTGCTTTTGTCTGTACACAGACTTTGAGATTTCACTCTCACTCTTCACCCCAGGATGGGAACCATGTTAACTACGTCTTGGAAGCATGTATACTTGTCTTGACTGATAGGCCTTCTGGTACTCTTAATGAATTCTAACAGAATTTTGAAAACAGCAGCTTGGCGAGAACTGTGGTCTGTTTCTCCCTATGCATTTTCCTACAAGAATATATGTGATTGGGCATGTCTAATTTTCTCTAATATTTATGTTTTACTTTAAAAATTACCCAACTTTGAAATATTATTTTCCAGGAAAAAAATTTAAAGTGACTGATGTCAGGGTGTTTTTTTTTCCTTACACAGAGATAGATACCTATGATGGAGACTGCTCAAAGCAAAGTGTTGGTGGCATAGGTTCTTTCTTGGCTTCACCATTTACTTGTGTCTCAGTTTCCTCCACTGTGAAATGGGAATAATAATATCTGCTTCTCACTTTTTTTTTCCTGCATAAGAAATGTTCTTTTTGTATTTAAAATATTTCGTTCTTTTCCTGTCAATCCCAGGGAACCGTGTTATTAATACTGATAGGGCCAAGCGCATTGATGGTTTCGTTTTGTTGTGTTTTAGATGCTTAAAATTTTTAAATGTTTTAATTTAAAAACACAATTTTTAGAGCAGTTTTAGGTTCATAGCAAAATTGATTGAAGTTGCCTAGATTTTCCACATAGCCCGCACACATGCACAGCCTTCCCGTTTATCAGGGTCTCCCACCAGAGTGATACATTTGTTTCAGTTGATGAAGCTATTGACACATCATAATCACCCAGAGTCCGTAGTCTACCTTAGAGTTCATTCTTGCCATTGTACATGCTGTGGGTTTAGACAAATGTACAATGACGTATATTCATCATTATAATATCATGCAGAATGTTTAATTGCTCTAAAAATCTTTTGTGCTCTACCTATTCATCCCTACTCCCCACCTCCCTCCCCTGGCAGCCTGATCTTTTTGCTGTCTCCATAGTTTTGCCAGTTCCAGAATGTTACATAGTTGGAATCCTGTAGTTGTGGTTTGTTGTCAGATTAGCTTCTTTCACTTAGCAATATATGGCACTGAAGGTTTTTTCATGTCTTTTCATGCTTGAAAACCCATTGCTTTTTAGGGTTTAATAACTTCCGTGTTTCGGCAGTTTATGAATAAAGCTGATGTAAACATCTGGGTGCAGGTTTTTGTATGGACATAAGTTTTGGACTCCTTTGGAGCTTGATTGCCGGATCCTGTGGTCAGAGTATAGTTTTGTAAGAACCACCTGTCTTCCAAAGTGGCTGTGCCATTTTGCATTCCCACCAGCAGTGAGCTAGAGAGTTCCTGTTGTTCCATATCCACACCAGCATTTGGTGTTGTCAGTGTTCTGGATGTGGCCATTCTAATAGGCATGTAGTGGTATCTCATAGTTGTTTTACTTTGCCTTTCCCTGATGACATAGGATTTTGAGCATTTTTTAAAGTTTATTTATTTATTTTGAGAGAGAAAGAGATAGTACCAGTGTGGGAGGGGGGTTCAGAGAGAGAGAGAATGAATGAGAATGAGAATCCCAGCAGGTTCCATGCTGCCAGTGCAGCGTCCAACATGGGGCTCAAACCCATGAAACCACTTGAGCCGAAACCTAAGAGTTGGGCATTTAACCGACTGAGCCACCCAGGTGCCCCTGGAGCATATTTTCATATGTTTATCTGTGTATCTTCTTTGGGAAGGTGTCTGTTAAGGTCATTGGCCTTATTTTAATTTACCATATTTCATTTGGGTTTTGTTTTCTAATTATTGAGTTTTAAGAATTCCTTGTATAATTTGGATAATAGTCCTTCATTAGGTTGTCGTTTGCAAATGTCTTCTGAGTGCTTGTCTTCTCATTCTCTTGATGCTGTCTTTTTCAGAGCACAAGTTTTTAATTTGAATGAGTCCAGCTTGTCAATTATTTCTTTCATGGATTCTGCCTTTTCTGTTGTATCTAAAAAGTTACAGCCACACCCAATGTCATGTAGGTTTTGTCCCACATTTTCTTCTTGGAGTTTTATAGTTTTGTATTTTATAACCATCAATTTTGAGTTAATTTTCATGAAAGGTGTAAGGTCTATGTTTCGATTCATTTTTTACATGTGGATGTCCAGTTCTAGCACCATTTGTTGAAGAGAATGCCTTTGCTCCTTTGTCAGAGATCAGTTGACTGTATTTATGGGGGTCTATTTCCGGGCTCTCTTTTCTGTTGATCTATTTTTTCACCAGTACCACACTATGTTAGTTACTGTATATTCATAGTAGGTCTTGAAGCCAGGTAACATCAGTCTCCCAACTTTGTTCTTTTCCTTCAGTATTGTGTTGGCTATTCTGAGTTTTTATTTTTGTTTTTTGTTTTTGTTTTGTTTTGTCGCTTTGTATAAACCTTAGAACCAGTTTGTCAGTTTCCACAAAATAAGTTGCTGGGATTTTGATTGGAATCACACTGAATCTCTAGATCACGTTGGGAAGAAGTGATACCTGGATAATATGGAGTCTTCCTATCCATGAACATGGAATATCTCTCCATAGAGGGTTTCCAAGAAACCCCATTAACAGTGAGCAGAACATACAGAAACTCTACTCGTGTGGAGCTTCGTTTCCATTTGGGGAAAATGGACCCTCAACAAATGAGGATAGTATATTAGAAGGAATAACTTTCTAAGAAGAAAAATAAAAAAGGGAAGAAGATACAGTAGTGAGTGTTGGGACAAGTGTGCTTTTAAACAGGGTGGTCAGGAAAGGGCTCTCTGAGGGATTGATGTGTCTGTAGGTTCTGAACAAAAATGAGAGAGAAGGCCATGAGGATACCTGGTGGGGAGAGGTTCCAGGTAGAGGGAACCAAGTACAAAGAGCCAGAGCTTTGAGAAATAGAGTAGGCTAGTGTTACAGGACCTCTTTTGGAGTATTCATTTGAATATGGAGTAGGCAACTCTGTGAAAACTAAGTAAAAAATGTTTTCAATGCCCTTAAAATGTTGAAGGGCTACCTCAGTGTTTGTTGTCCCTTGCATTTGTTGGGGGTGGAGATGGGGTGGCAAGAGATGCAGGGTGGGATGACAGCCTAATGAGCAGAGAGTGCCTGTTCTCCAGGCCTGGCTTCCCCTAATGGTCTGGCTGGCTTGTAGTTGCAGCCTGTCATGGGGGGGAAAGCCTGAATCTTAATGTTGAATGTTTATACATTTTTGTCAGACATGTTTTGCAGTCCCTTGGGAATCTCTTGAGCTTCATTTCGGGGCAAAACAAACTGGCCTTCTGAAGGATTTAATGGCTTACACAAAAGAAGCCTGTGAAAACTAGAAGCACCCTTCAGGTCCTCAAGTTGACCTAGAGTTGATTTTATTTTTTTTAAAAATCTTTAATTTTAGATTTTCAGAGAAGTTGCCAAGAGAGCACGGAGAGTTCCCACACATTGTTGACCCAGCTTCCCCTAATGTTAGCATCTTACATGACCACTGGCCTTCAGCCATGTGTGCTTGTGTGCACATATGCGTGCACACACACACGTGTACACACACACCCCTACACGAGAGAGGCCACTGTGATTGCTCAGTCCTCTGGTAGCTCATCGCACTCACACCTCCTGGGCACAGAATGGACTCTGGCTGTGGCACAAGCAGGCAAGGAGCTGCTTTGAAGCTCAAGTTCCAAAGCAGGGGATATGGGGGAACAATCAGCTGTCTGGAGAGCGCGGAGTATCATGTGAACTCAGTGCCACTTGAACTTTATTTAGGAGAAGATTGGCCTGGGATACTTAATATAGACATCCCAGCTATCATGTGAGAATTCCATTCTGCTTAAGTACAAATACAAGAGAATTTGGAAACGTTTACTTTTGCTTCTCTTCATGCTAAGTCATCCCACTCCTTTCCCATCTAATTTCTGAATCTGAAGACCAACAATATATACCAATTTATTAATTTCTGAAGGGAGAGCTGCGGGTCCATTCATCCCTCCATTTGCCTGGATTTTAACTTTGTTCAGTAGTACTTTGCTCTGGAAGTGGTGCACGTCGCTTTGGAAAGGGACGTCCAGTCCAAATAGTGATGGCCATCGGCACACTCTCTGGGGCTTAGGAGGGAACCCACACCCTTCTAGGATGTTGCTGACGCCATCACTCTGGAATGCAGCTGTCTCTCATGGAGGCTGTGTGGACAGCTGCTTCTGACCATGGCTGCCCAGATGTGCAAGAAAGGGGCATGACCTTGCAAGACCAGTGGTGGCCAAGGTCCTGCTCAGGTGTGTGCAGCAGGAAAATCCAATAGTGGACAAGAGTTTGATGGTGGGCAGGCCCCTCAGCTTCTGATATTATCCACTTTCATGTATGAAATGGAATTTTCCAGACACGGGAGTGGAATGCTGCCAGTTATTTTTGTGGAAATCTCTTATCCTCACAGAGGACTATTGGTATGATAAAGGGCTGCCCAATTAGTGGAGATGCAAACAAAGTGGTTTAATCCTTTTAATTCCTTTTGGCTAAGGATAGATTAAATTAAAATTTTTTTTGAATACATTATTTTTCCATCAGGGCCGATTTCAGGAAAATAAGAGTTTGTACTCACATGCTTTAAAAAAAAAATGCCAGTTGGGGTGCCTAAGTGGCTCAGTCGGTTAAGTGTCTGACTTCAGCTCAGGTCATGATCTCATGGTTTGTGAGTTCGAGCCCCGCGTTGGGCTCTGTGCTGACAGCTCGGAGCCTGGAGCCTGCTTCGGATTCTGTGTCTCCCTGTCTCTCTGCGCCTGCCTCGATGGTGCTTTCTCTCTCTCTGTCTCTCAAATAAATAAAAAAAAATACCAGTTATGCTTTTAGCATTAAAAAATATATATACTTGTCTCAGACTTTTTTACTTAACCTTTTCAGAAGTTATAAAACCAGCTTCAATACTGCTGTGCTTGTGAACTAACTTGGTATTTGAATAAAGCACTTCTTTTGCTCATCTTGGTTTTTTTTTTTTTCCTCCTCCTTATTGACCATGTATGTTACTTGTTTGTGATGTAGTGGTTGTGTCAGTACTGTCTGTCTGCCTTCAAACAAGGTATTTTGCTATTGAGAAAGAGCAGAACAGTGCCAGGTCTTTAACAAAGAGTGTACAGTCCGGAGCAAAATATAATATTCACCAGTGAAGTTTCCATTTCATTGAAAAACAGAGCAGGACAGTCCTTTGTCTCCTGCCCATCTGGGTTTCCTTATGATCCCCTCCCAAGGAGCTGTTCTTCAGGTCCTGGAGGCTAGAACTGAGGCAGGCTTGTACTAAGGGGGCGTGCTGGGCAGTTTCACGTGTATCCTTCCCTGCGGCGCCTTGGGAGATGGGTGATATTATCCCTGTGTTGTAGATGTAGAAAATAAACTCGAATGTAAACCCCTGAGGTCATGTGGTTAGTAAGTAGTGATGTCAAATGTCTGGTCCTGGTTTTCCATTCCCAAATCCAGTGTTGCTTGTCCTAGACCAGGGGTCTGCAGAAGATTCCATCCCTCCACCTGTTGTTGTAAATAAAGTTTTATTGGAACCCAGCCACCCCCGCTCATTTACATATTGCAAGTAGCTGATTTCCTGGTGCAAAGGCAGAGCAGAATAGTGACAGGGACCATATTGCCTTCCAAAGCCTGAAACACTTCTGTCTTGCCCTTTACTGAAGAAGTTTGTCAATCCTTGTCCTAGTCCATCGCCGAAGAAGAAGCATTCAAATTCTTTGTGTTATCAAGACTCTTTCTTCCAGGAAGGGCTTTGTGGCTGGGTTCTGCTATGAACAGACAGGAAGCAGACAGGGGCAAGATAGCTGTGCCTTACTGTCTCAGGGGCCTGATACTGTGGCTGGGCCACAGATTGTTGCCATGGTCCTCTGGAAAGGTGGAATGTCTGTCCTCCTGGAATGTGGGCTGGCCTTGTGACTTATTTTTATCAGTGTATCGTGGCAGAAAGTGATGCTGTATAACTTTCACGACCGAGTCTAGAGAGATCTGAGTTTATGCTTGAGACCTGAGTCCCACCTCTTAGGGTCCAGCCACCATATGAGAAGCCTAAGTTGCCGCATGGGAATAGCATGTTGCCACATAAGAGAGAGGTCCCAGCCTTCCCACCATCCCTGCCAAAGTGCTGGACACGAGTGAATCCATGTTAAATGCTCTAGCCCTTGTTACCAGCATCATGAGGACCACCCTGCTGAGCTTCTGCTATTTCCACAGAATTAGGAGAGATCGTCGTTGCTGTTAGCAAGTGTGTTTTGTGGTGGTTTGTCATACACCAGTAGGTGCGCTGTTCCAAGGCCGAGGTGAGGTAAGACCTGGGGGAGATGCCACAGATGCCTTCCAGACTGAGTGGTAGTGACGCGTCACAAAAATGTGAATTCTCGGGACAGTCCCAGGGCAGCGCCAGAAGACTTGGAGGTGTGAAACGCGGTTTTGAACTTGCCATCTGAGTTACCCAGATGTAATTCTGAAGAACTCTCAAGTATTATCAACTGAAATCTGGGAAGCTATCATGTGACTCTAGACTAATAGGAATAGAATGCATGTTGCTCTATCATGAGCTTAATCATGGAAAAAGCAAGTGAATAGTAAACATTTTAAGCTACTTACAGAATGTTTCCTAAAATACCGAAGTTAAAATATTTGTGTTAGACTTCCTGGAGATGAAAGCTTTTCTGAAAATGATTTGTGAATTCCTTTTACCTTAGAATATTGAGGGTTTATGTTCAGTGGGTTAATTAAGTAGCTGTATTTTTTTTTTCTCAACAGCCACGTTGGGTGGAGGTGTTCAGTTTGATATTGTTTGATTCTAACCAGAGGAATTGTGGAAGGGCTGGAATCATTTTTTTAAATATTTTTTAATGTTTATTTTTGAGAGAGAGAGAGAGACAGAGACAGAGCACAAGCTGGGGAGAGGCAGAGAGAGAGAGAGGAAGACAGATCTGAAGCAGGCTCCAGGTTCCAAGCTGTCAGCACAGAGCTCGATGTGGGGCTTGAACCCACAAACTGTGAGATCATGACCTGAGCTGAAGTCAGTCGCTTAACCGACTGAGCCACCCAGGCGCCACTGGAATCAGTTTTTAAAACATGTGCCTTTTGGGGCGCCCAGGTAGCTCTGTCGGTTGAGCATCTGACTCTTGATTTCAGCTCAGGTGATGATCTCACAGTTTGTGGTATTGAGCCCCGCTTTGGGCTCTGTGCTGATAGTGCGGAGCCTGTTTGGGATTCTCTCTCTCCCCCTCTATGCCCTCCCCTGCTCGCTCTCTCTCTCTCTCTCTCTCTCTCAAATAAAATTAAAAACAAACCAAAACAAATATGTGCCTTTCTGCAGATCTAATAAATCTGTGGCACTTGTTTGTTCTGAGCCTTCCTGAGATCCTGGCCATGAAGCTCTCTCCTATCACAGAGCATCTCAGGATGAACTTGGCAGCCCAGACAATGTCTTCTGTGGTGGATTTGTTGCCTGCTGGATAAAGGCCAGGCTCTGCTATAGCAGGGGTTGAAGGCCAGGACCATCTTAGTGTTCAATCACATAGAATACAGTGTGGGTAGTGCCCTGTGGAGCTGTGTGATGATGCGGCCAGCGTCTGCCCCTGCCTCTCCAGCTTTACCCCTTGAATTTTGAGTTCCACCCACATTGAACCTTTTTAGAGTTTTGCTTCTGCTCTCCCTGCCTTTCTGACTATAAACATCCCCCCAAACCTTCTTGTAAGCAGCCAGTTATTAACCAACCTATTTGCACATTGGACCCCAAGTAATTTTAAAATTGGCTATACCCATACCACTACCGACAACATACCTACTAACTAAGGTTGACTTTGTGAGGTTCTTTTTGTCCTTAGAATGTATCTCGTTGAGTGTGTACAGAGTATTGAGTGCAAGAGACTTTGATGATTTCTTTTTTTCTTCTGAGAGCTGATGTTACTGGTTTACTCTCTATGTTCTCTTCCTTTTGTTTACAAGCAATGTTAGTCTCCTGTCTTCATTGACTTAATTCCTGGATGATGTAAAATGTTAACATGACCTAGATCCCAAAGCATAGGAACGGGGGCACCCAGAGACAGCTCTTTACTTTCACCCTGTTCCTACCTACCCCAAAGGTAACCAGTTTTTGGTTAGTTCATCCTGTGTTTCTTTTAATAAAAATAAACATCTACTTCCATGTGAATGTTTTATTTCCTCTTCTTTCTTGTACAAAAAGTAGTCACCTTTTATGCCTTTCTTTTTGTATTTCGCAATATGTTCCAGAGACTATTCCATAATCGGTTCATGGAGACCTTCCTCATAGATTTTTTTTCTTTACTGCTGCCTAGGAGTCCACTGTTTGGTCGAACAAACTCCTATATATAAACACTTAGGTTGCTTCTAATGTTTTCACTCTTACAGTTCATGTCATGATGAATAACTTCGTGGGATTTTTTAAATATTCAAGTTTTGCATATATCATGTTCAGTTTATTTCAGTGTTTTATTTTGCTGTCATATATGGGATTTCATCTGCTGTCTTCTAACTGGTTATTGTTCAGAGCTGTGAAGGCTGTTGATTTTTGTGCGAATATATTCTACTTTACTGACTTCCTTTATTGAGTTAGTTTTGTTATTTCTCTTGGTTTTTATAGATATATAATCATATCATCTATAGAGAGATCATTTTCCTTCTTCTTCTCCCATTCTTATGCTAATTGTTCTTTGTCTAATCATGTTAGGTAACACCCCCCAACACATTGTTACCTGGGAGTAGAGAGAGCCAGTGCCCTAACTTTGCTCCTGACCTCACTGAGAATGTTGATATGGTTTCTCCACCTAGTAAGATGTTGACCACTGTGTGTGTGTGTGTGTGTGTGGTTAAGGCGGTATCCATCAGTTCCTACTGTAGGGACTGTTTTTTATTAGATACAAGTTGTTGAACTATATTGAAGTTTTTTAGCATTTATAGAGATAATTACTTTTCTTCTTAGAGATAGTAATCTGGTGGATTATATTAATGGATTTTTAAATGTTGAACAATTCCTGGAATGGATCCCAGGATGTGTGTGCGTGTTTATGTGTTTTTTTCTTTTAATGCGGTAGTGGATCTTGTTTGCCCACATTATGTTAAGATTGTTTTGTTGCTATTAATGAGTGAGACTCGTCTCTGGTGTATACTTTTTGTGCTGTATTTATCTGATGTGGCTGTCATGTTATATTTGCTTCATAAACAGGAATGGATTTTTTTTCATTTCCTGTACCCTGGAACAATTTAAATGGACTTGGGATTATCTGGTCTTTGAAGGATGAATAGAATTCCCCTGTGAAATTCCGATCAGAAATTGAATAGTAGAGTTTGATGGAGAAAATGTTCATTATGTGAACCTTAAGAATTTAAACACTTTTATGTTGGGTTATATGTTCTCTATTATAAGTATAAACAATAAGCTAACCAGTAATTTATCTAAAACCATTTCCTTTTCCAGAGATTGGAATTTGGCAGAATGATAAAAAAAAGGAGACCTGCCAAGATTGGGATCATTCATTATTAAAGGCACACCTATTCCACGGCCATCCGCGGGGGCTCAGTTGCTTAAGTGTCCGACTCTTGATTTTGGCTCAGGTCGTGATCTCATGGGTTGTGAATTCGAGCGCCACATCGGGCTTTATGGTTTCAGCATGGAGCCTACCTGGGATTCTCTCTCTTCCTCTCTCTGCCCCTCCTCCACGCATGCCTGCACACACACACGCGCTCTCTTTCTCAAAATAAATAAATACACATTAAAAAACACACACACCACACTTTATGAGGGGAAAAAAGGCAAACCTCTTTCAGATCATCTTTGTCAGTATATAACGTGCCAGCAGAGGCCAGGCAGATAACACAGAGGGGCCAACCGGCTGGGCACTGGGCACCAGGGAGTGTTGGGGACCACAGCATATGGAAGGTACCTCCTCTCTAGCTCTTGGCCAAGTGCCACTTCTCAGAAATGTGAACCTGTTGTGGCCAGATCTCTAAATTTACTGGGAGACTGAGAAATCCAGATTTTTTTTTAACATGAAAACTTTTGGCAGTTAGTTGAAAAATTAACACGGTGCAGGCCAAAGTGATGTGGTTGTGCAAACGTGACCCCATCGGTTCTCCCGAGGCCACATGAGTGGTGAAGCTTTGAAGTTGTGCGCAAGCTGTCTTGCTGAGGTCTGCTATAAACTTGCACTTACAAAGAGGAAGCTCTGGGGTGTGTTACACCCACCTAGGCCGTGGAGGGATGCTGCTTGGTTGTCCTGGAAAAATGACGTAGAGGGAAAGGGGTAGCCCAACTTGGGAAAGCTAAGTGTGTGGGCATTGATCCCCCCTCCCTCACTCTGAGCAAGGTTATGAACAGTGCAGCATTGGTGCCTCTGTGGGACCTCCACGGTTGGCACCGTTGGGGACAGTGGCTGGTGGGGACCAGCGAGGTGCCAGCGCTTTGCTTAGAGATGACTCAGCCCTCCCTGCCCCCGACACATCTAGTTCCCTCTTTTTCCCCACTCCTCTTTGGGTTTTTCTTTTTCCTGTGTGCTTCCTCCTTTTATTTCCTGTCTTGCAATGTATGTTGTGGTTACATGGCCCATTCACCCTAAAGAGATCTTATACCACCCCCTGAAACTATGTGATGACTACGAGCTAGCTGTCAGTATTCATTCAGGGTGTACAGGGCTGTTTGACCCACTCCCCAGCAGCAGCCCTGTTAATTTCAGTGGGAAAGACTAATTGGGTGCTTTTTCTTGGGGAAAAAATGTGTTTCCTCTAGTCTTTCAGTAGCTATGGTCTCTGGCCTCACACTGCTTTCTGGGATATTTTTATACAGAAACTTTTGGCTTCTACTCTCAATACCATGCATTCCTAATTATTTGTGCTACTTCTTGAGTAATCCCAAAGTCTGCTTTGGATTACTTACTAAAAGTGGACGATACTGAGCCACAGTTTCCCACTTCTGCGCAGATGCCTGCATTAGTACTTTGTAGACAGTTTCTTCTTTGCCAGCAAGATGGTGTAAGTCCAGAATCCGAGTTTTAATGTGGACCAATCACTTGCCTCTTGGGGGAATTATTCAGAATTAATAAAATCAGGAATAGGATATTTTTGTGTGTATGTGCCTAAGTATATGAATTGTTAGCTGAAGGAACTTTTTTATGTGGTACAATTTGTCTAGAGAATTGGAGTTTCAGGGCTTTGTTAATTACGGTTAAGCAATTTTATTAAAAAAACAATCTCTGGAGCTGATTAGCTGAGAACTGTGTCTACTATGTCCGAGTTGAGAACCGTTTCTTCTCCGTTGATCCTACAGTGAAGTCAGAATAGTGACAACTTCTGTTACCATAGCTGCAGAATCTGTTTTCAAAAACACAAGGCCATGATTTCACTGTAGTTTAGCGTACATTGAGAAGCTGATATGGAAATGGAAATGAAGCTTTATGTAAAAATACAATTGAAAACAAAAATTTCCTGTCCTCCTTTGATGCTTAGATGAGAATTATTTTTTTCTTTTTCAAGCATTCAAGTTTTGAGGGTCAATTTCAAAAGCTGATCTTGGTTCTGTCATTCAGGAAGCCCCTCCAACATTCCCTTCTCATTTCCTCATATGACCGGTGACTCAGTGGAAATCCACTGTATGGTAGAGTCACTGCAGTTGTGATTAGCCGGGCATGTAGTTGTAATTAAGTCAGAAGATGGGGTTGGTTATATTGAGTTGGACGAGTCATCTAATTCTTTCTACAAATTTGTGGAGCTTTTTACTGTGTTCTGGGCACTGAGGACACAGCAATGTACAAAATAGGCAGAAATGAGGCTTCATTTTAATCAATTTCTGTCCATATGATACGAGGCATAGAATATAAACCATGTGTACTTGAACATTATATATAGCATGCTTACAGGAAAATGCCTGTTGAAATAGGGTTCCCATGTCCCCTACTGGTTAACTCCCTCTTAAGGGAGCTGTCACTGAGCAAGTACTTTATGTGCTTAGAGTGCATTTGACTTTACAGTAATGTATTATCTCATTTAATTCTTACGACAGCCCTGCACAGTAAGGTATTCTTATTACATCCCATTTAATAGATGAGAGAACTGAGGCATGTAGAGGCTGACTCTAACTTGCCCAGACTCACACAGTGACTAATGGTGACTTTTCAAAGGGTTTGAGCTTGTAGTGGAAGTGCTTTAGGAAATGCATTTGTTCCTGTGGTATTTCTGTGGCTGCGGTGAGGAAGTGTACTCACATTAAGGATGTTCAAAAGTTGCGAGCATCTAGAATGGTGCAGTGGTGCTAAAGGTCACCCAGCCATTGAGAGGTGAGGGTGGGACTGTCATATGAGAGGACAACCAGGCACCTAATGAGAAGGGGTAGTAGAGGACTGTTGGGGGTAATTCCGTGGGTGGCAAAGGGTCATGAGGCTGGGATGCCTAGGAAGATGAAATATGCTTTTGTTATATTTGTATGTGTCTCACTTTTATTAAAACAGACACCCCATTTTCTGCACCGTTTTGCTGTCTGCCAGTTTCCCACTTAATCTTTCCTGAGCATCTTGCCTTGACCAGCATGTGCTTGTCTGCACTGACATTAGAAATGGTGTTACAGTGAGGAGTGTACCAATGTGTTATGTGGATGGGCCATGCTTTATCGAATTGAACCCCATATTATTAGTCGCTTTCATTTTCTAGCTGTTCTCTGTTATGCAATGCTAAGAAGAGGAAAGTTAACTGTCTGTACAGCAGTTATGATTTTTCCTTAGGAAATACTTGTAGAAATGGATTGTTTTTGAGGCATGCCCCTGGGCTTGAGTTAGCTCATTATCTGCACCCTTGTCAGCAGTGTAGGCTATAACTAGGAGAAAAAAAAAAGTGTGCTTATTTGATAGATAACAAGATAGTATCTCATGTTTTAATTGCCATTTCTTTGTTTTTTTTTGTGATTTTTCTCCTGAAAACTATTACTGCATCTCCTTTAATAATGATTCATACATTGCCAGAGTCCAGCTCCAGCAGGTCCAGGGATCCCCGAAGGATGGACGGCATCGGCACGAGAGAGTGATGAGAGAGCCACAAGTTTCTTTCTGATCACCAGGCAGGCATCTCTGCTCTGTCGGTTTTTGTGTCTTTATTTATAGGTTAAGTGATAACAGGACATCAACAGGTGGAACTTTTACAATGAACAAATCTCTGTCATAGGATGCTTTGAAAAGTGTATAGATACAAGTTTTACAGAGGCATTTTGGCAAAACTATCCTAATTACAGTGAGCCAACAAATTCTATAACTAAGAGGAAAACAGGATGTTCTAAGTAAAAAGCAGATATCATATACATTTGTTTGAACTGGTAGTAAATCTTACAACTAAAAAGACAACAGGATGTTCTCAGTGAAAAGCGGATAACATACACATTTGTTCATATCAATAATGCTAAGATTAAGTCATAAGTTGAGTAATATATAGACAGGCTAGGAGTTATTTTGTCTGGCTACAAGAGGAAGAATGTATTTGGACTGGTTAGTAGATTGCTTGTGTAAATCCTTTTGTTTGATGCTAAGGGTGCAAATACCATAGGGGCCCTAAATATGTCAGCCTTCATATATGGGTTTATGTTTTAGTTACTCTTACCCATCCTGATTATCCATCCTCATTACAGATGTCAGTGTAAGGGAAGGTATTGGTGGTTCCGATTAGCAAAGGTATATGTAGCAACTAATGTCCGGTCCTCATCTGTTTCTTATCTCTAAGTTAGGCTCTCCTTCTCCGGGCCAGAGTTAATCGTAACTCTTGTGTTCTTAGCCTTCCTTATGTCTTGGGTCTGCAAGGCTCATTAGAAGAGCCTTTTGGCAAACATCCGCAGCGCTTTGATCTAAAATCCTTTATGCAGGGGCAGGAATATGCTTTTTCTTATGGGGTAACTGTGTGGGGAATATTGGTCTGATTTGGAACATCGTGAGGCCTAATCAATAACAGCAGTCCCATTCCCAATATGAGCCAATAGTAGAAGGAGATACCAGTTTCGCTTCATGGCAGGAGCTCTGCAAACGTCTGCCATTTCTTCGCTGTGACTGTCATCCAGCAAGGCCGATGTGGCTCCCAGCAATACATAAGCATTTTCTTTAGGGATTTTAACATTGTTTTTTTTTCAGTGTAAAAGGATCTTCCTGATTCCTTTGAATGCATTTGTCTCGAAACTGACATTATCTTATAATATTAATTTCTTTTTCATGTAGGATTGCTCTTTTTATGTCCCAACTATTCTGAAACATTTCAGATCTATGTAAGTGGCAAGAATACCATGAACAAAGTCGATGTTTACCTTATACATGGATTGGTGTTTGTTGCGTCCTGTAGTAGTGAACAGGCTTAGGTTCAATACCAGCCCCACCGCTAAGATCTTGGACCGTGGCCGAGTTCTTTCCAGCCCCACTTTCCCCATCAGCAGTTTGAGCAGGGGCACGACGCAGGCCCCACAGGCTGCTGTGGGTTTTACGTCCGCACTCCTGGGGGTGATGCACCCAGCCTTGGCCAGGCACATGGTCACTGGGCAATAACCAGGAGCCGTTTAATACTCTTTTCCTTGTTGGAGTCATTATGATTGTTTTAAAAGCCAGACTCCTCCCAGGGAATGAGTGCAGCTATAGCCGGGACTTAAGGGGAGGGGTCGTGTGCAGGGAACTGCACCCTCCTCCTCTCCTCCTCTCCCAGCCTTGCCCCACATTCCTGGGCCTCCTTCCCACTCCGGTTATTGTATTAACTTTGTCCTGGAGCGTGACGTCTTGGCAGCTGCTGTTCTTGGCCGGGCAAGTTGATTACTAATTCAGGCCTGTATATGGAGAGGGCAGGTGAGACCTTGCGTGCTTGTCTTCCCCACGGATCTCCGCGCTCTTCCCTTCCACAGGTTTTGCTCCCCAGAGACCCCCATGCCCCTTCAAAGTGACGACGCACGCATTTGCGCTGCAGGGCTTTCTGATGTAGGACATCTGGCTCTCCTCAGGGGACGTTTCCTCTTCCGAGCAGTGGCTCTCCAGCCCGGAATCTCAGAGATGGCCAACGAGCCGCCCCATAGTGAATTGGGATGAGGTTACCACCTTTGCCACCCTCCCTGCCTTCGGCCCAGCCTGCAGGCCTCCGGTTGTCCTGGGAACGCAAGGGGATCTCTGCTGCAGTTTTGGGTTTTCTAGTTGGGGTTTGAAGTGGGGCAGGGCACATAGGACCGCTTGTGTCCTGTCTGCCTGCCACCTGTCAGTCAGTGTCCGAAGGCCACTCTTCATCCTGAGTTGGTCTGGGAGTGCAGAGCGACCCTGTTGTGCAGGGGAAGGGCCCCCCCCACCCCCATTTAGAGCAACATGCTGGGGTGACCATTCCTCCCCTGGCCTGGGGGCGCCATCTCTGAGGGACCCACAGCTACATTTTGAATGTCTTCTCCAGCTTTGAGGCCGTCTCAGGTGACCTGTGGCCGTGCTGGGCCCTGGCAGTGGGTCTCACCGAACTGGCTTTGTGTTGGAAGGTACAGAAAGGATCCTCTGCGGACAAAAGGGGAGAGTGAGGCTGTAGGCGGGGCTCTGCCGCTCAGCCTCCCAGACCGGTCCCCTTTGCAGGAGAGGGAGCTATTTCTGGCGTGTTATAAATCTGCTGCCACCGGCTCTGGGGAGCTGGGACTGTTACGTAAGGCTGTCAGCACACGGCCTTTTATTCCCTTTCCTTCCTTCTGGGAGATGGGGCTGGGCTTACAGGAGGCAGCGTGCCCAGGCATTTCTGTTCTCTCCATCGCAGCAGGGTTATTTTTGGAGACTGGGGGATAGGGTCCCGTGACCGTGGTTTTCATTCAGGAGATCTGATCAATTAAAACGAGTCTGTCCTTCGTAGCATTGACTGGGGGTGGTGACATGTGTTGGTAGGTTTGCTTCTGTCCTAAAGCAAGGTTTGGAAAAGATAAAGCTGAGTTATAGGACTAAACAGTATTTTTTTCTCCAGTTGCCTTGAGTTAGGGACATTTTCTTTGAGCAATTCTTGATTTTCTTTTATTGTTAAAAACGTTGATTTATTTTTGAGAGCACAAGCAAGCAGGGAAGGGGCAGAGAGAGAGGGAGACAGAGGATCTGAAGCAGGTGCTGCATGAGAGCCTGACGCAGAGCTCGAACTCCCAAATCACAAGATTGTGACTCGAGTGGAAGTTGGACACTTAACCTACTGAACCACCCAGGCACCCCTTAATTTTTCTTTTAAAAACTGTTTTGGGGATGCACTTTCTTGGGAACTGGAGAATGGTACAGACTTGAAAATGGCGTTTATTTCCTGTGTGCATATGTGTGTGTGAGTATGAGAGTGTGAGAAAGCGGATGCCACTGAGGAAAGACACCCATGATGGGTCCTCTAGTGCCACTGGCGTTCCACGCTTCGGTTATCTTGGTGGAAACCGTGACAGCACCTGCCTGTGGTCCCCAGCTGTCCCCAGTCCTGGCCTCTCTCTTCCCAGGGCCCCTTTCCAGGGCTCTCCTAGGAATCCTTGAGAACATATGGCATCTCCTTTCCTGTACCTATGGGTCCCCTGATGTGGCTCTTTCTGGCTATGGTGGCCAACACTGCCTTCTCCAAATCTTCTTTTCCCTTCTAAGGTAGTCACGCTTGCCCGCTCCCAGGACGCTCCTATGCTTTGTGGTGTAGCAGTATTTGGAATTTTTGTGTCAGTTAGAAATGCTTCCCAGTCCTGCCTCTCCTGTTATTTGAGATGAAACTTTGAGTAAGGCACTTAACCTGCCTCCCTAAACGAGAACAGTCTACCAGGCTCCGTCCTGTGGGCTTGGTTTTACGGGACAAACGGCTCCAGGCGTGTGAAAGCCGGCAGTGAGCGGTGTCGTCCTGTAGGGCTGGCCAGTGGCTACTTCCTGGCGCCTCGCTCTTTCTCCCACGTGGCCCCATGGCTGCCCACCCGCAGCCCATCCATGCCCTCCTCGTCCTCCAGATACTCTTCCACATGTGCGTGATATTTTCCACCACTTCGCTGCTTGTCCAGTTATTTAAGGAGCTGGCCATGCTGATGGGAGGGGCAGAAGGATCAAATGAGGTAGGGAGGGAGAAGCAGGGGAGGAGCAGACCAGTGGGGTTGCCCCTCGGCTGCCTGCCAGCCCAGCATTGCCCATGAGGTCAGACCCCACCTTGTGCTGGCAGAGGGAGTGGGGTGGGGGTGGGGGGTTGCATATTTCTTATGCGGAATTGAGTGGTTTCACTGGGGCTTCACTTTGAGTCCCTTTGTCCCTATTATGGCAGGAGCATTCTTTGGAGAGACAGTGGACAGATGTACGAGAATGGTCATCAGTGAGAGATCATGTGGGATATGATTCTCTGCTTTACTGAATGACACAGTCACACAGGATTACTCACACTTGTAATAGAGCAGCATCTTTGGGGCCATTCAAACCTAGGTTCAAATCCTGGCCAAGTTATTTAATCTCTCTGAGCCTGTTCCCCCCCTGTAAAAAGAAGATACTGATACTACTTTTATAGGCTGTGAGCCATAAGGGAGGTCATGCATGTAAATTACTGAGTCCAGTGCCAGGCCTGTGGCTCATTTCACAATGACAGGAGTGCGGAGGCTGTCTGCATTTTGAAATAGTACATGTAGGTCTCACCGCCTTCTGAGCACACAGTTTGCTCAGGGAAGCAGCTCTAGTATGGCAAGAAAAAGAATAGCCTTGGCCAGAGAGCAGGGAGAGCCTGGCATCCATCGCACATTAGTCAGTCTCCTTTGTGAGCCGGTCAGCCTCCAGGGTGGGTGTCCCGGTCCAGGAGTGCATGCCTTGTGGCCACAGCCTGCCAGTTACCTGGCCTCGTGCGCTTATTCGTGAGAGAGAAACAGTGTGTTTTAAACCTGTGACTAGGCTGTCTGTTCAGGTGCTAACACTCAGTATCCCTTCCTAGGCCTGGCAAGCCCTCTGCTTTCATTGTGTCTGCTTCTTCCAGCTGCTTGAGATCAGGTGGTGGCACCCACATTTTACAGATGACAGACCTCTTGGAACCTGGCCAAGGAATGCCATCAGGTGGTGGTGGCAGAGCTGGGACTAAACCCAGGCCTGTGTGGTCTCCAGTGTTGGGTCTCAAAATCATCTTCCTGGGGGCCAAAAAGCTCTGGGTGGCTGTGGGCTGACTCTAGTGTGCCTTCTCACCAGGCTTGGGGCAACGCAGGGGCTCCCGAGGTGTACTTTGCCTTCAGAACCAAAGGCCCTTGTGGGAGGTAAAATTCTGAAGTTCCCTCAGGATTACTGTCCCCTGGTTAACCAATCAAGCACTAACCTAGGTGCTGCCACAAAGGGTCTTTCAGTTGGAATTAAGGTTATCAATCACATGACTTTAAGGCAGGGAGATTGTCCTGGGTTATCTGAGTGTAATCACAGGAGCCCTTAGAAGCAGAAAAGGAAGATGGAAGAAGAGACCCTAAAGATGTGGAGGAAGGGGGAAGATAGGTTCCAGGTGTGAGAAGGATTCAGCGTGCTCTGAGATATGGGGGGGGCACAGGCGAGGATCAAAGAGGGGCCCCTGGGAGCGCATGGAGAGTGTGACAAGGAACTCAGGCCTGCTAGGAGCAAAGACTGGCCCCCAGCGGACAGCCCAGATAGGAAACGGGGGACTCATTCCTGCAAGCATAAGGAACGGATTTCAACCGACAACCTGAATAAGCCTGGATGCAGGTGCTTCCCCAGAGCGCCAGGAAGGAGAGGGCAGCTGCCACAGCACCTTTCCAGAGCCCAGTGAGGTCCGTGTCAGATCGCTGACCTGTAAAATTCTGAGTTAATAAATGGGCATTAATTCAGGCCACCGGATTTGTGGCAGTTTGTCACAGCAGCAGTAAAGGACTGATACAGTCCTGATGAACCGTTTGTCCCTTTTTGACAACTTTTGCTGTACTTGGCCCTGTTTAGAACTGCTAAACTGTGACAGTAAGTCACAGTCCCCAGATATATTGGATGCCTCTGCCTAGCGAAAAACAAACAAACAAACAAAAAAAAACAAAAGCCTTGAAAGCCCAGGCATCTGGCTGGCCATGGAGGGCTCACCTTGTACTGGCTTCTCCTTGTCACCTGTTGGGCCACCAACCTGGAGTTGTGTTCTGGTTTTCTCCTGTCAGCCTCTGAGTTTGTCCTGGTGGGAGCTTCTTTTCTGGCCCTTGGGAAATGGGTGATTTGCGATCACAGAGGGCAGTATTACTTGGCTGTCCTGCCAGAGGTCATGTGTGTGTGGGTGAGGGAGGGGTTCATGGTGAGAGCCCAGGAGGTGTGGGGGGGCGGGGAGAGAAGGGCTGACGAGGACACAGAAGCTTTCCCATAACTTGCTGTGCTTTTGGGGCTCCTGGTGTGGCTTAGCTGTAAGGGGCTGGCTAGTTCATGCTCGCTCAAGTCCTTCCCTTCTCCAGATGAGCATCTGAGGCCCAGAGGGGCCGCACCACCTCCTCAGTGTCCTTCAGCTCTTTGTTGTTCTAGTTCAGGTTCCCAAAAATCACATGCGGGAGGGGGAGGAACTTGCACCCATGTACTTTGTCAGCACCAAACTTGAGTAAGATGGGTGGCCTGTCATGTCTTCTCACAACCAGGGGGCTGGAGCGCTGACCACACAGGTTGAGCGGAAGAGTGAGGCAGGGGACCTTAGTCAAGGGCCTTGGGCGGCGGGAGGCTGGAGAATTCTCTCAGCTCGAGTGCAGAGCCGCCTCCGTGTGTACTTTCTCCTACATCTTTTCCCGGCACCTCTTTTGCTGAAGAATTGACCAGGTTGCAGAATTTCTCACTCCTCTGCTAAGAAAAATCCCTCCTTCCCGCGGGCTCCGCAAGCGGAATTCAGGCAGTGAAACAGAGGCGCTTTCATGGCCCAGGACCATCCACTCTCGCTTCGCTTAGGCCGTATTTGTTTCCGAGGCCTGAAAGAGGCCTTTTGCTTGGTGTGCCAGAGTTCTCTGGAGCCAGAGAGCACCGGCTGCTTTGTTCCTGAACCCCACGAAGGCTCAGAAATAAATGCCTGCGTACAGTAGACAGAGGGGAAGGCAGGAGACCAGGTGCCAGGAATTGTTTTCACATTGGGTTTCCACCACTTGTCTGGATTGCGTGCTCTTTGACCCTGAACCTCTCTGACCATTCCTTTCCTCAACTGTAAAATGGGGCTGTAACAGCACCCGTCCAAAGAGGGAGGTGGAGGTGGTGGGTGTTCCAGGGTGCTCTTGACACAGTGCCTGGCACACATTATGAGCTCCCTGTAGAAGCTGATATTGTTAAGAATTTGCAGATGTTTGTGATACGCACTGCCTTGCAGAATCCCGGTGTTCAGAATTGTGCACGTTTAGGAACGCTATGGGTCACATCTCTTACACAGTAACCAAATAATGGGGGAGGGGCAATTTGAGAGTTTGTAAAACTGGAGGGTTTCCTGTGTGCTCAGCACAGGGCTGGATACGTTCCTTGCATCCCTGTCTGTAATCTGTTTAACCGTCGGAGAGATGTGGGTAGTATTCCCCCAGAGGAGGAATCCGGGACCTACAGGAGCACATCTCTTGCCCCTTCTCCCCAGATGATGCTCAGGGGTTATTGGGGCCACGTGCTGGGTGGCCTCCTGGGCAGTGGCTGCTTGCATTCTCAGTCTGATCGGATGCATGGCTGTTTCTGATCCTTGAGCTCTTACAGATCCGGAACCGTCTGCAGAAAACTGCATTATGAATAAAAACATGATAAACAATTGTTCTGGGAAGATTGCCTTTGAAGCGTTAGGGTGTCTCTCACCGCGAGGCTACGTGGCTGCCCCTTGGGGAAGGAGGAAGAGTTGTCACCCCTCTCCCACCACTCCCAAGATGCTCTGTGACTTGCTTCAGGTGAGAAAGTGACTGAGGGACTTGCAAGCCAGCTTTTGGGCACGTTATAAACAAGGCTTCCTGACTGCTGAATCGTTGGGTGTGGGTCATCTACACGATCACGTTTGGCGCATATTGGTCAGAAATGGAAAGGATGCAGTAAGGTTCTATTGGGGCCATCCTGGAGAGCCCCGGGGTTGGGGTCCTCATCCCTGGAACACCTCAGGAGTGTGTCAGAAGGCTTCCTGTTGATTTCTGTTCATTGTCAAGGCTAGCATTTGGACTTGTAATTTGGGAGTTTAGATCCTTTGGTTCCTATGGATCATAGAACTTCATAGCCTCAGGAGGTCGTCAACGTCATTTGGACCAAATCACTTTTTTTTTGTTGTTATTGTTTATTCTGTAAATATTAACTTAGTACCCAACAGGTGCCAGGACCAGCCCGGGGTTTCAGGTTACTCACAGGGTATATGTAGGAGAGGTGTGTCCCAGACAGGTGACGAAGAAGGCATGGCAGGTGTGTGAAATGCAGGAAGGCTTTTCCCAGAGTGAGATGCATTAAGTAGATGCCTCCTAACCAGCGATCATGTGGAGCAAGGTTTCATAGTGAAAGAGGATTGGAAATGCCAGCATATGAATGTCATGGTAGAACCAAGGAAGGTGCGAGAATCTGTGAATCTGTGATTACTTTGAGAGTGTTATAGGTACCTGGCACGGAGGTGTGTGGTGCATGATCTCATCTTACAGAATTCAGTGGTTTGGGCTGACTGTAATTTGTAACTGTTTTTATATCGATAGAAGTTTCAGTTGTTTTCCTTGATTTTAATGGGCTAAAGATGGGTCTTTTCATTTCAAGAAGGGCTCCTCAGTGCAGTGGAATATCATTCAACCTTAAAAAAGAATGAAATTCCCACATATGCCTCAGCATGGATAAACCTTGAGGATGTTGTGCTCAGTGACATAAGCCAGTTGCAAAAAAGACAAATACGGTATTGGTTCCACTCACGTGAGGTAGAGTAGCGCATTCATAAAATAGAAAGTAGATGGGGGGGGATGCCTGGGTGGCTCAGTCAGTTAAGCGTCCAGCTCCTGATTTCGGCTCAGGTCATGATCTCACGGTTCATGAGCTCGAGCTCCACGTCAGGCTCTGCACTGATGGCGTGGAGCCTGCTTGGGATTCTCTCTCTCCCTCTCTGTGCCTCCCCTGCTCTATCTCAAAATAAATAAATAAACATGAAAGAAAAAAATACAAAAGAGTTTTGGCAGGAAGGGGGAGAATGGGTTGTTGCATGGGTACGGAGATTCAGTTCTGCAAGACGAAACACATTCTGTGGATTGATTGCGCAACAGTGAGAGTGTACTTAGCCCTCCTGAGCTTCACATTTAAAGATGGTTAAGAGAGTGCAGTTTATGTTATGTGGATTTTGATTTACCACAACAAAATAAAATACTATGACCAAAAAAGTTAACATGGTAAGAATTAAAATTCACGAGTTGTGGGATATGATGTACTCAAGTACAGTATGCATTGAATGCACACGTCTTTGGACTTAATTATTTTCACTGGGGTTTGGGATGAGTAAACAAATTAGAGTAGTTCTGTTCTACTTAGAGAAGGAGAGAGAAGCCTCTCACGCTTCTGAAGGCTTTGCCATTTGCAGCACGTAATGAGGGTACTTTGTACTTCAAAATGGTTGCCTGCGTTCCCTCGTGAGCATTTGCTGGTATGTCTAAAACATGTTTCTTTAGAATGTGCTCATACTCGAACTATTCATTTTATGACCGTATGTTTCTGGGGTGAGTGGATGACCGCTGTAAATTGAAGCAGAGGGACCAGGAGGCAGGACAGGACAACGTAGGGCTAGTAATGGGGTTTTAGGCCAGTTCCCTCTTCTGACGGGCTGTGAAAGCAGGGGTTGTATAATCCATGGCTGAGGTCCTTTTTAAGAAATCTGTATATTTGAGGGGCACCTGGGTGGCTCGGTCGGTTAAGCATCTGACTTCGGGACTTCGGCTCCGGTCATGATCTTGCGGTTTATGAGTTCAAGCCCCACGTCGGGCTTTGTGCTGACAGCTTAGAGCTTGGAGCCTGTTTCAGATTCTGTGTCTCCTTCCCTCTCTCTGCCCTCCTTCCCTTGCTTGCACTCTGTGTCTCTCTCTCTCTCAAAATAAATAAGCATTAAAAACAACAACCAACAAAAAGAAATCAGTATATTTGGGACCCCTTGTTTAAAAATATATATATGCTTTGATTCAAATAGCATTTTCTTAGCTTTCAGTAGAACAGTGGCGTTTTGCAGAAGGAGAAAGTGGTTCAAACTTCTGTGTTAGATCACATAAAATGCATCTGAGTACGGATTACAGAGGTTTGAGTGAGGGTGCGGTCTGATGACCGCATGGGAGGCCATGTTCCTTACCTGCCGTTTCTCTGCAGAGCATCTTTCCGTGGTGATGAATTCCTTCCTGCTCTGAAACTTCTTTCCACAGCTGCCTGCTTGCCTCTCTGTGGCAGACATGTAACTGACCCTTGCTCTCTGTAGCACATGGGGTTGTTCTTGACATTTCACAGTGATACATGTCCTGGGCCCACGTCCACCCAAGCCAGAGAGCCACAGACGGTTAGCCAGGCTGTCCTTCGGAACTATTACCACCCCAGGAAATGCATAAAACTGGGAGTTTCTTAAAACTCTTGTCAACTTGAACCTTGTTAGAATTTTAAAATCTTTGTCAGTCTGATTAAGAGAGTTTTTTGGGTGGGGGGGTGGTTGGTGCCTGGGTGGCTCAGTCATTTAAGTGTCTGACTCTTGGTTTCCACTTGGGTCATCATCTCACAGTTTGTGAGTTCAAGCCCCACATCGGGCTCTGTACTGACGGTGCGGAGCCTGCTTGTGATTCTCTCTCTGACCTTCTCACTCTCTCCCTCCCTGCTCACTCTCTCTGTCTCTCTCTCAACAATGAATAAATAAACACTTAAAAAGAAAAAAAAAGATTTTGCTGGGGTTCATGATTAAGTTTCCTTAATATGGTTGGTGTGTGTGTTTATATATTTCTTTTTGGGGACTGGAGAGAATCTTTATATCCTTGGGCCTTTTTTTTTTTTTTTTCTTTTGAGCTCTTTGTTTCAGGTTTGTGAATCATGTGCATTATTTAGACATTAATTCTAAGTGTCCCTGGTCTAAGTTCCCTGCCATTCTTAATGTGGCATGTCTTCCTCACCTTCGAGTTCTTTCTGTTGGTCTGTTCATTAGTGGGAGCCCATAAGGCGTGGCCAGCACACCTGGCTGGAGCTCCCCAGGAGGATCAGGGATCTGATCTTGAAGTCCTTAAATCTCTGATAACGTCTTTCTGTTGTCTTTGCACAGAACAATAGCTTAATTGATTCACCAGTCACTTGTGGAGGTCTTCTGGGCCACCTCCTCAGGCCTCTGCTGCCTGGAATGTTTACAGGGTTCTGCTTGGGAACTCTGGGCTTTTTCTTACCAGGCTTCTTCTCCGTTTGTCTGTATCAGAATCACTGACTAGATGTTACTGTCCGGTTCTGCCTCTGGTTACCTTTTGCTTTTCACCAGGCTTCCCTACCCCTTCCCATTTTATATTTCTGTGTGTGTTTGTTTATTTTTTTATTTGGAAAGTAGCGTTGACTGAAGAGTTTGGACATAAAGTCTCCTAACAGTAAAAATGGTGACATGGAATGTGGAAAGTATCCTGGGGTCAGTGCAGCTTCCGGCCGGCAGGCACCGAGCGAGGGTGTGCTGGACGGACGCCCCTCGGAAGGCCATTGGGCATGTGGTGGGACATGGAAGGTTCTCTGTAGGAAGAGTACTACGTGGGGGACGCCGTTGAGGGGGACGCTGTTGAGGGGGATGCCCCAAAGGGAAAAGAGTGTGGGAGGGAGGGGCTTTCTTGTCACTAAGATGACAAAACCCCAAAATGCATGGGAACAGTATAATACAGGCAAGAGATTGCAGCCTTCTTCCTCTGCCTATCCAGGAGCCCCACAGGTTTGGCCTGTCCCGGGTCCCACTCGGGCCATAGAGCCGGGAGCTGCTGTGTGCCCCACCCCAAGGGAGGGAACCAGGTCAGGATGTCCCAACCAGGTTGCTTCTGGTATCCCCCGGCTGGGCCCAGACAGGTGGCAGCCAAGGACAGCTGGTGGGAGGGACGGAGGGGCCACAGGCACGGTCCACCCAGATCCCCCAATTGCTCTGTGGCTGCATAAGTCCTCTTTGTGTGTCCATTTTAATGAAGGCTGAATTGATTTATATAGACTAGGAACTCTTGGTGTATTGTGGTAAATAACCTCTTGTTGAGGGAAAAGGTCACAGGCCCAGGGCCCTAGTTTTCATTCAGAACTGAGTGTATCATGTTGGGTAAAATATCTGTTAACTTTCTCTGCTTTTTGTTTTCTTTCTTATTAAAACAAACAAACAAACTATAAGTACATTATGCACTGGATCAGTAATTCTCAAACATTCCTGGTCCCAGGACCCCTTAAACATTATTGAGGATCCCCAAGAGCTTTTGTTCATGGGCGTTATATTGATTCATATGTATTGTAATAGAAATCAAAACAGAAAAATTTGAGTCACAGAGATACAGAAGTACACATCCCATTAGTAAGCCTTCAGGGCAAAGATGTCACCACACATCATACAGTCTCTGGAAAATTCCATTGTGCCTCTGTGAGAGGATGAGAGTGAACTGCTTTGACCTTGTGTGTGGACCCTTCACACGGGTCTCAGGGAACCCCAGGGGTTCTCAGGTCACACTTTGAGAACCATCGTGCTAGAGCATTTCTGCAATTTACTTCAGTTCTGTCATCAGCATCGAGGAATTTGATTGGAAATAACCTTGGTTTGAAGAAAATGCTTTTCAGAATTTGCGATCAGAGCCCACATCATCTCAGGGCCTTTATCATTATTATTTTTTTTTCTTTTTTTTTCAGAGACTCTACTAACTCTGCCTTTCTCTCTGGATTGTTCCCACAGATTCCCTCTAAGGAGCCCCCGCTGGTGTGCCAGACCTCCTGGGGCCCGACCACCCAGCTGCCCCAGACTCCGGCAACGGGGCCCCCGATGGCAGTGGGCACCTCCCTGTGAAACCTGCCAAGCTGGACGCCACAGCTCCGCACGCCGACACTTTGGCCAGCTCCGTGCCCCCTTTGGAGGTGTGCAACCATGCAGTCCTAGCCTGCAGCCCCGGCATCCCTGAGGAGCACTATGTAAGTGAGGCTGTGGAAGATGCTCCCAGCTGCAGAGGGTACCGGGATGCCTGCACCATCACCGGTAAGGGGGCCTTTCCTGCCAGGGAGGGCGGGAGGCCTCAGTCCGGGAGGACCCGGGGAGGGCATGGCTGCAGGAGTGCATCTGGCAAGGTGTGAGCAGCCTAGGAGCAAAAATCTGAATGCAAAGAGTTCGGGCTTGGGGCTTTTGACACCTGCCATCCAGAACCAATGTGTGATGAAGACGGCACCTCATAGAATCGCCGTGAAGTTTCGGGATGGGAATTTTGAACCCTGAGCAGCGTGTGTGGCCCGTAGCAAGACTCAGTGTAGTTTGGCGCCGCCCCCTCTCTGAGACTCAGTTTCTGATTCACACATGAAGACAGGTGTGATGGAAATAACACACAGCTGGGTGGTGGGATGCTAACATGGGGAAATGCTTTCAGCACCCTTTGGATGCTGCCAAGATTTGCGCAGATCTCGCTCCTTACAAATGCCCGCATCGGTCACACCTTCCCCGTGTCCCAGGAGCAGAGCAGAGTTAACCATACTAAAGCTCTTGCTTGTTCCTTTTCCCCAAAGGGGTCCTCGAGACCAGGGCTTGGAGTCGGTGCATGCGAGGGCTCTGAGCAGAGATGGTCGAGGATGGTGTGCGAACAGCAAGGGGCATCGTTAGTGTTACATCCAGATGGGTTCACATCACAGTCTGCCCCAGTTCTCATTCTGTCTGCAGTGTTTGTTTCTCCCCGTTTGAAATAATGTCCAGTGACATCTTAAAATGTGCAGATTTGCTTCCAGTAGCTTTTCATGGCTCTACCTCACGTTAAGCACAGAGGACCTCCCGGTTGTCAGGTGTCCTGAGTGCAGAGGGGCACGGAGATGGCCCAGGAGCCTGACCTGGGTGCTGAACTCCAGCCCCATAAGTGCCCCTCTGTCCGATCTTGCACTGAATCCCACCCCTGCTTGCCCACCTGTGGAAGGACGCATTTCCTACATCTCCTTTCTGTCTACGTCTTCCATTTCTCCTTGCTCCTGGATCTCTCCTGTCAGCACAGAGACGTGCTGTGACCTCTCCCTTTGTAAAGATAATCCTTGGCTCCACTTTCCCCACAGGCGGTGCCCATCCCTGTGTCTCTGTTCCTTGGTGAGTTGACTGCATTTCCTCTCCTGTTCTCACCTGTGTCCAATGTGAGCAGGCTGTCGCCCCACCATTTCCCCAACGCTGGTGGCCTTGTCCAGTGCAGGGATCCGTCCTTTGCCTTCATCTTCTTGCCTTTTGAGCAGGAGTTGACACTGCCGACCACTCCCTTCTGAAAATCTGGTCCTTTGGCTTTGGGTCTTGATTCTCCTGTTCTCCTACCTTGCTGGCTGCTGCTCCTTCCAAGCCTGGGGATGTCGGGGGCAGGGGGCAGGGAAGGCCTGGGGCTCAGTCCTTGCTCTCCCATAAACACCTGTGCCCCAAGTGCCTTCCCCCAGTCTCCAGGATTTACAATCTGCCCTATGCTGACCATTGTCTAACTCCTGTCTTCAGACTCAACCTCTCCCCTGGAGGCCAGATATGATGGCCTAACTCTACATCTGACGTCTTCACCTGGACGCCATACAGGCATCTCAGACTCAAACAACCAAAAATGAACTGATTTCCACCTCTGCCTGCTCTTCCGGTGGTCTGCTTGGCTTTGTAAATGTTGCTTCCATCTTTCTAGTTGCCCAGGCCAAGGCATTCATGACCTCTGTATTTCTTTCACACCGCAGTTTGCTGGGAGTCTGTTGGCTCGGTCTTTGGTGTGTCCAGAGCCTGACAGTCTCTCAGCAGCTCCACGGCATCCACCCTGGTCTACACCACCTCCATCTCACGTCTGGATTATTGCAGTGGGCTCCTAATTGAGCCTCCCACGTCCCTGCTCACTTTTGTGCAGTCTCTTCTCTGTCTACCCACCCAAGGGGCTTTTTACACACACATCCTATGGTTTAACCCTTCTGCTCCAATCCTCCAGCGGGCTCCTATCTGACTGAGGCCTGTGGGGTCTAAGGGACAGGACTTCCCTGTCCTTTTGACTCTCGTCTGTGCCCACTCCATCCCAGACACACTGCCCTCCTTTCTAATCCTTGGACTCACCAGGAATGTGCTGTCTCAGGGCCTTTGTTCTTGCAGTTGCCTGGCACCTGGATCGCCTTATGCCCTGATGGCTTCATGATTCCCTCTTCACTTTCTCCAAATGGTGTTTCATTAGAGGCCTTTTTGTGACCGCTGTACAGAAAAAGCGGTCCCACCCGTACCTTTTCCCTTCTCCCTTTCCTGTCTTATCTTCCTCCCCCAACGTAGTCATGAGCTGCGATGTGTTTGTATTTTGAGGGCAAGGACTTTGTGCAGCCCTGAATCCCAGTGGCTGAAATAGCACCTCATGTGGCCGGAGCCCAGTAAGTGGGGTCCATTTTCCCCTTTTTACAGGTAAAGAAACTAAGTCACGGGAGGTTCAGTATCCAGCCTAAGATCCCCGAGCTCTGCGGGGTGAGATGTGCATGCAGGTCGTGACCCTGGGGCAGGTGTTCTTGGCCACCCAGGAACGCAGTCCAGTGGGAATTGTGCACCGTGGTTAGCAGAGTGATCAGCACGGGCACGTGGGGACACAGGGACGGGGTGCCTGGCCGAACCTTGGCGGGGAAAGTTTGGGGGAGGACCCAGAGGGCTCCCCGGAGGAGGCAGCACCCCAGCTGCATTTGTCCAAACACCTGAACTAATAACCCCTGGGCCTCCAGTGTCATCTGTGCCAGTTGAAATCCAGGAAACATCCAGCCTGTTGAAACAGTTTCACTTTCTCTGAACGTGACAACCGAGGGCCAAGAAATGGCAGAGCGCTCAGCTCAAACTTCAAACCCCACGGGGCGTGGCGATGGCAGGCCCTCTGCCGGGACACAGTAGCAGGCACTGTAGGACAGCTGAGAAGCAGAGCCCAGCGCTGTCACGTTTGGCAGTGGCTTAGTAAGCAGGGGTGTAAACACAGGCTCCGTTCCATGTTCAAGGTGCAAGCCAGAAGATGCAGGACGCGCTCAGGTTAAAGTCTTCTTAGACGGTCACCGCGCGGAGGATGCACAGTGGAAATACCCTCGGGGAGACGGGGAGTACCCCCAGGAATGCATACGTGGCTCCCAGACCTTGCCAAGTGCGGTCCCGGGAGCCCACTTGGTGTCTGGCCTCCGATAAATGTACTCCGCCCCCGGTTCCCAGCGGGCAGTGAGACCAACAGCAGACTCTTTGTTCCTCTTTAACTTTTAGTCAAAGCCAGACACCCGCCACAAAGCTCTGCTCCCCTGCTTCCCCCCCCACTCGCCCCCCAACTTAGGGATATCACATTTTTGGGTGCGTCATTTTCTCTTTGGGGCGGTTTCGCACGATGAGCCGATAGGGCGCCTAGGCTGCCTGGGGTTATGTAACCCATTGTGCTTCCAGAGCGGCTCTCAGACTTAAGATCTGCCCCAACAAGCACACTAAGAAAACTGCTGAGGGAGGCGCAGGAGGGTGGCGGTGCTGGGGCCCTGGCCAAGCCGGGTGCTCATGGAGAATCCCTCTTCCCTCTGAGCTGCCGTCCGAGTTGGTTCGTGCCCATGGCGTTGGTGCTTCAGCTCAGGCAGCCCATCCGGGCCCAGCCTCTGCCAGTGCTCTGCCAGGGCGAGCCCATCCGGACAAACTCATGTGGTAAGTTGTCTGCTGGGCTCGTCTGCTCCTTGTGTCCTTTGTGTTGTGGCCGGAGAGGAGAGCCGACCACAGGGGAGTAGTTCCTCTCCTGTTCTGTTCTGCTCGGCAGGTCGTGTGGTGGGCGAAGTGGTGGCATGTGGTGGGGCGTGTGGTGGGGAAGTCGCAATACTGAATCATCGAAGGGCAGAGCTGAGGGGCCTTGGAGGCTGTTCCTCCCTGGTCCCCTCATCCTGGCGCAGGGGAGGCAGTGACACGGGGCCGGGGGGCAGGTCTGAGTTGGGACCAGGCCTCCCGGACTCCCACCACCTTCACCCTTGGGGTGCTTTGTAGCAGCTGAACAGGGAGGGTCGCTAAGCCTCCCCCCTCCCCCTACCTTGGGCCTCTCTAGCTCTTCTGTTTTCTTAATCCTGTGTCTTCATCCCGGTGTCTCAGAGCCTCGCCTGGCATCTGGGTCGGCAGGGACTTTTCTGAAAGGTGAAGAACAGAGTTAGCGTCTCCCTTTCTCCTTCTCTCTTTTCTGCCTTTACTTTTTTTTCCCCCTCTTTACTAAACGTGTTTGGCTCTGTACCTCTGATTCACGCCCCATGATGGAGAGCTTGGGAATCATTTCTGCTCTGGCCTGTCTCCCTGCCGTGGGGCTGGAGTGTCTGGTGTCTGTCCTGTCTACGCGCTATTACAAGAGCTATCTGGGCCCAAACCCAGTAAACTCCTGAGAGGCGGGCTGCTCTTGTCCTGTTCAAATCGGCTCAGGTCTCAAGACGTGTAAGAGTTTGGATGAGAGATTATGGGGTGCTGTGCGTGTGTGTGTTGGGGGGGAGCTATGTAAAGTGTCTTTATGCACGTTCAGTAATCCTGTTCAACTAGCAGCTATTCAAGGCCAGCTTTTTGCTGGGGCCCATCATGACATCCGGCTGGGGCTCAGAGCACTGGAGGTGGGCAGAGGTGTAAGTGACCAGTGACAACCCCACAGGAATTGCTCTGGTTCTGCTTACGGGAGCAGCCCTGCCCGTGTGTCCTCCCCATCATAGGGCCACGGCCACGGGTTTGCATTTGTTCCTTTTCTGTCACTAGTCTAAGCCATCAAACTTGGCAGTTTATCCTCTGAAAACATGCTGAAATAAAATAGTATGGACGTTTTTTGTGAATGAAGTTTAAGGTCTTGATAGCCAATTCCTATCTGGTATAAAAATCTTAATGTGTTTTCCATTGAAAATTTATAACCTACATGGTACTTACTTGGCTGAATGAAGCAGAAAAGAATGGACAGTGAAATATCCCTTCTTTCACAGAGTGAAAAAAATGTGAATCAGAATCTAGGGAATTATACATGTTCTCTAAATTCATAAGTTGGAATTGTTCTTTTCTCTTTAGCGGAATCTGGTCTGTTTGACAGTAGGTTTTCGTACGTGGAATTCAGGAGGAGGGCCTCTTACGCTGATATTCTAGAGCTGATGTTTAATCTTCAGCAACACATGAGAATATTCACATCTCTTTTTTTTTCCTTAAATGTTTATTTATTATTGAGAGAGAGAGAGAGAGAGAGACAGCATGAACATGGGAGGGGCAGAGAGAGGAGGAGACACAGAATCCGAAGCAGGCTCCAGGCTCTGAGCTGTCAGCACAGGGCTCAAATCCACAAACTGTGAGATCATGACCTGAGCCAAAGCTGGACGCTTAACCGACTGAGCCACCCAGGCACCCCCACATCTGTCTTTTAAAGATGCTGTAAATTATTTTGGAGGCCACCAGTTATCTTGCTTCCCCTCAGTCTGTCACCGTTAGGCGAGTGGGTAGAATATTTGTCACACAGGGTTTTTGACATAAATTGTAAAATTTAGGTAAATGATATCAGTAAGGTTCTTAGCCTGTGACTGGGAAGCTGTAGTTTCAGGTGCTTAATATGCTTCTCCTTCCTAATTGCTTTCCCTTGTGAATTTGAAACAAGTTTTTAATGTCTCCAGTGTATTCCTAGGAGTCTTTGGCCATTTTAAACCATTTTAAGAAGCTGGCAAATAGTAAATTATATTAAAACAAAATAGGGGCGCCTGAGTGGCTCAGTCAGTTAAGTCTCTGACTTCAGCTCAGGTCATGAGCTCGTGGTTCGTGGGTTCGAGCCCTGCGTCGGGCTCTGTGCTGATAGCTCGGAGCCTGGAGCCTGCTTCAGATTCTGTGTCTCCTCTCTCTGCCTCTCCCCCACTCACGCTCTTTCTTGCTCTGTTTCTCAAAAGTGAATAAACATTAAACAATTTAAAACGATGAAAGAGTGATCTTATTACAGTATTTATCAGGCATGCTTTGGAGGGACTTCCGAATATCCATCCTAGCACAAATGGCATTCCTAATGGTTTTCCTTTAGATGCTAAGTTTTCGTAACAGATTTACATTGATTTGGCTTCCGGGTATCAGAGTGAGGATCATTTCATACACGCTGTGTCAAGGTGTCCTCTTTTCGATGTGACCAGACTGGGGTTCAGGGGCGCTTGCTGGCTAAGGGTCGGTGTCAGGCTCTGGCCTCGGCACCCTGCTTTTGCCCTTGGCCAAGGTCCACTGTAGGGCTCTCCAGGGATTCGGGGAGAGAGGGTACGAGGTGTGTGGCTGCCAGGAGCAGGCCTCGCGGCTGACTTTGGATGTTCCCCCATCTGCACTGTTTGGTGGTGACTCTGGGACTCATGGCCCTGAGAGACTTGTCTCTGTTCTCTGATCTGATGTGACCATTGACAGATTTGAGCCCTGCAAGCTGAAACTGCCATGCACTGGAACTTTATAGTTGTCGTTCCACCCGGAACAGATCAAATGTCATAAATCCTCTATTAGTCAGTGCTCTGCAGAGAAACAGAACCAACAGGATATACACCTATGAAGAGGCTTATTATGAGGAATTAACTCACATGATTATGGAGGCTGACGAATCCCAAGATCTGCAGTCAGCAAGTTGGAGACCCAGGGAGAGACCGTAGTGTGGTTCCAGGCCAAAGGCCAGTAGTGGCTGCAGCCTAGAGAGAGTGAGTATTTCAGTTCGAGTCCAAGGACAGGAAGAACTTGATGTCAGCTTGAAGGCAGTCAGGCGGGAAGAATTTTCTTACTCAAGGGAGGTCTGTCTCTTTGTTCTAGTCACACCTTCACCGGATTGGGTGAGGCCCACCCACATGAAGGAGAGCAGTCTGCTTTACTCAGTCTACTGATTTAAATGTTTATTTCATCCAAAAATACCCACACGGAAACACCCAGAATAACGTTTGGCCCAATACGTGGGCATCCTGTGGCTCAGTCGGGTTGACAGTTAGCTGTCACGAGTGCTAACAGAGGCTGACACTTTACTGAGTAGTTGCTCTGTGCCTGGCAGGGTTGCAGGCACTGCTATGGAAACCTATTTTGTCCTCAGCACAGCCCTGCCGGGGGTGGGGTGGTACTGTTATCACCCCCACCTTTATGGAGGTGTGGACTGGACTGGCTTGCCCTCTCCTGTAAACTAGCAGTCCTTAGGGTTCAGACCCAGCGGTGTTGTTTGCTGACCCTATTTAAGTTAACTTCCTTCATTATGAAATTTAAAAAATAATTTCATTTAACCAGGGTTTGAAATTATAAAACCAATATATGCAAGTGGTAAAACTTGGATTGTCCCAAAGCATATCAGTATAGAATAACAGTCATTCTATCATCTATATAGTTTAACCATTTTTAGAAAAAAAATCGTTTCAAGAATTGTTCTCCAAATTATTTTTCTAAAAAACACAAATGGGGAAATTATTCTTAAACACAAACACACACAAAAGGGGCCATACCCTATATACCCTGATCTGCGTTTTTAAAAAGTTGACACCATTTCTTAGGATTGTTTCATCACAGTACATATAATATTGCCTTATTCTTTAAAATAGCTACAACATCTCCTATTATCTGGAATTAGCCTTATTCGTTTTTTTTCTCAAAGTTTTTTTTAAATTTTTTTTGAATGTTTATTTATTTTTGAGAGAGAGAGACACAGAGCCTGAGCGGGGGATGGTCAGAGAGAGAGGGAGACACAGAATCCAAAGCAGGCTCCAGGCTGTGAGCTGTCAGCACAGAGCCTGATGCGGGGCTCGAACCCACAAACTGTGAGATCATGACCTGAGCCAAAGTGGGACACTTACCCGACTGAGCCACCCAGGCGCCCCTCAAAGTTTTTTTTTTTTTTTTTTTTTTTTTAGTGAGAGATACAGAGTGGGCAGGGGAGAGGCAGAGAGAGAGGGAGAGAGAGAGAGAGAGAGAGAATCCCAAGCAGGCTCCTCTCTGTCAGTGCAGAGCCTGACGTGCGGCCCGAACTCAGGAACGGTGAGATCATGACCTGAGACAAAACCAAAAGTCAGACGCTGAACCAGCGGAGCCACCCAGGTGCCCTCCTTATTCATTTTTTTTAAATCTAGCAGTTCTCAGATGTAATGTTCCTTTGTATAACAGAAACTTTTCAATTCCTCCTTTATCAATTGGAAATTAGTAGATCACTAATCCTTCTCAACACAATTTAAAAAAACACCAGTGCGGTGCCTTGCTGTGACGGAAGTGAGAAGCTAAAGCAAACTGGTGAGTGATAGGCTCCACGGCTCAGTGGTGAAAGCACTGGTCTTGTGAAACAGACTGATGTGACCTGGATTTGGGCTGTGACCGCGTGCACGTGGCCTCATTAGGGTGCCTGATGAGCCGTCAGGTCCTGCCCCTTGGAGGCAGCATCGCTGGGAAGGGGCGCTGGGAGGGCTCAGTCGGTTAAACATCTGACTCTTGATTTCAGCTCAGGTCCTGATCTCACGTTCTGTGGAATCGAGCCCGGAGTTGGGCTCTGCACTGACAGCGCGGAGCCTGCTTGGGACTCTCTCTCCCCCTCTCTCTCTGCCCCTCTCTTGCTTGTGTTGCACGTGCACTCTCTCTCTCAAAATAAATAAACAGAACAAACAAACAAACACAAAAAAACCTCCGTGAAAGTTGCGGGTGCTAAGGCCGCTGACCATATGCTGGTCATGTCAGGTCCAAACAAGAGCCACTGTTTGGAGCAGCCCCCTCTTGGTGGAGACTTCCAGATATTTCCAGTGTTTGCGTTTTAACGGTGCTCTGAGGAACATTCCTGCACGTACATCTTTCGGGTCACTTCTCCGGGATGTCTGTAAGCCAACGGAGTGTGCATTTATGATTTGGTGGACCTCATAGCACTGCCTCCAGAGAGCCTGCTCCCGTTAAGTGTCCAGCGCGAGCGTGCGGGTAATGCCAACTCTGGGCATCCTCAGCCCTTTTCCTCTTGGGTAATCAGGTTGTCATGCAAAAGATACCTTGTTTTAGTTTTGTACCTTTTTCCTGTTGAATAGTCTGCACCTCGTTTCTGTTGCATTTTATTTTCTGGTTGTTGACCTTTAAGAGGTACGATTGAGTCTCTATTATGTGTGCAGAGGGTAAGGCAGTGTGCCAGGTTGAGGTTCTTTTATATTTCGGAAGAGGGAAAATGTCTTTTTAAAAAAAATTTTAGAGAACTTGTAAGAGAGCATGTGTGCGAGTGGGGGAGGGGCAGAGGAAAAGAGAGAGAGAACCCCAAGCAGGCTCCGTGCTCAGCACAGAGCTTGACCGCCAGGCTCGATCCCTCGGTCGTGGGATCGTGACCTGAGCCAAAATCAAGAGTTGGATGCTAAACCGACTGAGCCACTCAGGCGCCCCCAAAAGAGGAAAAATGTCTTAAGAATAGTCACATGAATTACTATTTAACTACTCTTACTATATAACTATTTGATATTAATAGGAGAAGTAGAGGGTGATAAAAGTAGTGTAAAGGGGATTTCTGAAGAGGCATTTCCAAGAAAGTTTCTGTGGGAAAGCAGTATTTAAGCCGAAGTCCGAAGGGATACGTAGGAGTTAGCTGGGTGGGGCTGGGGGAAGAGCATTCCAAGCAGTGAAGACAGCACAAGCCAAGGCCCTGTGGTGGGAAGATTATTGACAATAATAGCTACCATTGATCGATCACTTTACTATGTTCTAGACATTATTCTAAATATCTTTTATATCTCCCTGCATTTAATTCTCGTGTATTGTTTGTGTAGCATACTTCCCCCAAACCTTGGTGGTTTAAAACAGTGAACATTTATATTCACTTGCTCCCCCCAATAAATCCATCAATTCCCGACCCACATATTTCTGTGGGAGGAGCTTAGCTGGGTGGTTCTGGCTCAGGGTGTCTCATGATGTTGCTGAAGGCCGCAGGGGGTATCGATGTTCCCCAATATTTGAACAACTATGTGATGAATGTGCTTGTTAGGAGAATTTCTGGGGTGAGGACTCCAGTTTTGACAGACATTGCCAGAGAGGTTGTATTGTTGTGTTGTTCAGAGTGGGGGTGTCTAGGCCCATACCTTCTGCGCCACGGGCATTAGCAAACACCTTGCGCTTTGCCAACTGAAGTGTGAAGGCAAGAGCACATATGGCCTCGATTTATACTCCTCTGAGCATGTAGAGATTGAGCATCTTTTGGTATTTCCTAGCAGAATTTTTATTTTTATTTTCTGGGATTTGAGATAAATTCTTCTTAACAGTACCTGTTTTTAGCTCATGGAGTAGTAACTTCCACGATTCAAAATAAGAGAATTGTTATTTTATTATTTTTAAATATTTATTTTTGAGAGAGAGACAGAACACGAGCGCGGGAGGGGCAGAGAGAGAGAGAGAGAGGGAGACACAGAATGCGAAGCAGGCTCCAGGCTCCCAGCTGTCAGCACAGAGCCCACGCGGGGCTTGAACCCACGGACTGCGAGATCATGACCTGAGCTGAAGTTGGGCACTTAACTGACTGAGCCACCCAGGCGTCCCACGAGTTGTTATTTTATACTTCTTTTCTTTGGCAACGGTAGAGAAGGTCTCCGCGTACCTGCCTTGCTGGGTCACCATGAGGGTTAAATGAGTTACTACACGCAGAGAGTACTGAGCATGTTGTTGGCACATAGTGAGCTTTCAGTTAGTCCTTTTCTTTGTTGTTGCTGTTGCTTGCCTATCACCTATTTTCTGTCTGTATGTCTGTCATTGTCTTTTCATCTATTTCTGTTTGGCCTGGAGGAGAGCCCAGGCTGCTTGAGGTTGTTGGGTTGGTAGGTGGAGGGTAAAGGCATAGCTGTTTTACATGTTGCCCTTCAACTCTCCCTTTGTCTGCAGACCCCTCCCCATCTTCTTTCTTCCTTGCTGTCTCAGACTGTCCCATGGCCCCTCTGCCGCGTCTTGGGCCCAGGTGTATCCTGTTCTTTCTTACATCCGTGCATTCCCATCCGCCTCTCAGAACTATGCTTATCTTTCACCCACTCCTGGCTCTTCTCTCACTTCCCCCTTCCTTTGCCCTTTTGGGTTTGTGGTTCCTTTTTGTTCCTTTGCTGCTCTTCTGGTTCAGGGGCTGGCTCTGCTGGGCTTGGCAGGCTGGCTAGGATTTGGCTCCAGTCACTGGAAGGCCTTGCAGTGTGGCCTCAGGGAAGGGCAGGTCTTGGAGGCTTCTGGAATGTTGGGGAGGCTGAATTTGTTTCTCTACCTAATGGGAATGCTGGATTTATTGGAGGGAGCAAGTGACGTTTTTTGTGAAATACTTAGAAAAACTCCAAAGCTCTACAGTGAGTCCAGTAAAACCTTCTACAGTGATGAAAATATTCTCCGTTAAAATATCTTCATAGACTTATAGGATATCATCTCTGTTAAGAAAAAAAAAAGCCTTAGTTGATTATGGAAGTGACTGAGATCTCTGCGTCATTTATAAAAAATGATTTTAAAGCTACTTCCCATTATATTATTGAATATTTGTCTCAAAAATTTCTTTTTTTTTTTAAATAATTTTTTTTTTGAGAGACAGAGACAGCGCGAGCAGGGGGAGGGTCAGAGAGAGAGGGAGATACAGAATCTGAAGCAGGCTTCAGGCTCTGAGCTGGCTGTCAGCACAGAGCCCGACGCGGGGCTCAAACCCACGAACCGTGAGATCATGACCTGAGCCGAAGCCGGACGCTCAACCGACGAGCCACCCAGGCGCCCCTCAAAAATTTCTTGATGAGGGGGACCTGGGTGTCTCAATCGGTCAAGCCTCCGACTTCTGCGCAGGTCATGATTCACCGCTGGTGAGTTCGAGCCCCAAGTCAGTCTCTGTGCTGACAGCTCAGAGCCTGGAGCCTGCTTCGGTTTCTGTGTCTCCTTCTCTCTCTGCCCTCCCACCCCAGAATAAATGAACATAAAAAAAATTTCTTGGTGACTCTTGAGGTTCTTGCCAGAACTGTTTTCTTCCCTGCTTCTGTAGGCTTCTTTTTTTTTTTTTTATTAGATATGAATTTTTTGTTGCTTGTGTATGGGGAGGTCTCTTTTTGCTTTGGCTTCTAGGAAGCTCAGTTGTCTTAGGTTTTTATTGATTAGCTATTCTGGTAAAACTGCCCTTTGTCTATTCCTGCCTCCCTCTTTTTAGTAAGATACATAGGTTGCTTTTCTTTATGCTTTTCTAACTTAGTTCTGTTGAAGCGTTATTGGACATGCATGGGGTTGAAGAGGAAATAAATGGATGTTGGCACACTGTGCTTTCTCAAGGTGCCATAAGCTTGGCTCCTGTGGGAAGTCCATTCACCCAGCTATTTCAGCCCTAACAGACACTGATGTATTCCCAAAGGAGAAGCAGTGTAGCTTCCTGGATTCTGGGCCTAAAGCATGTTGGCTCTGGGGCCGAGAGATCTGGATGTGTGTTACAGCTGCAGGATCTGCAGCGGGTCATTGGGCAAGTCCACTCGTGTCTGAAGCTATTTGTGTGTCTCTAAAATGGGATGATGGTCAGGGAAATACAAACCAAAACCACACTGAGATACCACCTCACGCCAGTCAGAGTGGCTAAAATGAACAAATCAGGAGACTATAGATGCTGGCGAGGATGTGGAGAAACGGGTACCCTCCTACACTGTTGGTGGGAATGTAAACTGGTGCAGCCGCTCTGGAAAACAGTGTGGAGGTTCCTCGAAAAACTATCAATAGAACTCCCCTATGACCCAGCACTAGCACTGCTAGAGATTTACCCAAGGGATACAGGAGTGCTGATGCATAGGGGCACATGGACCCCAATGTTTGTAGCAGCACTTTCAACAATAGCCAAATTATGTTAAGAGTCTAAATGTCCATCAATTGATGAATGGATCAAGATGTGGTTTATCTATACAATGGAATACTACCTGGCCATGAGAAAGAATGAAAGCTGGCCGTTTGTAGCAACGTGGATGGAACTCGAGGGTGTCGCTAAGTGAAGTAAGTCAGGCAGAGAAGGACAGATACCATATGTTTTCACTCGTAAGTGGAACAGGAGAAACTTAACAGAGGACCATGGGGGAGGGAGGGAGGCAAATCATGAGAGACTCTTAAATACTGAGAATAAACCGAGGGCTGATGGGGGTGGAGGAGAAGGGAAAGTGGGTGATGGGCATGGAGGAGGGCACTTGTTGGGATGAGCGCTGGGTGTTGTATGGAAACCAACTTGACAGTAAACTATAAAAAATAAATAAAATGGGATGACGGTAAGGACCTCAGGGTTGTTGGTACTCAGCGTGGTAATCCCTGTTCAGTGCTTAGTACAGTGGTGGTGTGCGGAGGGCGTGCAGTAGGGGCTAGTGACTCTTTTTACTTAGGGCTCAGCTTAATTCCGGTTTCTGCAAAGCTGCCTCCAGAAATTAGGTTACCCTGAAATTTGGTGCCGTCCGTGCCCATCCTCTTCCTCTGGCCGCTCGCTGTGTGCGCGGCTTGATTCTGAGTTCTAGAAGTGAGGACACCATGCTTTGGGATCACGCGCCAGGTGTGCTCTCTGCCTTACATAAACGGGGATCACCGTGTGTTTTGTGATTTGAGTCTTTAAATTTCCCAGGTGTCTGTTCTGGACAGACCGACAAACTGAGCATGCTGACACGCGGTCGGTCGGAACAGCTCTGGGAAGGCGTGCAGGGCTCTGACTTTTTAACCACAGTCACAGCGGGAACTGCCTCAGAACCGGGGGCCCGCTGGCCTGTTTCCAGAAGACTAGCTCCGAGAACTTGCATTTTCAGTTTTCCTTTCCTCCCTTCTTTCTTTTTCCTCCTCCTCCCCCCTCTTTCCTCGCCCATGTTTGTCCCCCCTCCTCCTCTCCCTTCTTTTTCTCTCCTTTGCCCCTTTCTCCCTCTCCTTCCTCCTCTGCCCTCCCTCCCCACTCCCCTTCCCCTTCCCTTCTGGTCCTTCCCTCCCCCTCCTCATAAGAGAAACTTCCTCTAAAAATCAGTGGTGGGAGTCCGGCAGCTTTGCCACATTCAACCAGAACCACTTAGGTGAAGACAGCAGGTTACAGGCCACGCTGGGTTAATGTTCTTCAGGGAGGCGAAGGTGGCCTGTTGTAACCTAGTCCTCTCCTGTATCTGGGTAACAGGTGTCTGGCACAGCCTGGGAGAACGAAGGGACTCCATAATGCTGATGTGGGGTACGCCGCCGTGGTTTAGCTGGAAGCAGGAGGGTTAGTAAAGGTGCTGAGCGAGCAGGTGAGTGAACGGACAGAAGGGACTGTTGCTTAGCACTCACTCTGCTGCGTGCAGTCAGTGAGCGGTAAGTCGAGGGAATTCTCAGACAGACCTAAGTGGGAGGGGAGGGCTGAGTGTTTGGATGTGAGTTCTGGAAGGCTTCAGGAGGGACCCTGACCACTGGGAGAGAGAGAGAAGGAAGGAGGGAGAGTGAGCAGACGACTAGAAGCTACTGGAAGCTGCGGGAAGGTGCTTTTACCCTGAGGTACTCCCCTGTGGAGAGGCTGTTTCAGACCTACCCTGTCCATCTCCTCCTCCCACCCCTGCCACCCCAGCACCGTGTTGGAATAAGAGATGGGATGCTGGGCATGGTGCCCCCCGAGCATGGGAGCCCTCAGGTTTCTGGGGCTTTCCACCAGCCCCACTGTGCTTTGTGATTCTGGGAGCCCAGGTGCAGGACAGAGTGAGGTGGACACTTGTCTTCATGCGGAATCGGGTGTGGCCCAGTGGGCGACCCGAAGGTGTTGTGGAGTGTGGAGGGCAGTCGAAGCAAAGGGCCGTGGGATTCAAGCTGGAGGGGAGGGGCCTTAAAGGCAGGGTGGGGGCTTGATGTGGCCGAGTGGCAAGAAATGAGGGAGAGCTGGGAGGACCGGGGGCATCTGAATTTCAGATTTCAGAGGTGGCCCAGGTGTGGCTGGCACAGGAGGAATCGTGCAGCCCAGCAAGGGGGCTGGGAGGCGCTGACGGCAGCCTGAGTGACCCGCTGGGCCCGGTGCCACAGGTGGAGTAACTGGGAAGGAGACAAGTGAGCGGAAGCAGGGGGTGGCGCGAGTCTCAAGTGAGCACGGGTTTTTAAAGCAGGCGGAAGAAAATGTACCAGATGTGCCTGGTGGCGGGAGCCCAGAGAATGCCAGCACTGCAGACCCCCCTGTGAACCAGCGCAGAGCAAGACACGAATCTTCATCTTCCAGGCGGTTTTCAGCCCTCTTGGATTTTGGTCTGTACAACAGATGGAACATGTGTGCCAGCCAAACCGAACCTCCTCAGTGGGAGAGAAGGAAGGTCTTGCTTCTTAAGATGATGATAGGCTAAGCCTAGGGGCCCGGGGACCCTGACATTCCTTCCCTTCTCTTGATCGGAATTCTGTTCTCATTTTCCACCCAACATGTTAAGTTTCAGCCTATCTGATAAATATAATTGTACTTTTTTTTTTTTCTGTATCAAGGAAAACCTTCAGATGGACAGAACAGCAGGTTTGAACTCCGTTGCTCAATGTTATTTCAGCTCGATTTCTTCCTACTTGTGTGTGGGGGGGGTGTGGTGAGTAGAAATGGGAAGGGACAAGTCTGAGTTTGAGAAGGGGGCGGACATCTGGCGCCCAGGAGGTGGGGTGGCCTGCCCAGGTGTGCATGCAGCACCCCCTAGTGGTCCAGGGAAGCACCAGCAACCAGATACCTGCAGTGCCCCGCCCCGCCCCTGGTTTTTGCAACTTTTAAAAGGGATTGAAGGAAAGAGGAAGTGAATTGTCCCGAGGATCTGACAGGGAAGGAAGACAGCTTCACTTGTGTGGAACAAAACAAATCCCCTTCCGTCCCTCTGTGCCTTCTCCTGACTTGTTCCTTCTGCCTTTATTTTGATTGATCCCCATCTGCTGTTTGAGAGAGTGAATTCCAAAATTTGTTTTTGCAAGGTGGAGGGTATTTTGAGAGCCAAGTGTGACCATGTCTTTCCTGCTTCGAGTGTTTGTTAGGAGATCCTAACCTAGATGATGGTGGGGTTGCAGTGCTGTGCAGCGAACTTTATTCTTTTAGCTCTCACTTGTCATACTTTATGTCATTCATTCATTCATGCATTCATTCATTCGTTCATTCTAATGTTTATTTACTTTTGAGAGACAGAAAAAAATGTGAGCCAGGGAGGGGCAGGGGCAGAGAGAGGGAGAAACAGAATCCGAAGCAGGCTCCAGACTTGGAGCTGTCAGCACAGAGCCTGACACAGGGCTTGAACTCACTGTGTGATCATGACCTGAGCTGAAGTCAGACACTCAACCTACTGAGCCATCCAGGCGCCCCAACTTTATGTCATTTTAAATTGGGTATGTATTAGTCCGGTTTTGCTGGGTAACAAACAGCTCCCAAATCCACAGTGGCTACTGCAACATTTAGTCCTTGTGTGTGGCTGTACGTCACCTGAGGATCACCTGGGCTTGAATTCTGGTCTGCTCCACTTATCTCTCTCATTTGAGGATTTGGGCTCAAGGGGCAATGGCTGTCTAACGCTGTAGTCTTCTGGTAGAGCAAACCAACTCGATGAACACATTCAGAGTCTCTGGTTGTACATGCAGGGTGTGCCGTCTGCTCACATTCCCTTGGCCACGGCAAGTTCTGTGGCTCAGCTTGAAGTCACAGAACTGCAAAGTGGTTTTTGTTTGCAGTGAGCCAAAGCAAGGGTAGGTAGTGAAGGAAGGATTGGAAGCCAGATTTTAGAAGATTTTTAAATGGCTGAAGTGCATAGGTGGGGTTAGTGATCTCTTCTGTGGCCTAGAATAGCAGTCAGCAGACTTTTCCCTAAAAGCCAGAGAGTAAATATTTTAGGTTCGTGGGTCATGTGATCTGTGTCACAACTACTAGCCTCTGTTGTAGCTGAAAGGAGCCGTAGACCTAGAGGAATGCGCGTAGCTGTGTTTCAGTAAAATTGTTGTTTAGGAAAACACACAGGACTTCACTGTGGATCGTAGTTCCCCAGTGGACTTCAGCCCTGATTTGCATCAAGATGTCAATTTAACAATAAAAGAGAAATATCCCTTGTTAGCTTGGGAAGCTCCTGGGGAGTCCAGTAAAACCCCACCCACCATTCAGCATTGTTAAGCCATAAATAGTGTTCCATGTCACTGAATGTTCTAGACAGCCAACGTTTATTGTTTCTGAGTACGAAACCTTATTTTGTTTAACTGTTTTCTGTAGCATTGTCTGTAAAGGTATTAGAAGCCCCTTGGTCTTTCCAAGGATGATGGGGATTTAAGGCAATTTAACCTTCCTGGTGAATTCAGATTCTTTCATGAGCAGTGTTTGGGGAGGGACTTGGAGATGTGCCCTCAGTAAGAGCAGTAGGTGTGCGCGGTGACCCTACATTCACATCTGTTGTGGTTACGTGTGTGTGTGTGTGTGTGTCTGCATCATTGAGGTATAATTCACCCATTCAAAGTGTATCATTTGGGGGCTTTGAGGTTTATGCACAGCATTGTACAGTCATTACCACAAATCAATTTTAGAACATTTTCATCACCCCAGAAAGAAACTCCAGACCCTTTAGTTGTCACCCCCAATCCACTCTCATCCCTGTCCCCCATGTGCTGAATTAATGAGCTTTCAGAGGGTCACCTCTCGGATTCTGCCTCCTGTGTTTTTTCTTGGCCCTGACAGGCTTAGCCGTGGCCTTGGAGAGCAGAGCAGGTATCTTCTCAAAGGGCCATCATGCTGTACAGGTGAACACCCAGAGGATACTTTCATTGTCCCAGACACCTGTGTGTCAGAACGACATCCCCTGAGGACGTAGCTTTAACGTTTGTCCTTTATTCGTATTATACTTTTATATTTCTTCATTTGTGTTCCACTTTGCAGTAGGTTGTCCTGTATAATTTCCTACCTTTTGAATTTACATTTGTGAGTAACATAAATTACTGAAGTCTGGTTCGAGTAACATGGGATTGTTTCATGCCCAGGTTTTATTGAATTTATCTGTTTTGTTTAACTGTTTCTGGTTGGGCTGCTGTAATGCTTTTTGAGGATGAGTTTGCAGTCTTTTAATATCCACATGATCTCACTTCATGTTTTGAAAAAGTAACCATTGTTCACTTATGAACAGAATTTCCTGCCTAGGAAATAATTGAGATGAATAAAGCAGTTGACTGCATTGAATGGTGGAGGCACACTAGGCATTAGGATTTTGTAAAATTGTGTTCTGTTAATTATGTTTTCCTGATTTGACATAGTACTCTTTATCTCAGCATTTGACCTTTGATATTAATGGACTTTCATTCCACGGTAGAAGCTAACTTTGGGGAGGAGAGAGAGGACAAGTGGGAGGATGTGGGCCTTGAACCCTGGCAGCTGCTTGGGCTGGTTTGAGAGCTTTAGAGAGGCTAACTATAAGTATTGGGTATAGGGGCACCTGTGTGGCTCAGTCGGTGAGCGTCCCACTCTTGATTTTGGCTCAGATTTTGATCTTGTTGAGATGGAAGGAAGGAAGGAAGAAAAAAAAAATATATATATATGCACACACATATGTATAATGTTTATATAGAGAATGTGTATATATATAAATATATATAGAGAGAATATATATATAAATGTTTTTGCAAAGCAGAAAGCAAGTATAAATAAAAAGTTAATAATTTTAAAACAGGAAACTGGATCTGAACCCCCAAAATTAGAGCAACAGAAGTCAGTAGGGGGGTTCGGTGAGTTGAAGTATAATAAGGTATCCTATCTTTCCTATGGAGAATCAGAAAAATATAGATTTACCTCCTAGTAAATTAAAGGTAACTAACTACCTGTATCAGTAAAGATTAGGTTTGGCTGCATGGGAACAGTGCCCTCACCTGGTAGGATTTATGTAGTGATGGTAGCGCTCCATAAATGTTTGCATTATTACTACTGTTGTTTGTTACCATTATAAAAAGTACAGCCAGATCCCTGCATAACTTTCACACACCCAGTAAAAGCCAGATGGCTCAAAGAGTGTCAAGAATGAAGCTATAAAAGTGGTAGAAGTACATGTTGCTTGTTATTTTAATAATCTTGAGATGGGCGAAGCCATGCTAAGCCAGGTGTAGAGGCTAGAACTGTAAAGAAAGTAATGAATCATTTTGACTGTTTGAGAGTGAAGCTTTATGCAAGGTTTCTTGCTGTGATACAACGTATCTGTTCCTGAAAAGCTTGCATGGTCTGCAAAATTGCAGCCCCCAAAATAGCAGGAGTTCTGCAACTTTGTAACCAGAACACTAACCTGTACAGAGCACAAAGGGTACACTGGTTATGGGGCCAAGCTGTGAGGCATGAAGAGGGCAGGGGCCCTGAGCTCTGTAGCTCCTGTGAAGGTGGGCAGAGGAGGAGGTGCAGCCTCTGCAAGCCCAGAGCCATGCAAGGCCGGGGAGGGGGGTGCGCCTCCTTGGTGGTGGAGCCCTATGTGTAGAGCGTATTTTGAACTTCTTTAAGATAGGGCTGCAAGGGCTCTTGTGTGTACAGTACAGGAGTGGTTCCCTACTTAGCACAGGCATATGAGCCCCTGGTAGAAAGTCCTGTTGGGGGGGGGGGTGACAGGAAACATGAGTAGGTTTGCAAGACCAGTGACAAGGTGGGGAAACAATTGCACTAAATTTGATAGAGAGTTAATATAAAGCTTCTCTATATATCAATATTAAAGAAGAGATAAGCAAGAACAAAAAATACGTATGAGCATCTTGTAAAGGAATTACAAATGGGGTGCACCTGGGTGGCTCCATTGCTTAAGCTTCCGACTTTGGCTCAGGTCATGATCTCATGGTTCGTGGGTTCGAGCCCTGCGTCGGGCTCTGTGCTGACAGCTCACAGCCTGGAGCCTGTCTTCAGATCTGTGTCTCCCTCTTTCTCTGATCCTCCTCTGCTCACGCTGTCTCTCTCTCTCTCTCTCTCTCTCTCTCTCAAAAATAAATAAAACATTTAAAAAATTAAAAAAGATGTTCATTTCAAAAAAAGAAACTAAAAAGCAGACTCTTAAATTCAGGAACGAACTAGTGGTTGCCACAGAGGCAGTGGGTGCAGGGATGGGTAAAACAGATAAAGGGGATGAAGAGTACATTTATCTTGAGCACTGAGAAATGTATAGAATTATTTTTTTTGTTTGTTTCTTGGGGGGCACAGAGAGAGAATCCAAGGAGGGACAGAGAGAGAGAGAGAGAGAGAGAAGCAATGCTCGTGCTCATGAGTGAGGCTTGAGCTCATGAACTGTGAGATCATAACCTGAGCCGAAGTCAGATGCTTACCAGCTGAGCCACCCAGGTGCCCTAGAATTTAAATCGTTATACTGCACACCTGAAACTTATATAACCCTGTAAGTTAATTATACTTGAATTAAAAATTTCTTAATTTTAAAAATTTAAAAAAAAGTCACTGCATTGCCAAATACAACCTTCGTGTCTAGCAGCATTTAAGTAAATCATGCCAACTTAATGGAATATTATAAAGCATGAATAACAATTATTTGTTCATTTCTGGGGAAGGGTCATCAGGGCAGAAACCCAAAGCGGGCTCTGTGCTGGGCTTAACTGACTGAGCCACCCAGGTGCCCCTGCAATGAACATCTGTTAAAAAGTATATTGAAGATGTGACTGTGAACATAGAGGAAGGTGCAGGAATAATTTACAGGTACTTAATGACTCCCATTTGTATTTGATATGCTTTCGTTTTTTTTTTTTTAATGTTTATTTATTTTGAGAGAGACAGGGATAGAGATCGAGCAGGGGGAGGAGTAGAGAGACGGGGGGACGGAGAGAATCCCAAGCAGGCTCCACACTGTCACCACAGAGCCTGATGCAGGGCTCCAAACCACACACCATGAGATCACGACCTGAGCCAAAACCAAGAGTCAGATACTTAACTGACTGTGCCACCCAGTCGCCTCAAGCTTTCATTGTTTTAATTTCAGTTCTCCTAAATAGTATTGTCATTGTATAAGCAAGGACAGGTTTTTTTCTCAAACTTTTATTTAAATTCTAGGTAGGTAACATATAGTGTAACATTGCTTTCAGGAGTAGAGTTTAGTGATTATCACATACTTACAACACCCAGTGCTCATCACAAGTGCCTTCCTTAATGCCCATCACCCATGTAACCCATCCCCCACCCACCTCCCTCCATCAAATCTCAGTTTGTTCTCTATCATTAAGAGTCTCTTATGTTTTCCCTTCCCCTCTTGTCCCTCCTTCCCATATGTTCATCTGTTTTGTTTCTTAAATTCTACATGAGTGAAATCATGTGGTATTTGTCTTTCTCTGTTTATCTTTCTCTTATTTTGCTTAGCATAATACACTCTAGCTCCATCTACGTCATTGCAAGTCACAGGATTTCATTCTTTTTGATGGCTGAGTAATATTCCTGTGTGTGTGTGTGTGTGTGTGTGTGTGTGTGTACACACCACATCTTTTTACCATTTATCAATCAATGGACACTCGGGCTCTTTGATATTGATGCTGTAAACTTCAGGGTACATTGTACCTCTTCGAATCTGTATTTTTGGATTCTTAGGGTAAATACTTAGTAATGCAGTTGCTGGATCCTGGGGTAGTTCTGTTTTTAACTTTTTGAGGAACCTCCATGCTGTTTTCCATAGTGGCTGCACCAGTTTGCATTCCCACCAGCAGTGCAAGAGGTTCCCCTTTCTCTGCATCCTCACCAACATCTCTTGTTCCTTGTGTTGTTAATTTTAGCCATTCTGACAGGTGTGAGGTGTTGTCTCATCATGGTTTTGATTTGTATTTCCCTGATGATGAGTGATGTTGAGCATCTTTTCATGTGTCTGTTAGCCATGTGGGTTGTCTTCTTTGGAAGAGTGTTCATGTCTTCTATTTCTTCACTGGATTATATGGGTTTTTTTTTTTTAAATGTTTTTATTTATTTTTGAGAGAGAGCGAGCGCGCAAGCGAGCAGGGGAGGGGCAGAGAGAGAGGGAGACACACAGAATCTGAAGCAGGCTCCAGGCTCAGTGCTGTCAGCACAGAGCCCGATGCGGGTCTTGAACCCACAAACCGTGAGATCATGACCTGAGCTGAAGTCAGACATTTAACTGACTGAGCCATCCAGGCGCCACTGGATTATTTGTTTTTTGGGGGGTTGAGTTTGCTAAGTTCTTTATAGATTTTGGATACTAATCCTGTATCCGATATGTCATTTGCAAATATCTTCTCCCATTCCATCTGTTGCCTTGTAGTTTTGCTGAATGATTCCTCCAGTGTACAGAAGCTTTATATCTTGATAAGGTCCCAATAGTTCATTTTTGCTTTTATTTCCCTTGGCTTCAACAATGTGTCTAGTAAGAAGTTGCTGCAGCCGAGGTCAAAGAGGTTGCTGCCTGCTTTCTCCTCTAGGATTTTGATGGTTTCCTGTCTCATATTTAGGTCTTTCATCCATTTTGAATTTGTGTATGGTGTATGTTGAATGTTGTTTTTCCATTGAATATTCTTTCCTGTTTTGTTGAAGATTAGTTGACCATTGACATATCATTTCTGGGTTTTCTATTCTGTTCCATTGATCTATGTGTCTGATTTTGTGCCAGTACCTTATTGTCTTAATGATTACAGCTTTGTAATACAGCTTGAAGTCTGGAATTGTGATGTCTCCTACTTTGCTTTTCCTTTTCAGGATTGGTTGGACTATTGGTGGTCTTTTGTGGTTTCACACAGATTCTAGGATTGTTTGTTCTAGCTCTGTGAAAAATCCTGGTGGTATTTTGATAGAAATTGCTGTAAATGTGTAGATTGCTTTGGGTAGTGTAGACGTTTTAGCAATGCTCTTTCAATCCACGAGCACGGAATTTTTTCCATTTTCTTTGTGTCCCTTCGATTTCTCTCATAGGTATTCTCTAGTTTTCAGAGTACAGATCTTTTACCTCTTGGGTTAAGTTTATTCCTAAGTATCTTATGGATTTTGGTGTAGTTGTAAATGGGATTGAGTCCTTGATTTCTTTTTCTGCTGCTTCATTTTTGATGTATTGAACCACAACAGATTTCTGTACAGCAATTTTATATCCTGCGACTTTGCTGAATTCATGTAGTCTAGGAATTTTTTTCATGTAGTCTTTTGTGTTTTCTACATAGAGGGTTGTGTCGTTTGCAAATAGTGAAAGTTTGACTTCTTCCAAGCAAGGACAATTTATGACAGCTTTTTAAAAAATTCTTTTTAATGTCTATTTTTGAGAGAGAGAGAGAGAGCGCATGAGTGGGGGAGGAGCAGAAAGAGAGGGAGACACAGAATCCAAAGCAGGCTCTAGGCTGACGTGGGGCTCAAACTCACGGACTGCGAGATCGTGACCTGAGCCAAAGTCGGCGCTCAATGGACTGAGCCACCCAGGCGCCCCATGACAGCTTTGTTGAGCTATAATTTATATAGCCATAAAAGTTCCCCATTGTAATCACATAGTTTAGTGGTATTTCGTAGATTTACAGAGTTGCACTACTCCCAGAGTACCTGTGCCGTCTCTCATTCCCATCTTCAGTGTATAAGCGTTCCAGTTTCTACACATCCTCTCTGACTCATGCTATTGTCTTTTTTATTATAGCTCTTCTAGTGTGTGTGTAGTGGTATCGCATTGTGCTTTTTCAGCAGGGACACTTTTGTTATTACGTTTTTTTTATTTTATTAAAATACATATAATATTTCCCACTTAACCATTTTTAAAGTGTGCGATTCAGTGACATTTGGTGTATTCAGATGTGTGTAAGCACCATCTATTTCCAGCACATTTCTTCACCCCCGGAGGGAACTTCCTACCCATTAGCACTCAGTTCTGTTCCTCCCTCCTCTTGGCCTCTGGCAGCTACCAATCTGATAGGCTTTTATCTCTATGAATTTATGTATTCTGGATATTTCATATGAGTGTAATCATATTATATGTGGTCTTTTGTGAGTGGTTTCTTTCACTCAGCATGATATTTTCAGTGTTCATTCACATAGTAGCATGTGTCAGTACTTCAGTCCTTTTTTCCTTTTTTAAAATGTTTATTTGAGAGAGAGAGAGCGCGTACGAGCTCAAGTGGGGGAGGGGCAGAGAGCAAGGGAGACACAGAATCCAAAGCAGGCTCCCGGCTGTCAGCACAGAGCCCGACACAGGGCTTGAACCCACAAACCATGAGATCATGACCTGAGCTGAAGTCGACACTTAACCGACTGAGCCACCCAGGCACCCCAGTGCTTCATTCCTTTCTAAGGCTGAATAACATTGCTCTGTATGGATATACCCCGTTTTCTTTGTCAGTTCACGCATTGGTCGACATTGGATTGTTTCCACCTTTTGAGCATTAGGAAGTGTTGCTGTGAACATTTGTATACAAGGTTTTGTTTGAATACCCGCTTTCAGTCCTTTTGGCTATAAACCCGGGAGTGGAAGTGCAGAGTCATTTGGTGATTCTGTGTTTAACTTATTGAGGACCTGCCAACCTGTTTTCTAGAAGGGACACTTCGCGTCTGACAGAGGGTGATACTAATCCTTACACTGGAACAACAGGCATGAACTGGGGCTGTTTGGGGCAAGACAAGACGAATGGGCATCTGTGCTCAGCCCAGCCCCTCCACCTCCTCTGTTCCCTTCTCTCCTGGTGTTAGCCACCACCTGACCCTGTCCTTGGTTCCCTCGAATGTTCTTAAACTTCTATTCCATGTGTATCTTTTCTTGCCCCCGAGGTGTTAAAGTCCCCAGTCTGAGAGACAGAAAAAATCCCTAATCCAGTGACCGTCTTTTATTTCTTAAGAAAAAGAGGGGTAAAATGCACATGACACGAAATTTATCATTGTAGCCATTCTTAAGTGTACCGTTCTGTAGCATTAAGTACACTCACCCTGTTGAGTAAATCTCACCTTCCTCTATCTCCAGAACTTTTTCCTTTTCCCCAGCTGAAACTCGGTCCCCTTTAAACACTAACCCCTGTTCCCCCACCCCTCCAGCCTCAGGCAACCACCATTCTACGTTTGGTCTCCATGAATTTGCTGCTCTGGGGACCTCATGTAAGAGGAAGCATACAGTGTTTGTCCTTTTCTGACTGACTTATTTCACTTAGCATAATCTCTTTAGGGTTCATCCATGTTGTAGCGTATATCAGAATTTCCTCCCTCTTTCAGGCTGAGTGATATTCTGTTGTATGAATAGACCACATTTTGGTATCCATTCATTGATCGATGGCCACTTGATTGCTTCTGCCTTTTAGCTGTTTGTGAATAATGCTTTTAGGAACATGGATGTGCAAATAGGTGTCGAGGTCCTTCCATTTACTTCCGGGTATATACTCAGTTTTGGAATAGTTGGATCATAAAGTAGTTCTGTGTTTTAACTTTTTTGAGGAGGCTGGTTATGTATGTTTTTATCAGAGGCATTCGAAACATGGTTATATATTTTGCACTTTAGATTTTTTGGATTCCTTTCTTAGATTTAATCCTGTATGTGAGAGGTTTAAGGGTCATGACCAATTTTTGGTTGTCCAAACATGCTGTCGAACTGTTTACTGCAAGTGTTCCAATTTATACCAGCTGTCTGAACACTAATTCCACTGTGAGCACTTTAATTACAATCACACTGACACTGGCTATTTTCATGTAAAATTCCCCCCCCCCCCCGATAATTTAATAGTTATAAAACATATACTTTTAAGAGAAATTATGAAGGAAATTGGAAAAACCAAAGTATTTAAAAATTTTTTTAAATGTTTACTTTTGAGAGAGAGAGAGAGAGACAGAGCGCGAGCAGGAGAGGGGCAGAGAGGGAGACACAGAATCCAAAGCAGGCTCCAGGCTCTGAGCTGTCAGCATAGAGTCTGACCGAGAGCTTGAACCCATGAACTGTGAGACCATGACCTGAGCTGAAGTCAGTTGCTTAACTGACTGAGCAACCCAGGCGCCCCCAAAGTATTTTTTTTCTATTTGTGTCTTACTAAAACAAAGTCTTTTTTTTAAAGTTTATTTATTTATTTTGAGAGAGACATAGTGCAAGTGGGGGAGGGGCAGAGACGGGGAGAGAGGGAGAATCCCAAGCAGGCTACCCTCTGCCAGAGCAGAGGCCGACACGGGGCTTGAACCCATGAAACTGTGAGAGCATGACCTGTGCTGAAACCAAGAGTCGGTTGCTTAACTGACTGAGCCACTCAGGCATCTCTCTTTTTTGTTTTTAAAGTTTATTCACTTATTTTTGAGAGAGAGAGCACACACAGTGGGGGGGGGGGCAGGCAGAGAGAAAGAGAAAGAATCCCAAGCAGGCTTCGTGCTGTCAGTGCAGAGCCTGACACAGGGCTTGAACCCACGGACCATGAGATCATGACCTAAGCAGAAGTTAGATGCTTAACTGACCAAGCCACCCAGGCGCCCCTAAAACATATTCTAATGGGTAGTAACACCTCCTCTTTTTTGTGCAGATTTCACTTTGGGCTGGATTTATACATGTTAATTTTTCCCTTTAGAATAAATATCCAGCAGTTCAAGCTGCATGTCTTACGCCTAGAATCAGTCCAACCTATAATATGCTATTGTCTGCTTTTGTAGATTTCTATACAAAGCCCATTGGAGGCACTATTTCTGAAAAATTGGATTTGCTTTAGCCATTTTGGGGGCCTGCCTAGCAGACTCCTTCCTTGACTTTGCCCTGCCTCCCGCCCTCTCTTGTTGCACCACAACCTGTCATGTCCGGGTGGACAGTGTCGGGTCAGTTGCACCCGACTGCACTTGAGCGGCACTGCCTGTGTTAGACACGGCCATCGGGCAGATTGGCCAACTCTGCCGCAGTCTTCCTGCTGGAGTAGGTATCCTCTGAGCTGGGGTTCGTGTGTGATTGTGTGAGAGCTCAGAACCTGACACCTAGTCTCCGTGCAGCTGACCCCATGTAATTGTTTTTCTTATAAAGAGTCGCTTCTGGTGGCACATCAGGCCACAGCCGTTGCTGAGAGCTCCCCGGTGTGGGTTTTTCTGTCTGTAGTCTCGTTGGCCTTTTCTTTCCCATTCCATGTGGGTTTCTCTGGGTGGCCCTGCCTGTCCTGGAGACCCCCCCTCCACTGCCCACAGCGAGGGGACTGGCCCTTAGTGGGGCAAGTGGAAGAGGAGGAGAAAGAGGGCTCGTGCCTGTCTCTTTGGGGCTAGAATGTGAGCCGAGGCGCTGCGTGGGGACAGGAGGGCCTTGTGTCTGGTCCCCCCATTGCTTAGTGTGAGACCCCTCTCACCTTTTCCCCTGTGTAAGGGGGAGGGGTGAATGAGGACTGGCTCCCTGGGGGCCCACACTCGTTCTTGTGAGGGGTCTCAGAACAGTCTTGTGTGGAAGTAGGCACAGGGCAGGGGTGTGGGAAGGAAGGACCTCACAGACAGGCCTCCTTGCCCTTGTGTTCTGTTTGTGTGCTGAGCCAAGTGCCTTACTTATTGATGTTGTTTTTAAAGAAAGCAAATTCAGTTAATGAAAACCACCAGAGGCTAAGTGCCAACTCTCAAATGTTGGTGTGCAAGAACCCCGTGGAGGTACTTGACATAAAAGCCAGTTCCTGGGGCAGAAGGTCTGGGGTGGAACCCCAGGAACTATCTGAAGACCCCTTCGTGGAGAAGCCCACCTGTTGGCACCATCACCCCTATGTATGGTCTCCGGAGGATTCCTCAGCCCAGATCAGTGAAGGGAGTGAAATGCTTCCTTGCAGATTCCTTCCCTAGAGGATCTTCACCAGGACCCACCAGACTGGGCATGAGCCATGAGTGAATTAGGGCTGGGCGGAAGCAGGCTGGGGTGTGGGGTCCAGCTCAGCCCCTTACTAGTGGAGTCACTTGGGCTCCTCACATCATCTCTGAGACTTGGGTTTCCGCATTTGTAAAATGTGTTCTTCATTCTCACCCTGCCTGCTGGTCCGTGAGGGTAGATGAAATTTGGGAATGGGTACACATGCGTTGTGTCATTCAGCAAATGTTGATTGAGCATTTACTGTTTACAGGCAAGGTGCTGTGTAAACTGGAGGTGACAAATCGGCATCCAAGTTGCCACTGTCCCTTTCTGAGGCCTCTCACGTGGTGGGCCGTGCACTAGTCTTGGGTCTGTTGCCAATTGCTCAGTGACCTTTGGCTGCCTCCTCAGCCTCTCTGAGTATAGTCTCGTCTTCCATTAGAATAGGTGGTTGAGCCAGTGGTTTTTTGCTCCAATGGTCTGTTTGCAGGTTGTGAAATCACAACTTTTGTGGTGTAGGTTCTAACTACTAACATAGTTCCCTGAAGGTGCGTAGGTGTGTGACCCTGTAATAGGAATTTTCTAGTAAGACACCAGTTACAAAGTATCACATGTGTCTCTGGCACCAGCATGGCCTGTGTATAAGTCTTTGAGTCTGCACTCTTTCATCTTAATAATTTCAAGAAAAATAAATTGTTTCCAAGTCTGTACAGGTGGTTTGCAAATGGCCGAGTTGGAGAGGGGTCTTGTCTCGTGCCGTCTTGACAGCATTGCTGTGGGTTTACCATCACCGCCGAGCGTAATGAGTGCTAAGAGGCTTACTTTCTCCCCACAGCTTCCTCAAGCACAGACCTGGGGGTCACGCTGTTCAGCCACCATCCTTGTGGCCAAGTGGAAACTTGATGGGTAGAGAAATGGAGCGGGCTTGGGGTGGGGAGGAGAAAATAGAAAACGGATGGGTAGAACAGGGCCAGTTTTTGTGAGTTAAGTTTCCTTTACTTTTTTTTTTTGATTGTCACCTTTAATGTAGCCTAGAACATTCTCCCAAGGCCTAGAGTGAGACATCATGGAAAATCCCAGAGCACAAGCAGGAGGTACACACACAGGCTTAATTTGGTCCTTGGGTGTTTAAAAAAAAATTTTTTTTGACATAGAGGGCGCAAGTGAGCAAAGGACAGAGAGAGAGAGGGAGATAGAATCCCACGAGGGGCAGGAGGAGGAGGTGGGGAGAGAAAGAGAGGAGGAAGAAGAGTGAGAGAGAGAGAGAGAGAGAAAGAAAGGAAGGAGGGAAGGAAGGAGAAAGAAAGAGAGAAAGCAAAGCAGAGCTCACCCAATGTGGGGCTTGAGCTCATGGACTGTGAGATCATGACCTGAGCTGAAGTCAGATGCTTAACTGACTGAGCCACCCAGGTGCCCCGGGTGTTAACAAACTTCTAATTGAGTGTCCTACATTTAAAAATCAAGAAGTCTCCTGTCAAATGCAGATGGAAGAATCAGGGTATCCAGGGCTGCGGGCACCTCCTGGCTGGAGCAGGACGTACCATACACCTAGCTCTTGGTCTGGCTGCTCACACACTTGTGGGCAGGAATAGAGCTTTTCTGCAGCATCACGCCTTTGTTCTATGGATGCAGAAACGGAGTTCCAGACAGAGGAAGGTGGGACTTTCCGGGGCGACAGGGAGAAGCTGGGGACACCGCCAGGCGCAGGGGCCCCTCCTCCACGCTCTTGGAACAGTGCCCTGCTGTACCTGGGCCTCACGCACCTTCCGGCAGGTGGCAGTCACGCTTCTGGTGTGCCTCACGCCCTGTCTCTTCCCTGAATTTCTCCTGGCGCCTCCCTCCCCTGATTGTGCCAGTTTCCTCTCAGAAAGCTTTCCTCTTTATCCAGCGCCGTTCCCTCTCTCCTTTTGTTCTTTCTAGCCCCCCCCCCCCACCCCCTGCTGTTGCCCCAGGATCCCGAAGAGCCTGGGTGAGTGTTTAGGATGCTTCTCCCCTGCATCTGTGCAGCTCCCTGCTCTCCCGGGCTCAGAGCCCTCCAGCTCTGGCGTGCAGACAGGAGGCCCCAGAAACCTCTATGGAGCCACCCCCACCCATCTGGGGGTGCCCCCCACTCAAAGCATGTAACTGCATGGTCCTGGATATGTTGATTTCTTCTGAGAGGCCAGGATCTGTATCTTTACATGAGACTCCCTGATTTTTAAATGTCAGACTCTAATTTAGAGCTGCCGCCTCTGCTGTAAAATGTTAAGCATTATCTCGGGCGCCTGTCAAGTTCCATGAAGCTGGCATGCCACCTGTGTATCAGAGGGGCCCCCTTCCAGCCCCTCTGTGGGGGTGAGGATCTACCCCAGTTAGGCGTCGAGCGGACATAGCTGCACTTTTACCCCAGAACTTCCAGATGCCTAGCAGGCTCCAGCACCATGGCTCACCTCCCCAGCAGCCCTAAGTATACCCCCCTCATCCTCTGGTGGGAGCACCCAAGGGCCTGACAGTTCTTGGCACCGGATGACTCCGCTTCCCGTGTGCTGAAGGCTGGGCATTGGTCTACCCCAGGGACATAGGGCTGCCAGACTAGCCCTGCTCCCTATTGGTGATTCATCCTTGCCTTTGTCCCCATTATTTATGTAGCACTCAGTGAGCACTTACTATTGCCCAGCTGGCTGCAGAGATGGCTAATTCAGTTCTTTCTCCTGAGGGGCCTTACAGTTAGTGAAGAAGGGATTGCAGAAAGTATTCATAACGTCGTAGTGAAATAGTCGATGTACTACATATAGAGCCACAGGACAGAAGTCAAGGAAAGCTTGAAATACAAGGTGACATTTGAGTGGTATTTTGAGATGGAGTTTGCTGGGCAGTGAAGGGCATTCTAGGCAGCTAGGACAGCTGGTGTAAAAACCAAGATTTGTGAAAAACTGTGCTTTAGCAAATGGTAAGAAGTTGGTGTGGCTTAGCTGAAGAGGTATTGGAGAAAAGAGCAGAGACTGTACTTGATAAGAAAAGCTGTTTTTACAGAGACTAAGGTAATAGAGGCTTCAACAAGGTAGACATTTCTTTCTTTCCCTCTTACAAGTCCCAGGGGGAAGGTTGGACCCCACCAGTCAGTCCCAGGCATCGCGGGTTGCTCTGGTGTTGCCTTTACTTGTGTGGTTGAAGATGGTTTCAGCACCAGCTCTCTCTGCAATCAACAGCTGGAGAAGGCGTGGCTTGGAAACTCCCTGCACATCCTGATGACCAGGCATAGAGACATACCTTACTGCAAGGGGAGATGGGAAATGTAGTTTTTAGCCAGGTAGCCATGTGCCCAGCCACACCTTGGGAATTACATTACCAAAAGGAAGAAGTAGAAATTGGATATCGGGAAACCTCTGCCCCAACAGCTTCTATCTTAGGAAAGTGTGTATGGGCTGAATCATGAAGTACTTTATAGGGAGCTGGGAGTTTTGTTTTTAACTTTTTTAAAAAGTTTATTTTTTTATTTTTTATTAAAATTTTTTTCTGATGTTTATTTAAAAATTTTTTAAGTTTATTTAATTTTTTAAATATAGTTTATTATCAAGTTGGTTTCCATATAACACCCAGTGGTCATCCCAAGTGCCCTCCTCCATGCCCATTACCCATTTTGAGAGAGAGTGAGACAGAGCCTGAGCAGGGGAGGGGGGGCAGGGAGAGAGAGAGAGAGAAAGAGAGAAAGAAGGCTCCACACTGTCATAGCGAAGCCCCATGAGGGGCTTGAACTCACGAACTGTGAGATTATGACCTGAGCTGAAATCAAGAGTTGGTTGCTTAACCGACTGAGCCACCCAGGGGCCCCTGAGGAGCTGGGAGGTTTCTAAAGCAGGGTGTACCATGTTTTAGAAACATCTTTCCACAGATGGCTCCATGGTGGTGTGGCCGGCAACCAGGGGCTGTTGTAGTAACCGGAGAGGGGGAGATGGGAAGGGGTCAGTCTGCCCCGACCGCCTGTGTGAGCCTGGCTATTTGATGGTTTTACAGGCTGGGGCTCGGTGGGTTCTGGGCTGTGGTTGCTGCACATTTGCCGAAAGCCAGGGACCTGCTGGGGGCTGAGTTCAGTCAGGAGGCTGATCCCTTATCTGAGAACACGTTTTGATGTCTTGTTAATAATGTGGGTTGGAGCTTTGGAGAAATGATGACTGTTAGGCGTATAAAGGGGTCCTTTCCTCCAGGTTGCCCCAACAGTGTCCTTTTACACCTTGAGCTTGAGTAAGCCCCAGGAGAGGGGGGGCAGGGCCGTCCTTCTTGGGCCCCTGATCCTTTGTGGTCCTGCAGTCAAGTTGCTTCACTCCTCCACTCTGCTTCCTGTGCTCTGGAAGGGAAAATCATTCTGACATCTCCCTGATTTGTCAGTGTGTTTAACTAAACATCCCTGCCTATACTTATGAAGTTGTCTCCCTGTTTGGAACAAAAACTTCCTGATGAGAATATGCTGGGAAATCGTCAGCATTTCTCCTGTGCCTGCCTGGGAGATGGGCAGCAGGGGGCGGGACACGGCTTTCAGTCAGTCAGCTGAACCTTCTCGTATGGGATCTGCCACTGACCTGCGTGGCCTTGACCAACAAGATATTCCACAGCCCCTGTGAATCTCCACTTCCTCATCTACAAACCAGAGCAAATAGTATGCGTGTCCAGGTTACTTGGAGGGCCAGGGAGCGTCCTGAAGGCAGCTAGCTCGGGCTGGCAACAGTGCAGGAATTCCTGGGGAAATCTCCAAGGCTCTCATACCATGTTTACCCCACCTCAGGCCTTGGGTGCATCTTCTCCATGAGGCAAATGTGGCATCCCCTCCACTGGAGGTCCCCAGGGCCATTGGTCTCTGTAATCCCTCCCTGTGCTCTGATTCTCTGGGCCGTCCAGGGAGCCGAAAACTTGCATTGTTTCTGTGACTGGTCACATTATGGCAAAATCAAACACACAGAGTTTTTTAAAAAGACATTTTGGCACAGTCTTGCCTTTTGATACTTTATCTCACCGGCGGTCATGTGCTTTTAGGAAAACGATCTCTCTTGGACATAAGGACCCACACACTGTAGATAGGTTTACCTTCAGGCCTGGAAATGTGGAAGGACAGGTCAAGGCTCAGAGTTTGAGCAGCCACCAACATGCCCAGAAGTGACACGTTATTCTTAGAAGGGATTTTCAGTTTAGATTGTTGCCCCCCCCCGCACCCAGAGCAGTGACACTGGACGTTTTTAGCCTGTTGTGAGTGTGCGTCTCTCCGGAGTGTGTTGGTCTCCTGCCTCTTCCCCTAGGCATAGGTTGGCCCGGCACTTGGTGGAGCCAATCCATGTTCAGTTGAGAGATGCCACCAGTGTCAGCCCTCCTTGACCCCACGTCCCCTTTGTCACAAGGCTGCCATTTTGTAGCCATGAGGCCTCTCGTCAAGATGAGCTTTGTGGGAACTTCCTCTTCACCTGATCATGAAAGAAGGAAATACTTGCTTAATTATGGGCCCATCTCCAGCCTCTGGGTGGTGTTTTGTTGGTGGTGGGAGGTGGGAAGAAATAGGACACACCTGTCTTGAGGTCAGGCTGTTGGCTCTTGTCCCGGGGAGGAGGTAACTTCTGTTGGCCGCAGACCTCTGCAGAGTGGCAGAGTGGCTCGGGCCTGGTTTTCAGCTGGCTGAAATGCCAAGCGCGCTCACAGTGGCATTTCCCACATGAGGCAGAGAAATCAAATGTTCAGATGCTGTCCCCCGCCCCTCCCCACCAGTCCCAGAAGCTCTAAGTAAAATTCTAAATGTCTTCACTTTGTACTTATTTTCTTCTCTTTTGTCAGCTCTTGAAAAACCACACTGACTTCCTGAATCGAAATGCTCTGCAAGGAAGCTTTGCAAATTAAATTGAGCAAGAAGGGGGGGGTTGTGGGGTGGTAGGAGGTAGAGGGAGTCTGACAGTTGCTCTCAGTGGGCTCCTGCCCAAAGGGAAACACTGGGTCACTGGACGCTCTCTTTACCTGTGCTTCCATATTTTTTTCCCCTGCTGTGTGGCCCTAGACCCGAAGGACACACAGATTTGGGTAAATGTCTGGCACAGCTATTCTTCTGGGCACAGGTGTCTCCATATTCTGCTGGAGTGTGAATGGCCATGTGGCCATTGTCCTGCCCGCCTTTGCCTTGGTTCAGCCCAGAGAGGAGCAAAGGGACCGGTCTTCCCTGCTGGGCTGGATTTGGTTCTCCAGCAAACCCCTGCCCGGGGCCCTTCCTGCTCCCTCCGCTCCTCCTCCCAGCTTGCCGCACCCCGGGACCCCACACCGTTTGCACCACTCATTTCCTGTGTGTGTGTTCAGGGTGGACCTTTCTCCTTTGATGGACCTTTCCTTTGATGCCACCTTCCTCATCCTCAGGAATGACTCATACCGTGATCTCTTGTCACCTCTTTGTTGCTTCCCCTGGCTGTTGTGTGGTGTCGTCGATCTCCAGAGGGTTTTCTTCTGCCCCTCCCTGCACTTCGGAGAGGGACAAGAGATGGGAGATTGAACCCCATGCTCTGCCCAGTCCCCCACCTTTGTTTACTACTACAAGGCCAGACCTTCTGAAGAATTGCTCTTATTCTGGTCTTATCTTTTGAGTGGTTTTTATCTTGGAAGGCTCATTCCTAGAACAGAGACTGAGTTAACGCTCCTCTCTTGTCCAGCCATGAGGACCACAGGTGCCTCTGTCTATTTATGGGTTGACAAGACCATCCCTGCTCGCACCTGCCACTTATCATGGGTCCAAGTCAGTATAGTGACTGATGTCAGAATCAGTTGAGAGATAATCAGCACTCATCCATTAGCATGTATTTTTTAAAGTTATTTGTTTAATTGTATTTATTTATTTTGAGAGAGAGAGAGAGTGCTTGTGGGAGGGGCAGAGAGAGAGAGAAGAGAGAATCCCAAGCAGGCTCCGCGTTGTCAGCACAGAGCCTGAAGCGGGGCTCGATCTCATGAACTGTGAGATCATGACCTGAGCCAAAAACCAAGAGTCAGACGTCCAACCACCTGAGCCACCCGGTCGCCCCCACTAACACACTTATTTAATTCAGTCTTCCTAGGAGTAGAGAAATTGCATAAGACTGGGCTTGTCCTGGGTACTTTGCTGGTTTTTTTTTTTTTTTTTTACAGTTTAATTAAAAGGCCTCTTTAATGTGTTTTTATATGGATTGATTCAGCTTCACAGGCTTTATGGCACACCCCCAAGCACGGGACCTGTGAGGGGTGAGGGGCATGGGCGGTAGACTGAGAACAACTGTTGATGGAAATTTGCCGTCTCACAGAGAGATGGGTTGAACACTATGCTACCCAGAAGCCAGAACTTAATAAGGGCAGCAGTAGAAGATCTGACAAAATGCTGCGTGAACACAGAAGGGAGGAGAGAGGTTAACTCTGCTTGAAGGGTTCAGAACACCAGCATATCTGGGAAGAGGTGGTATCCCAGCTCTGCCTTGGCAGAGGGGCACTGGTTCCTTTGGTTGGAAGCCCCAAGAATATAAGCTCTGCAAGCTCAGGACCATAAATGTTGTGCTTACCGTTGCATCTCCTGTGTCTCTGGGACTCGGGTATATTTGGTATATATACTGGATATCGGTATATTTGGATGGAAGAATGGAAAGAAATACTGGTGGATAAACAGTTGAGTGAATGAATTAAATGAAGGCAGAATCCTCGGTGGGGGGGATTGCTTGAATGGTAAGAGTGGCAAGAAGAAGTTAGGCATATTGGTGAAATTATAACTGGTTTGGTTTATACTGAGAATGATTGAAAGAGAATGGTCGGAGAAAGGGTTGAGAAGAATGAGCCCAGGAAGCACAGGAGTGTGGCTTTACTGCTAAGAAAGTAAATATTCCAGGTGGGTCTTGTAAGTTTTGAGGATGGAATTTAAATAGGAAAAAGCCCCCCTGGCCTGGCCTCATGTGGCCTCTCCATGCTATGGGTAAGTAGCCGAAGACACGTGCTGCGGCCACGAGGTCAGTTAGGCCAGCAGCAAGGCCGAGACCAGTCCCGGCCTCTCACCTTCCCGTCTTGTTCTCTGCAGACGTGTGCAACAGCACCGATCTTCCGGAAGTTGAGATCATCAGCCTGCTGGAGGAGCAGCTGCCCCATTATAAGTTAAGAGCTGACACCATCTATGGTTATGACCACGACGACTGGCTCCACACACCCCTCATTTCTCCAGATGCCAACATTGACCTCACAACCGAGCAAATTGAAGAGACACTGAAGTACTTCCGTGAGTAGTTCCCTTTGGTCTGGTCCGTGATGGGCTCTGCTGCTTAGCTGTGGCCCCACGCGGGGCTTAGCCGTGGCCCCACTCGGGGCTTTGCACTGGTTAGCAGGTGTCACGGCCGGCCATTCACCGATGCGTGTGCCAAGAACCGTAGCAGTAGGGTTTAGCTATGTGCAAGGCCTTGACTTTGTGTGTTCGGAATAGAAATCTTAGAGTGGTGGAGACCAAGTATGAATTTTCATATGGACTAGTTTTCTCTGGACTGTACAGAAGAACTTGAAAATGCTCCCATTTCCCCCCTTATCAAAATACCATGTGAGAACTTAGAAACTCTCACTGGGAAGGAGTTTGCATTTAAACCAAAGGTACTGGGAACATCTTGGCTGCTTAGTATTATTTATATGACACAGCAAGCTGATAACTTATTTTTTATTTATTTATATTTTTAATTGAGATATAATTGACATTCAACATTATATTAATTTCAGGTGTACCACATTATTCGATATTTGTATACACTGCACAGTGATCACCACAGTAGGTCTTGTTAACATCTTTTCCCATACATTGTTACAAAAAAGTTTTTTTTCTCATGGGGCGCCTGGGTGGCTCAGTCCATTGAGCATCTGACTTCGGCTCAGGGCATGATCCTGCTATCGGCATGGAGCCCGCTTCAGATCCTCTGTCCCCTTTCTCTCTGCCCTTCCCCAACTCGTGGCCTCTCTCTCTCAAAAATAAATAAAAAACAGTAAAAAATTTTTGAAAATTCAAATAAACAAAATACTAAAATTTTTTTTCTCATGAGAATTTTCAAGATCTGCTCTTAGCAGTTGTCAAATATGCAGTAGAGTATTATTAACTATAGCCACAATGTTGTACATCATATCCCTGTGACCTATTTATTTTATAACTGGAAGACTCCTCTCACCTGTTTCTCCTACCCCGCCCCCCTCCCCCCAGCTCTCTGCCCCTGGCCGCCACCAGTCAGTTCTCCATATCTGCGAGCTTGGTTTTCCAGGGCTAATGGTTTCTGTGTGAAGGCCCACTGAGCTGGTTATTCAGGAAAATCAAAATGCTGCTCCCATAGCGAACCAGTCATGCCTTGGACTGCAGAGCTGACACCCGGTAGGGCCAGAAATATACTAGGGTTCATTTCCCCCCACCATGCGTGATGACTAGGGTGTGAAACCTGATGTTGCAGATTGGGAAAACAAGTGATAATTTAGAAAACTCATGCTAATGATGTTTCCATTGTTCATTCAAGAGGTGCCTTTGTAGAAATCATTGTACCCTTTAGAAATTCAACCCAGCCCAATGAAGTTGGTAGGACAGACCAGCTCTCCTTGGTCATGACACCTCTGACTTTTGAAAATTCAAGTTAACTTTAGCCTCGTCTAAATTGGTGATGTCACTTTCAAGGTGACATCTGTACATACCTGCGTACCATTGTGTCCCTGTTAGAAGTAAAAAGGTCTAGCAATCCTGCTTCTACTTGGTAACTTGGTTCAAAACCAGCTTCTAATACATCTGTTAAGTTTCTGTCATTTTTTTAAATACAGAGTGATCTCCAGTGTTCTCGAATTTGTGAAGTCATCTAGAATAAAGAAGTTGGAACTGCACGTTTCTCTTTTAGCATGCATCTGGGGCTGTTTTCACATTTTCTCTATTCAATGTTAATGAGAAAGGAATTTTGTTTAAACTGACCTATGTTTTTATACGTAAGACAACTCCTGCGAGTCTCTGTGAACACTCAGATAATCAGTGTCGACAGGAATAAAAATAGAACGATCCACACCAGGGCAGAGGGGCAGCATGTAAGACTCATACCAGTGTTCACGTTGGAGCTTTGGCATTTCCCGCGTGTCTGGTTGTGTACAGGAGGCTCTTTGCCAGTCACTTTTGTTGACTCACAGTATCTGTAACAGCAAGAGACGTGGTGTTGGGTGGAGAATGTGTCCGGAGTGACCTCCTTGGCGGCTTCTGTAGTTGGATCCTTGGACTGCTTCGCAGTAGAATTTGCCACAGAACTGCTTTTTCAAAAGTCCCCCATGTGTTCCTTACTCTGTCTCTCTTTTTTTTAAATATTTATTTTTGAGAGAGACACACACACACACACACAGAGCACAAGCAGAGAGGCAGAGAGAGAGAGAGAAAGGCTCCAAAGCAGGCTCCAGGCTCCAGGCTGTGAGCTGTCAGCACAGAGCCTGATGTGGGGCTCGAACCCACGAGCTGCGAGATTATGACCTGAGCCGAAGTTGGACGCTCAGCCGACTGAGCCACCCAGGCGCCCCTTCCTTACTCTTCTTTAAGAGACCCTCCTGTGATTCCGCAGGACCCTGCCTGACCACCTCTGGCACAGGAGGCTCGTGGATCCCTTCTGCACAGATTAGCCACTTACATAGTGTCACGGGAACCATCCATGGGCAGTACGTACTTCACTCTTTGCAGAGAACTTTCGTATGAACTGCCTCCTTCATCCCTGTGCCATGTCTGCGGTTTGGGCAAGGCTGATCTGATTATCGAGGAAGAGGAAGCATGGAGGACTCCTACTGTTTGTTCCATACCCCTGACATCCCGCTTCTAAAATACTTGCAACAATACACTTGAACAGACACCATGGCTTCTTTCCATGTGTTCATTCTGCTTTTAGTTATATATGGAAGAGAGGGAGAAAAAAGAAATCCTGGTGGATTTGGTAGTGGAGAACACAAATTATGCTAAAATTGGGAGAAGCGAAGTAAGCACGGAGCAGATTCTGAAAGTTCTTGGAGTGTGGTTGCCTCCAAGTCTTACTTTATATTTTCTTCTGTGGTACTCGTGCTTAGAGCCAAGTAGGTATTTGCTAACTGTTGCTTAAATGAATGATCAGAGGTTAACTCTTTTTTTTTTTTAAGTGTATTTTATTTATTTATTTTGAGAGAGAGTGAGAGGGCAGAGGAGGGGCAGAGAGAGAATCCCAAGCAGGCTCTTTACTGTCAGTGCAGAGCCTGATGGGGGGCTCGAACTCACCAACCATGAGATCATGACCTGAGCCGAAATCAAGAGCCAGACATTTAACCAACTGAGCCACCCACGTGCCCCCGGAGGTTAATGCTTAGATATAGCCTGCTCTTGATCAGGGCTTTCAAACTGAGATCCTAGGACCTCAGTTCTGTAGAGGGACATTGGGGATTCTGTGGACTCGGAAAGAAATGAAATTACATCTTTATTTTCATTAACTTCTGACCGAAATGCAGCATTTTGGTCAGAAGCACTGTGAACATAGAAAACAAAGCACCGTGGTATTTGCAGGACCTGTGACTTGGTCACCAATAGAAATCAAGATTTTCATGTCATGCTACAGTGGAAACAGATACTCCAAAATACCAGTTTTACTCATCACTGCTTTGAAATGGCAATCATTAGGTGTGCTGATAGATCTTTTTATTTATTTATTTATTTTAATGTTCATATTTGAGAGAGAGAGTATGAGCAGGGGAGGGGCAGAGGGAGATGGAGTGAGAATCCAAAGCAGCCTCTAGGCTCTGAGCTGTCAGCACAGAGCTTGACATGGGGCTCAAACTTGTGAACCCATGAACCACGAGATCATGACCTAAACCGAAGTCGGAGGCTTAACCGACTGAGCCACCCAGGCGCCCCGACATCTTGTTATTTAATACATTGATGAGGAATCTCTTGTATCACAGGCTTTCTTCAGGTTTTAAAAACTGCATTATAATACAGTTGGTTTCCTTTGTAGTCCTTTGTATTTTATTTTCTGTTTTCAAACCTTTCTTCTGAGGGGTCTGTGAGCCTTGCCAAGTTGGCTGAGAGGGCGGTAGAGGGCACAGATCAGGAGCCCTGCTGGGTGCTTGGTGTCCATTTTGGGTTTCACTGTTTGTTTACACATGTGTTACCCAGGCGACGCGGCGGCCACAGCAGTGTGACTCACCAGTGTGTTGAATCAGTTGTGAGGTATGTGAGCAGATAACAGAACTGTTTCCTTTTAGATTTACTTTCTCATCATTTAGGGCAGTGGTTCTCTGTTGTGGGCGGGAGTGGGGATAAGGGGTAACCCTAGGGGTTCCAATAATAGGGGATGAGATAAAACTCAGCTCCCTTTCTTACGTGCCGTCCCCCAGAGTAGAGAAACAACGCTTTGCCTTTTGAATCTGGTGTTCGGCTGGCTTGTTTCCTTGTTTGTTTTTTTATTTTAGTTTATTTTGTTTTTTTTATTTAGTTCAAGCCGAATGTGGGGTTTAAACTCACACCCCTGAGATTGTGAGTCACATGCTCTACCGACAGACTCAACCAGGCGCCCCTCACCTGGTTTGTTAAGAAGAGGTGTCGGGGCGCCTGGGTGGCTCAGTCAGTTAAGCATTTGACTTCGGCTCAGGTCATGATCTCAACAGTTCGTGGGCTCAAGCCCCGCGTCGGGTTCTGTGCTGACAGCTCAGAGCCTGGAGCCTCCTGCTTCCAGTTCTGTGTCTCCCTCTCTCTCTCTGCCCCTCCCCTGCTCACACTCTGTCTCTTTAAAATAAATTAAAAAACATTAAAAAATTTAGAAAAAAAGAAGAGGTGTCCACATCTTTGAGTGTCTTTACCAGGTGGTAGAATGACCTTTTCAGGCAAATTTTAACAGGCACGTTGATTTTTTGACTCCTGATGAGTCTGAGAGACACAGAAAATGGAAATGATTCAGACAGCAAACGTACCCATAAGTATGGGATGTTTAGGCTTAGACGGTCTAAGAGGAAGAAAGAAGAGTCAACTCTGCCCTTACTGTGTCTGAGGCACTGTTTCTAATTCTTTACATGTATTTCATTTAATTCTCACACTGACCTCCGAGCGAGAGTCTCACTGCCCCTATTCGACAGATGAGGATACTGAGGCACAGGGAAGTTAAGAAACTTGCCCAGAGTCACACAACTAGCAAGGTGGGCTGCTGAGTTCCAAACCTAGGTTGTCTGGTCTGACGTCATACCTTAACTACTCTGTCAGAGTAGCTAAGCAAGAAAACAGCTACAGTTCAAGAATAAAGTACGTTTGGCAAACGTGATACAAAGAAGAAACCCTCAGTTTGAGACTATCAGTAGCTATTTATTTACAAAATGTGTGTCCCCCAGAATCAAAATTGAACTTTTTTTTAACGAAGGTCACTGTCCCAAGTGAAACTTAGCCAGATGCAACTTAATTTCAAGTTGAGGTTTCCTCCCTCCTTCCTGCGGTTTTGCCTCTGTCCTGTGGTCTGTAGGTCATGCTTCCCCATCTCCCCTGGAAATGACTTGTATGTGTGGCTGTTGGCCTTTCTTGTCACATAACGCACTGCAGAGACCGGACCTGAAGGTGGCTGTGTTGGTCGGGAGCGGTGGTTCCTTCTGGTTCCCTGTTTCCAGGGGCTGTTCTGTATCGCTTTTTGATTAAGAAGCCTTGGGTCATGAAATCTCTGTCTCAAGTGCAGAGAATTCTCCGCCCACTTCACCTCTGAGTTTCCCTGCAATTCTCTTTCTCCTAAGGAGGAGAGAAGGTTATAAAGCAAATAAGAGTTTCAAGATACTGTTCTGTTGTTTACTTTTACTGTAAGGTAATGTTAATAAAATCAGCCAACAGGTATTTATCGAGTGCCTGGTATGCTCCTGTGACCCTTTGGGAACCGGACATGTTTGAGCTCCAGCTGAGGTTTTCTGACTAAGGAAGTAGAAACAGCTCCTGGATTATTGATTTTCTTTTACGACTGAGGCAGGGACTTTGCACTGGGTCAGGCCAGTGCTGGAAGCCCTCGAGGCCTCGGCTGGCATCCTGTGCAGAGTTGCTTGGCTTGCTTGCGTGGGAGAAGTAGAGGGGCATCCAGGAAGGTCCCTGTGCCATTTTAATTTTTTAGATCATTGCTGGAGCTCCCCAGGCCTGTGGTGAAGTGTCTCTCTAAGCTCGTGCACGGTGCCTGCCTCACACAGGCCCGGGGTCGCGGATGCGTCCTCCTGCCCTTCACCCTGACACCTGGGGCTGTGCCCATGGAACACACGGTCGACATCGTGCCCCGTGTCCACTGTGTTCATTCGCTTGTGTCCACACAGCCCCAGGCGTAACGAGCATGTGCACAAGCCTGCATGCTACGCTTACCTACCAACCCAGAACTTACGGGGGGGGGGTCTGCGGGGGGCCGGGCACGAGGGGGGCTCACTGGCCAGAGCATGGGCTGGACCCCAGTGTCTCCACCGGGCCGTAGCTGGAGGTCCTGGTGCCCCTGGAGCAGCGCTGACACGGCGACCGCTCCCTTCCGGACACTTGATGTTCTTGTTCCTCAACTTCTCTCCTCTATGGCCGGTCTCTCCAACCCCTTTCACCAGGTTTCCCTCTTCTTCCGAGCTTCTCCATCCCTGACTATCCACCCTGATGAACTGACAGAGCTTTTAAAAGTAAGCCTTTACAGGGGCGCCTGGGTGGCTCAGTCAGTTAAGCGTCTGACTTTGGCTCAGGTCATGATCTCACGGTTTGTGAGTTTGAGCCCCGTGTCAGGCTCTCTGCTGTCAGCGCAGAGCCCGCTTTGGATCCTCTGTCTGCCTGTCTCTCCCTCTGCCTCTCCCCGGCTCATGCACGCTGTCTCTATCTCAAAAATAAATAAACATTAAAGAAGTAAAATGAAAACAAGCCAGACAACCCTCCCTAGAAACGGTCATTTTAAGCCTGTAAGTGCAATCCCCAGCAAGTGTATGGTGCTGTTGTTAAGCGTTGGCACGCCTGGCCCGCATCTCTCCGCATCCTCTCCTCCCAAGGCTAAATACCAGCTAGGTGCTGGCGACTCCCAAATCTATGCCCACCTCTGACACCCCTTCCTCCTCCCTCCCTCCCCTGCCCCAGGCTCCTGTACCCAGTCATTGGCTTAGCATGTCCACTGCCAACATTTCTCCCCTTCCCATCCTTACACGTTTGTCTGGATAAATGTGACATGGTTTACCCCCTCTGTGTCCTGCTGGCGCCAGCCGGCTCTGTTAACTCTTCGTGCACGTGCACCTCAGATGGCTCTTCCGACCCCGCTGCCACCACCCTGGGTGAAGCCACCGCCATCCCGTCCCCGGGCTCCTCTAACCCTTTTCTACTTCCACTCCGCTTCTCCGCTGCTCTCTGCTGATTCAGCAGCCCAGCTGGTCTGTTCTTGGTCCCCTGTTGGGTCGTGCTGCTCCTTGGCCTCTCACTGCTCTTTGGATCAAATGCAGGGTCTTCTAGGACCCTGTGACCTGGCACGGGGCCCTCTGTGCAGCCAGCCTCATTGTGGCCTCCCCCTGCACCCTGGCCTGGCCCTGCCGTGGACACTTCTCGTGTGTCCTTTCCTGTCCTCTGATTCTCAACACAGTGGGCCCTCCTCGGAGAAGCCTGCCCAGAGTGCCCATTTGTAGGATCCCCCCCTTTCTTCTGCTGCCTTCATGGCTCTCCGCTCTCTTGTTGCTTAGATCATGATAATGTAAGCGGTGATAATAAAAAGTCACCTTCTGTGGGGTGCTTCCTGTTAGCCGGGCTTGCGCTGAGCCCTTGACCTTCATGAGCCTAAGCGCTTGACCTTCATAAGCCTATCAGGACACACACGCCAGATTTGAAGTGCGCGACCCTCTCTTTGTTACACGATTTTTTCAGATATAGCGCAACCGTGTATCCACATTGAATTGGCCATTTAATCCTTAAGTTCGTTTTTCAAGGTGTTAGGCTTAGCTTTCATAGAAACAGCTCTTTTTTTGTGTGCTATTCACGAAATAAGCATAATTATATAATAACATTAACAAGCAGAAGGGACATGAACGGGTTTGGGAACAAACACGAATGACCGTTGGCAGGGAAAGAGCTGGATTCCTAAGCGCCCAAATGCCCAGGCTCGAGAGGCCGTGGTCTGCTGGCATGTGCTGGCAGTGGGCAGTGGGCTTTCCAGGGGCCGTGGCTCCTTGTGGTGGCTACAGGTCAACCAGGAGTGTCTGGAAATGTAGACACTGTAGCACGTTCCCTCTTTCTAAGCAAAGTGGGCACCTCCGTATCATGAGGTGTGGTCTTCTAAGTGCTCTTGTTGGAGGCATACCAGGGTGATGATTAAATATGAAAAGTCCTTAGACTATTTCCCACTGGAGCTTTTTTCTTCTTTTTTGAGAGAGAGTGAAGGAGGGGGAGGAGCACAGGGAGAGAGAAAGAGAGGGAGAATTAGAACTAGGCTCCACGCTCAGGACAGAGCCTGAGGTGGGGCTCGATCCCATGACTCTGGGATCATGACCTGAGCCGAAATCGAGAGACACTCAACTGACTGAGCCACCCAGGCGCTCCAATAACTTTTGTTTGCAGCGTGTATCTCTGTGCACTTGAACTGTCCCTGGCAAAATTTATATCTGCCTCTCCTCTGACCGGTCATCTCTGGTTTTGTTTGTTACTTTTCATTTTCGGTAAATATCTTCTCCCCGTCCTCTGCTTAAACTGTGGACGTTTGTCAGTCTTGGCGTCTCCTGTCTCCCCCACCTCCTGTGCTTTAGCTGTTGCCTGTCTGTAGGCGACATCTACATTTCCCTCTCCGCCCACAGCAAGTGTCACGTAAACTGAACACCAGTTTGTCATCTTTACGTCGGCTTTTCTCCCAGCTGCCTGACTTCCATGGAGGCCTCAGGGCCACGTGCCATCCTTTCTGTCCTCAGAGGCACCTTCTCCCCTGTTCTACATCTACAGATACTCAGCACACACTCTAGCTGTCGTCCTGAAACCTGTGAATGTCATCATCATGAGCAAGTCTTGGAACCTGTTTGTTCCTCGGTTTTCTTTTTTTTTTTTTAATGTTTATTTTTGAGAGAGAGACAGAGCACGAGCAGGGGAGGGGCAGAGAGAGAGGGAGACACAGAATCCGAAGCAGGCTCCAGGCTCTGAGCTGTCAGCACAGAGCCCGACGAGGAGCTCAAACTCACAAACCGTGAGATCATGACCTGAGCCGAAGTCGGAAGCTTAACCGACTGAGCCACCCAAGCACTCCTCTTTTTTTTTTTTTTTTTTTTTTTTAAGTTAAAAGAAAAGTTGTGTGGGGCACCTGGGTGGCTCAGTTGGTTGAGCGTCCAACTCTTGATTTCGGCTCAGGTCATGATCCCAAGGTTGTGGGATCGAGCCCCATATCGGGCTCTGTGCTGATTCTCTGTTTCCTTTTCTCTCTGTCCCTCTCTGCTTGAGCGCTCAAGTGTGCACTCCCTTTCTCTCAAAATAAATATACGTAAAAGTTTTGTGACTCTCCTTTGGTGACATGGCATTGGGAGATAGTGTCCATTTCTGGTCAGGGTAAGGAAGCAGGAGGGTTGCCTGTCCATGTTTGACAGAATCAGGGAACTCACTCCTTTTTGCAGCTCTTAGTGCCTGGCCTTTCTGTGAACATAAATGGTCTTTAAACAGAGTTAGGTTTAAAAAATAATATATCTTTTAGTCATAAAAGTAGGCTGATTATAGTTGAACAAAAATTGGGACAAAAAGAGGGCTAACTTAGCAACCACTTCTTATTTATTTATTTATTTATTTATTTATTGGTGAGCTATTTCTAGTGGTTTTTCCCTCCAACAAATATATTACATATTTGGGAACATAATGCTTTTTTACTTAATTGTATACATTGACCATTTCCCTATGGCATTAAAATTCTTGAAAACTGCAATTGTTTTCATTGTTGCTTAATACAATAGACTTAATCATTAGTCTATTTTTACAATCTGGGCAGTTTCTAATTTTTCCTCAGATAACACACCAGTTACATACATAGGTGTCTGTCCACCCAACTCATGATTTCCTTAAGGTGTATTTCTAGAAGTTGATTTACTTGGCTTGAAAATGTGATGATTTTTAAGTTTCCTTGAGCTATATTGTTACTCATTCTTAGATTAAATATTCAGTTAATGCAATAAAACCAGCCTGTTCTTCTGAGTCATCAAATTGTTAGTAAACCTGACATATACATGTTGAGTGAGTGGATGAATACGGCATCATCCTGTGAGGTGGTAAGAGTTCGTGATCTTCCTGACCTTTTCTGTACCTGAGAATGGTCTGTGGAGATTTGGAGATATGGAGATTGGTGGGTGCCTCATTCTTTGGTTTCAGATTTGTTTTCGGATTTCATCTCTAATTTCTGCTGTATGGTTTGCAGGTGATGGTGGTTAAAGATGAGTGAGAAGCACATCCACTGAACGTTTATTGCATTCTGGGCACTTTGAGTCTCCCTGCACTGCTCGGAGGTGGAGACTGTTCTGATCCCCATGAAATAGTTTTTTTTTTTCATTTCATGTTTGTTTATTTTTGAGAGAGACAGAGACAGGGCATGAGTAGGGGAGGAGCAGAGACAGGGAGACACAGAATATGAAGCAGCTCCAGGTTCTGAGCTGTTAGCACAGAGCCTGACGTAGGGCTTGAACTCACCAACTGCGAGATCATGACCTGAGCCAAAGTCGAACAATTAACTGACTGAGCCACCCAGGCGCCCCTTTTATCCTCATTTTTAAAATGAGGCTGAGGTTCAGAGGGACCCCTATTGCCAGCCCAGGGTCACACAGGAAGGGCGAGAAGCAGGGTCTGAGCCCGGAAGACCAAGCCCTTTCTCTTCCACAGTATGATATTCTCAGTGCAGTCCAGGCCTTATTATCTATGGTTTAAAAAGGTCTATGTGTTTCTGAGGTACTTAAAATGGACAGAATTTCACCTCTCCCCAGCTCTGAATTGTGATCTTCTCATCTTTATTTAACCAATCCAAGACATCAGGCCATGCAGTACTTAGAAACACTTTACCTGAAAACACCGTATTTGGTCTTTAAGAAGTCTGAACACGTCCTACATGTTTTCTTACAAGACACCTGAGGGAAACCTTTTTCTTGGCTTGTACAGGTCATTACCATTACTTATGAAGGTTTGAAAATGATAGTAATAGGGTAATGGCCTGGGGTACCTGGTGGCTTAGTTGGTTAAGCATCTGACTCTGGGTTTCAGCTCAGTTTGTGAATTCGAGCCCCACATCCCTGCTTCGGATTCTCTCTCTCCCTCTCTTTCTCTCTCTGCCTCTTCCCTGCTTGTGCTTGCGCCTCTCTCTCTCTCTCTCTCTCTGTCTCTTTCTCTCTCACAATATAAATAAACAAAACAAAGGTAATGGTCTGAAAGATGACTGAAGTTTATGTGAGTGTGGCGACTCATTTCTGTGTGTGTGTGTGCATTTCATTCAAAGTGTTATCAAGGGATTGCCCTAAACTTTTTACTGAGGACAGCTTCATGTACGGTATTTGTGGAAGTTCAGCTAGAATTGAGAGATGCCACTAATCTGTGCGGGGGAAGGTGATGTCTATTTGAGATTTAGGTAACTTCCCTACAAGATGGAAGCTTTTCTTCTTCTGAGGGGTTCTTAGAGAAGAAAAGTCATCAGAGACCCACCCAGCAGTCAGCCCTCGGTTAGAGAGCCATGCCTCCCTCATTTGCCAACTCCTGTGTGACCTTGAGCAAATCACATAGCCTCTTGGGAACTCAGATTTACCTTCTGAAAATTAGTCAGGTTCTCTGATTTTCTGAAATATGTCATTAAGAGCTTTTTACTCTTATGTCAAAGGTATCCCATGACAAAGTTCTTTTATTGTTATTTTTTGGTTTATTGCAGTTTCTTTGTTAAAGTAGTTTTCTGTATTGTGTAATAGGAATTAAGAGACTTGGGACTTTAATTTTCAGTTCTAAGAAATTGTTAAAAAGTAAAACCAGCTTCATAAATTTAAAAAAAATGTAGTGTTTGGTTTTTTTTTTTAAACAATTTTTAAATGTTTTTATTTATTTTTGAGAGAGAGCGAGTGAGCAGGGGAGAGGCAGAGAGAGACAGACACAGAATCTGAAGAAGGCTCCAGGCTCTGATCTGTCAGCACAGAGCCTGACACAAGGCTCAAACCCACAAACCGTGAGATCATATGACCTGAGCCGAAGTCAGATGCTTAACTGACTGAGCTACCCAGACGCCTCTGGTGTTTGCTTTTTTAAAATAAAAGTGATATTCCTCCCAGGTGGTAATTCTAGGGAAAATTTTAAAGAATTCTCAGAATACTATAGAAATATTGGCCTAATTCTCCAAGCACATTTTAAATTGCCTAGAACTTTTCTCATTATGATTTAGATCTGTGCCAGGCTTATGCTCTAAAAGAGTACCAGTTGTTGAAAATAATTTCCACAGTCACTGAGTAAATCCCGGGGGTGGGGGTGGGGAGCAGAGCTCATGTCTGCTTCGTGTTTAAATGGGCCAAAGCCCCAGCCCAGTGCCTTGTGTTTAACACGTGTTTTATAAATGCTTTTTAAATAAGAGAAAAATGCAAAGATACATGTTTTTAAATTAAAGTTTTTCTCCTTTCTTACCTTTTTTTGGTAAAAACAAGCAAAATAAAAAGCCCACATAGAGAATACAGAGATCGTTTTGGTTTTTGCTCCCTTCCAGAGGTTGCCTTCATCTGATAAAGTTCTAAGCAAAACAAAAATAGAGGCACTGCAGTATGCACTAAGCATAGATGAATTAAATAGATAAATAACCCCCAGTGCTGACTTTCTGAAGCCGGGGTTAATAGTTCTATGAGCAGGTGGCATAAGAGAAAGCATTCAGGGGAGTGTACAGGTGTGCACAAGGGGTGCCCTGTGGAACTCTGGGGGTCTGTTCTCCCCCAGGAGCTGTGTGTGGTGGCCGGGTTGAGTGAGGGGAGGGAACATAAATTATAGGGACGGGTGGGGCATATGTTGGGATACGGGAAAGGGGTCTTGTGGCCAGGGAAACTTCTCATTTTCATCTGCTAACAAAAATAATAGCAAAAATGTATATATTATCATGTATTTATGAATAGATGCCGTGAGTGTCTCTCATGTAAATGCCCATGTTTTGGCCATGACCTTTGCCATGCCCAAAACCTGAGGCCCTGTGATTTTTCAGGCGAGCATCCGAATGAGCCCTGGGTTGTGCCTTCTCCCCATTTCTCTCACCCCTCACACCCGTGGACTCTTTGGGCTTGTTTTCACTGCCTTTAGCTGTCTGCAGGGTTGAAGGTGGGGGCGTGGGGGCAGAGAAGCTTTGGCCGCACGGACACCCCCACACGTGAGCCACACCTGGTCACGGCATCTGTGTGGGCCCAGGCACCGGGCCCTTGGGGAGCTGGAGGTCCTACCACCAGAGCAGCCACGTGCCAGCATGCCTGACGGCAGCTGCGGCTCCGGGCACAGTGTCCGGTCACCAGGACAGCCAGGTACCCCTCCCGGGGGCAGTCTACCCACGTGGCCCCTCTAAACTTACCTCGTCGTCTGCCACCTGCCAGCTTTTTTTTTTTTCCTCATCAAGCCAGATTCTACTGTTGAATATCTTTTAAGAACAAAACTGCTTGGCAAGCAGTTCTGTACAGATTGACTGTTTTCCTTTTCACGTCAATCCTGTGCGTCTGAGACAAAGTTGGAACCGTCTCAGGTGGGAAATTGACATGACAGCTCAGGCTGCCCCCCCAGTGGCTCCTCCTGGGGGAATGGGCTCCCTCCAGAGAGGCTCCAAGTTACAGTGGGAACAGAATTAGGGATCATTGGAGCTTCTGGTTTGCATTCTGAAGCCTGTGACGTCTGCCGAGTGACCCTCCAGTCCCAGGAGTAGAATGGCCCCCGAGGCTGCGGGAAGCAGCCTAGAACTGTGTTCCAACACGTCTGAGCTCTGTGTCTTCCCTGTGTCCTTCTGGGATGTCTGGGTGATTTTAATACCTGCATCAACACTGAGATACGTGTCGGCTCTGTTGAATGCTGTCTCCCTGCCGTTGCATGTCTCTCTAAAGGCCAGGCTTGGTTCTACCCCGGAGAGCCCTGGAGGTAGCATGGCATGGGTGCCTACATTTCCTGTGCTTGAAATGAGGTGGAGACAGTTGGAGGGGGTGGCTGACAGCAAGCTGTTTGTTAGCAGCCTGCCTTCTGCCACGAGAGCTCAGTGACTGGCGGTGGCAGTGTTTTAAAAAAATAAACATCAGAGAGAGAGAGAGAGCCCTGCAGAAGCGTCCTGTTTGTCAATTTTCTGTAGCAGGTGCAGGGAAGGTCTGCTTGTAAGGCTGTGTGTCACGTGAGCTCCACCAGCCCTGTCTGGAACGGAAGGTTAGGAAGCCCCTTTTGGGCCTTTCCGTCTTCTGTCTTTAGGCTCCTGGCCACCTTTGGGTGCAGGTAGAAGACCAGACGTGCCGTCTCCTGAAGGGAGGGAAGCTCTAGAGACTGGGAGCATGTTCCAGAGGGGATTGGGGCTGTCAAGGGGCCTTGCTTCCGAGCAGGAGGGGAGCACACGGGGGCCGTCCTTCTCCCCGTTTGGTCGGCAGCACACGGCCTGCGCCCATCACCGCAGGGCACGGAGGAAAGTGGCATGTGGCGAGTTCTGTAACGTCACATACTTGGGGGCATATTCATAACCACATTGTTGGTACTTTAATCGTTAACGGTTAGTTTTTACTCATCTTTTAAATGTACTGAATAACTATTCAAAGTTATGTATACATGTTATGTATACATTTAAGTATACATATCAAATCATTTGTATATGAATATTTAATTCATATGCTTGCACAACTAATAGAAACTTAGAAATTAAATTCATTTTTAATTTTTTAATTTTAGAGAGAGCACATGAACAGGAAAGGATCGGAGAGGGGAGAGAGGAGAGAGAGAGAGAGAGAGAGAGAGAGAGAGAGAGAGAGAATTCTAAGGCTCCATGCTCAGCATGGAGCCCGACACGAGGCTCGATCCCATGACCCTAGGATCATGACCTGAGCTGAAATCAAGAGATGGATGCTCACCCAACTGAGCGCCCAGGTGCCCCAGAAATTAAGTTCTTTTAAACATTTAAATTTGATTACAAACGGATATAATTTGATTCCCCTTAACACTGCAGACCAAATCTATTAGTCTCGTAAGTGCTTACAAGAGAACATACCGCTCACCTTGCAGCCCAGGACCCCAGCCTCCCTATCCCCCCCCCCCTCCAGCCGTGTATAGTTTGTGACCAAAGCGTTAGGCCTTTCTGTTCTTTGACCTGCCACCTCATTTCATATCAGGTTGGCTTATTCATAGCTACCCTACTTAGAGAAACGTTCATGTAATGCTTTATAAAAGTTTTTAGTGGCAGAGACAGAACAGTCCTACATGCCCACCCTCCCCTACTTCTTAAGATGGATTAGAAATATCTTCCTATTATCTTCTCCTTCCCTTTATGTGTCAGTAAGTAGCCTTGTTCACTTGGTTGCCCTTTTGGTGTTGGAATTCCTTGACATTCATGACCTTTACAGATTCAACCTGTTCCCTTTAAATGTTACTAAGTCTGTTCTCTTTTTGATGTGCCAATTTCATAACCTGGCCCTGTGATCATCCTTTTAAGCTGATGTAGGCGCCTTATCACTTCTACCCAAGACCTCATGGGGCCATCTTTGCTTTCTGGCAAGCTGGCATTGTAGGCGGATCTTGATTTTTCCTACCCCAAGACGTGAAATTAGCAGCTCTCCAAGGAGCCATGTTGAGGTTTAACCCAGATCTGGACACCAGAAGGTTGACGTGCTGTTTGTGGGTGGAGTGGTATCCTTGCCGGGCCCCTTTCTTGACAGAGCTGGAAATAGTATTTCTTTTTAATATCACAAAGCCCTGTTGATATTTTCAATTTAAGTCCTGCTCATTTTGTATTTCGTTCTGGAAGACGAGGCTTCACACTTTGTTTTTGCTGTGAGATGCCAACTTGAGTTCTTATCTCCTTTCATTGTATCCCTTCTCCCCTCCCCCCCTTTCACATTTCATTTGTAAATAATCCTTAGATGTTTTCTCGGTTATTGATGAAAAGACTTTAGAGGTGGACCATGTTTATATCCAGATGCTCTTATTGCTGGGCGATCCTGGGCAAGCTGCTTAACCTTTCTGGGCCCCCTTTCCTTGCCTGCACAGCTAGGGGGCAGGTAATTAGGTAGCAGGGTCTGAGCGGTGAGCGAGACACCAAATGCTGACTGCCTTGAGCAGCCTGCATTTCCTAAATGCCACTGGGTGATGAGGGTGAGCGAGAGGTGGCTTCTCTGAGGCTGCTCCCGGGACCTGTCCCTGATCCTGATTCTCCTAGGGTGGGGCAGTGTTGGGGCAGCCCCAGACCAGGGGAGGAGGACCTTGCTTCTTCAGCTTCCGGATGCCTAGGAGAGGGAGGGCTGGAACCCTCAGGGGCAGGGGGCCTAGGACTCTTGGAGGAAAGGTGGATTTGAAGGCCGATACTCCTGGATCTTAACCTCAGCACCAGCTCCACAGAGCTGCGGATAGATGGCTTTATCCTTCTGAGCCTGTAAAATGGGAGTTCGGGTGTAGCCGTTCACTCTGAATCTTGCTTGGAGCGCCTGGAAGTCACCCATACGCGATGCTCTTTCCTTCGTGCTTGATACACTCTGTTTCCTTTCTTTCCCATTTTCTTCAGATGTACAGTGGATATATATAGTATTTGCACTTGATAGACGTTGTGTTCGGTAGTATGTTACTGGTTAGAAATATGTTCCCTGCCCTTCCCCCCACCCAACTGTTGCTCTGGCTTATTACTGTGAACTCAGTCCCTTTTCGTTAATTATGCTGGGACGAGTCAAGAAGTGCCATTTCTACCTCATTTCCCTAATTATAGCTTAGAAAATTGTGCTGTCTTTTTAACTGCCCATACTGGCTTACAGAATTTGAGTGATGAAGATCGCAAACTAGTATTTATTGTAAACTCGCTTTGTCCCAGGCACGGTGCTGAGTGCTCTGCCATTAATTAAAGCCTCGCCTCGTCCCTGGGGCAGGTATTATAATCACCCCATTTAGCAGATAGGACTCAGGTGTCTAAGAAGGTCATGGAGATGGCGAATGAGGAGCCCAGATAAAACCTCACACCATCTTACTCCTAAAGCCCAAGCTCTTAACTATGAAATTAAACTGCCTGCCATTAGTCTGTCATCCATCTCTACATCCCTATATCCATCTGTTATTTTTGCTTTTATGGTGATGTGTTATGAGTAAAGTATTTTTTAAAATTCATAGTGCTGGAAGGTACGTGTGCAAGGCCTTTGTTTAAGGGCTCTCTACCCTCATCTGACTTTCTGTGATGCTTGACAGAGTTTGCATTTCCTGTTCCTTTATTACATCTTTCTTTTGCGAACTCATGTTGGACCCTTTTCCCCAGATGTAGTAGATTGAACCTGTTGAATGGGCTGGTATTTGAGGCATCTGTGAATTGGGGACTGGTTTATCTCTGAGGCCTGTAATCTTTACAAACGCTAGAAGGAACTTGAAACAAACAAAGCCTCAGTAAACCTCTGCTCACCTGTGGTGAAGAATGACATGTGGGAGGGCCACTTGGGGGTCTGCTGTGGGGCTGGTGGGAGGTGCTGTCCTTGCCAGAGAGAGACATGACAAAGGGCCACAGGGAGGGAGAGGTTCAGATAATGGGGGCAGGGACAGCCGGAATTGAAATCATTGGTGACGTTAAGTAGGCAGATGTCCTAGAAAATCTTAAATGTGTATCCAAGTTGGGGTCAGGGAGAGGGAAGGGCAGGGAAGAAAGTAAGTGAGGGAGGCGATGGAGTCTGCTCTCTACTTTGACCAGAAAGAATTTGGAATTGGGTGGGGAGGGGTACAGGTCCCCAAGGTGTAGGTGATAGCGGGGAACAATGTGGCCAGAGACAGCACTGTTCCTTGGCACTCTGCATTTTCCAAACTTTCCCAAAAGCCTAATTACAACTTGAGCCAAGATTCGTTCATCACCAGCTGCCTTTAACTTTCCTTTCCTTTCTGAGACTTGAGGGGTTCTGCCATTTATGGTGCTAAGGAGGCAGGAACCCCGCTTTCCACACAGGACAGGGCGGGCTCTCACAGTGTGCAGGCCGGCCCGTAGGAAGACCTGCTGGTAGCAATCTGTGCTGGCGGGCAGGCATGGCCTGGTAAAGGGACATAGGGCCCGGAAGTAAGGAGAGGGTACCTGCAGCTGGGAGAAACTTCTGGATCCTGCACAGGTGTAGGAAGCCAGCTCTGGGGACTTCACAACACAGCATTAAAGGCACCTCTGCATCTCATGATGTAGGGAAGTTGAGATTGATTTATATATAGTACAGATTCTGCCCCAGAGTCTGTATATAGGGTTTTTAATTGTGCGTGTGTATGTATGTACATGAATGTGTATCCATACACACATACATAGTTTTCTTCTTAATTTTTTTTATTCAAATGCAGAGAGAGAGAGAGGTATGCACACTGTATTACCCTCCTTAATCCATTCATCCTATTGATGTACCTCACGTTCAAAGCGTGGACAGGCTGCCGAGGGTCTGTGGATAGTTTTGTTTTAGGGCAGCAGGATTTTGAGGGAGACTTTGGCCCCCAGAGGACGTTGGGCCATGTCTGGGCCTTACATCTCCAGGGAGAGAGGGTGGTGCCTCAGGCATCTGTGTGGGCAGAGGCCAGGGATGCTGCTAATCCCTGTGGGTGCCCAGGCAACCTCCCCCCACCCCAGCAAAGAATGTTCTGGCCTTAAATGTCAGTAGCGCTAGGATTGAGAAACCTTTCTGCTTTAAAGGATGGAGTTACCTATAATAAGTCCAGAATCTGTCTAATTATCCATGACTCATTTTAAAGAAGTGTTTAAAACATGCCAAACACTCGGAACTAATAAATGTTAACTCCGTTTTTTTTCCTTTAGGAAATAAAACATTACAGATGCATTTATAAGGACGTTTCAAAGCCCTATTCCCTACTTCCCTTGAGGCAACCCCTGTCTTGAAAGTGGGATGTGTACGATTATACTTTGACACAGATGAGTGTCCATGAAACAGTGGACTGAATTGCACGGGCCCCTCCGTAATGGCGTTCTTCTCTATTTGTAGGTCGAAGGCTGTTTTTCCAGAAGTTTGAACAAAGGCATGAGCAGAACTGCCTCTCAATGAAAACATTTCCATTTTTTAATAATTTACATTTTCTTTAGGTGGTGGTCAAAAATTTTAAGAAAAGCTGCTCAGTGTTTTAAATGAGGTTGGGGAAAGAAAACCAGAAGTGATGGTGGCATTTCTCAAATACAGACTCTGCGGTGGCCCAGGGTCTCTTACGTTCTTTGGAAGTGACGATGGGGGCGAGGCTCCCGACCCCACCTGCCTGCACCCTCCCCCTCCTCCCTGGGTGGCACCTCTCAGCCCCTGCTCCCAGCTCCCTAGGAAGACATTTCTTCCATCTCTGCATCATTTTTCAGAGCTGGCCAGTTTCTATGGCAACTGTTAGATTGAAAGATGAGCAGCGAGCGGGAGGCAAGGCTCAAGTGAGACCTCCGGCTGGTGGTGTGTGTCCCTGACGTCACCCTCCTCGCGTCTGGATAGGATGATTCCGGATACTCCCATTCACGGCTGCTGGCCGCGGCCGCTTTATTAGCAGACCTGCCCGGGGCCCCAGTCTGCAAATCACCTCCCTTTCTGCTCCTCCCGTCCTCATCCCACCGGAATTTTTCTTCTCGCCGCCCCCTTTCTGCTTTGGCTTCGGACTGTCATTAAGAATGCACAGCTTAATTCTGGTGTGTTTCAGGATGCTCCTCTGCCCAGTGTTCTGGAAGGGCAGGGAGGCATGGCAGCGTTTTACTTGATGTTGATGGCGCTGTGAAGTCCCTCCTTCCCTCTGCAAGAATACTGACTATGCAGAAATTTATTGAAGCGGATTATTATGAACTAGACTGGTATTATGAAGAATGCTCGGATGGTAATTATGGCCCCCGCAAAACAGAGCTGGGATGTGTAGGGGGTATTGTTTCCCTCTGGGGTGGGGTGTTGGTCCTGAAGCCTTTCCTGGGGAGACAGGTGGGAGGTGGGGGCACTGGCACCGCACCACCTCGGGCGTGCGTGGCACCGACTGGTTTGAAAGCCTGGTGCAGGAGATGGCCGGTGGGCAGGGCTCGCTGAGACCCCTCTGCGGTTAGTCCGTCTTCGCTCAGGAGGGCAGATGGTGTTGGTGTGTGGGGCTTGTGAGCACTATGCTTCTCTTGGATTGAATTCTCTTTGGGGTGAGACGTGAGTGTGGTGCCGATGCACGCACACTCGCGTGTGTGTGTGCAAGGGGAGAGGTGTTCTGACCTCTGTGTCGCTGGCGGGGCTGGGGAAGAGGTGGCTCTCTGGACCATCGATGGCAGGCCTGGAAGAATGTCCCCTTTCCTGAGCCCAGACCCAGGGGCTGTGGGCAGGCTGGAGAAGAGGCAGAAGCAGCCTCCCAGCCAGCAGGCAGTTCAAATGAATTTTGCTTGTAGGCTCCCACGGAGATGGGGGTGGGGAGACATGGGGAGGGGCGGGGAGAGACTGTCTCCTTCTGTCACAGGGCTCTCAGTTTGTGCAGGGAGGGTGTGGCACATTCCAGAGGAGACTGGGTGGAGTTTGTGCAGCTGGACAGGCCTCGGGAGGTTTCGGATGCACTGAGGTGCATTCTCCGAGAGGCCCCAGGAGAGGACCCAAATCCAGAACTGGGTTTGGGTACAGAACAGTTGGTCTGTCTGCTTTCATTTCTTCTTCAAAAATGACCCTCAAATCGCATGTCTTTTGCACACACACACACACACACACACACGTGCGCGCGCGCACACACACAGAGGACACAATTCATACATACCATTTGAGGGTCTGTTCCCTAGTGTTCCCAGCCCCACATGAGCCATTAATAGGTAAGGTAACTGTTTTTTAATTGACTCAGTTCAGACTTGCTCTAAGACCAGGACCACATTTGATTAGACTGAAGGATGTGGCAGGCTGGGAGCTGGCCTCGTTAGTAAGCTGAAGAACTACATAATTGTCTCTTATCTGCTGATTTCTGCCCTGGCAAGGGCTACAGAGGAGGGACCAAGAGGCTTTCGTGGCGAAGGTGGGGGGGTGGTATGTAAATGTGCTGAGAAAGTTCCCCAGTTGAGCCCCACTGTCCCCCACCCCCCCAGCATTCCATGAACACAGGGTCATATTGAGTCCGTGTGTTTTTAAATATCCTGAGTAATGGTGGTGGTGGGCAGCTCCGAGGGTCTTTGGGAGAAAAGATGATTAAGTAAATCCTTTATTTCCCCTCTTGGATATATTATTCTTGAAGCACGTTCCCATCCTGTTCCCAACTCCAAAAGGCAATGACAGGGATACTTCTTTTCAGAACCATCACTCAACTCCTGTAGTTTCCCTGGTGATTTGTGACTCACTGAGCCCTCCCTGACTTTTTAAAGCGTGGATCTCGGTGGATCACTGGAATGGGAGCGTCGGTTCCAGCAGAGGGCCTGTCCCAGGCCGTGGATGAGTTGGGTGTGACCGTGGCTCCCACGGATCCGTCCTCGAAGCCAAGCTGGGGAGGAAGGTTTCTAACCGTCTTGACCCAATTGCTACCCTGTCCAGCTCTCTTTACACCTTTGTCCTTGGAAATAAAGCCAGTCGCTTGTGGTGGTCATTTTGAGGAGTGAGAGGAGGCCAGCTCTTATCTGGGTGTCTGTCAGAAGGATTTTCTTACCCAGCCAGTTCTAAGTTGAGTCTTTTGGCCCAGAAGCAGCCAGATATTCTTCTTCCAACAGAAAAGGAAAATGGAAGGAAAGGCTGCTGATCTGTCCAAGGGTAAATGAGTGTTGATTGCAGTTACTTTCTGAATGTGTGTTGAGCAAAATACTTGCCTTTACCCTCCATTCCAATGGGGATGAAAGGGAGAAGGCCATTGGGACAGAATTTACTGGGACAATTGTCATTTTTATAATCCCATTTTTAAAAATAGTTAGCAAAACAGGGAATAAAAGGGCCAGAAACCCAGAAATCACGTTTAGGAAACCCAGGGGGTTGGGATTTCAAGTAAATGCTCATTTTGTAGTTAACTTGTGTACTCATTTCTCACTAGTTGGGTTCTTTCCTGGTCTCTACAGGCTAGTCTGGCAATACAGTTTGCCTTCGCTTATATATGCATCTTTAAAATTACAAATTGAAATAGCCCCTTCATCTCCCAGTCCTGACCTGCCAGGTAGGAGTAGGCACACAGCATTGCTTTGTCTCTCTTACTATTTGGCATTTGAATCTTTAATGAGGGAAACTTCTAGGGAACTTTCCATACTAATAACAAAAGATGAGTCAAATGTTTTGAAAAAGATGCAAAATCATCATTTATGTCAGACTTACTGACTCACACTTAAATTGCAGGCTTAGCACTAAAAAGTGATATATATGGGTTGCAGGACAATTAGGACCCCTCTTTTAAAATTGGAATCAAGAAATAGCTTGATTTCTTTTTTATCTCTGAGGTTTAGGAGAGCTTTATTCAGTGTTGAATGACCGCATCCTTCCATTATCGGTTTTAGTTCTGGAATCTTACACACCATCTTCCCCACCCCCCTGCCCCTACTGCACCACAGGAAGACCCCCAAAGGGTATAGCAAGGGGCATGGGGCAGGGGCTTAGAATAGTAAGTTGGAAGAATTGATCGCCCAGTACCTTAAAGTAATTTTTAGAGATTTCAAACAGCCAGCTCTCAACAAAGTATAGCTTGGCCTTCGCAGAATTTGTGCAGATACAAACAATGCTTACAGCTTATTTTCTGCTTTTGTTGTTGTTGTTGTTTTTTAAGTTTATTTACAGCTTAAGCTGTGGTGTCAAACAAGGTCATGGTGCCTACACTGGATGTGTCCCCCCCTCTAAAAGCCTGGCATACTATGAAAATCACCCATTTATTTATTAAAAAATTCTTATTTTTTTAATTTTAGAGAGAAGGCACACAAGGAGGGTAGGGGCAGAGGACGAGAGAGAGAGATCGAGATCTCAAGCAGGCTTCATGCATAGCACGAAGCCTGACATGGGGCTTCATCTCACGACCGCGGGATCATGATCTGAGCCTAAATCAAGGGTCAGATGCTCAACCAACTGAGTCACCCAGACTCCCCTTCTTCTTCTTCTTCTTTTTTAATTTCTTTCTTTTAATTTGAGAGTGAGAGCAGGGGAGAGGGGCAGAGGGAGAGAGAATCTCAAGTAGGCTCCACACCCAGCACAGAGCCTGACACGGGGCTCGATCCCACGTCCCTGGGATCATGATACCCATTTACTTGAGAGGAGGATTCTCAGATTTACTCCAGACCCGGAGAGGTCCTGAGAAATCTGAACTTTTAGCCCATGCTTTAGGTGATTCTGTACATTGGGGGTGTGTGTGGGAAGCTGTGCCAATGTCCCTGGAGACCATCTGCAGACATAGGGGTCTGGGAAGTTCTTTAGGTCTGTCACAGAATCTTATGTTGTTTCTTGGGTATGCTGGTCACTTTAAATACATTCATATATATATACACATGTGATTTTAAAAACTGCGAGGCCCAGGGTGCCTGGGTGGCCCAGTCAGTTGAGTGAGTGTCTGACTCTTGATTTTGGCTCAGGTCATGATCCCAGGGTGGTGGTATTGAGCCCCCCACATCGGGCTCCATGCTCAGTGTGGAGCCTACTTAAGATTCTAAAAAACAAAACAAAAAACCCCGGGAGGCCTGTTTCATATTTAAAAAGGCTTGGGTTCAAGGGTGTGTCCTTAAGTCAAAGAAAGATAGTGTACTTTTGTAATGACTCTAGAGTGGAACATCAAACAGTGCACTGGTGTGGAGTTGGTGCTTGAGCCCTGTTTTGTGCTCTTTGTGGCTGTGTGGTTTGGGCACATCCTGGGACCTATGTGAGCCTGTCAGCCCAGATGGCCCGTCTGGAAAGAGCGGTTGGCCACACTGACCAGAGCCCTTGTGAAGAATATAAGGAGCATGAATAAAGGACAGTTGACCCTTGAACATCATAGAGGTTTGGGATGCCGTCCCCCTCCTCCCCACACACACAATAAAGAAAATCTGGGTAGAACTTTCAGCTCCTCCAAAACTTAGCTACTGAATAGCCTACCATTGACTGGTAGCTTTACCAAGAACATAAACAGTCAATTAAGGTGTTCTTACAGTACAGTAAGCTGGAGAAAAGAAAAGGTTATTAAAATCATTAGAGAAAATAGATTCACAGCACTCTACTGTATTTATCAAAAAGAAAATCCACGTGTACGTGGACTCATGGAGTTCAAAACCCATGTTGTCCAAGGGTCAATTGTAAAAGCTTTTTGTAAACAGTGACACACTAGGTCAGTGCTTAATTTTATTTTTTCAGAAATAGTCCAGTTAGTAAGTTCTTTCTAAAAATCTCTTTCATGGGGCCCCTGGGGGGGCTCAGTCGGTTGAGTGTCCAACTTCAGCTCAGGTCATGATCTCCCAGTCTGTGAGTTCGAGCCCCACGTCGGGCTCTGTGCTGACAGCTCAGAGCCTGGAGCCTGCTTCAGATTCTGTCTCCCTCTTTCTCTGCCCCAACTCGTGCACACTGTCTCTATTTCTCCAAAATAAACATTAAACAATTTACAAAAAAATAAAAATAAATAAAAATCCCTTTCGGAAGGTGAGTGGCATTTTGAACAAGGTACAGTATCTTGACCACCTGTTTCTTGCTGCGCTTTCTTTGGTGACCTGCTTGCCCCACTGGGCAACATTACAGATGTGAAGGTCCGGGCAGGCGGTGGTCTCGCTCATGCTGATCATGGGGAAACTCCAGTGGGTGGTTGAGGTAGCTGTTCTCTGGGCTTCTTACTCCATAGTGAAAAGTCCGTGACAGTACATGGGGACAGTCACGTGGGCTCTGCTACTTGGCTTCATTGCAGTGACCTCTAAAATGCCACTCTAAGGTAGGGGTGGCTAGTGTGGGAGTAAAGTTTTGCTGGAGGCATTTAAGCATTAACTGAAGAGCTGTTACAAGCCGGGGGGTGCCTGGGTGGCTCAGTCGGTTAAGCATCCGGGTCTCTGGTTTCGGCTCGTGTCATGATCTCAAGGTTGGTGAGCTGTCATGGCGCGGAGCCTGCTTGGGATTCTCTCTCTCCCACTCTCTCTCTGCCCATCCCCCACTTCCGCTGTCTCAGTCTCTTCCAAAATAAATAAACTAAAAAATTTTAAAAATTAAAAAAAAAGTCACTAGGTTTCTGAGATGATTTTCTAACGTTCCTGCACTCTGTGTCATACAATGAAAACAGGCCTCCATGTTTTCATCTTGGGTTAATTGTGGGATGCACCTTTGGAAGCACAGAATGGCTGTTCCCCTTCCAGACACAGCACCCTTCTGAGTGGCTGTTAAAGCGACTCGAAAAACAATGAAGTGTAAATGCATAATGTAACTATCAGCTCTTCTCACTGGCTTTGGTAAAGTAGTGGTAACGTCCTTCCTGAGATGTAGATGCAAACCCAGAGCCCATGTTTCTCTTATTTTTTTTTTTTTAAATGGCATAAGCAAGGTCCTTGGAGAATGATCCTCAATAATGGGCATCTTCCATGAGGGCCGAGAAATGGAAGAAAGGAGGTGCGTGGAGCACTGAGGGAAGTCTGTGCAGTGGATGGCCCTGGGAGGAGGATAGAAGGACACTCAGGACAGGAGGGTGCCATGGGGCCAGGCGGGCAGGGGGCTGCAGGGGAGACACAGGTTGTGGAGACCAGGAAGCGTACAACTCACGTCTTGAGACAAGTGGGCACCCTCTGGAGGGCTGTCGTCCAGTAGGACTTGTGACAATGGCAGCATTGTGCGGTGCTGTCCAGGATGGTGGCCGCTAGCCACCTGTGACTCTGGAGCACTGGAATTGTGGCTAGCATGACTGAATTTTGGATTTTATTTCATTTTCATCCATTTAAATTTAAACGTAAATAGCGCCAGTGACTTACGTCCAGTCTCGGGACCGTACTGGTGGAGCTTTAGGACAGTGACTTCTGTGATGGGATGCTGAGTAGATCTGAAGAGGGACACTCACAGAAGGGTGCTCCTCCACCCTGCGAGAGGTGACACCTTCCACTTACGGCCTTCCTGTCCCACGTTCCCAGGGAAGGTCCGGAGCTCGGTCCCTCCCGCCCTGCCCGCGGCCCCGGTGTCTGCTCCTTGCCTCTGGGACAGCAGCACCCTGCTACTTGACTCTTCCTGGGGCCGAGCTCCTTCTCCATGCCAGGGCCTGACCGCCTGCAGCTTCACATCCAGAGCTCCAGGGCCTCCCACTTGGCACAGGGACTCCTAGGCTTTCTTGCTTTGGCTTTTGGAGAAACTACTCTGTCAGAGAAGATGCTCTTGGGCCTGTCTCTGCCTTTAACCTTGAAATGAACGCAGATGTGGGTGAGCTTTGAGAATTCCTTCACATCCCTGCAGGGTGGGGAGGGAGGAGAGATTTGGGATGGGAGGCAGGGAATGTCCTGAAGGACTAAACCCAGGAAAATGAGGTGATGGGATTTTGTGTTCAAAATGCCATGTCCTAGATGTTTACTGTGTAATATGTATGGAGTTGGACATGGTTTGTTAAAGGGAGACTAGATCTGAGTCGAAAGCTGAGTATAAGCAACTTGGTTATGAGTCATCACTTGAGAGTATTTTCAAATACATGAAATCTGCTTTTGTTTTCATTTATACACACCGTGGCCCAGCACAGTCTCCTACACATGGTATAGTCGGTCTTATATTTGCTGAATGAATAATGCACAAGGTGGGGACACTCCCTCCATCCTCCCTCCCTTACCAGGGCTTCAGACTCGCCGTCATTTAAATTGAGTTAAGCCCAATTTGATGCCGCTTATTGAGATTAAATGGCATTTTTTCCCTGAGTGTGTGTCCTCAAAAACGTTGTACTTAAAGCTTATGCAGATTTTCGAAATGCGATTTTAAACCCTGCCACTGAATATCTGCCAAGCCTCCTTCTTTACGAAGAACACATCTTTAATGATGTAAAATGTAGTAATCATTTTTCAGGTTCCAAAATATTAACCAGACAATGCCTATGTCTCTAGGGTTTTATTTTTAAATAGCACTTTTATTATATTCTGGTTTTCTATTTCAGGCACTCGTGTGGTCTTACATTTGTTTTTATGGAGGTAGCAAGTCAATGTAACAGACATTTGTAGCTGCCAAAACAGGATCTTCAGCCCTAAGGATCCAAAGATGAATGAGACCTAGCGCCTGAGCCTGTGCAGAGAATTCTTTATGATGGTCTTGCCTTTGCTGAAAGCCTCCCTCTTGGTTACGTGGGGAGGTGAGTCAGGAGGGAGGCGGCTTTTAGGAGCAGGGACACCCACCATAGTGTAGCTGGGAGGCAGCCAGCACGCAGAAATCGCAGAGTGTGCTGTATCTCTTAGATGCCAGCACTCAGGGCCACCTTCCAGTGGGTTTGATGGAAGAACCTGCCATTTTCAGGGTTAAAGGCAAATTCAAACAGTACAGAGAAATTGGTATTGAGACACACAATTTAGCTGCGGGCTCTTCCTCCTGGACTGTTGTAAGCTATTAGGCTTTAAATCCTTTTCCCCCTTATCCCAGCAATTAGAATTTACAAATTTGACTGTGAATATACACATTTAGGAGAAGAGTGGGGGTTATCAAATGCAGATTTAAAAGAGCAGAGGCAGTGTATTATTACCCAAGAAAGACTGAATTAATCTTAAAACAGGTAATGGTTCCTCCCCCCCCCCCTTTCCTTCTGCTAGAAATGAGAATGATCACTCAGTGCTGTGTTGGGTTGTTGTCAAAGTCAGCTGGGTCTCGCCCACCGAGAACTTCCTGTCTGAGGGCGATGTGAAGTTATATACCAGGGCGGCTCCTCCACTAGAGTCCTATCTGCAGACAGGTGCACCTGCTTAAGGCTTTCTTGGTACTACCCTGTGCAGTTGCTACGAAACTTCCAGGGAGCTACCATTCCTCACTGCTTCCTGGGGGAGGAAAAGTGGGGAGAGGAATCTGGAGGTGGAGAGCTGGCCTGAGGTCCTGCGCCTGCCTGCCCACCACCCCCTCTGAATCCACAGCACCTGGCAGGGTCACCCTGGGGCAGGCGGGGCATTCCCGTTCTGGCAGGTGCTTCTCCCTCTCCTGCCCCACCCTGTCAGTCCTCTCCGCTCCTGGGAGCCACCCCCTTCCGGGTCTGTCCTGGGTGACGCTGGGCCAGTTGCCCCGTGTACACCCTCCACCCCAGCTCAGCCGGGGCATGTCCTCGACCCCGTCCAGGGCCCCGCGTATGCCCCAGGGGCCTGGGCTCCAATGGCTCCTCTGGGCAGACAGCTGGGAGCTCCCCCAAGAACAGCCCTTTAGGGCAATGTTTTGGCTTTGGGGTGACTTCAGCAATGTCCCTGGGAGACGTGGGAAGGGAAGAAGAGTGTTTTGAGTACGACTACCAGGATGAAGAGAGGAAGCCCACCAGCGAGCAGCATGAAAGCCTGGACCTCTTGGAAGAGGGTAAATTCTGTACTTTGTTCAATCTGACCCTTTCCCTGTTAGTGTGTAAGTACGTCTGGCTGTTTTACTGATCTCCCGGCACTCTTTTATTTCCCTATTGAGGTATAACTTCAAGTACACAGATCTTACGTTGGTGGATGGCTTGTAATGACCCCGGTGTTTAAAACCACATGCAGTACGTCTGGCACCCAAGAAAGCCCCTTGTGCCCCAGGAGGGAGACTATTGTCCTGAGTTCTATCACCTGAGATTTATTTGCTTCCTTTGTTCTTGATCTACACAGAAGGAATCAAACAGTGTGCATTATTTTCTCTGGTTCCTGTTGCTGGACTGATTCATACATGTTGTTGCAAATACCACTCATTGTCTTTTTGCTTGGTTTTTGGCTTTTTTTGCTTGGTTTTTGTTTTTGGTTTTTTTTGTTGTTTTTGTTTTGGTGGCATTCCAATACTCTGCTTTAAGAGTTTTGGTTGTTTTCTTGTGACTGAAGGGATTTTGGTAAATTAATGGACAAGAGACCGAGTCATTATTAAATAAAGTATATTTTCGTGCTGGCATTGCTTATTTTTAAAAAGTCATTAATCACCATTTGAAATAGGTTTGTTTTTTTTTTAAACTTAGGATTCTTTCAAATGGAAAAGTACAGGGCTGATGTTGAAGCCTGGGGACCCACCATCGGGCTCTGTCAGAGGGACACCTACTTCTGGAGAAGTGAGGGTGTTAAATCAGTAAGAGGCCCAGCTGCTCGGTGGAGTTTCCTAGCTGGGCTCTGGGGCTTTTGCCCGCAGTGCAGAGAAAGGGGTTTTGGGGGTGCAGCGGAATGTTTAAACAGTGACTGCGTGTATGTTCTTTAGGTCTTGAGGAAAAACAGTCTGAATAACTTTTCAAAGTTCTGCTCTGACATGGTCTGTTTTCATGTCTCAACATAACTTTTATCTTAAAAGTTATTTATAAATGGCTCTGCCAAAAGTGTTTTTCATTCGAGATTTCTGTCCTAAATACACTAACATTTTCTCTACAGGACAGTTAGAAGCATTAAGTTGGAGAAAGTGGGGAAAGGAAGAGCTGGCAGAGAGACTGGAGTCTCCATGCTGAGGCCCTTTCACGAAGGAGATGGTGTAGGAATGGCCAGCTGGTGGGGACTGTGCGTTAGTTGGGTTCCTGGAGGTGCTCACGCGAAAGGCATCCATCTGCTCTTGTAGAACAAGGGTCAGTCCAGGGTCCCCTGGGTCAGCTAATGTCCCTTACAGCCCCCATGTACCCACATTACCTGGGAGCTTGTTGGAAATGTAGACGCTTGGGCCCCAGACCCACCGAGTCAAAACCCGCCTTTTAACAAGATCTGCAGGGGACTCCTGTGCATGTGAAAATACGAGATGAGCAGTTGCCGTAAAGCAGAGTGAGAGGAGTTTAGAAATCAGTCGTGGAACATATTCTCAATTAAAGGCCTGGGGCGCCAGGTGGCTCAGTCAGTTAAGCGCCAACTTCGGCTCAGGTCATGATTTCTCAGTTTGTGAGTTCGAGCCCTGCGTCGGGCTCTGTGCTGACAGCTCGGAGCCTGGAGCCTGCTTTGGATTCTGTGTCTCCCTGCTCCTCCCCCACTCACGTTCTTTCTCTCTCTCAAAAATAAACATTAAAAAAAAAAAAAGGCTATACAAGGTTCTGGAGTAGTGTCTTAGAGCCTAGTCAAGAGAAGAAAACATTTTGTGTTGTACACATTTCATAGATCCATAGTTTTAACTTTAAGAAAAAACCTGGGAGGCCGAGGATGATGATGAGAGCCAGTGTTTATTGTGAACTTACTACCTGCCAGGTGCCATTCTGAGTACTTTATGTGGGTTTGTGCCTTTACTCCTTAAAACAACCAGATGAGAGGTTAAGTGCTGTTAGAATTTCCATTTCACAGGCTTGTAAGAGGAAACTTAAGTTAACTTGTCCAGAGTCACAGAGCTAGTAAGTGGTCTCAACCCATGTCGAGCAACTCAAGGGCCCTCCACTCTTCAGTCACTATGCTAGCAGTTCCCATAGTGGGGTCCCCTGCCCAATAGCACCAGCATCACCCAGGATTGTGTTAGAAATGCACATTCTCGGGCCCCGCTCCAGACCTGCTGAGCCAGACACTCTGGGGTGCCTCCAACCCCCCATTACCCCCCGCCCCCAGCTGACTGGGTTTTAACATGCCCTCTGGCTGATTCCAAAGCACATTGCCCTGTGCTGGTCTACATGTCAGAGATAACCGTGGGTGTGGGTTGGCAAGCCCCTTGGGAGTTTCCCAGGTGTAATCTGAAACCTCCTTGGGCAGGGAGAGGGAAGAGGAGGCAGGCCACTTCCGGTTGGTAGGCGGCAGATTTTATAAGCAAAGGGAACTTACATAGGAGGCTTGTCCTGGGTGGCAGCAGGACAGTGGATCTCTGCACCCATCTGCCAAACCTTAGAAGTTTATAGAGAGACCCTAACTGGGTGCAGTCATGTAGGCCGTGCAAGTTGTTCTCAGGACATCGCCATCTCAGGGCTGTGTCCTCGGTGCAGCCTCTGGGAGCAGGAAAGGCAAGCGGCACCCACATTCCAAGGAGGGTGTGAGGGGCCCCAAGTGCCCTGGTCCAGCTCACAGGTCAGCTGGAGGTCACATCTTTTTGTTGACACCCCCCCAACACAGGGTCCCTGCTTTATGATCATGTTGGGGGAGGCACTGCTTTGAATTTGCCATCTTAGAATAGACTTACATTTTCTTCTGTTTTTTTTCCCTTCTCATTGCCTGCTTTTTGTTCAATAAAATGTTTAGCTGTCCTGGTGGGAGCGGGGAGGGGTGACATGTTAATAGTAACTTTAGGACAGTAAGCTCAAAAGAAAGACACTTTTTTGCCAGTGTGTTCAGTTTTCTTTGTAAAAGAAAATTCCTAAGACTGGCTCCTGGCCTGAAGGAAGTGTGGGGCGTAGATCGGAATATAGAGGTGTGGTTTGGAAGATTTGGTTTCTGTGGCCAGTCCTGTGTCCCGGAGCAAACCAGTCACTGGGTGGGACCCTGCTTTTCTTCAACATTGTCACACCACCCTTGTCTTGAGTTAGTGGGAAGCAAGTCCCGTGTATGGAAGAGAAATGCTCTTGAATAATGAAATTATGTGCAGAAGGTAGACATGACTGTGTTCCCTGGATTCTGAGCTGATTTAGGTGGTTTTCTTCCCTGTTAACTGATCGAAAAGAGGTAATTTAGGTTGACCACCGAAGGACAGAATTAGTATTTGGGATGCTCTGATAGCTGTGAATACAGGAGACATTTGTTTTCTCCCAGTCACCTTGTGGGGGTGATAGGTGCTTTCTAATGTCACCCTCTAACCTTCAAAACAGCCTTTGAAATAAACACTATTCCCATTTTCAGTCAGAGTGACTGAGGCTCAGCTTGGTTGTCCCTGACCACCGTCACCCTGCCTGGGGTCTCCCTTCCACCACACCCAGGCATGAGGTGCTAATGGAGTCGAGGGCCCTTTCTGGCATCATCTCATTTAACCGTTCTAGCCTACGAAGTGGGTGCTCACAGAGAGACGGGGCTCCCAGGGAAGCAGCTGCAAGCAGCTGGTTGGCTCTTACTGTCCTCAGGGAGAGAAAGTATCTGGGCTCTCTGTCTTCTGGCCATGAGAACTTACACAGTGCGGACACAGAATTGACCTTTCTGTTCAGGGTGAGATCAGGTGGGGGCAGGTCTTGGCGCTGCTAGGAGTGAAGGTGCTGGGCATGCCCCCTCTGTGCTGACCAGGGCACTGGCACGATCACCAGGAAGATACAGATGGAGAGTGACCTTTTGTGGTCATTTCCTTGTTGTTTGCTGTGTGGCAGACTCCCACTGCTTTCTCAAGGCCATGCCTACGGAAGCCTGATTTCGTAATTTTTTCTCACCCAGACACTCCTGAGGCTGTTACCCAACTGCAAGATTCCATACCTGATTCCTGGCAGACAGCAGCATTTGGAAAGAGCCCATGGAATTTTCTGGGGGTTACTGAGTGCTCCCATAGCAGGTTTTGGTTTTATGAGCCCACAGGCCACAGGAGAGCATGTGTCCTGTCCTCAGAGGTGGCTCCTGGTGGCCAGGATGTGAGTGGCCAATCAGTCTTTTGCACAAAGGACAGTTTTTTTTTTTAATTTTTTTTAATGTTTTATTTTATTTGTGAGAGAGAGAGAGACAGCTTGAGCAGGGGAGGGTCAGAGAGAGAGGGAGACACAGAATCTGAAGATAGGTTCCAGGCTCTGAGCTGTCAGCACAGAGCCCAACGCGGGGCTCGAACCCACAAACCGTGAGATCATGACCTGAGCCAAAGTCGGACGCTTAACCGACTGAGCCACCCAGGCACCCCACAAAGGACAGTTTTGAGGCGTTGAGCACTAACCAGAAACGATCATCTGGAAAAGTAGAGATGGAGAAAACACCTGTTGGCAGTGGGAACCTAGAACTGATGGAGAGCCTGGCGCCAGCCCCCGTGTGACTCTGTGCCTAGCTGCACCCTGCTGGGTCATTCAGGTTCTTCAGTTGGGCCCAAGGTGAAGCCTGAGAGGCAGCACAGACAGCAGACTCCTCCAGTTGGAGAAGGAGGTCATGGGCTGCTGGCAGAGGCCGGGCTGCATGGAGAATGGCTGGGGGGGAGGTGGCTGTGATGTGTGCCCCAGAGGAGGCATCGGGTCCCGCCGTGGTGAGTGTGATGACACAGCGTGACCAGCAGCACGTGAGGGCGCTATGCAGGACTCTCTCCGCAGGACTCTCTCAACTCCTGTAGGGTTGTGATGGGGAAGGAGGTGACCTGGCTTATCGGTACTGACCTCTGTTTGCTCATGGCGTCCATTACCTTGGGTCCAGCCGGGGGTTTGGTTGTCAGTCTCCATGGCTACCCCACGTGGGCCTCCAGTGATGTCAGTTGTTCAGGGTGGTTCTCCTACTGGAGTTCAGGGACCCACATAACCTCCGGGCTGGCCACGGACAAGGTTCCCCCAGAGCCTGTGTTACACTGGGGTCCCCTTGCCACTCTGCCCACTTCTGGCACCTGTCCCCTGACCCCTTGCCATCCCCAGTCTTCTTGTGTCTGGATTCCCAACAGCATCTCTCACCTGGCCCTTCCTGCTAATTATACTAATTTATGCATGCGTCTTACCAGCTGGGCTGGAGGGTGGGATTCATGTATTTACACAGGAGACAGTGGTCAAGAGTGCCAACTTGGGGGTCAGACTCTGTGACCTTGGGCAGTGTGGACAGCCAACAGTGATACTTTTCCCCTAGGACGAAGGTAAACACTGAAGGAGACGATAGCCATCCCGCACTTGGCAGAGTGCCAGCACGTGGTGAGCAGTCCTAATCGTTAACACTGAGTTAAGCCCTCGTTAGATATTATAGATCAACACTGAGTGTTCTGGTCCAGGGCGGGGTGGATGATTATGGCGTCTAATAGACCAGGCTCAAGTCCTTGGTTATGTCCTTGGACAAGCCACTTGGCCTCCCCGTCTGGTGTGTTAAGTGTGGATCATATGGGTGTCATGGATCTGTTCTTGGTTTTAAGTAAATAACATTTGTAAAATGACCAGGGTGGTGGCTGGCATGATGTGGATCCTCAGTACTCATTTCATTTCTCCTTCCCTGCCTCTTCAGTAACTTGCCACGGTGCTCTGCTCTCAGCCCACCTCGGAAGGGAAAGGGAGCCAATAAAACAGTCACACTAAAATTTCAGTTAATGACGCTGACGAGCGGTTAAATGTAGCCACGGCTGTCCCCCTCCCAGCTCCCAGACCGGGCGCCACTCAGATGCCGGCAGTGGCCGAGCAGATGGCTATTGTAGTGGGCTGGCCTCTGCCACCACACCGTCCCGGAGGCTGGCTCGGTGGCTGCTGGGGCAAACCAGCACCTTTCAGCCCAGAGCGCTGGCAGCGTCCGTCTGCCTGTTTGTTTTTGGCTTAAGACCACAGCTGCTAAGTAGCTGATGCCTTTCCTTTGAACACCGCTTCTTAGCAATTTCCCACCTCATCGTCACTTTGTGTCCCATTAGACTTGAGACTGCCGTCTTCCAGATGGCTTCTTCCCTCCACCCCCCAAAAGCTGGGGGGAGAAGGGAGGTGACTCTCCGAGACATTTGCTTATTTTGGGGTGACGAGCTCTACACCAGGGCTTTCATGTTTTCACCTCTCTCTGGGCTGTTGGCTAGATATGAGCCTTTCTTTTCCAAGACTGGTCTGGGAGAATACAAAATCTTCCTTTTTCTTGAGTACCACTTATGTGTTGGGTCCCAAATAAGACACTACTGCCTTCATGTGCCTTCCATAGCCCGGGTAGGACGGGCATGGGACATTTGTAGCCATTTTTGGTGGGTCCTCACCCTGTTCTACTACACCCTCTTTAAGGGCTGCATCAAAATAGTTCTTTTGTTTGTTTTTTAAACCAAATAATGTGTGTCTTATGGGTTGTAGTGGTTAATCCACTTGGGCTATCGGACCAAGTCTAAATTATTTTGAAGATGGATATTGAAGGGCAACAGCTAAGAGGCTGTCACTTGAGAAGAGGGCAGACGTGTCCTGCCTGGGAAGAGGTCCCAGACTCACTCTTTCCAAAACTGGAGAGGGGTGGCTCTTGGTTTACTTATAGCTGTACCATCTGAGCAAATTGTAGTGAGAGTTATCTAACTGAAAATAACCCAATCTCTGTGGCGTGGGCTGGTACGTTCGTGTGCCTTTTATCAGGGTTCATTTTTAAGTGGGTGGTGGCTTTTCCTAAACATTTTTGCTGTCTGAGAACACGGCCGTGGTCTGAGGAAGGCTCAGTCAGGGATCGAGGTAACGAGACGAGGCTTCTACAGTGCCGTGTAATGGGCAGTGGTCGGGATACAGTAGACGTAGTTCCGGAAGGCTTGTTTGAGTGGTGTTCGGTAACTTGCCATAAAATTCCGCTATTTTAAGTGGACAGTGTAATGACTTCAAGTGAAGTTTGAGTTGTACCACTATTACCGTAGTTCAGTTTTATTTTTTATTTTAATTTTTTTAAGAGAGAGAGGGAGAGAGCGATGCTGGAGCGAGGGAAGGACAGAAACAGAAGATTTTGAGAGAGAGAGAGAGAGAGAAAAAGAGAGAGAGAGAGAATCTTAAGCAGGCTCCACACTTAGTTTGGAGCCCAATGCAGGGCTAAATCCCATGACCCTGGGATCATGATCTGAGCCAAAATCAAGAGCTGGACACTCAACAGACTGAGCCACCCAGGTGCCCCTACCATAGTTCAGTTTTAGAACATTTGTATCCCCTCTCTGTGTGAGCTCCCTCACAAGAGCAGGGGAGAGGCAGAGAGGGAGAGAGAATCCCAAGCGGGCTCCGTGCTGACAGCGCAAATCCTGACGCGGAGCTCAGTGCCACGAACCATGAAATCATGACCTGAGCCGAAATCAAGAGTCAGACCCTTAACCAGCTGAGCCACCCAGGCGCCCCTAATACTTCGTTCCTTTTTACAGCTGCATAACTGGCCACTGTGCAGACATACCACGTCTTGTTTATCCACTCACCAGTAGAGAGTCATTTGGGTTGTTTCCGTGTTCTGGCCGATAACGAGGAATGCTGCTGCAAACATTTGTGTACAAGTTTTGGGCAGACATAGGTTTTTATTTCTCTTGGGTAGAGGCCTAGGGGACTTTTTTTTTTTTAAGTTTACTTATTTTTTGAGAGAGAGAGAGAGTGAGTGAGTGCAGGGGAGCAGCAGAGAGACAGGGAGACGTAGAATCGGAAGCAGGCTCCTGGCTCTGAGCTGTCAGCACAGAGCCCGACTTGGGGCTCGAACCCACAAAGTGTAAGATCATGACCTGAGTTAAGTTGGACACTTAACCAACTGAGCCGCCCAGGGGATGTTTAAAGTCTATGGCCTTAGGCTGGGAATGCAAACTGGTGCAGCCACTCTGGAAAACAGTGTGGAGGTTCCACAAAAAATTAAAAATAGAACTACCCTACGACCTAGCAATTGCCCTACTAGGTATTTATCCAAGGGATACAGGTGTGCTGTTTTGAAGGGACACATGCATCCCAGTGTTTATAGCAGCACTACCAACAATGTCTATTGATGGATGAATGGATAAAGAAGATGTGTGTATACACACACACACACACACATACATACATACATATACACAGACAATGGAGTATTATTTGGCGATCAAAAAGAATGAAATCTTGCCATTTGCAACTACGTGGATGGAACTAGAGGGTATTATGCTAAGCAAAATTAGAGAAAGACAAATATCATAGGACTTCACTCATATGAGGACTCTAAGATACAAAGCATATGAACATAAGGGAAGGGAAGGGGAGCAAAAATAATATAAAAACAGGGAGGGGGACAAAAACATAAGAGACTCTTAAATATGGAGAACAAACAGAGGGTTGCTGGAGGGGTTGTGGGTGGGGGGATGGGCTACATGGGTGAGGGGCGTTAAGGAATCTACTCCTGAAATCATTGTTGCACCATATGCTAACTAACTTGGATGTAAATTAAAAAATAAACAGATTATTTAAAAAAAGGTCTATGACCTTAGGCAAGTCATCTGACTTCCTCAGAGCCTGAGTTTCCCTGCCACAAGTACAGGGATACATGCATCTAACCCACCGGCACTGTGTTTGGCAGAGATACCCAGGGATTGCTGCCAGGCAGCTGAGTCAGAATAGCCATTCAAAGATGTCCCCCTCATCAGAATGCTTTGCCACACCACCCCAGCCTGGATGACTGCTAGCCATCCTCCATGGGAAACCTTCCCAGCAGAAAGACGGGCCGTGGGGAGGAGCAGAAACTCCCCAGATGGCAAAGCAGGAGAGGGACAGTCCCTGCAGAAGGAAACAGGCGCACAGGGCGGCAAGCCAGACATCCGAGAGTGGCATCATCGGGAGGGCTGAGCTGTCATGCAGAATAGGCATGGTGCGGGGTGGGGGTGGGGGCGAGGAACCAGGTATGGATGGTCCCTGGATGATTTATATATCGAGGCTGCTGCTTATAGGCAGTGGCAGAGCTGGTGAGGGTTTTTAAGTGGAGCATTGACCAATTAAATTCAAAAGCATGTAGCCAACGCTTTAAATAAAGGACATTTATTTTGTAATGCCTGGAAATATAGCAGCAGTGGTGACTCACTGAGAATTTTATGGGGATCTTCTTAGCTGTGGCTTTCAGGTTCTGAACCTTCCACCCCTTGTCAGGGGCAGGGCAGACTCTAAGTATTCATTAGGTTTACTTCCTGGAGGATCAGGGGCCAAATGTAGGGATGCTTTTTCAACTGACAGCTGCTGTTAGTGGTCAGAGTGAGAGAGGGAGAATCACTGCTTTGTGGTCCATTCTTTTCTCTGACACCTGAGTGCCAGCTCCTGTCTCGACTGGGCACATTGAAAGTTTATTCAGTGTTGTATGGTTGTTAGAATAAATATTACAGGAAATAAAATTTACTTAAATAAAACTAGTGCTAAGGTACAGAAGATAGAAGAAGGAGAAATTATCGGAAAGGGACTGGAATCGGGTTCTAAAAAAAGTTGAAAAACAGTGTTCTAGTTAATTAAGGAAATTACCTGGGTAGGGCGCCTGGGTGGCTCAGTCAGTTAAGCGTCCAACTTCAGCTCAGGTCATGATCTCACAGTTCATGGGTTCGAGCCCCATACTGGGCTCTGTGCTGACAGCTCAGAGCCTGGAGCCTGCTTCGGAGTCTGTGTCTCCTTCTCTCTCTGCCCCTCCCCTGCTCACACTCTGCCTCTCTCTCAAAAATAAATAAATATTAAAAAATTATATTAAAAAAAAGCAATTACTTGTGAATAAGTAGATCAAATGGCCAAACTACCCAAAGGTGCAAATGTAATGGGCAGTCATGAGTATCTTCCCTCTGTTCATGGATGTTGGCTACTTGGAGGTGTTATAAAGGGAGCAGGGTCTCCTGAGGTCTTGGGGTACACATACACTTAGGTATATATGTGTATAATTTTATATATATACATTTATATATGTGTACACATGCATATTTGTATGTGTGCAAAATATTCCTTCATTCATTTCCTCCACAGGTATGTAAAACTGACATAGGAGAAACGCTCTCAAAATTAGGTTAAGAAATGATGAGAGCAGGGCACCTGGGTAGCTCAGTCAGTTAAGCGTCCAACTTTGGCTCAGGTCATGATCTCGCGGTTCGTCAGTTCGAGCCCCGGATCGGGCTCAGAGCCTGGAGCCTGTTTCGGATTCTGTGTCTCCCCTGCCCGCGCTTTGTCTCTCTCTCTCTCTCTCTCAAAAACAAATAAAGGGTTAAAAAAACTTAAGAAAAATGATGACGAGAGCTAACTGTTGACAAAATTTTCTGAGGACCGTTCCACCAAAATGCAGTACATAAATGAGAAGTGAAGGCTGCTAACAAGAGTTTGTCTGATAAGGCCAGAATGTCAAGGGGGTCTTGTCAAGCCTATTAATGTGACCAGAAGACACAGGTTCGCAGGGAGAGCAGGCTGTGTGCCGGAACCTTCTTGCCCTCCATTTCATCGGTCAGGCCTCCTGAGTCGTGCCTCTGACTCCCTGCTCTGCCTGCCCTTCGGCCTGCATGGCCTCTGCCCTCTTCTCTGGCTCCTGCCCCAGGGCTCCTTCAGATGCCTACATTGGATCTGACCCTGGAGCACCCCCTCCCATTGTTTTCTGCCCTGTGGGGGTTTCTCTTGGGCCTCAGGTCTTCACCCCTGAGCCTCTCACTGGCCGTATCTCCTTGGTATTAGGCAGGGACTCATTTCTATTCAGGGCCTGCTTTCTGTGGATATTGGGGATTTCTTGGCCGGCATCTCCTGTCTGTGAACAGGAGCTGTAAGATGGCTGCCAGCATTTACTCTCAAAATCGTTTTGGGCACGGTTTAATTTGCATAAAGCTTGCACTCCTGATTTTCAGCCAGAGCCCCCCCGCCTCCCTTCCGATCTGCACCCTCAGTTAGCTGACCGCCCAGTACGGCCTTCCTCTCTCTGCTCAGCCAGCACAGGGCCACTCATTCGAATCCGGCTTCATGATTCCACCTGCCCGTCCAAGGATAGGCCCTCGACCCTTTTCTCATTGCAAATCGGATTCTTTCAAACCAGAGTTTAGTACCTCCAGCCTCCTGAGGGCATTCCTGCTGTGGGCTGTGCACGGCCCTCTGCCTGGCACATTATCCGGTGGCAACCTCAGCCACTGTCTCCTTTGCACCATAGGGCAGCCCCATGGTGCAAATGAGCTTCTGTCTCACTCGTCTGTCTTGCCTGGGGACACTAGGCCTAGGAAGGGGAGTGCCTTTGTCCCCTCTGTCCCAGTGAGAAGCCCAGATCTATCTTTCTGATTTACCACACCTCGTCTTATCTCTTAGATCTCTCAAGAAAAGAGGCCACTTCTCTCTACCTTCACAGGCACTTAGGATTTCCTTGGATTAATCAACAGCCTTGACCACCCCCACCTCCGGCCATTTCTCTGTACTGGAGCCAGAATCTCTTCTGAAATACAGCTCTCATGTGGACACTCCCCCTTTGAGAACTCTCCAGTGGCTTCTGTCCCATTATTAAAGTCCAAAGTCCCTAAAGGGACTTGCCAGGTCTCGCACACCCTGGACCCCTGCCCAGGGTTGCCCTGATGGGGACTCTGCCTGTTTTCTGTGTGTCTTGCAAGGCCTGGTCTCCTGCCCTGTTCAGCACAGAGCCTGGTGCACGTTTGAAACACTTTAGGTTGATACTGCTAGAGGTGTGCTGTGTCCACTATATCTGCTTTGCCACTGTTGGCATATTATACTTCTTTTTCTAGGACTTGGACCCTAGTTTCATCATGTTATTATAGAGGTTTATGACTTTTTTTTTTTTTTTAACATCCTTTGAGTGGAAGTGGATTGATTCAGTGGCGCTCCCTTGGTCAGAACTGAACCTCCATTTGGAATCGTGTTCCCATGGAGAAACAGGACCGTGGTTTATTGTACTTCAAGTATCTAGGAAGCCGGTGCTTGGAAAGTGCAGCCTGTATTTGTCTTACTGTTTAAAGGCATCACTGGTTATTTTCCCACCTCGTTGTTCTAACCCCTGCCCCCTCATTTCTTGGAAGAGGAAACCCAAGACACACAATTACAGGGCTTTTCCAGGGCCTCATGACCTTGGTGGAGTGTCCTATGAAAAACCTAAGCGTACGGGTCCTGGCGCCGGAGATCTTTCTCCTACACCACAGCTGTTTCTTGCTGTTTATGCTTCCAAAAGTTGTCGATGTGTGTCTGCCTCGGCCTTGCCCTTGTATCCTTTATGGTTCCCCCCTAACTTAGGACAGGAGCCAGACTGGCTTAGGTGCATAGTCCTTGCATTACAACCCATTTGCTATGACCTCGGTCGGGTCCTTAACTTCTCCAGCCTCAGTTTTCTCATCTGTGGAATGGTCATAACAGCACCTACCCTGCAGGGGTGTGGTGAGGATTAAGGAAAAAGCTCCTTAAATCTCCAGAGGTAGCAGGGACTCTATAAATGTTAATTAACTGTTGCGTTGCCCTTGCTGGGAGTCTCTACTTTTTTTTTTTTTTTTTTTTTTTTTTTTTTTGCAATTCATCATTTGCTGGCTGAATCACATCAGAGATCAGAGGAGTTATTTAACCTTTCTGGGCCTCTGATTCCTTCCCATTTGTAAAATGGAGTTAGTTTAAGTTCCTATCCTGTAGTATTTATTGATCATTTAGTAGAGTAGTATTGAACATGGCCTGGCCATAGGAAGTGTGCTCAGGAAAGGTCTGATTTCTCTGCTGCTCCTATTACTGATTTCTCTTAAAAGTTGTACCCGGGAGGGTCCCAAGACCCTATACTGTAGTCAACTGCACATTTTCTGAAAAATATTTTAAGTATTTTTTTTTTCCTATCAGTGCATGGTCACTATAAAAATAAATTCTCTTTAAAGCACAAAAATTAAAATTTGTAATACCATCTAAATGTAACATTTTTATGGCTATTCTAATTTTTTCCTGTGTATTATGAATCAGTACATCTTCTCCCTGTTGGAATTCTGTGTATTTTTAAAAACATAACTGGAAGAACAGTGCACATACCGCAATAGCTCAGGATCCACAGTGGGTTTTCATTTATGCCTCTGACTTGCTGGGCTCTGTCAAAGGCCTGGGGACTTTGGGGAGGTCTCCACCTCCGTAGCCCTGACTGAATGTGAAAGGCCACCCCTGCCCTCCTGTCACCATGTGCATGGTGACAATATGTGCCTGACTGGTTGATGCTAGAGAAAGCCCGCCGTCCCAAGTTTACATCTATGGGGTCAATTGTTAAAGAACATTAAGGCTTTTTTTAAAAATTAGCTTTATAACAGGGCAACACGAGGGATCTTTGTGGTCATAGATACACAAACCTACACAGGTGATAGAAGTGTTAGATCTTCATATTCACGTGCATGCAAGCTCAGGTGCACACACAGGTGAGCACCAGTTAGTCTGGGGAAATCAGAATCGGAGTCATGGATTGTATCAATGTCAGTGGCCCGTCTGGGATGTAATTTCACAAAATGTTACCACTGTGGGAAACTGGGTACAGGGTATAAGGGATCTCTATTATTTCTTGCATCTGCACCGTGCTTCTCTACATACATAATTAACTACAGTGACCTCGATTCAAAAAATTAGCTTACACAATGTAAGTGTAATTGCTGATTGATATAATCCTGGAGAAAAAAGCAGCTCTGAATGGTGCTCTCTCATGTTAGGGTGACATGGAGTCAGATTAGTTAAGGTGCAGCCCGGTGGCCCCCACCCCAGTCCTAACACCAGGGTCAGCACAGAGGCCTTTTGTGACTGTGGTGGGGGTGTGGAAGGGGGGTCTGTTTCCAGTGACCCGGGAGCCAGTGGGGGGCCTCTTTCATCTTTATCCACACCACCACAGCCCAGCACAGCTGCCCGGCATGAAAACTGACTCCTGTCGGGTCAGAGGAATCTTCACTTAGGGATTTGTCCTGGCCCCGAGCTGATGAACAATTTAGAGCAATTGGAGCCAGACTCCACCTCCATCAAATTAAAGTCTGGTTTAAACCAACCCTTACAGCTCTCCCTTGCTCTTGCTAGTGCGGCAGCTCCCCTGGAGGTGAGGGAAGGGGGGTGCTCGAGGTGAGCCCTTCCTCCCAGCTCTCATCAAGTACTGGGTGGAGGAGACAGCCGGCCGAGGAGCCCCCTCTCCTGGCTCTGGGAGGCCCTGCTGGTAGGGTTTCAGATTTGGAACCAGATTTCGGGTCTCCTTAAGCTAGAAAATCATTCCAACAGATCAGATTCCTCTGAGCCCATTCACGAGGCCGATCTTTACTTGGGTTTAATAAAATATTTAGAGACCTATCACGTTCCAGTCGCAGTATGCCCTTAGCAATGCCACGGAGGTTGGCTGAGTGGTACACTTATTCCAAATGCCTTGCTTGGGCTGCTCCTGAATGTGGGTCATTGTGAGATCTTCACCAAGTCTTCGGCCTTAAGGAATTATCCTTTAGAGTCTTAAGAATTATCTTCTGGAGTCCTAGTTATAAAGAGTTACTATGCCGTTACGTATTACAAAGTGGCAAGTTTAACAATTTTTACACTTGGGTCCTAAACCCATTTACATCCATTCCTTCCTCCACAGAATAAAGCCTGTGCTCCCTTCTTGCTGTTTGTTGAATTGCAAATCGATTCCCTGCCATCGATTTAAAATAAAACAGCCCTGAGATTTTTCCGCAGACTAAAGCGTTCTTTCATCACACGACCTTTTTTCCCGATAGGAGAGCAAGGACGTACAGTCCTAAAGTGGCCTGCATACAGCCTCTTAGGACCGCAGTGAATTACACATATGCTGAAATACAACTCTGTGTGTGTGCGCATGCATATGTGTGTGTAGCAGCAATAGTTAGTCTTTTTGGCGTTGATTAAAAAGACTCTACTACCCTGGTTTTCGTGGTATGGAAACTGGTTGCATAGCCTTAGAATTTAGGAGAGGGGATGGGAGGGGGTCTGCCATCGTGAAATTATCAGCTAAGGTTGTTATTTAATAGTTATACCGCTAGCTGCTTTCTGAAGAATCCCACTCTGTCCATGTGGTTGGGTCTCTGTGGTTCATGAGGTCTAGACCCTGTAGTTTGGATAAGTCACTCATTGGTGGCTGTGCTGCTGACCCATTTCCTTTTGCTGAGTTTAATTTTTTTATGTTTTATTTATTTTTTGAGAGAGAGAGAGAGAGAGCAAGCACGCGCGAGAGCAGGGGAGAGACAGAAAGAGAGGGAGACACAGAATCCGAAGACAGGCTCCAGGCTCTGAGCTGTCAGCACAGAGCCTGACACGGGGCTCGAACCCACAAACTGCAAGATCATGACACGAGCTGAAGTCAACACTCAACCAACTGAGCCACCCAGGTGCCCCTGTTTGCAGAATTTCTATGCAGCCAGTCCCCTTTAAAGTCCAGCGCCTCGTCCTTAGTGTCCCCTGAGTGTGCACATGCACGTGAGTGTGCACACACGTGCACACACGCGCGCGCGCACACACACACACACACACACACACAGTGTCAAAGCCTTGCAGGATTGGAAGTTACCCCCCTCTCAGTCCTCCTTGGAGCTCTTCCCCGGAAGTGAAATCCGGTGGTGCCGAGCACAGCGTGGGTTGAACCAACAACGCTTTGTGCCTGGTCCACAGGCACAATTTGAGGGCCACCTTTTTACTAGGTGGGGCATTTGGCCAGTTTGCGATATCCATAGTTTCATTGCCACTTCTATTTCTTGCAGTCTTATGTGCTGAAAGAGTCGGCCAGATGACTAAGACGTATAATGACATTGATGCTGTGACTCGGCTTCTTGAGGAGGTAAGTGTTTCCGGGGAGGCAAAGAGCCCTTGATGGTGGACTGATTGTGACTTAGATTGAAGAATACATTATGTCTGTCTCAGTGAAGAATTGCCACAACTGGGCCCTCTCAGGGTATAATGCAGTGGCTTTACTTTTCGAACTGGTAGCTGTGTAGGTCTTTGTAGCTGTAACTTTGTACAAGGTATGCTGGGTTTTGGGGCACCTCAGTGGCTCGGTCGGTTAAGTTTCTTCCGACTTTGGCTCAGGTCATGATCTCACAGTTTGTGCGTTCGAGCCCCGTGCCGGGCTCTGTGCTGACAGCTCGGAGCCTGGATCCTGTTTCCGATTCTGTGTGTCCCTCTCTCTCTGCCCCTCCCCTCCTCATGATCTCTCTCTCTCTCAAAAATAAACAAACATTAAAAATATTTTTTAAAAAAAAGGTATGTTGGGTTTTTAAAGGAATGTATTAATGACATTAAAAAATACCATTAATAGCATTACTTGCTAGAATAACCAGTTTAAGATTTTTAAAATAAAAAAAAATTTTTAATGTTTATTTTTGAGAGAAGGAGAGAGTGCACGCAAACGGGAGGGGCAGAGAGAGAGACACACATGCAAAATCTGAAGCAGGCTCCAGGCTCTGAGCTGTCAGCACAGGACCCGGTGTCGGGCTCGAGCTCATAAACCGCAAGATCATGACCAAGCCAAAGCTGGACGCTTAACCGACTGAGCTCCCCAGGCATCCCAAAGTTTAAGATTTTTTAAAAACCCTTCAACTGTATTGCAGCACCATATTTTAAGGGTATCTAAAAATGTCTGAAAAATACATCATTATCCATATCTTTGTATTTTTTTTTAAACTTCCATCAGGTTAAGGGGATAATATGCAGCATAGAAATAATCAAAATCAGCATGGAAAGAAAAATTTAGGAACCTTGCTTAGGATTGGATGAGTTGCTGATATTTTAGAGACTGGTTGTCTCAGTTTCTTCTTAGCATTCTGTTGGCAGTTGAGAACCCCAGTGCTGTGGACGCCTCTACAAACAGATGAGTAGCATATGTGGACCCCCATGCCTAGAATCGGCCAGAACACAGTAGGTTCTTATACGTGTATATTGAGTAAGTGCCCGGCTTTAAATGTCGTCAGGCCTTCATGGCACAGGTGCAAACTTAGACGCTCGTTTCTGCTCTGGAACCTGGATTGACTTTGGGCCATGTTATTACTCATTAGCCCTTCTCCAGGAAAAGAGCAGAATCATGTGGGAAATGCAGAAATCATGGTCATCATCTTCAGCCAGTGGTAGGACAAGGTTGAGACACAGGACCAAGCAGGAATGATGGGACCCAGAGTTTTTAGAGGCATCTTTTTACTCCACTTTTTTTTTTTTTTTTTACTTAAAAAACATTTTTTTAATGTTTATTTTTGAGAGAGAGTGCAGAGGAGGGGCAGAGAGAGAGAGGGAGACACAGAATCTGAAGCAGGCCCCAGGCTCTGAGCTGTTAGCACAGAGCCCGACCTGGGGCTCGAACCCACAAATCGCGAGATCATGACCTGAGCCCAAGTTGGATGCTTAACCGACTGACCCAACCAGGTGCCCTGTTTAACTCATTTTTTATGTCTCTCTTCCCCTGTGTTTGTTCCCATCTGCATATCCAGTTTTCTCATAGCTGCTCTGACGCCTGGACTCTGAATTCCCCCGAATTTCTTAGGGCTCACCCGTCCAGCAGCCCGTTTCCCCCCTTCTCCTGCAGCTGGCCCCCCACTAATGGATTGAGTGTGGGCAGGAGCTGAGACCACTTGGCCACCTGCATGTCACAGCAGTTACCAACTTCTCTGCCCCAAATAAGTGATGTTAGGTTTTGGGCTGTGTGACTGGGCCATTGGCAAGATGTTTTAGGGCACGGGCCTTCTGGTGGCATTCTAGTTATCACCATTGTGGTGGCTGGCATTAGGCACTTGGGGGCTAGCTTGGTTGGCACCAATGACTTTAAAAAAATTTTTTTTTAATGTTTATATTAGAGGGAGAGAGAGAGAGAGAACACGTATGGGGGAGGGGCAGAGAGAGAGGGAGACACAGAATCCAAAGCAGGCTCCAGGCTCTGGGCTGTCAGCACAGAGCCCGACGTGGGGCTCAAACTCCTGAACTTCGAGATGAGCTGAAGTTGGACACTTAACTGAGCCACCCAGGCACCCCATATATATTTTTTTAATGTTTATTTTATTTTTGAGAGAGAGCACAAGGTGTGGAGGGGCAGAGAAAGAGAGAGAGAGAAAGAGGGAGACAAGGATCCGAAGCAGAGCAAGCACAGAGCCCGATGCGGGGCTCAAACTTGCAAACTGTGAGATCATTACCTGAGCCAAAGTTGGAGGAGGCTCAACTGACTGAGCCATCCAGGTGCCCCGGCACCACTGGCTTTTGAAAATCGTTCATCACAGACCATTTCCCACTGTGTCCGTTTCCCCCAACAGTGCCTCGCTGTCCGGACCCCCTTGTATTTCCAGCATCCACTCCTCACCCCACGAACCGTTAGCCATCGGGTCTTCTGAGGGGGCTACGTCTAGACCTTTCTTTTCATTCCAAGGCCACTTGGTGCCTCCAGCCCCCATGGCGTCAGCAGTGAGGTTTTGTGTCTCTCTGCAGCTGCCCCGTCCCAAGCCCACTGACCACTTCGCCCCACCCCCCACACTTGGAGACACTTAGAAGTCCTCGCTGTGGTATCCAAAGCCACACAACAATCATGTTCTGAAACCCCTTCCAGCTTGTCCCCGGGACCTGCCCCATCTTTCCCTGGCTCATGGGGGCCTTTGAAGCTGTCCATCACCACGCCCCAGGTGCTTTGTACCCCCACACCCCCATGAGCCCCGTGAACACAGGAGTCATCCTGCAGTTCGCTTTGTTTTGTTCTGTATTTTTTCTGGGATGCTGCCTCTGTGAGTGTCTACTGCCTGTAGTTCTTGGAGTGCCAGGTGATCCCCCCACAGGGCGAGATTTGTGTTTGCTTGGACGTCTGAGGATGGCTTCGAAGCGGCCTGGGAGCACAGCCCTTCACACCGACACCCAGTGCCAGTACTTCCCACCCCCCAGCCCACCTCCTGAACAGCTGCCACTCCACAGAGAGCGTGCTGTCCTCTTTTTAAAAAGCTGAGTGGTTGGAAAGAATGCTTGTGGGGCACTTTCCTCCAGTGGCTCTGTTGTACCTTCTCGGTTTTATTTTTAGCAGCTCACCATGGCAGTGGTCTGGGCGTCTCTGTGTTTTATTCATAATGCCATTCTTCCCCCTGTCCTGATAAGAACCACTTCTGAGTCACAGCCTTTCCTTGGAACTAGGCGGGTTCCCCGGTTAAAGTCTCCCGGCCTGGGTCACGTGACCATCTTGCTGTTTCGCTTGGCTTGGCTTTGGCTCCTGTTTCCTCTGATCATTTGCTTTGGTTTGCAGGCAGGGGGCTGGGGGCATAGGGGGAGGGCGCGGGGGTTGGGGGTGTGCACAAGATGCCAGAGCCCAGCCTACAAGGCCCAAGGGAGGCTTTTGCTTCTGCCTCCTCGGGGAAGAGGACTCCTGGGGTCGCCTTGGCTTCCTGCCACTGGATTTGCCTTTTGGGGAGGGCTGTTCCAGGGTGTCCCTTAGTCATCCCTTTTATCCTGAGATTGGTGAATGAGATGAATCAGCTGCTCAGCGTGGGAGGCTCGCTGCTCTCCATCCCTAGGGCTGTGTCAGACCGCACAAGTGCCACTGGCACAGGGGCTGAGCCAAGTCACAGTCCTTGTCAGCAAAGCCCAGGCAGGAAGAGGGAGCGAGCAATTGGAACGAGCTACGCTTGGCTGCTTTTCCCCGAGGAGTGAAGGAACTAGCTCTCTTCGTTGTGGATTTCCAAGGGCCTCAGTTATTTATTTGTAACCTGTCATTCTCACTGTCGTTTAAGCCAGGGGCCATAGCCTAGATGTTTTCCTGTTTTTAGAAGTAAACACTTACCGGATGTTGGCTAGTTGTAATAAATAGGAATGCTTTCATTCCTTTGATTCTCCAGAAGAAACCCAACCCGTCTGTCCCCTGAGGAAAGAAAGAACAGCTACTACAATAAATTTATACCTATTGTAACTTTTAGATGAACCGCTTTTAGATAATTAAGTAATCTCTATACCCAACATGGGACTCGAACGTACAACCCTGAGATCAAGAGTCACACGCTCTAGTGACTGAGCCAGCCAGGCGCCCCCCTTAGGTAACTTTTAGGCACCATATAACTTGTTTAATTTTTCCATTTCATCCATAAATATTTTTACCATTATTTCTTCTTCTTCTTTTTTCCCCCAGTAGAGAGTTTTTGTTTATGTCACTATAAAGATTAGATCTTTGGTGTAGATGAGGTGAGGGCCGCCCGGCCCCCAGGGCTGAGGTTTGGGGTGTAACGAGGTGGGGGCAAGGGGCTTCATGGAGCGCACATCCCATTTGTTTTTCTTCCCCTGCCCATCGCTCTTGAGCTCTAGCCTCCGTGCGCCGTGGGAAGCCCTCACCGTCCTTCGGGTGCTCTGGCTGGCCTTGCCCAGCGGACCTTCATAATGATACTTTCTGCTTGACTTGTGTGCCGTGGGGTCTGCACACAGAATGTGGCCCCGGCATACAGAACGCCTGTGCTTGTGGGAACTTGGATGTATGTGGTGTGACGCATGCATGATGGCAGGACAGGGCAGCGACGCCCTGGAGCCGACGGGCATGAAGTGCTGGCCGCATGTTCAGTGTGAGGACTTGTTCTGGCACACGGATGTAATAGACCTGCGTTCGCTTTGTGGAGACCAGGCTTCCCAACGGACACTGGGATTGCGGTTTTAATTGAGGGTTAGCCGGCTGAAACTGCCTGCACAAAATGCTAACTTTGAGTTGGCCTGGAGAGGTAGGTTCCCTTGCTCAGCCCCTTTAGATCCTTTCCCCCAGGGACCAAATAAGTGCACCTGTTGAGCTAAGGTCGCTCCTTGGAAGACGCTGTGACTGGCGTGGATAAGTACACAGAGAGGAGCGTCTCAGGTCATGGGGCAGGGTCACTGGTCCCCTTTGTTCCTTGGCAGGCATGTGAGGAGGCACGGATTGTGGGAATAAGCGGGACGTATTTGTGGCTCTCTTGATGCGGCACGCTGGCTTCTGGTGTGGTGGTGATAGCTGGTTGCAGGTTTCAGGGCTGCGAAGACCAAGAGGAGAGTGACCATCATCTGTGCGAGAGAGAGTGTCAAATCCAGAGTCTTCCCAAACTGTGCTTTGACCTCCAGTGCTCGGCTCATACTTCTGGGAAACTCCCATGAGAAGCAAGGGAAGACATGCTGCTAGTGCATGGAATGATTTGGTGCACATGTGAGAAGTTAGAAGTAAAAGCTGTTTTTTTTTTTAAGTATATCGTACAACTCTGAATCATGATGCTAGAAGACGTTTCCAAGGGTAGCCCCACCTCCCCTCCCCATCTAAGACAAAAACAGATGAAGGAACCAGGTCCGGGGATGTTCAAGCAGAACCCGACCTCTTAGAGTCCTGGAGTAGTTAAACTTGACCAGGACCCGCTGTAAGAAATGCATCTTAGGTTGTGACTTAATACTCACCTATGTAAACACATGACAAGCAAAAGCATAAGCATGAAATTATACCCTTATTACATGGAATGCACTTTGGTATTTCAATTTTGTGCTGTTGAATTTCATTTAAAACAAAATTGCAGGGGCGCCTGGGTGGCTCAGTTGGTTAAGCATCCGACTTTGGCTCGGGTCATAATCTCACAGTTTGTGAGTTCAAGCCCCTCATCGGGCTCTGTGCTGACAGCTCAGAGCCTGGAGCCTGCTTCAGATTCTGTGTCTCCCTCTCTCTCTGACCCTCCCCCGCTTACACTCTGTTTCTCTCTGTCTCTCAAAAATAAACATTAAAAAAATAAAAAAATAAAACAGCAGTTGCCATTACTAAAATGAGTCTCAACCTACTGACGGTTTATAAAAAGCTCATCTGGAGTGTACCTGACCCGTTAGCGGCAGCTGTTGGCATTTGCCTTTGCTGCCTGTTCAGATGGGACACCAATCAGGAGATGATAGGCTTTTGGTTTAATTTTATAAGGAAATTAGTCATGTCAAGAATCAGAGTTGAACTTTCCTGTTAAGTAAGTCACCTGAAGTTACCTGTTGGACCTTTGTTAACACCTTCGGTGTCTGCCCCTTCACTAATGGCACCTCCCTGAGGACACAAGGGACTAGCTTTATAAGGATTTCACAAATACCAGAGCTGCTGCAGAGGAATGGCTTTGGAAACATGTATCTCCGGTAGGAATGGAGACTTGTGCTTATTGGATTTTGAGGGTGTCCCCCATTGCCTGAGGTCTGCGTAGCTCTTGCACGTTATGTGGTTGGAACGCTGCCCTTCTCTGAGCAGGTGTCCCATGCTAGTGTGCGGATGGTGAGTTCTTCATTCCTTTATCATTTCTGAATGCCCTCTCTTGCTCGGTTGACACCAAGCACCCGTGGCTCCTTCAGGAAGCACGGGTGCTTTGAACATCTCTTCTCCCTTTTGCCTTCCGTAGAAAGAGCGGGATTTAGAACTGGCCGCTCGGATCGGCCAGTCGTTGTTGAAGAAGAACAAGACGCTAACCGAGAGGAACGAGCTGCTGGAAGAGCAAGTGGAACACATCAGGGAGGAGGTGAGGAGCTGGCGGCCATGGCTGGGGCCGGGTGGGCTTGGGCTCAGGCCCCCAGAGCTGCCTGCTCCAAGGCAGCCTCCTGCTGCGCCTTCTGGCCATGACCCTCCTCCGGGCGGTGTGGACGGCACCAGCTGGGGTGGGAACAGCCCTCACAGTCCCCTTCTCCCAAGAGTCCAGACCCTCATGTAGGCTGGGAAGGACACTCCACACGTGGCAGGGGTGCACGCAGGCTAAGACAGCAGTGAGCAGAGGATCCTGAGAGGGGTGGGCATGCGCAGGCTGGAGGGGAGCCTGAGGAGGGCTGTGACTGACTGCATGATCTTCCCTACAGTATAACTTCGTGTTTGTAAATCAAACGAAAAAAATAGCCTGTTGTCATGATAGAAACCCTATCATTTCCATGATACGAATCTTGGCCAAAGGTATCAGTGGTCAGGGGTGGGTGTATGAAGGCTTCAGGCTTATCTTAAGGGACTGAGGTTTCAGAGGAGTAGCACTGGTTTCCTGGAAGGTCACGGTGTGGGTAGGAGGAGGAAGTTTCTGCAGAGTCAGACGGTGTCACAAGGCTTAGGAGATAGAGCTGGGCCCTACTTTGTATCTTCTTTTTTTTATGTTTGTTTATTTTTGAGAGAGAGAGAGAGAGAGAGAATGCACAAGCAAGGGAGGGGCAGAGAGAAAGGGAGACAGAATCTGAAGCAGGCTCCAGGCTCCAATCTGTTAAGTGCAGAGGCCGATGCAGGGCTCGAACTCAAGAACCGTGAGATCATGACCAGAGCCGAAGTCGGACCCTCAACCAACTGAGCCACCCAGGTGCCCCTGTAGTTTCTTTTCCATTATTCTGTTCTTTTAACTGGGAATTTTAGCTGCGAGGACTTTCATTTGGTTTTCTTCTCCTGGTTTCTTCTCCCTTTAAAAAAAAATTTTTTTTTAATGTTTATTTTTGAGAGACAGAGACACTGTTCACAGGGGAGGAGCAGAGAGGGAGGGAGACACACAGAATCTGAAGCAAGCTCCAGGCTCCAAGCTGTCAGCACAGAGCCTGACACGGGGCTCAAACTCACAAACTGTGAGATCGTGACCTAAGCTGAAGTCAAAAGCTTAACCGACTGAGTCACCCAGGCACCCCTCTTTTTTTTTTTAACTATTTATTTATTTTTGAGAGAGAGAATCCCAAGCAGGCTCCTCACTGTTAGTGCACAGCCCAACACGGGGCTCGAACCCACAAACCCACAAGAGTCAGCTGCTTTACCGACTGAGCCACCCAGGTGCCCCTCTTCTCCTTTATTTTCTATCAGAGACTTTCTAAGTGGGAAGGGATGCCCTTACTTGTGTCTCTTAGATGTATTTGGACCTTTTCCTCATGAAAGCTGTTCCCAGCTATTGTTGTCTGGGTTTAATAATAGTTTTCACATGGTGAAATAGGTTTGCATCTTTTGAAAGATAAGGCCAAATGTGACTGTGTTTTGGAGAAGTTGACCCCTGCTTTCCTTGCCCCCAGCGGGCATGACCTGACCTCCCCTTCTCTTGGGCATTAAAGCCTGCCAGGTCAGCCTGGTCGGAGCAGAGGAGCGTGCCACCCAGCACCCCGTAACTGGTCACTATTGCCCCTCACCTGCTGCTTCCCCACATCACTGCCCTTGTGTGGGGCTTGGCCTCCTCACTCCGTACAAACAGCGTCCAACTCTTTGGAAGTGGAAATACCTCTTTTTCCTTGGAAAAGCTTTGAATTTGAAAGCTGTAATACGCCCCCCTTTGGCATATCATTAAATTGCCGGTCTAGATATTGAAACTAAAGCTTTGACGCACGTAAAATTTGCTACTCCGTGGAAGTCATAAATACTCAGTTGTGTAGGAAAGCCGAAATCAACCATAGACCTCACGTCAGATTAGAAACAAGGAAGAATTAAAACTTCATTCTAATTCTCGCTTAGAGCAGTCGCTCCCTGTTCCTCAGTACCAAGTGGTAAAAGGGCACGTGAAAACTTTAAGGCACAGGTTTGTGTGTTTTAAATGTCAGGTATAAATCAGGTGATTTGTAACAGCTGCCTTAGCAGAATCCGTGTGGCCATGTCCTGATGTCTGCCTCTGTTCTCCTGTAGCTGAAATTGCAAATTTGTGACCCTGGAGTACAGAGCAAGGCCTGGGTAGGCTTGGCCAGGAGCCCTGTGAGGGTGTAGCCATCACAGGGTGGGGCTATGAGGGGTGCCAAGGGTGGACAGACTGCTTACCCAGAGCCGGCATCGCCAGGGTCCCGTCCGGGGGGACGGGCATTTGGTTCCAGCAGAAGTGAATGGCCTCTTTTTTTCATTTGGTAACAGGATCTTTTTCTCTGGCCATTTGCCCAGCTGGTCGTCTGGCTACTTGCAAAACCCATATGCTGCCTTGCCCACCCCCCGCCCCCGAATATCATTCTAGAACCTTCTAGTCCCCTCCCACCTCCTCTCTGAACCAATGTAAACATCATAAATTTAGGCAGAGGGCTTTCTGTCCAAAAAATAATGGACCGTATTTTTCTTAAATGGGGTCAAACACAACCTCTTTTCTTTGACAAGTGCAAAATCCTTGACACGCCTTCACTTTTGGTAAGGAACGAAACGTTGTCGCCCAGCAGCAAGTGTCGGAACAGGACGGGGGCATTGTCCGAGATTGGGGATGAATGGGAGCCCCCGCTGTGTCTGTGCAGGTGTCTCAGCTCCGGCACGAGTTGTCCATGAAGGATGAGCTCCTGCAGTTCTACACGAGCGCCGCCGAGGAGAGCGAGCCCGAGTCCGTGTGCTCCACCCCGTAAGTCTGTGCAGCCGGGGCAGGCAGCTGCCGGTTGTCAGGCCCCTGGACTTGCCTAAGCAGGGTCGCTGCACCGGCCGCAAAGGTCAGCCGCTCCCAGCCTTCCCTGGACCAAGCACCTCCCCGCACCTCAGACAGATTGGTTGTGCTATTTTAGCAGGACATTTAGCCATGTTGAGTGGTCTGGCCTGGCCGTGGGCCCGGCAGGTAGAGGAGGATGCCGGGTTCTGGAGCTAGAAATGCTGTGTGGGCCCCTGGGCAGAAGGTGTGCGGTCTTCTCTGGAGTCAGCAGAGCCTCACGTCGGGAACATGAACTCTGGAGCCCCGTGGCCCGAGTTCAGACCTTGGCTTACAAACTGTGTGCTCTTGGCCACGTTACATAGCCACTTTGCTTGCTTCCGCATTTGTAAAATGGAGAGACTGATAGTACTTAGTTTGTAGGGTTATGAGCATATTAGAGTAGGGAAAACTGTTCTAGGCACATAGAAGTGCGTTACAAATATTAAATAGACTTGCAGGTGTTGGAATTGTGTAGGCTTCAAAGAGCTGATCCCTCTGAACTCTGAGGCCATGAGGCAACTGCCAGTGGTGGACAGAGGATTGGGATGTGGATCCTGAGGGGTGGCGAGCCTGTGTGCCGGTGGGTGCTGCTTTCCTGGGGGTCACCGTCACACCTGCGTGTTTCACGATCACTCGTTTGAAGAGCCCTGTGGTTTGCCAGGTGCGGGGAACAAATGTCTCTCCCTAGAGTTAGCCCGCACTCTCTCCCCCAGGTTGAAGAGGAATGAGTCATCCTCCTCCGTGCAGAACTACTTTCATCTGGATTCCCTTCAGAAGAAGCTGAAGGACCTCGAGGAGGAGAACGTCGTGCTCCGATCTGAGGTGAAGCGCGTGCCCCCTGCCCCCGTCCCCTCCGCAGGGTGGTGGCCCCCTTCGCCTTACCTGGCGGGAACTGCCGTGGCTACAGCGCCATTCTCAGAGGCAACAGTCCGTGGGAGAGCCGCCTGCGCTCGGTGCCCATCTGCACCCAGTGCCCGACAGGCGTGCCATGTCTGTGTGCTGGGCATTGGCCCCAGGGGAGCACACGCCCGTCCAGGTGGGATCCTCAGGGTGGGCTAGAGTGGTGAGCCCCTCCTCCGGCTCGGGCAGGTCTCCCTTGGTGGGGACGGGGACTTCTCCGTGCGCCCTCCAGCTCTGGCATGGAAGTGATGTGGACCCAAGTGTGAAAGCCTCATTTCCAGGTTGCTGCAGGTCAGAGATGCTCCGAGGAAATAGCACATGAGAACTTGGAGACCTATTTCCTAGACGATTAAAAAGGTAGAGTCGAGGCGACTTGGGAACTCAGGCTTTTGAGTATTTCTGACTGGCTAGTCGTTGTGCCAGACATTTTGCCCGTGTTCTTTTCTTCAAATTTCACAGCCAGGCCGGAAGCTGGTTACTTTGCTTTTTGTTTACAGTGAGAAAACCAGGACCCAGGCTGCTAAGTGTTTGATTTGCTAACATGGTGCAAGGCAGTGAATGACAAAGCCAGGATTTGGGAGGCTCTGTGACTCTGAACCCCCTGTAACTTCCCTTCAACCCACTGCCCCTACCTGGAAACACTGATACATGCAAGTTTAGTACTTTTTGTCTTAATTCAGTGAGTTTATTCTCTCTAGCCAGAGGTGTGGCTAGTCAAGTTAGGGCTACAAGCCCACCTGAGCTAGCCCAGGGATCCCTGAAACCCCTCCAGTAGGGCAGACCACCTTGAACTTGCCCACGTGTTGGAAAGAGCCTCATGTCTTGGCCAAATGGGGCTCTTCACGGGGAAAGGGTGATGTTCTCTTAGACCATACATCTTGTAGTCCTCATTTGCTGGTGGGAAACACAAGCCCAGAGCAACCAAGAGGGTTGTGAAAGCTTTCTCTGCCAGCCAGTGGCTGAGCCAAGATGACGGCCCAGAGTTTTCCATTCCAGTACCCACCCCAGGTAGAGGCTCCAGTCCTGGGCACACGGTAATCCGGCCCTGTGTCAGAATGCTCACCTAAAGCAAGAGGGAATCCAGTCCCAGCTACAGGTTCCCCCTCATTTCAGGAGTAGAGTGTCTCCTTGGGGTCCGGCGGCTCAGAGGTACCTTTTTTCTACCTGGGATATTTTCCTTAGACCTTTGGATCTCTCTTTTCCCACTTTTCAGCCTAGAGCAGGTGCTCCCGAGTCCTGGGATAGCTCTCGGGTCTCTGAATACTGATGCTTTCGTATTGTACCTTGTTTTTACTAAGCTGAATACAGTAGCTCAAACTCCAACTCAGACCTCATAGGACGGTGCCTCACATAAAACAGGTATATGACAAGTGTGAGCCATTCCTGTGGGCATCCGTAGAACACCCGTGGCAGACAGAGCTGAGTCCTAGACACTGTTGGGGTCACGAAGGGGTCTGTGTCTGCGGTCTGGGACAGACGCAAACGAATAGACATTGACACAAGGGTGGCCCGTGTAGTGCATATTGTGGTGCCCTCTGGTGGTACACCGTTTTCAGTGCTGCAGCTGTGATCGTCCCAGATTCCTGAACTCAGCAGGGCATTCTTATGGACTTTCTGGATTTGAGGGTATTAATGTATGACAGGTGGGGAGATGGTGGAAGGCAGCGTCCCAAACCCAGGTTAATCCTTGCTCCATGCCTCGGCCTTGCCCACCCCACCAGTCCAGATGTGAATGTGGGACCTCTGACCTGAGCCTTGTCTGCAGGCCTGCCAGCTGAAGACGGAGACCATCACCTATGAAGAGAAGGAGCAGCAGCTAGTCAACGACTGTGTGAAGGAGCTGAGTATGTCCTGGCCCTCGTGCTCCACCCCACCCCCTCTTTTTTACTTCCTGCATCTCCCATCATTGTGACTAGGCAGATGTGCATCAACCTTGAGAAAGTACCATCTCCCTGCCAGCCTGGGCTCAGTAGCATTTTTCTTAAAACTAGAGGCACCCCTCACTGTGATTCATGAGAAATTGGGTGCTAGGTTGCCAGCCATACATTGTCTTAATTTCTCTTCTCACGAAGACAGATGTCTGATTTCATTGTTGGCTTTCTACTGGAATACTGGAGTTAGGTGATGCCTGAGTTAAGCCCAGTTATAGAGTTCCGGTGTTAATGTGCAGAAACTGGTTTCTCGTGACTGATGTGCAAAAGTTGAGGCCAGAGTTCTCCACTTTGCAAACAAGCACTTCCCCGCCCTCTCCATTATAGTTTGCAAGTGAAGACAAAAGGGCAAACAGTAGTTTGAGTTTCAGCAAAACACTCAATAGATGAAACACACCCTGTGTTCACATCTAGTAAAATGAGTTATTGACTCTGAATATGGTTTGAGAACACCCAAGGGAATTACACTGTGAAGGTAGCAGTTCCTTCTAGAATGGGGGGACAGCAGGGGTTCCTGTATGGATCTATTCATGCATGACGGTGAGGATTCGGGCAGATGCTCCTCAGTTTGGTGTGGCATCTCCTGCCTGACTCCCAAAGCCTGATTTCCTCTGGGGAGGCGGCTGTGGTCAGTGGGGTTAGGCCCCCACACCAGGCCCGGGAGCCACACCTGGGGGCCACCCAGACTGAGCCGGGACAGGAAAATGGGCACTGTTCCTTCCTTCCTCTGTGTTCTCTCCACTCTTCCCCTTGCCTTGTAACAGAGACGCTTTTTCTGGTGCAAGCTACAAAGAGACTGTTCTCTCTGGGTCTGACTTCCTCCGGTGGTTGTTATTTCTTGATTAAAGGGGACGCCAATGTGCAGATTGCCAGTATCTCAGAGGAGCTGGCCAAGAAGACCGAGGATGCTGCCCGCCAGCAAGAGGAGATCACACACCTGCTGTCACAGATAGTTGACTTGCAGAAGAAGGCCAAAGCTGTAAGCCTTCCGTTTCTCAGGCCGGTGCAGATGGCATTTGCACCTGAAGATGGTGCCCTTTAGTTTCATACTTTAGGATTTTGTGCTGACCCTTTGGAGAAAAAGGCTTAGCAGATCTAATAGGACAAAGCTGGTTGTCCTGAACTGGGGAGGGGATCCTATCATTACCACTTACCTCCTAAAAAGGATCTGCACGTTAATAGAATGTGTTGAGAAAGGTGCTTTCGATAGGGAGTTTTGGAATTTAACATTCTAATTTTCTAGTACAGTGTTTATTTACTCTTACACAGTGCACCCCTTGTGTTCTGTGGCAGAACAATATCCCCTTTTTGATTTAAGTTGGAGTTGAAGTTGAAGTTTCCCGGGTCAGGCCCTTGCTAGAAGCAAGGCGAGGTGAGGTGCATCTGGAGAGGGGCCTTGGCTGTGAATGTAGGGGTGGGGTGGGCTCTAGAGCATGACTGCGGGTGTGGGAAAGACTGCTTTCAAAATTATACAGAAGGAGGACGAAATGTTCACCCTGGCACAAAAGTCTCCTTATAGAAATGTGAGAGGATCGTCACAGATCAGCTAATAAGAGGAGAACAGGGAGACGCTTCCAAGTCTCTCACACGAGCAGCTGACTGGCCCCTTTCGTGTTGCAGTGCGCCGTGGAAAATGAAGAGCTGGTCCAGCACCTGGGGGCGGCTAAGGATGCCCAGCGGCAGCTCACGGCCGAGGTGAGCGGCTCTCCCTTCACCAGGCCCAGCCCAGTTCTCGGCCAGCCCCTTCCCAGGCTGGGGGTCACCAGCCATTTGTATTCTGAATTGAAAGTCATCCGGACTGGGCCGTTCGTGCTCACACTGTTACGGCCGTGAGCACCTGGGACGCCGGCCCCGCACGGCCCGCTCCTGCTGCGTGTTTCCGTAAGAGAAATGACACGTTGCTCAGCACATAAAGGAGCCCGTTGAGAGATGTGGCTCGAAACGAGGGTGTGACGACCTGCTCTCCCATTCGTGTAAAGATGCTGTTTTAAGATAATTTTAAAAATTTTTTTTAATTTTTCAGTTTTTTCAATGTTTTTATTTGAGTAGAGTTGGCACACCCTGTTAGAGTCGTTTCAGGTGTACAGCACCGTGATTCAGCACCTCTTCTCAGCACGGTGTAGCCGCATCTGTCACTGTGCGGCGCTGTTGCAGTACCATTGGCTGTGTCCCCTGTCTGTGCCTTTCATCCCCATGACTCCACATTCCGTAACGGGAAGCCGGGGATCTCAGTTGCCCGGTGTTAGAATGTGGGGGGTTTCTGAGCCCATCAGCACACCCCCGGGGTGGAAGCCAGACCTTGCAGGCTCTTAGTGTCCAGCGTCGGGGGCAGCAGGCAGCCTGTCCCTGACCCTGCACGCCTCCCCGCTGTTCTGCAGCTGCGTGAGCTGGAGGACAAGTACGCGGAGTGCATGGAGATGCTCCATGAGGCGCAGGAGGAGCTCAAGAACCTCCGGAACAAGACCGTGCCCAACACCACGTCCCGCCGCTACCACTCCCTGGGCCTGTTCCCCATGGTGAGTGCCCGCTGGCTCCGCCCCCCCCCTGCCTCCCACCCAGCAGGGCGCAAGGGTGCCCCTGGTAGGGAGGCCGGCTCTGGAGTGAAGTCATTGCAGGAAGCTTCTTGTCCAGCAGCGTGGCTCTAGATGCGAGTTAGGGGCTTGTGTGCCCAGCCGGTGGCTCCGTGACTACGTGAGGCAGGCTGATTCTTCCTTTCCCAGCCCTCTGACTCCGTCACCTTTTCCTTCTCTTGTCCTTAACTGGTAAACTTCATAGGAACCTCAGATGCTTGGAAGATGTTATTCATACATCATTATTTACCTGACCTTGTTAGAGTATGTGCTATTTTGGCCTCACCGTGCATTCCAGAATTCTTAAATTGCCCATACAGTTCTGCTGGTTTATTCTAGGTTTTTTTAAAAAAATTTTTATTTATTTATTTTTTTTTGAGAGAAAAGAGAGAGAAAGAGAGGGAGAGAGGATGTGAATAGGGGACGGGCAGAGAGAGGGAGACGCTGACTCCGAAGCAGGCTCCAGGCTCTGAGCTTTCAGCACAGAGCCCGACATGGGGCTCAAACTCACAAACCGCAAGATGAAGTCGGACGCTTAACTGACTGAGCCACCCAGGCGCCCCTCTTTCTAGGCTTATTAGTCATTGTCTTGATGGTTTTTAGTATCTGTGATCTGTAAAAAGATCTCTCTCCACTAGGAGCTATGTTTACATTTCTACAAAATGATTTCCCCACAGTTTTCTTTCTTAGCTCTGGCCTCATCTCTTTCATGTTTGGGCTTTGAGGAAACACGGTGGAGAAGCGGTTTTCCGAATTGGCCCCTCCCTGTTGGGCACTTCCCTGTACTCTGGTGAGCTTTCTCATTGTACCTTCTGTCAGATGAAAGCCCCTTGAAGGTGGGGACCGTATCTTATTTGCTCCTTTCCTCCTTTCCTCTGTCAAATAGTCTTTTCTCCGCACTGTGCTTGACGTGTTGTAGAAGTGTAGATGCTTAGCAGATACTGGGTTTGGGTGGGTGGGTAGATAGACTGAAGAATGAACTGCCAAGAACTTTTATATGCAGGCCCTATTTCCATGGTTTGATGAAATACCATAGTCTCTTTGAGGAGAGAACTTTTGAGAGAAATACTCCAGAATGAGATACGAGTAGATGGTGGCTTCAGTGTTTGTGCAACTCGGTCCCTTCCGAATTTGGCCTTTCCTTGGGGCTCTTTCCCTTCACACCCACTCCCTGTTGCTGACTCTGGCTACCCCCAACCCCTGTTGTCTGGCCCACGTTGCCTAAATCACGATCTCTTTTCTTTTGTTTACATATATCAAAATCAGGCTTGAACGATCTCTCTCTCAGCTTGATTGAAATTTAATGAAACCAAAACAAAAGAAATATAACACAGCTTTCCAAGGAGCAGATCAGTGATCTAGTGTGTCCAGGAATCCCGGTCACGGCATTTAAGAACATTCCGTGCCCCAGATTCCTTGTTCTAATGCTGATGACACTCAGCTCAAAGACTGTCCTATGTGGCAATGTACATTCTCCTGCCTCAGTTTCCCTCCTTCCTGGCTTCCCATCTTGGCATGGTGACTTCTGGGGACATCGTATTTCCCATGTACTTAGGATTTGCTCCACAGCATTCCCCACCCACAGGGACAGACCTGTATTTTAAAATGAAGCCATGACATAGCAAAGTCCAATAGCAAAAAATCTGTATTTGGGTTTCTTCAGCAGAGATCCTCAGCTTCTGTTTGCCTTTTTCTGTAGCTGTTGGCACAGCTCAGTTTTTTGAAGATGGCTATTTTTAACATGCACTGTGTATTAAAGGTATTTAAGGCAAAGTGAGTGGTGCCACGCCTGTGTTTCTGGAGCAGAATACCAGATCTGCCCCTCTCACTCCCAGCCTAACTGCTGGTGGAACAGTGAGTAGCAGTTTCTGCCTGTGGAGTACGTTCCCAACTCCTGCCCTGTGATTCCCACACAGGACTCAGGGGGCCCATGAACTTGTGAGAAGGTCATGACTTTTATTTGCATTCATCCCCAGTCATTCCCTTCTCATATGAAGGTAGGCAGCAAGCCTCAGCAATATGAGCACCCCGTGGCGCTGTCACCAGTTGAAATCGTAGCTGCTTTCATGGCACATTTCGGTTGTAAATGTCTCAAAATCCCGTTCGTGCTGAGCTCAGCCTCAGAAGCCAGATCCTGTGTGTCACTGTTTCATGCTCATCATTGGTAACATTCTAGTAACAAGTCCAATACATCTGGCTTCCTTTTTGTCCTAATTATTTTATTCACTTATAAATATTATTCTGAGAAGGGGTCCACGGCTTCCCCAGACTGCTAGATGGGATCATGACCAAAGTCACAGAGCCTGTTTGCGACTTCCTCCCAGCATCGCCTTCAGATTGGTAGTGTGGTATCTTATCTCTTCCTAAGTTGTATGAAGTCCCTTTCCTCATGCAGAGCTCTGAACATGATCTCTGTGGTGAATTACAGCAGTAAGAAGAGTGAACTGGGGGCCTCCTGGGTGGTTCAGTCGGTTAAGCGTCAGACTTTGGCTCAGGTCATGATCTTACAGCTTATGAGTTCAAGCCCCATGTCAGGCTCTGTGCTGACAGCTCAGAGCCTGGAACCTGCTTTGGATCCTGTGTCTCCCTCTCTCTCTCTGCCCCTCCCCTGCTCACATTCTGTCTCCCTTGGTCTCTCAAAAATAAATAAACATTGGGGAAAAAATTTTAAAAAAAGTAAACTGGGGGATACTTGGAAGGCTCAGTTGGTTGAGTGTCAGACTCTTGATTTCAGCTCAGGTCATGATCTCAAGGTTGTGACATCGAGCCCCGTGTCGGCCTCCACCCTGGGCATGGGGCCTACTTGGGATTCTCTTTCTCTCCCTCTGTCCCTCGCCTGTATGTGCGTTCTCTCTAAAATAAATACAGGAATGAATGAATGAATGAATGAATGAAAAGCAAACTGGCTTTATAAAACGTCCTATTCACCCAGGGAACCCTTTTACAACATGGGTCATGTTAAATGCCAATCTGTGAGTAATAATTACTAAATAAAATTGCCCATTTATGAATAGGGATTGAAAACAAGCCCACTTACCCTTTTTTGACCCAGTTTCTCCTGACCCCTGTCACGTCTCCCCACTTGGTTCCAGCTTCCAGACTGCAGCATCCCTCCCTGACTGTGGGGCTTGGAAGGGGACACCTTGGAGTCCTCCTGCTCTGTCTGCTGGGAAGCCATTGGCCACACGTGGCCATGCAAATTTAAATCCACTGAAATTAGCACAGTAAATTCAGGTTCTCAGTCACACTGGCCATGTTTCAAGTGCTCAATAGCCACCTGCGGCCGATGGCACCCACTGTGGACAGTGCAGAAAGCACATTCCTACCATTGCAGGAAATCTGTCGGTTAGCATGGACTTAGCCCTTCCCTTCAGGCTGTCCTAGGCAGTGTTCTCCTCTGAGACCTCAGCAGGTGCTTTTCTGCACGCACCTGGTCCTCCGGCTGGCACCTGCCTGCGTCAGCGTGTGGGATTGCTTGTCAGGAGTGGCGGGTGGCTCAGGGAGAAGTTGGGTCCCAGCTTGGGGCCTGGCCCATCCGGGGAGTGAGAAGTGCTCCGTGCCAGGCCTTCCCCCGACCCACAAGATTCACGGCCTAGTTGGAGAAAGATCTAAGTGGACTCACTGCTGAGGGAACTCGCAGGGACTTCATGTGTTTGGTGCCTTTTGGGGGGAGGAATGAAGGATTACTAGTGGAAACGAGATGTGAGCTGGTTGTTAGAGGTAGGGGGGCAAGGGGTCGTTGGTGGGGAGAGGGACTTTTCTTGCAGGGGGTAGAGGGCCGTGAGAGCAGAGGCTCAGATGACAGTGCTCACGACTCAGGTCCCCTCCTCCAAAAGTTCCCCGCCTCTCCTTGCGGGCAGAGTCACAGCTCTGTGACTTGGCCCAGGGAACATGGGGTCTGCTCTCAGACCCTTAGCTGCACGGGAGCGCAGGGGCTTAACGTCCAGTGCCCAGTGGGAACTGCTCCGTCTAGGACCTGCCGTGGGGCTTGCTCAGTCTGGGTTTCCAGCAGTGACGAATGCCGTCAGCCGTGTGTCATGGGTAGTTTGCAGGCTTCTGAGACCTCGGTTGACACTCCTGTGGCTAGCCAGCCGTGCGTCTCTTTTAGAGACAGAGTGCTTGGATTACTGTGTGCTCAGTGTGTTTTCTGCCTTTTCTCAGGACTCCTTGGCAGCAGAGATCGAGGGAACGATGCGCAAGGAGCTGCAGTTGGAAGAGCCTGAGTCTCCAGACATCGCGTATGGCCTTGGTTCTGTTTCCCAGAGAGCCTGCCTCGTGTCCATGGTCATCAGAACTAGTGACCTTTGGGCCTCATACCACCACCAGTGACTGCTGTGGTCCCTTCACAGATTTGGGTCCAGATTAAGGAAGAGAAGAGAACACAGCTGATAATAGCTCCCAGTTCTTCTTACTAGGTTTTAAAGATAGGTTTTGAACTAGAAAGTTGAGTAAGGAGAGAGATGTTTCCTATCTCTGTTAACACGGACTCCTTCTTGACACCAGCACTTGTTTTTATCATTCCTTTCTGTGAAAAACAGTACTTTAAACATTTTTAGTGTCAGAAAAAGAAGAATGGGATGCAGTAGGAGGGCTCTTTAAGGGGTGCACAGGCTTCCGCTTCCTTTCTGGATACGTTCAGGGATATTGGCCTCTACCAGCTCTCTTCCTAACGTGCGCTCTTGGCACTAGGCCTGGCCTGACGTGTTTCTAAGGAACCTGTGGATCTGATTTCATTGTGTATTTTCTGTACCCGAAGCCTGCAGCCAGAACTGAAATGGGGTCCTGGGAGCGACCACAGTCCCTGAGCCTCGGTGCATGTATGGAGCCCTCTGCATCCCAGAAGGAAGTGGCCCTGACAGCAACATGGCTACCCTTGTCTCCTTAAAAAGAAACAGTTATGCTCTTAGAAATAGCGGTTGCTAAAAAAATATTAATCTGGTGTTTATCATCACCTTACAGAAGTTTTGAAGACTCACTTTATCTTCTTTTTAATATATATGAATGACCAACAAATACTCCTTCTATAGATCTTTCTGGAGCCCTGTTATGTGCCGGGCAGTGAACACTGCTCTCTTGGACTTTACATTCTAGTGACCACCATGAAAGAGGAAAAGTATCTTGGAGACAGAAGCCCTCCTTAAGTATTTATATTTGTGGGTTAACCCTAAGGGAGAAAAAAGGAGCAGTATCTTGCTAGCATCACCTTTAGGACACAATCATGTATTAGAGCCCTGAATCCAGGGGGCATGGAGTCTCTCAAGTTCCAGCCAACATCCTAAGAAACACTGAAGGCCCGGATGCCAGGTTGCTTGGGGGCTCACATGGGCCAGCTGCCTTTCGGCTCCTCAGATGGTAGTTTGGGGAAGGTTGGACTCCAGTCATTCCTGCATTTGTTTATTCATGAATCATGCTGTGCATTCCCCCCAGTCACCAGAAGCGAGTCTTTGAGACGGTGAGGAACATCAACCAGGTCGTGAAGCAGAGGTCTCTGACCCCGTCCCCCATGAACATCCCCGGCTCCAACCAGTCCTCAGCCATGAACTCCCTCCTGTCCAGCTGCGTCAGCACCCCGCGGTCTAGCTTCTATGGCAGTGACGTTGGCAACGTGGTCCTGGACAACAAGACCAACAGCATCATCCTGGAAGCAGAGTCCACCGACCTAGGGTGAGCCAGCCCGCAGATTTTATCCGGCTGCTTTGGATAAACAGTGTGTTTCGAGTAGAAGTTCAGTCATCAGAAGAGGGAGGCTGATAGAGAGTCACCTGAAAAGTCTAGACCTTTAAGTGTATTAATCTGGCTTAACAACGCTCTGCATTTACATTCGTTCTTGATTCTGGTATTTTCAGCAGCTTAAAGAGGTACAACAGGAAGTCTGCTGCTCTGTCACATGCTGAAGGGGAGGGTAAATGAGTATTTTTTCTGCTAATCTTCACTGTTGGGCTGCAGAACAGACATAGGTTTCATGAGCCCTTTGGTAGCTTGAATGTTTGAAAGGTAGAGGAGGACTCAGGCTGTCCCCTGGCCAGAACCTAGTTTACTCTGGAAGGTGGGATGCTGTACCTCCTCCAAAGTGTCAGTCACCCACCTCATGTCCGTAGGGTGGGGCTTCCTCAGCAGTGGGCAGTCCTTCTTGGTCCTACAGCCCTGCAGACACACCCCTGCGCGCGCGCGCACACACACACACACACACACACACACCCCACCCCCCACCCCCCACCCCCCACCCCCCACCCGCTGTGTTGCGCACTCTGCTTAATCAGGACAGCTCTTTTAATTCAAGATGAACCAGTGGTCCTTCTGGTAACTGGGACCTTCAGCCTGAAGAAGTCTTCTTCCTAAGGGCTCATGAGGGAGATGTTTATAGCAACGGGATTTTTTTATGTAGTATTTGCAAATTTTCATTACACCTTAGTGGTCCCTCTCTACCTCCCAAAACACCCACCAGAGGGCACTAGCTCTTCTGGGCAGTCGTTTACGTCCCCATTTTTGCCTAAGTTTCAGCTGCTTGCCCTGTTGGCTGCCCTATCCATCCTGCGGCCACTCCGACCTTTGCACCCCGGTGCACCCGGCGGTAAGGCCGTCCTTGCAACGTGCACCTTGCACTGCGCCCGCTGCGGGGTGCTCCACGCTCAGCCCCACCTCCCTCCTTTTGCAGGAACGACGAGCGGACCAAGAAGCCCGGGACGCCGGGCACCCCCGGCTCCCACGACCTGGAGACGGCGCTTCGGCGGCTGTCCCTCCGCCGGGAGAACTACCTCTCGGAGCGGAGGTTCTTCGAGGAGGAGCAGGAGCGGAAGCTCCGGGAGCTGGCGGAGAAGGGCGAGCTGCTCAGCGGCTCCCTCACGCCCACAGAGAGCATCATGTCCCTCGGCACCCACTCCCGCTTCTCCGAGTTCACCGGCTTCTCGGGCATGTCCTTCAGCAGCCGCTCCTACCTGCCCGAGAAACTGCAGATCGTGAAGCCGCTGGAAGGTGATCACCGCGGGCCTCGGCCCCTCTCCACCCTCCTCAGCGACCGCCTGTGGTCCCTGATCCACCACCGGCAAGCGGGCAGCCTCTGTAACACCTACTCCTTTTTCTTCCGAGACAGCCTCCCGCGCTGCTGGTTTGAGTTCCTCTGACGGCGGCGCCCCGCTCGGGCCCGGGGCAGGTGTGGGGGTGCGCGCGCAGGCCGGGCTGGCCTTGGCCGTCGAGGCCAAAGACGGAACCAGCGTTTACTCGACGCTGGTTTCCGAGTCCTCTCGCCTTTGCATTTAGAACCTTAGAAGGAAACCTCTTTTGGGAGGCCGAGGCCCTGCTAAAGTGCCGAAAAATTAATCCGGTCACGCCTGGGGTCCGAGAAGCGCGGGGAATGAATGAATGCTTTGGCCTCAGAAACGTTGGTGCCAGGGAGGGACGCAGAGCAGCGCAGGAAGTAGGGTTTTTTTTAGTAATCACGTGAAAGCGATTTGCAGTTTGTGGGCTCACACGTGTTGCTTCGATCTTCAAGGGAAGAGGGTGTGACTTTCTCCCCAATGCGGTGTGTTCTGAGCCAGGCTCCTGCACCTCTAGAACTGGGAGGGGGAGGGGGGTCATGGAGGTGAGTGAGTTCGCGACTCCTTAAGACTGCCTTTCCCAGGGGCGATTTACTTTTTAGTTCCAGGGGCGCCCCAGATGATTAAACTGGCAGATTTCACCTTTTTTCTTTCTTTTGTCCTCTAGGCATTAGAAAGTGCCCTACCTTTACTTACCACTACCCCGGCAAGAGCCACCAAGTGTTGGTATTTTTCATTTTTGATTTCTTTGGTTTGGAAGCCCATGTGAGTTTGAGAGGGTGTGTTAGAGGGTGTTCTGTATTACATTTCTTTTTCTTTCTTTTTTTTTGTTTTTATATTTATTTATTTTTGAGAGACAGAGACAGAGCACAAGTTGGGGAGGGGTAGAGAGAGAGAGGGAGACACAGAATCTGGAAGCAGGCTCCAGGCTCTGAGCTGTCAGCACAGAGCCCAATGTGGGGCTCGAACTCACAAACTGTGAGATCATGACCTGAGCCGAAGTCTGTCACTTAACCGACAGAGCCACCCAGGCACCCCTGTATTACGTTTCTGATACAAAGCCTGATCAGAATCTGGGTGAGGCTGTATTTATCACTTTAGACCTATATGCTTAAGGAGTCATTTTAGACATATATTCTCCATTGCCACCCCCACTACTTAATACCACAGATATACTATTAATGTACTATACGTATATCTCTGCTCTCTGCCTAAAAAGATTAGGATTCTTTTCACCCCATAAGAGCCCATTTCCGACCCCTTGCAGGCAGTATCCCCCGTGTTGAGAATGTGTGTCCTATAATGAGGGTGTGCTTGGTAAAGACCTAAGACTTCCTGGGTCCTATAGTTTTCAAAGGAAGGAAGAGGGTGGGCTGGCGTTCTTTCTTCGTGATTATTTTTTAATTGTTTAATGTAGGCCCTTATTAGATTTCAGAAAAGGGATGGCTCATTCTTTTTTTAAATTGTTTATTCAGTTGTGAGCTTGGTGATTTGTTTCCTGATCCATGTCTGTTTTTCTTTCAATAAAATCTTCCATTTCTGCAATTTTACTTTCTGCCTTTCTTTGCTTTTTTTCTCCTTTGTCTCTTAAAGCTCATTGGAATTATCATCTCTATTTTGTCTGATTTCTGTATTTGACTTTGTATTTCATCAGATCATCTAAGAATATGTCTTTGGATTCATCTTCCAAGCATATTGCAGGAAGAGATTATTAAAATTTTATTTCAACCAATTCATCTTTTTTTTTTCTTTCTTTCAATCTTGTGACTTAGCAGTATTTTTGTGTCAACAGAATAAGAGGAAATCCTATTAGATTTGCTTAGGTGAGTTTCATCGATAGTACTGCCCTGCTCACCAGGAAGCTAAATCACCACTATTACGAAGTCCTATCTTATCACTGTGGACTGTGATGCATTCTCATGATAGAGCTCCCTGTCCTCCATTTTGTAGTTCTCTGACTTTGTAGCTGTTTCAAATACAACCAGTATTTCCTTTTTTCCTTCCCTCCACAATTATTTTTTGGGTTATTGTGTTTAATATGATAAGATGGAGTGCTGACACAGAAGTCTGCCTGACATGGGGTTCTGCGCATCTCTGTGGCATTAGACAAGTTACCTTTTTGAGCCCTGTTTCCCTTATTTGTGAAATAATGCTTACAATCTGCCACACAGAATTGTGGTGAGTGGTACATGTAATGTGTTTTGTATTATACCTGGCACCTAATAGGTGCTAATTAAAACTTAGGTTCCCCACACTGTCCCTGTTGCAGCAGCTCAGGTCTAGAGGGTGGCCTTACCAGTGTTGAGAACCAGGACCAGCGTTGTGCTGGGGCCGTGTTCTTATATCATCCGTTTCCACTGGCCTGCTCAGTGGCCCAGGTAAACGTACCTGGGGTGAGGCCCCTGGAGATTGGCTGGGATCATAGCAGATAGCTAATCTGTGTCTTCCATCTGTGTCTCCCTTACCTATTTAATTCATCTTGCTATCTACTCATTGGTGTCAACCAGAATAGCCGGGCTCGGTGTTTGAGGTTATCACTCTTGTCTCTTCATCTTACCGTAGGTGTTTTAAGCAGGTGAAGACCAAACAAAACTTTTCAGAGGAGAACAGAGAGCCCTGGATTAAAAAGCTGAGTTGGGCAGTATTTTTTCCCCTGTATTTTGCTCTTCCTTTGTGATTAATTAAAACCAAGATGGTATTTCCCCAAAAACAAGGTAGTATGTAATTAGGGGACAGCATGTACTTCTAAGCTAAGCTATACATTACCTAACAGGTTAGTTTTAACTTTTAAGCCCCAGGTACTCTTCTGACATAAATGGATTTGGTTTTCTTCTCCTTCGATGATACAAAAACTTGTAGTCAGAACAGTGGGATGTGGAGGGAAAGCAAACAGAAGGAAAGGTGTGGTGACCATAATTGTTTCCCCTGCCGTCCACACCCTTGTTTCATAGAGCTTCATCTTGGTGCCAACCAGGAGCACGGAAGTTCCTCTCTTTCCCTGCCCCCAGCCTTGTTCCCATGTGGTTGGGGGTGGGGGGTGGTAATGGCAGGTGGCTAATAGGGCAGTGATTCTTGTGCTTTGTGCTTGACAAATCAAGGAAGCCAGGCTGGGATGTGGAGGATAGGAATGAGGTAGCCGAGGCTCTGAATAAGATGCCATTGCTATAATTTTTAATTTTTCCTCTCTCTTGTGTCCAAGGCAGGACTTTAGGCAGCCAGTAGATTCGTAAGAATTCCTACATGGTGGTCCCAGGCAGTGGCAGGGGGAGTGGGGGAGTGTGCTGTTTTGCCCAGGTGTTGGACTCAGGAAACTTTCCTGGGGCCTCAGAACCAGTCAGGAATGGAAATGGTCTGTGAGCCCCACAGCCTGACGTAACTCAGATAACAGGGTTGTGAAGGCTTTCACTAATGGTCACTTTTGCGGGGCGGAAGACACCTGTGTGAGGATTGAAACAGCCAGTGAGGTGTGTTATTGACCTGATTTCTGAGAACTCACGCACGGAAGGCGTCCTCACTGCTGGCCGAGAGATGGTGTATGTGGTTAAGAGGGTGGACCCTGGAGCCAGCATGGGTTTGAATCCCAGATTAGCCACTTGCCAGTGTTGCAACCTCTGGCAAGTTATGTGACCTCCCTGTGCTCAGTTTCCTCAGCTATAAAATGAGGACGACAGGGTTATCATGATGGTGAAGTGAGTTAATAAATGTAGACCTCGTAGGAGTGCCTGGCACTTAGTAAGTGCTCAGTAAAGGTTGGCTGTTCCTGTGTGAGTAAGAGATGCCCAAGACAGGGGTAGAAATCCAAGAATGATGCATATTTCAGCATAATCTTTCCATTGCAGTCTCACTAAATTCCCTCGGTTCTGCATGCTCTGGAAAGGTAAATAACCCCCTGTCCATCTGCAGCCTCTTGAATTCCAAACAGCAAACCCTTCGTAGCCTTGTTTCTCGAGCCCATGGCTGGGGTGGAAAGAGATGAGGGCGGTCTGTTGAACAGACAGTTGAACAGATACTCTGTTGACGGGGACAGTTGTCCGGGCCCAGACCCCTGCCTCCCTGAGTTCCTTCCCAGTGCGTTGTAAACATCTCAGGCCCTTTCAGAAGGATGAGGACCTTTAGCACTTCTTGACATGGCCCTTCACTTGCCAGTATCTGTCAACTCTCTTCCCTTTCCAAAAACAGAGGTGATGTGGCCACTCTGTACCTAAGGATTGGCCATCATGCTGCAAGACCAGCATGCGCAGTCCCAAGCTGGAAGTCACCGGGCCTTGTTAAGACTTCTCCCCGGTGCTGTGTTTTTCCAGGATTTGGCCTGTGCATCCGGTGAGCACACGAACAAGGGGCTCAGTAGGTATTATGAATGGGGGTCTCCAGGGGTGGCTTGCGAAAATCTGTCAGCAGCCGTGTGTGTGTCTCCTGGAAGGGGCCTTGGACAGCCACCTAGAAGTTTTACCGCCCACCATTTATGCTTCCCACTTAGTCTGGGTTCCTGGCTGCAGCACTGATGTCTCTGTTTACACACCTGTGGACTTTGGCGGGGGGGGGGGCAGTCAGTGTGAGAACCTGGCCTTTAGCCCTGATCTCTGGCCGTGCCACCACTTAGGGACTTTGAAAAATTATACACCTTCAGTGAACCTCAGTTCCCTCATTGGGGGGCTTGGAGCAGTGAGTTGATGTAATACATATTCAAAGAAACTGTTGTACTAAGGCATGCGCAGTACAGGGTAGCTTAAAAAAAAAAAAGGCTGTAGCATCTAGGAGTCGGGATCTCACAAGCGGGTTTCAGCACGTCTGTGTAGCCCTGGCCGGTTACACACACTGTCACTCGCACATCAGCTGCTTTTGGGGATAGAGTCCGTGAGCACCTCCAGATTCTCAAAGGGTCTGAGAATAGAGACCACAGTTCTGGGCCAGGGTTTCTCAGTCTCCGCCCTGCTGACATCTGGGGCCAGGTCATTCTGTGTTGTGGGGTTTGTCCTGGGCATCGCATCCCTGGCCCTGGCTCTACCCATGAGGTGCCCTTAGCACTCCCCTCTTTCCCCACAGTTGTGACAAAACGTCTCCAGATGTTACCAGGTGTCCCTAGTTGAGAACCACTGCTCTCGACGTCTCCTAGCACCTAGTGAGAGAGCAGGAATGTAATGCTCTCTTCGTCATGTGTGCCTCTTTATTATCTCACTCCTTTTGCATTGAGGATATTTTCTATGTAGATGCAATAGATTCAGGGTAAGTAGGTTGCGTTTAAAACTGGGGCAGACCTCAAAGTGGGTGTCTAGGGACTGTCCTAAACATGTATTGGCAGCGTGTCCAGTGTTCCTCTTTTAAGTGAATTTGAAACTGCCCACTCACCGGCCGGGATCGCTTCCTCAGAAGTTCCTGCACACTCGCGGGGCACACCACAGGGTCAGGAGCCCCCGTTGAGGGGAGTTCCCTGCATAACAGTTCACATTCCTGGACTGATCCCCGGCCCCAGTGCCTGCCACCATTTTCTTTCTCTTTTCTCTTGATTCCTGAGCTGCTGGCCCCTCACCAATTCATCCGTAGAATGGGGATAGACCCCCAGCCTCACGGGCCATCATACCTGGGCCTCGCGTGGTGTAATAAATGTTCCAAAGGGGAATAGGTTGCTTTTCAAAAGGCCAATGGATTGGGCAGCATCCCAGGACATAGCAACATGCTAAGGGTTCCGAGATGTTCCTCAGTAAATCTACTTCTCAACCCAGGTTGGCTAAGCATCCTTGTTCCTGGAACGCTTTGCTTTGTGAGCACCTGCGACATCCTTGAGGTCCTCGGGGACACGGTCTGGTGTTATTACAGACCTAGCACGATGTCATCTGAGTCCCGGGGTCTGGTGTCACTGAGGAGATGTGCTCCTCTGCCTCAGACCTCTGTGTGGACTTATGTGCTCGTCACTCACGCCCGGTTCGCACCTTTCCCTCTCTCAGACCCGCAGCCTGTCAGTGTTGCTGGCAGAAAACAGAAACCCGAATAAGTAAAGGAGGTGACAGTGGTGCCTACGCCTCTCTCTCTGCCACTCTTAATTGTCTTTTGCTTTTCTCGTGTTGTGGGTCCCGGGTTGACCTGGTCTTAGTCTGCTTCTGTCTTCCCTGTTCCCAGCGGTGTGTACTTGGCATAGAATCAGTACTCATATCCCCCACCCCCTTTTGTACTTGGTCTTATTTTTTTTCCTCTCCTGCTCCTACGTTGATGCAGTGTTGGATTTGGGGATTGACAGTTGACTAAAACAGTTTGTCACCAGACATCCTTGCCACACTGTGTGGCTTTCATTTTACTTTGTAAAAAGCTTCGTTTTTGATTCCTTCCATTGGTGCCGCTCCCAGGCGTGGCGAGGTGACTGCCCGTCATGCAGTAGCAAGGGCCAGGGCCGCTCTGCCGGTGTCCCTGCCACAGTTCGCCCACGGGGCTCAGGGCCTGCCCCGGGTCACGCTCCACACTCTGAGGGTGGTGACAGCCGCGAGCTTGGACCTCCATCCTAACCCTCTCCTCTCCCTGTGCCCCCTTCTCTGCCCTTTCTCCTGCAAGGCTCCGCCACCCTTCACCACTGGCAGCAGTTGGCCCAGCCCCACCTTGGGGGCATCCTGGACCCCCGGCCCGGTGTGGTCACCAAGGGCTTCCGGACACTGGACGTTGACCTGGACGAAGTGTACTGCCTTAACGACTTTGAAGAAGACGACACAGGTGACCACCTTTCCCTCCCGGGCTTAGCTACCTCCACGCCAGTGCAGCACCCAGAGACCTCAGGTGAGGGGTCCCGAGCACGCGTGACTGTCTCAGGCAGCAGAAGTTACCCACGCCGGCCTCAGGCCTTCCCAGAGGAGATGCAGGAGCCGCCAGCGGCCGAGGAGGAGGAGGAGGAGGGGTCTGGTGAGGGCACCTCCATAAGTCCTGTAAACCTGGCACCTTTACCAGAGGCTGAGTTCTGGGCCATTCTCACCTCTGTTCCGAGCACCATCCGTAGCGGCTCTCTGTCTGTAGCTTCTGCTCGTCTGTGTGGGTGACGATTAAAGCATTCCCATCGTGCGGTTCTGTTTTTTAACGCAGAGTCTGATGCCTCCTGTTTGTAACAAATGGGTGTGGCTCCCTGCCCATGTTGGAGGTGCATGGCCCAGTGGGGCTCCTGACGGGAGCAGGAAAGGCTGCTAAAAAGAAGTGGATTGCTGCCCCTCTCCCTCCCTCCCCCCACATCAGCTCCCCTCTTCCTGTTGTGGGTCTCTCCCCGAGTCTGGGGTGGGGAGCAGATTCTCGAGTCCTGCGGTGATTTCCAAACTGAGCTGAGCACCCTTGGGTATTTTAAGGGGGAAATTAGGAGCGTGGGGTCACTCACATGGTGAAGGAGAGAATCTGTCCCTACGCAGAGCATCAGAATAGGGAAAAGCCCCAAAGGTGTTCAGGATTTCAGACAACAGGTGGATAGACCAGCCTTTTCAAATTTCTGACTTCGATGAAGGTATATGTATTTTCCTTCCAGCTTACACATGTGGTCAGAGAGGATTTTTAAGAAGAGTTTTAGCAGTACTCCTTAACCCTACAAACCCTAGGACGATGATGTATAGAGGGGCCCCAGGTTGGAAGCATTTCCAGAGAGAGGACCCCAGATGAATCTGGAAAAGAGCTCTGGTTGATTACCCACCTCCTGCTGCCCCATTAAGGATGTGACCGTGAGTTTGCAGATTTATACCCTAGGCGTCACTGGGATGAAACGCTTCGGGCTCAGGGTCCTGGGACTCAGGGGTCATGTGGTCACCATTTTCCCCAGGCTTCCTGGGACTCCCAGCTGCAGTACTGAGAAGACAAAAAGGAAGTTGTCCTGTGGGGTCAGGGCAGAGACCCAGGAAAAGATGAATTCACCCAATGTTGTCATCCTCATGACATCCCCGAGTCATTAGGTTTGAGGAGAGGACATGCGTCTTTGTGATTCACGAAGGCCACCCTCTCCCCGTGACGTGCAGGGCGGGAGAGAGCTGTGGTTTGCAATGGCGCCTCCCAGGCTAAGTTTGGTTGCCTGTGGCAAGGGACTTTATTTGGATCCAACTTTCCTTTTTTTCTTTGACATCAACTTCAGAGGTATCACCAAGTAGAAAGGATTGGTTTAGCACGTAGGTTTATGGTTTGCTTATTTATTATTATTATTTTTTTTAGCAGTTATCAGGTTAAGTTTGCAAGGGAATGAAAATGTTTATTACTGAATATCTTCACACTTAAGAACAGGAGACCAGCTGTGGTATCATTACTTACCTTTCTTAGCACCATTGTCCTTCCAGAAGGCAGACAGTGGTACAGGAAACAGTGTCTGCTGATGTTTGGGACTGAAGATACAGGAATCATGTCAACTGTGATGACCTATCCCTGCAGTCCTACATGGACTAGAAGGTGAATGCTAGAAGTTTAAAGAAGCACCAGTGTGTCTTCAAGAAGTTACACAGAAGGAATAAAACTTAATGAGTCGGCTAAGAACTTCTCCTGGAGGTCAGAGGGAGAGAGGGGACCAATTATGAGGACATAAGTCCTGACCGCTTTCTTTACCCTAAACAAAGACGTGTTTATTGCTTCTTCACTCCTTCCTCAAACCTGCAGCAAATTCATCCCAGCAGCTTTGAGGAAAGGCACACAAACCTGTAGTTGAAATTTAGACGGATCCCATGTTGGAAGCATGCGTTCAAGAAGAATTCTATAGATCGCTGAAGGTAGCTTAGGAAAGGGCTGATCATTTAGATAAGAGTTCGTTGGGGCTCATTTGCAGGGTCAGAGGTGTTAAAAGCTCAGTGCTTAGAGGGGATCAGTACAAACTGGCTCTTTCCTCTCTGTTGGGAGTACCAGGACTGTTTTGATTCCTGGAATGTAAGAAGCATGTCACTCTAAATAAATCACCCCAGAGGTCCCAAGTGACACTATGTACACAGTCTTGGAGTCACAGGTAAACAGATAAGCTTCAGCAGGAAGGACTAGGGCATAGTCCGTCTTGGGATTTGTATCCAAGCTGATCTGGTCCTTGCCTTGGTCTGTCCCTGATGCATAGGGTTTCTCTTGTTTTTTAAGTTTATTTATTTTGAGAGAGACAGAGACAGCACAAATGGGGGAGTGGCAGAGAGAGAAGGAATCCCAAGCAGGCTCTGTGCTCCTAGCACAGAGCCTGATGTGGGGCTTGAACTCACAAAACTGTAAGATCATGACCTGAGATGAAACCAAGAGTCAGACTCTTAAAATACTTAGTAGGGAGAAACTTTGAAGATGGAAGGTTTAGCCTTTTTTCTTGCAACTATTCCTAAGGGAAGAAACTGGGGAGACTTGTACAATGTTAGGCACATTTATCTAGAGCCTGTTAGCTCATGGAGAAAAAGTTTTGAGTACTGAAAAAATAAATCAATATATTTTAATATATTGTATCATTATTGGCTGATTTTTATAATCCCATGTCTTAAAAAATGTGATTCCTTGTGACTTGTAAATAATTTAGATGATTAAAATGGATTGTTTAAAACAATTTTTAGATTATAGTTTTACTTTTCCAGGGACATTTTACATATTAACGCCTATAGAAAGCACCCTTTCTCAGAAACAGTCATTATCTTGTACTGTCCATGTTCTGGATTTTAGGTATTTATTTGTGGGGAAGAGCCGAGCACGTGGGAAAGGGAAGTCACACAGTTAAGTCGGTAGATGGTTGGATTGTTGAGTTGAATTATTTTGGATGCCATGAGCCTTAAAGGGGAGCACGAAGTAGAATGAAAGCAATAGGAGAAAGGGAAGGTCCATTTCTTTTCATGCTCATACATATGAAGGCCACTCAGGTGGGGGAAGGAAGTTCCCTAGAGCAGACTCATACCAATCCTGGCGGCCTGTCTGGCTGAGGTGCCAAAGTAAGCATTGAAGGCAAAAATCACCTTTGGTCAGAACAGCCCTTGAAAATCCCCTGAAGCTGTAGCATGTGGACCTCTCCCCCCTCCCTGCACCCCAGCACCCCAGGCAAAGGCCAGGAATTACTTGACACATAGGTCAGGTTCTGTGGAGGAAAGGAGCCAGAAGGAAAGTGGGGCAGCTGAGTATTACTTCAGCACGTGGGGGGGCGGGGGGGGGGCAGGAGCAGGTTTGAGCAAAGGCCCGTAGTCCTGTCCTTTCTGTCCCAAGACCCAGGTGGGTCCTGAGGGAGAGTGGGCCGTGGGGGCCTGATGGGTCTGGAAGGAAAGCCCTGTTCCTTTGATTCACAGACCTTCAGGTATAGGAAAGTTTGTCTGCGGAGAGAGTTGACGACACATGCCCACTCTCGAGGGGAAGACTTTCCAACCCCGCCTTCGTTCTGGAGCGGTTACAGGAGTTTGGTGCTTGTGGACAGAGTGGACAGTCTGCTCAGACCCAGCGGTGTTAGGCGATGCTGAGGAAACCCCTGTGCTCTTGCCTCAGGATATCTATTAAACCAGGACAAAACAGACCAACTGCTACCAGGAGGTGGAAAAAGGAATGAAGAGTGAGGTCCTTGACTCCTCCCCAAACCAACAGCTGCAGTCAACCCTGCTTACAATTTCCTGAACGAGCCTGCCCTTCGGGAGTGCTTTCTGGGCGGCACCCCCACCTCTACAAACCATAGGAGAGACCTCCCGTGCTCAGGGGGAGGGGGGGCACACACAGTGGATTGTTCAAGTGGGCACAGGGAGCTGGCACTTGCCAGTGGAGGAGCTCTGGGATGGGTGTTGATGGTGGGATGTGCTGTCCAGCTGCACCACCTAGTGGTGGGAGCGGGAAGTGCGCTCCTGAACTGGCTTGGAAGGCACTTAGCTGGTGCAGCTTAGCCAGGCCGGCTGCCCACGCCTGCCACAGAAGGACCAGGTATAGGGCCCAGCTTTGTTGGCACCCAAAGGATCCAAAGAGACTTCTGCATTTTGCCCCTTTGACATTTTAACCACAATTCTTTAAAAAAAAAATCCCCTTTTTCCAGAGGATATTTTAAGGGCCACTTGTGGGCATTTCTGCTCCTCTCTGCATGAAATGCTGTGAGATTGTTCATCTGTTAAATCACATCCTCCTTAGATGAAACAGGGAATAGATAGCCTGGTGCAATGGGAAAAATGGACTTTTAATTATCTTAATTTTGCAGGAACCAAAAATAAGTTGTACAGAAACCAGGAAAAGATTTTGTGTGGTTTAAAAATCTCTGTGATGGAAGCCTCCCGGTGCCTGCAGGCCCGGGGCTGCAGCAGGGGCTCAGCTGTGGGGGGAGGGGGGGCAGTCTCTGTTGAGCTGCAGGGACAGATGAGGGGCTATGTTCAAGAAATGCTCAAGAGGCAGCATTAGAGGGCCCATGCTAAGCCTGGAACTTAGAAATGCTAAGCCTGGTTTAGAAAATACCACCTTGTAACACTGTTTGGCTTCAAATCACTTTTATCTTATTTTTTAAAAGGAGAAAATGCACTGCTGTATCAAAAACTACTGTTGACCCTCCACCCTCCAGAGGAGAACACTTGTTAGAGCCACATGAACCCTAGACACAGTACTTATATTAATGATGAAACACAGGGCGCACAAAAGTTTTACGGAGCTTTTCCCACAGGAACTCGTCATGAAATTTTTTTTCCCCCAGAAAAATTCATGGGCAGAGATATATAAAGAGGTGACGGAAAAAAGTCTCTAAAGCATTTTCCTATGCCCTGACATTTTAGTCTTCTGGAAGAATTCAAAAGCATTGCTTTTTGCCCTTTTTTTTTTTTTAATGAGCAAGTTGCTAACAGGCAAATACATGTCTGTCTCCCTTCCCTCCCCCCAAATGTGATTACTCCTTGAACAAAAAGTAACAAATCCATTCGAAGCTAGTAAAAAGGTCAAAACAAAACAAGAAAAGGTACTGATGCTCTTAGGATTTAGTTCAAGCCAGGCCTTGAAGCTGGATGGACAGTGGTTTCTATCTTCTGTGGGTTTGGTTTCGCTTGGATAGAAAAAACTGGCCCGTGGGCACTGCTGTTGATGCAATGGCAGGTGGGAGAGAGAACACGGGTGTGTGCAGTGGTTAATGAGTCTATAGAAATTGCGAAGCAAATCCGCGACAGCAGCTTCACACCATGTGTTCAGGTTAAGAAAAGGAAAGCATCGGAGGCATTTTGTTTATTTTACATAGGTTTGGCCACTTCCCATAGAAAGTGGGCAAGAGAATATGGAAGCTTTTAGTGCATCCAGAGCCTTCTTTTTCCAGGACTTGGAGATGTGTTTGGAATTTTGATTTTTAAGAAGTTATTTATGTTAGAAAAAAAAAATAGCTAGGGTGTGTGGCATTGCCAGGCTTCTCCGTCCTCAGAAGTCCCTTTTGAAGCAGCCTGGTCCAGGTGTAGTCCCCTTAGAATTTTGTAACTCCCCATAGAATTCTCTGGGTGCAGGTATAGTTTTTGGCACCCATGTGGGCTCATGTGAGGGCTCTTTTAAGGACTGGGTGCCAAGATGGCCTTTGGACCGGGAAGTTTCTGTCCTGCCTGGCACGTTCCCAGCCTGTGGTGTGGGGGAAGGAAAGCACCATTCGGACTGACTGAAAGGCATGAGTCGGTGTATACAAATCACATCATGTGGGTGGGAGACTGGCAGAGTCTTGGTCATGCTTCATGTCCCCGCCAGAATGACCCAGGCTTCTCTGTGCTCCTTTGCTCTCCTCACAAGTAGAGCAGGGGGCCATGGGGAGAGCAATGGGCTTCCCTGCCCATCCCCGGGAGGCCCAAACAGTCCACTAAGCAGTGACCACCCAGGTCTGCATAATCCTCAGTGTGATCTCAAGGCCACACAGGGAGGAAGCCCCAGCTCACTAGACCCCATGACTGGCTGCAGCAGCGGCAGCAAGATCCCAAGCACCCAGTTTTCCAGTCAGTCCTGAGCACCCTTCCCCACCCCCCGGAGGAGCTCAGCCAGTCAGAACCATTTACCAAGTGCCACCTGCTCTAGGCAGAAAGCACACCAAGGTCAGATCAGAGAGCCCTCGGAAAGCCCTCCTAATGCCCTGACCTGCCGCTGGCCAAAGGGGTGTGACTGCACGTGGCATATTTGCAGAAAAACAAATGTATACACTAGCCACCTGCACGTAGTTCACCAACACAGATCTTGAATAATAAGGATTAACTAAGGTTAGAGGTCCTCTCTGATAGATTAGGGTTTTGCAGCAGTGTCAGAAGCTGGAACAGATACAAGTAATAAAGGATTAGGGGACTCCTGATGGAGGTCCTTGTTGGTGCAAATACTCTAACCCATGTGATGCTCTCTCCTTACAAGTAGGAAGTCAGCGTGTTACATCCAAGAAACCCTGTCCTCGGCGACCCCAGGTGGGCAGCAGGAGGTGAACACACAGCCCCTGAGGCAGGGTTCCCGTGTCCCATGGGGACCGGAGACTCCAGTAGGGAGCCCTCCCCCTGAGCCCCCTGCCCCTGCTGGGGAGAAAGCTTCCTGTGCCTCTTTGAGAAATCGCTCTCCTACAGGCAGGGCTTTAGGACTCAGCCTGTGGCTGTGGGGAGCACAAGAGGCCTCAGGCGACTCACTGTCTTTGTGTTGTGTCCCAAGGAAGGGAGGCGCTGCAGCGACCCGGCAGGCAGTGGTGACACGTGGAGAGCGGGGCCAGGCATCCCAGTGGTATTTCGGAGGGGCCGAACCTCTGGCTTGGCACTTTTGATTCCTTCCTGTTGATCTTCCTATCCGTTGCTTCTGGGGAATGATGACTTCTGAATTTTAGCAGCCTTTTCCTGTCCCCAGACCCATCTGTTTAAGATGGGTGTCGCTTCTGCTGATGCCACCGTGTCTCTAAAAATGTCCATCTTGCACTACCTGTCGCAATGGAAGATCCAACATGTGGCCTGGGGTGGAGGAGGAGTGAACCTTTGGGACCTTTTGATTTGATATTCTGGCCGTGTGTTTAAATGGGGACCACTTCTAATTAGAGCCAGCCTGGCTTTTGATTGTTTTTTTTTAAGGTGATCTCTCTCTCTCTCTCTGCTGTTTTGTCTTCATTAAAACCTCTCTTTCCTGCATTTTTCTTTCTTCCCTCCCTCCCAAATAACCCCTCATGCCTGTTATTTGGGACACTTCTCTGAGGCTTTTTGTTGCTTTTGTGGCTAAATCTTATTGCAGCCAGAGAATCGTGATTGTTTGGTTGCCTTTTCTTCATAGCTTCTTCCATTTTTGTTTTGTTGGCCACGATTTTCCAGTCACCTGAGTTCCTAAGCCGTCACATTCATCAGTTGAGAAACAAAGATTCGCTGTTTTCATGTGTGTTTTTGCCCCTTCCTGCTCTGCCCTGTGCTGCCCTCGGCTAAGGGTTGGCTCTGGTGGCCAGGATGCCGACTGCCACACCAGGGGCCACGGGGTCTGCCTGGACCCAGAGAGACGGGTTGGACCATAATAAACAGGGCACAGCAGTCTTAGATTGCACCTCTAGTCGCTGCCACCATTTTTGTGCTCTGACCTTGTCCTGCCGCCTGCAGTTTGCCTGTCTCCATCAGTTTTTGTTTTATCTGGTTTCTGGGTTTATTTTGTTTGTTTGTTTTTTAGGTTTTTTTTTCAAGACAATCAGCTGTGTGTGGGTCTGTAGGTTTGAGGCACCCATCTCTTGTTTTGTTTTCCTTTTTGTCAAATCCAAGGGAAAGCTCGCCATAATGAGCTAGAAGATTCTAGTTCACAGCCTTTTGAATCTGTGGAGTTCTCACGCCTCTGAGAACCAAATGTGTTTCCCCCCCACCCAAGAGGTCTCTGGGGGCTGAACTGCTGGAGGGGTGTCGGGACGGGCGGAGCTGGGGGGGGTCGTCCCAGTACCACACTGCATGCTATCAGAGCAGCATCTTTTTTTTTCCTTTTTCCTATTTTTTGCCCCTTTTTTTTTTTTGCATCTGAGTTATGAATGAGGGTGACCTCTACAATCATGATGTCTCCCATAGACTCGATCTCTCATTACCTCCCACTTGCCCGCTTCCTGATGCATGCTCCTAATGCTTCTGTGATTTACTTTGCCCCAAATCATAGTCTTCAGCTGCCTTAACAACAGCTCCTTAGAGCTTTAAAAGGAAATAAGGACATACATGGAGGACAACTTCATTTTCATTAGAAATCAGACATCCTGGAGACGGCAAGAAAGTGGCCTGGGGGACAGGGGTGGCGCGCACTGCTGTGTCAGACCGCACCTGATCCTGGAGCTGGGGACGGCCCCGGGCTCTGGGGGTCTCACCACCTTGTTGTTGGGGCAGCTGACATCCAGTCCCCGCCCTGCCGCCCACACCTACACAGTAGTGGAGCCAGCTCCCCGAGCTCCTTTCCGTGGACACAGGAAAGGGAGACATGTGAGCCTTGCCCCGTTTCCGGGTGGCAAGGCCCCTCCCCGCCCCCGCACCTCGCCCCTCTCCTTGGCAGAACTTGACACCTGTTTGCCAGTAAAAAGAAGTGTGAAACACCACAAGAAGGAAGCCGGTTCTGACCCATGAAGGAGGGAAACCAGATTACCCCCAAGGGCTCATTAGCTCCTCAAACTGGATCCACTACTGGCCAAAGAACGCGGATGGGGAACCCTGTCTGGATTGGGTCGGAAGCTGCAATTCGATGCTCTGCAAACCAGTGCTCAAAGGGGTGGTTATTTTTGAAAGACCACCTTGGTTCCAGAACATGCGCATTATACCTTCCTTGCCCAGATCCAGTTAACAAGGTAGCTCATCGCTTCTTACGTCCATTGAGAGCCATGCTGGGACTTTACTTTTCTCATGGGTTTACTTGGATGCAAGGAATATGTTCTGTTCCCCCCTCCCCAAATTTAGCACACCACCCTGGGAAGTGCATGTCACAGACCAACTCCACCTTCACCTTCACCACATGTCGTATCCTGCATCCTTCAGATGAGCTCACGCGGGTCACACCAAGGTAAGGGACCCCAGCCTCGGGGTGGGTAAGGATGGGGTGAGGTTGGGGCACTTCCTGCAAGACTTACTGGCAAGAAAAGTCGGAGTAGAGAGGCTCATTCAAAACCAGCTCGGGCCAGCTGAGGTGTCTCGTAGTGCCTGCTCTTTGGGGTCCCATCTTTCCCTCTTGAGTTGAGGCCCTTACTGATTGAGATCCAGCACAGAGAGACCTGGACCCAGCTCTAGGTGCCTTTTTAGCTGACCGCGATCCCTCCTTAACCAGCCGAAGTTGACACTACCACAGACCGTAGGGCCATGTCAGTTGGGATTTTGTCCTAAAGTTTGTCAGTAGAGCATGGAGTTCCTCCACAGAATGGAGTTCCTGAGCCTTGTGGAGGCCGAGGGCCTTTGGAATAGACCGGAACCACGCACCACAGCCACATTGCAAAGACTGAAACGATAAGACTTGAAGACCAAACTGTGTGCCCAGCGTTGGTCCATTTTCCTTTGGTGCCTTCAAGAAGCGATAGAGAAAGGCACCATCTGGCAAGAGGGCTTGGATGGCATGGGGGGGAGGGTCTGCTTGGCTTGATTTCAGGCCTTGTACAGCTTCTAGTGAAAAAGAAAACAGTCTCCCTGCCCGTGGTGAGGTGACCCCCCCCCCACACACACACACCAGCCCTTTTCTCTGTGGTGCAGTCGAGCAAGATGCTGGGTGAATGGAAGGTAACACAGGAAGGGAGGGAGGCGAGCAGGGCCAGCTCGGAGGGAGCAGCCACCCCAGGGAACACCTTAAACTATGAATAATTCTCCGCAGGTCATGTGAGGAGGACGACGAGGGGGCGAAGCGGCCCTATGCCCCGTTGAGCTGAAAGGAGATGTAGGGCAGAGAGTGAGCCCACAGGCGAGGCAGGGGTGAGCCCACCGCCAGCGGTGCCTGCCCCGGCAGGGCCGCCTGGAAGGAGCTGTGTGCGCACGCGTGGCCGCCACTAACCCAGGATGCGTCTCTGCGGTTGTGCCTGGCTAACGTGGCCTTGATAGTGGGTGCCCCTAACCCCTCTAAATGCTCAGTTGAGCCTAGTGCCGGCACTAATATGGGCCTAACCCACGTTCCCAGCAGAAAGGGAATCTACATTCTAGCTTGTCTTCTCTGACTCCCTTCCTGCCTCTGGCGAACGCGGCGCCCCCCACGCACAGCTCGATGTTGGAAGAGCCCTGTGGTTTTACCGTGCCATGGAGCCTCTCCCGGGAGAGGCTGGTGCCTGGTGATCTGCCATCTGAAGCCATAGGACTCAGAACAGCACTCCTGTCCCCGTCCCTAGGTCCACGGGATGGCAAAGACCTGGGCATTCACTAGCCAGAGAAGACTTTTTGCCTGGGTTTGAAAAGGCTGGCTGGCAGCTTGAGACAAAATCAAAAATCTCCCTAAGAATGGCCTTGTGACCAAGATTTTAAGGCCCCGGTGTTTTTGCCCCCCCCCCCCCCCATTGCTTGTAGACCAGTGTTGTAGAATCCCACTTGTGCTTTTTGAAGAACCCATTTCTTAACTGTAGGAATCTGCTGTGGCTTCTAATCTCGTGTCTCTTGGAGTGCTCCCGACCCGCCAGCACCCCCACCCCTGAGCTTGCGTGAGATGTGCCTGTTCTGGGTTTCTCACCTCGTGGTGACCAGCGGCGGCAAGGTCCCCGGAGTGCGCAGCCAAATGATGCCTTAGCTCAAACTTGTTGTGAACCATCCCTCCCCCAGCAGAAGCCCCCCCACTCAGGTCATTCCTGGGACCTACTCCAGAGTGAGGCCCCTTCCTGCCCATGCGCCTTGTTGGCGTCTTGTCCAAGGTATCTATCTGGCTTTCCTTCTGCCAGGCTGGGGGGAGAGGGCTCTGTTCCCCCAGCTCCTGGGGGCCACTCAGCTGGCCTGCTCCAGGGGGCACCTGCAGGCCCTGCCGTGTCCCTGGGTAGGTACCAGGGCAGGACTCATAAGACTCTAAGGAGGGGTGTGCGACTTTGCCCTTAGTGGTTTATCCGGAACCTGTGAAGGGCCCCATGCTTTTGTGGCCTGGCCCCATCCCTGTCCCCGCTGTTAAGAGAGGGCCTTTCCTGATGTTTAAGCAGACAGCAATGTCTGTCCCCTGCAGCCCATTATCCTATCTGTCCTCACTCCCTTTACTGCTGGACCCCCGCTTCTGGAACATAGCAGGTCCTCAGCCAGCATGACACAAGTGGGTGAAGGAATCTTGCTTTCCTTGGGTGACACAGGTTTCACACATCCTGTGAGCCTTTTTCTGGGTAGCTCCTTAGATGTAGGCCTGCTAGGACGTGACATGGCTTCTTCTGCCCCCCATAACTCCACTCACAGAGGTGGAATCAGAAACCACGGGATGAGGACCAAGGGGAAGCACGGTGCAAGTGGGAAGGACGCGATAGTGGAAGTCAGGAGGCTGGGGTCTGCTGCTGAGGCGATGCACCCCCTCAGCCTGTCTCGTCATCACCCAAGGGCCCCCCACCTGGACACCCCACCTGCTGGGACCATTCCTGGGATAAGCCCTCAGATCCCATAGTCCTGGTTAACTTCATGCCTCACAGGAGTAGCCATTAGGAAGGAACACTGGACCTTGAGTAATCTGGTAGGGAAAGAAAACCTCTCTGCTGAAGGGCTCCCCGCACCCCCCATCTTTGGGGTCACCCAGACTTGGGCTCGATCCGGAGTCTTCCACTTAATAGCTGAGCGTGACACTGAATAATCCCCCTAACCTCTGAGCCTGAGTTTCGTCACCTACAAAGGGGACAGTTATCCCCACCCTCTGGGGCTGAGACAAGGAAATCATGTGCAGCTTGTTAACTTTAAATTATGCCCCCCACGCAAGGGAATCCAAGCCCCCCCCTCCCGTGGGAGGGAGGGAGGAACAGACGTGGAAAGAGGCATCTGGGGAGCCTATGCGGGGGGAGTCCTGCCTGGACTCCTGCAGGAGACTGGCCACCAGCCTTTCATGGGGCTCATGGGAATGTTCTGATGAATGACCTCTTGTCTTTTCTTATCAGCCTTAACTCGGCTCCAACTCCAGCTTGTGGCAGCGCCAGCCACTTGAAGTCCACGCCGGTGGCCACCCCGTGCACTCCACGGAGACTGAGCCTGGCCGAGTCTTTCACTAACATCCGAGAGTCCACGACCACCATGAGCACATCTCTGGGGCTGGTGTGGCTGCTGAAAGAGCGGGGCATTTCCGCGGCCGTATATGATCCTCAGAGCTGGGACCGGGCCGGCCGGGGCTCCCTCCTGCACTCCTATGCCCCCAGGATGGCGGTGATCCCCTCCACGCCCCCCAACTCGCCTATGCAGACACCCACATCTTCCCCACCCTCCTTTGAGTTCAAGTGCACGAGCCCTCCCTACGACAACTTCCTGGCTTCCAAGCCTGCCAGCTCCATCCTGAGGGAAGTGAGGGAGAAGAAGAACGTCCGGAGCAGTGAGAGCCAGACAGACGTGTCTGTCTCCAACCTCAACCTCGTGGACAAAGTCAGGAGGTTCGGCGTGGCCAAAGTGGTGAACTCAGGGCGAGCCCACGTCCCCACCTTGACTGAGGATCAGGGACCTCTCCTCTGTGGGCCCCCGGGCCCAGCCCAGGCCCTCGTCCCCGGAGGCCTGGTCCCCGAGGGCCTGCCTCTCGGATGCCCCACTGTCACAAGTGCCATCGGCGGGCTGCAGCTCACCAGTGGCATCCGGAGGAATCGCAGCTTCCCCACCATGGTGGGGTCCAGCATGCAGATGAAAGCCCCCGTGACTCTCACCTCGGGCATCTTGATGGGTGCTAAGCTCCCCAAACAAACTAGCTTCCGGTGAGGATGCGAGGGGGGCCCTTCCCCTGGAGGAAACCAGTCTTGCTCCTGCCTCCCTCCCTCCCCCCTGCACTGTGCGCTCTCCCTCTCTCTTCCTCTGTCCCTCCCCTCTTGAGCTAGACAAATCAACCTCGTGCCTAATGGGGGAAGAGCGGACACTTTGTACAGTGTGTACATAGGACTTGGAGACCTTGTGTCCGCCCTGCCCTTTCTCCATATCCCACGGGAAGGGCCCTAGCGCTGTCACTGCTGTCACTGGGACTTTGTGTAGCCGGGGGCAGGGGCAGGCAGGTGGCCCTTTCTCCTCCTCTGAGAAGCACTGAAACCCCAAGTTCGTTCTTATCCCATGGATAGGAAACCAGTGAATCCGTGGCTGGCTCCCAGGGCTGTCCATCGTGAGCTGGCACGGGGCACAACACCTTTGCCCCCTGGTGTCGCTGGGCACCCCCCCTCGCTTGCCCTGGAAGAGCGGCAGGAGCCTCGGTCTGTGGCCACACGCAGCTGATGTAGCTTTCAGGATTGCGGGGCTGTTCTTTCTTTCAGGGGTGGCCTGGCTTCCTCAAGACCGTCTCTACTCTGCTTCACAGGAGAGTGGCTTCTTTTTTTGAGATGGGACTTTTTTTTTTTTTTTTCCATGCCTTCGACCTGAATCACCTTTCGATGTCCTGTAATCATTTGTCAGGCTGGACGTCTGACCTGAAAGAATGTATTCACACTCCCGCTGCACCTTGCAGCCCCTGTGTGTTCTGCATGAGGTTTTCATTTTCCGTTTTTTATATGCAGGGAAATAATGGGACTAGATGGCGAGTCACAGCCCCTGTCCTGTGGTTCTAGGACACTGACATCATGTGGTTTCCAACATACCAAACCGCTACTGAGATAGCGGCAGAGTTTGGGGACCCAGTGTCACAACCCAATTAAGACCAGACCCGAGACACTTCTAACAATAGGATTAAAAGGAAAGGGGGTAAGGGGAGAAGGCTGTGAGTAGAATTTGTCAACAGTGAAAGTAAAAAGAACCATAACCACACGTAATACCAAACTGGTTCATGGGAGAAATGAGGCTTTGGCATTCTTGCTGGTTCCTGTCCTTCCTGGGACGCCGGAGACTGGTCTGTGTGTCTTCACGCCTGTGGTCTTGATGCAGGCATTCAGTGCCCACACCTTGTGCCCTCGTGTTTCAGAACTGAGTGGCTACAACTAGGTATTTTCCCCTGCCCCCCTCCCCCGAGCCCTGTGTCTCTTTGTGCCACTGTTTAGGAAAAGATGGAGGTGCTTGTGGGAAAAACCGTACATGAACCAGGGAGCCTGGTCCTGTTGGTGTCGCTGACAGAGTTTGGGACTCTTATTTATTATTTGTGTGTGCTGTATTTTAAACATCCGCCCTCTTTTCTGGTTCCAATCACAGCGTGGCTGTGGCATTCCAATCCAAGCAGGTAACTTATTTATTCTAGCCTGAGGACTGTGCTGTCCCTCAGGGTTTCATGGTCCTTCGTTCCAGCCATTTGTGGAAAGGTAATATCACATGCAGATGAAATCATCGCGTTGCCGTCCCCTGTTCCCCACCCCTCCCCAAAGGTGTCCAGTTGAGTGTAAACTTAACGCCTACTGAAGCGTCTTTGAGGAAGTCTCAAAGGAGCAAACTTCAGTCCCCCGATTTTAGATTATTTATTCTCAGAACACAAGGGTGCGGGTTGTTTTTAACCCTCCTCCTGGTTGTATGCGTGCACTCACTGCAAGGAAATTTTTTATTTGAATGTATTTTAAAGCAGTAGGTAGAATAACAAAGTATGAAAACCATGAACTGATGGACCACTTTATGTATTCAGAGAGGAGCTACCATCACCACAAAGGAAATACCAGTGTAAAAATCGGCCATTCGGAGGTTGCAGCACTTAGTATAGCTCACGATCAACCTTGTGCAACCACTGCATCAAAAAACCAATACAATTTCATTCTCTAATGAATATCAATAAAATAAGTTCAAATGATGGAAACCACTCGGCTTCTGACTTGTATTCCATTTTTCATCTTTTTCATTGAGGAGATCTCTTTGTGGGAGACCCAAAGCTGTTTGGCTCTTGGGGAAGATTAAATGAAAGCCGTATACTGTACATACTGTTACAGCCTCCCTTTTCACACAATACTACACCTTAGACAACTTTCCCATTGGAACCTGGAGAGCTTCCCTACTTTTCAGGGCTGTCTACTATTCCACCGTATACACAATGAATACGTTCATAATCCTGTGGACCAGTACCCTAGGGCTGGGCGTGGAGTTAATTCTGGCCTTTTCTAGCACAGCCCTGTAATGAGAGGGGGGGAAAAAAACTCTGCCCATATATAATTTTCACATATGGGAGCACATCTGTGAGATAAATACCTAGGTAGAGGTTCCCAAATTGCCCTCCACAGAGTTAAGAAACTTCAAAAAACTGAGGATGGCAGAGGGCATTAGAGAATGGAGAGAAAAAGGATAAAACTTAACCTGCCACCTCACTATGTGAAAGCAGTGAAATTGTGCAGGCAAACATAGGAATGGGTGGTGGCAACATGGGTTTTAAGTCAGATGCTACCATTCGGTCGCAGTGTGCCCTTGGGCAAACCCCTTATGGTCTTTGGGGCCTTTTTTTAACCTGTAAAATGTGAATAGTAAAATATCTAAGAGTTAATGCACTGAGTAAATTTATCTTGAGTTTCTACCATGTGAGACATCGTTCTAGGTAGTGGGGAGCTAAGTAGCTTCTGCCCGTGTGGGCATACAGTTCAAACGTATAATAAGGGCCATGCAGAGAATTACAGGGAGGCCAACGTTGGGCCATCAGGGAAGGCCTTTCCAGGAAGGTGGCATTTGATTCAACAGTGTGACATGTGACACAGACCATGTGGGCAGAGAGCAGCTGGCACAAAGGCCGGAAAGCATTTGATGTGTCTGCGGCTGGTAGAGAAAGGGAGCCCCATTGTGACAGGGAAGCCAGGGTGCTCACCAAATGGTCCATCTCATACCCATGCTTCCTGGCCACTCTTCCATGACAAGACACATGATTAGTTCTGGCCTGTGGGCTGAAATCCACGTGGAGAGAAATCCATGTGTGATTCTCCATGCTCCCCCCTTCCCCTGAAGCACATGTTGGAACGGTGTCCCCTGTTGGCACAGCCTCCACCATCCTGGGTTGCCATATAGACTAGGCTCCCTGCCAACCCGCATTTGGCATTTGATCTGAAGGACAAACAAACTTGTTAAGCCAGTGAGTTTCTTGGGTGGTGCGGCAGAATCCCAGTGTGTAGGGCCCAGGCGTCTAGTTTACCAAGCCCTCTAGGTGATTCTGGGACTAAAGTTCAAGAACTACTGTGCGGGGCCAGGCCGAGTTGGTGTGGGAGTCTTGCCATGGGAGGGAGCTTTGCCTCTCCAGTCTCTCCACCTCTCCGGGGCTTGAGGAGGCCAGACAGCTGCAGTCCACGTTGCTTGAAGGGGAAAGGGAGAATGAGGGCTTTATCGGCCCAGCTGGGGCGGGAAGGCATTGCGACAAAGGTAGGGTAGGATTTGCCTCGGGATGGGGTGGGGTGGAGTGGCTGGAAGGCATTCCAAGCAGAGGGAAAAGAAGAGGAGGACTGGGAAAAGGATCCTAGGATGCATTTTTCTAGGCCCTTCCCCACAGTAGCAGGGTAACTGATAAATATAGAGGGCCAAGAGAGTTAGAAAAACCACCATTTTGCAACCATAAAACTAACTCATGTTGACAGCAACGATGCCAAAACCATTGAGGGTTTGTTAGATAGAGTAATTGCGCACATATCCTCCCATAGAATGTTTATTAATTTGCAAAGGGGGAAACGGTACTTTTGCAGTGGAGAAACGTGTCATGCACCACTTTCAAGTCATTAAATTTAACATTACCCGAACGAGACAAACTGCTATCAGGTACCTCCTGAGGCGACTTGCTGGGAAGCACACACCATTTCTGTGCAGCTCTGCCAAAATTGCAAAACCTGAATCATGAGGTTGACAAATTGGCTAACTCAAATTGCAGGACATTTTATAAAACTGTGTACCTGTTCCCTTTAAAAATGTCAGTCTCATGAAAGTAGACCACGGAACTGTATCAGAATAAAGGAGAATAAAGACAACTAATGCCATTCATGATTCTGAACTAGAACACCTGCTGTAAAAGATATTGGGATGATCAGAGGAATACTGAATCAATATTAAATTTCATGAATTCATTTGTACCATAGCTATGTAAAAACTTGTCCTATTTCTTAGGAGATGCTAAAGGATTAAGATAAAGGGGCTTGAGGTCTGTCTGCAAGTCATTTTCATATGTTTCTGGAAAAAGCAAATAAGAATTTGTTTTTAAAAGATGCAAGATGGGTACATGGCTGGCTCAGTCCAGTAGAGCATGCAATATTTGATCTTGGGGTTGTGAGTTTCAGCCCCGTGTTGGGCATAGAGGGAGGGAGGGAGGGAAGGAAGGAAGGAAGGAGAGGAAGGAAGGGAGAAAGGAGAGGAAGGAAGGAGAGGAAGCAGAGAAAGGAGAGAAAGGAAGAAAAGAAAGGAAGAAAGGAGAGAAGGAAGGAGAGGAAGAAAGGAAGGAGAGGAAGGAAGAAAAGGAAAAAAAGGAAGGAAGGAAGAAAGGAAAGAAAGAAAAAGAAGAGGGGTGTCTGGGTAGCTCAGTCGGTTAAGGGTCCGACTTTGGCTCAGGTCGTGATCTCATGGTTCGTGAGTTTGAGCCCTGCATTGGGCTCTGTGCTGACAGCTCTGAGCCTGGAGCCTGCTTCGGGTTCTGTGTCTCCCTCCCTCTGTTCTCCCCTGCTTGCACTCTCTCAAAATAAACAAACAAAAAAAATTTTTTAAAGAAAAAAAATTTTTTAAAGATGCAAGAAAAGGAACCTTTTAAAGGTCAGAAGCACCCTAATAGCATAGGGTGGCATCTTGTAAACTGTAAGAATAAATGCATTTTTCTGTCTCCTGGCTATGGCAGGAGGATTCTTGGAGTGGTTGGGTTTTCCCTCACTGTTCCATGCTGAATTTCTTCCTGTGTATCCTGAGCCCTACCCCCAGCCCAGAGACCTGAACCAGAAGGCAACATGGCCCAAGGGGAAGTTGTCAAAGAGGTAGTTGATGGGACCAGGAACAAAGACATCAAATTCTTAGTTTTTCAAATAAGGACAGAAAAAACTGAGTATATGTTTGCCTTAAGACCAAAAGATTTGGAATGAAACCTACTGAGCTGTTTTCCTTTTTTACTGCTTATTGTCTTTCCACAGCTCCCATGACTCAACAGGTTCTTGGAGCTGGTGCAGGAAGGAGGGCATTGGAGAGGCCCCTCACCTTCCCTGACCCTGGGCCAACTCTAGGGTCTTGGGAGAAGCCCCAGAGGAGTCTGAGGATCTAAGTACAGAGGAGCTAGTTTCACAGCCAGGGGTGGGGGGAGGGGAGGCCACGAAAGTGGAGATATTCCAGAATACGACTGCAGCTCCTCACCCTTACTCGGACAGTGACCACATGAAAGTAGAAATGGCTGCAAGTGATTCTCCTCAGAGAGATTTCCAGGGGTCACCAAGTGCCTGGCAGCAGACAGATGTGGGACTCACTTCCAAACAGTGCCTGGGAGGAGCAGAGAGGCAGGTGTGCCCTAGGGGGCCTGTCCAACAGCGGGAAGAAAGATGCGTGCCTCCCCCCAAGCTCGTAGGAGTGCGGTCACCCAGAACCTCTAGGTTTCTAGAGGTTTCTAGAAGTTTCTAGGTTTCTAGAAGTTTGTGGAGGTGGAAAGTTATTCCGAATTACCTAAATGGATTGGAAATGTAGGAAAAAATTAATTTGCTCAGTGTGGGCTCCTAGCTGGAAAACCTATCCTGGGAGGATTTTCTGTAGCCAGTAGAGGGCACTTGAAGACAGCAGGAGACCTGGAGGAACCTACCTGAGGATCCAATCCTGGAGTCCACGTGGGTTTGCTCTTCCCCAAGAAAGCAATTCAGGGAAGGCTGCCAGCATAAACAGAGACACTGAGGGAAGTCAGGAGGCGTGATCTAAGTGGAGCAGGCAAAACAGAAGGAGGCATTCCAGGCCGAGGGGGCAGCATAGTCACAGGCTTGGGGTATCAGTAAAGAAATTCAGCATAATATGGGAAGGAGCCCACCTCCCGTGTACCCTGCCACACCTAGGAGACAGAAGAACGCGAAACATAGTTTACAGAACATTCCATAGTAGAGTGTTTCCACCTTTGGAATTAGTCCACCCCCTTTTAATACGACTTCCTTTTAAAAATAATGTTTGTTGGGGCACCGGCGTGGCTCGGGTAAGCACCCAACTCTTGATATCGGCTCAGCTCGTGATCTCGCTCATGAGATCAATCCCTGCGTCAGGCTTTGCGCCGACAGTGCGGAGCCTGCTTGGGATTCTCTCCCTCCCGCTCTCTCTGTCCCTCCCTGCTTGTTCTCTCTCTCAAATAAACATTAGCAAATAAAAATAATTTTTGTTCCTTGCTCTTTCCGAAACTATTTGGGAGTGGGCTCTAGATACCATACCCCTTTCTTCTTTAATACGTTAGCCCGTGTGTCCTAAGCCCGGCAGAGCCACAGCACAGTGACCGAATCCAGTGTTAGAGGAAGTGCCTCTTCAGCGGTCCTTGGGCATTCCCCCCGTCTAATGCCCCAGGCTCAGGCTGATTCTGCTTTCAAGTCCCAAAGAATATAAGACCAGAGACGGAAAGTAGAGCCTTTAGCTTAGACCAGCAGCATGGAGGCTCGGCAACGCTTGTGAGCAGACACGAGAGACCCAGGGAAAAGAAGCAAAACAGGAACCCGGTGCCGACCACGAGCAGGGCAGAATGCAGCAGCATTTTCTACAGCCAGGCAGCTGCACCACTGAGGACTTGGGAGAGGTGATTTGCAAGTGGTGGGCCAAAGTTTAGGGACATCTTTTCAGAATAGAAAAATCAGATGTGTTGTTCTCCTAACCCCCCAAGTAGATAAACCCTTAGTCCTCACTGGGGCCTCTATTCATCACCTGTGACACTAAGGGCCAGGGTAGCAGTGGCTCCACGTGGCTCCCGACTCTCCTGGTTGCCTGATTTCCATCCAGTGGCCTTCACTGCCCTTGGGTTCTAGCTTGTGACCAGAGAGGTAGTTGCATTATGTGCTCACCTGTTCTGAGTGGGTGCTCCCAGTTCTGCAGAGGCTCTGGAACTGACCCACCAAAGGCACAAAGTACCTGGCTTAGGAACTGGGTAAGTAGATACCTCCACCCTCATCAGCTAATATCCTGTCTCTGGTTCCCCTGAGTCTGCTTTGTCAAAGCAGGAGTCCAGACCCCCCATGAATACACAGGGATGAAGAGGGGGGTTCCTGAGCCGGGTGTCAACAGCCAGCAAGCCCCTGGGACTTTCCAGACCTCTAAAATGGTGCTTCTCAATTATTAGTCGTGAAGCACTCGTTGGTGTGCTTTGAATCAATCCATATGGGCCAATATTTGTCGAATACAACAATGAAAATGCAAAAACAACTTTTAAATTGTTAGATTCAAGACATTAAATTACATTTCAAGGGGCGCCTGGATGGCTCAGTCGGTTAAGCATTCGACTCCTGATCTTGGCTCAGGTCATGATCTCACAGTTCATGAGATTGAGCCCCACAACGGGCTCTGCACTGACAACATGGTGCCTGCTTGGGATTCTCTCTCCCTCTGTCCCTCTCCCCTGCTCGTGCTCTCTCTCTCTCTCAAAATAAAATGAGATCTATATCTATCTATCTATACATATATATCTCAAGAATATAAAAACGTAACATAGGAAAAGTAAAATTTTGAGAAGAGTGGATGTTGTTCATTCAAAGTATGCATAAAGCACTTAACATAAGGACTCACTATTACATTTAACTTTGTCATTCTGCAATCGTTGCCAGTTATAAGTAGTGATTTTCCACAGTAAATACTTGCATACATACTTGGAATGAACACTGTATCTCAAAGTTTTTAAGAGGGTAAAGGAGTCGGATTCTTTCATCCCAGCTAGTTCAGATTGACAATCATGCTCCTTGCAGGGGACAAGGTGTATCTATGATGGGTCCATGTTTTATTTTAAGAACACCCACCATAGACAAACCAGCTTCAGAGAATGAATATTGACTGGAAAGAAAGACAAGATTTTTCAAGCAATCTCTTGACAAATAATTCCAATGGCTTAAGTGACAATCTGTAAACTCTGGCTAATACAGAGCCTTCAGGGAAGATGGCAGAGTAGGAGGACCCTAAGCACTTCATCCCATGGATATAACTAGATAACACTCACATCGGTGTAAACAACCCAGAAAATGACCTGAAGAACAGACTCTCCACAGCTAGATGTAAAGAGGCCACATCGTAGAGGGCAGGAAGGGCAAAAACCAGTAGAGAAATAAACCAACCCACAGGGCTGTCCATGGGAGGGAGAAGTCCCAGGACAGCAGAGAGAGGAAACAGACCCTCGCACCAGTAATCCCAGGCACGGGGGACCCACATGGAGAAGATGAATCTTCAGAACATTTGGCTTTGAAAACCAGAGGGGCATAATTTCATGAGTTCTTACAACTAGTGGGGGCTTAACCCCTGGAACTTTAAAAATCGGTGGACTTGGCTCTGGGAGAGCAGGGAGGGTGAGAGGAAATGGGAGTTCCCACCCTTAATGAGAGAGCACATCAAACAGCCCCACTGAGTACATCACAGAGGCAGCAGTTTGAAAAACTGTGTTGGGTAGAAGGGAGAAACATTTACTAATCTCAGAACATGTGCTGGAGAGGCAGAGATCATTGGAAGACTTCTCCAATAACAAAGGAGCTGGGGGGTGCTGTTTCCCTTCCCCGCACCACCCCCAGCCTAGACACAAGAACACCTCCAGGAACTAGCACAGTGCCAACACTTGCTACTTAATTGCTAACAGCATGCCTCCCCCACCCCCCACCCCACTCTCCCGCAGACATGCCCCCGCTCCAATATGCCCTTGGTCAGAGCCTATTCAAAGCAGTGCCATCAGCCTGGCATTGTGCAAGCAGCCCCAAAGAGGGGCCAGCCCCACTCCAAAGTGACTCCTGCCCCAAAGAGAAGGGTAAATAACCACACACACCAGTCCAACTGCTGTGGGCTGGGGACATATATCTGGTCTGACTGTGGGCCCTGCCCACCACCAACAGCTTCTCAGGGAACAACACAGGGAAAGCACCCTGCAGTTCGGTGCTATTGCAGCTCTGCCAAATGCCTGGTTTGACTCAACTCAACCCCAAGGTGGCCCCAGACTGGCCCCCTAACAACACAGGGACCAAACCCTCCTCACAAGAGGCAAAGAGAGCCATGGTACATCTACTAAAGGAAAAAGCAGCCAAGACACAACAGCAGGGTACATGTAACATACATGGGAGACAGCCCTGAAATGCCAGGTTCTGGTAAACATGGAACATTGTACTGCAGGGCACTACAGGACCCTTCTTCATAAGACCACTACTTTCAAGAGCAGGAGGTGTAGCTGACTCTTCTAACTCATAGAAAGAGAGTTAGACAAAATGAAGAGAGAAGAATAGGTCTCATATGAAAGAACAGGACAAAAATCACAGCAAGAGAGCTTAATAAAATGGAGATAAGTAATATGTCTAATAGAGAACTTAAAGTAATAGTCAAAGATGGCACAAAAACAGACACTCAGATCAATGGAACAGAATAGAGAACCCAGAAATGGACCCACAAACATATGGCAAGCTAATCTTTGACAAAGCAGGAAAGAATATTCAATGGAATAAAGACAGTCTCTTCAGCAAGTGGTGCTAGAAAAACTGGACAGCAATATACAGAAAAATGAACCAGAACCACTTTCTTACACCAGACACAAAAATAAAATGGATGAAAGACCTAAATGTAAGACATCTGCATCTCCTCAAGGAGAAAGCAGGCAAAAACCTCTTTGACCTCACTTGCAGCAACTTCTTACTCAACACATCTCCACAGACAAGGGAAATAAAAGCAAAACTCAACTATTGGGACTTCATCAAAATACAAACCTTATGCACGGTGAAGGAAACAATCAGCAAAACTAAAAGGCAACCAATGGAATGGGAGAAAATATTTGCAAATGACATATCAGATAAAGGGTTAATATCCAAAATCTATAAAGAACTTATCAAACTCAACACCTAAAAAGCAAATAATCCAGTGAAGAAATGAGCAAAAGACATGAATAGACACTTTCCAAGGAAGACATCCAGATGGCCAACCGACACATGAAAAAATGCTCACCATCATTCATTATCAGGGAAATACAAATCAAAACCATAATGAGACACCACCTCACACCTGTCAGAGAGGCTAACATTAACAACTCAGGCAACAACAGATGTTGGCAAGGATTCGGAGAAAGTGGATCTCTTTTGCACTGCTGATGGGAATGTAAACTGGTGCAGCCACTCTTGAAAACCAGTATGAAGTTCCTAAAAAATTAAAAATAGAACTACCTTACGACCCAGCAAATGCACTACTAGGTATTTATCCAAGGGATACAGGTGTGCTGTTTCGAATGGGCACATGCACCACAATGTTTATAGCAGTGCAATCAACAATAGCCAAAGTATGAAAAGAGCCCAAATACCTATTGATGGATGAATGGATAAAGAAGATGTGGTATAAACACACACACACACACACACACACACACACACACACAACGGAGTATTACTCGGCAATCAAAAAGAATAAAATCTTGCCATTTGCAACTAAGTAGATGGAACTAGAGGGTATCATGCTAAGCGAAATTAGAAAAAGAGAAATATCATATGACTTCACTCATATGAGGAATTTAAGATACAAAACAGATGAACATAAAGGAAGAGAAGCAAAAATAATATAAAAACACGGAGGGCAACAAAACATAAGAGACTCTTAAATATAGAGAGCAAACAGAGGGTTACTGGAGGGATTATGGGTGGGGGGATGGGCTAAATAGGCAAAGGGCATTAAGGAATCTACTCCTGAAATCATCATTGCACTGCATGCTAACTAACTTGAATGAAAATTAAAAAAATAAGTTATAAAAAAACCAAAGTAATGGTCAAAGATATTGGACTTAGGAGGGGAGGACCTCAGTGAGACCCTCAACAAAGAGATAGAAAACACACAAAAGAACCAATCAGAGATAAAGAACTCAATAACTGAAATTAAAAACACACTAGATGAAATAAACAGTAAACTAGAGGAAGCAGAATAATGGATCAGTGACCAGGAGTACAGAGTAATGGAAAGCAATCAAGCTGAATGGGAAAGAGAAAGAAAGAGAAAAAGAGAGAAAGGGGGGGGGAGAGGGGAAGAGGGGGAGGGGGAAAAGGGAGGGGGAGAGGGGGAGGGGAGGGGGAAGGGAAAAACGGAGACAGGGAGAGGGGAAGAGGGAAAGGGAGAGAGGG
>CM053573.1:140492738-140580394 GCA_028646485.1 Cryptoprocta ferox | reverse complement strand
GATCAAGGAGGCAGAGGGAGCCCCCAGTAAAAACCCAAGGAGGTCCATACCAAGACACATGGTAATTAAAATGGCAAAAATAATGATAAACAGAGAATTTTAAAAGTGGCAAGAGAAAGGAAAACAATTATATACAGGGGAAACCCCATAAGGCTATCAGTGGATTTTTCAGCAGAAACTTTGCTGGCAAGAAGCGAATGGCATGTTATATTTTAAGGATATATTTGAGTGGGGAAAAAAAAGGCCTGCAGCCAATAATACTCTATCCAGCGAGGCTATCATTTCAGAATAAGATAAAGAACTTTCCAGATAAAAGTTAAAGGAATATATGACCACTGGACCAGCCTTATAAGAAATGTTAAAGGGAGATGGCCAACAGATGCATGAAATGATGCTCAGCATCACTCATCATCAGGGAAACACAAATCAAAACCACACCGAGGTACTACCTCACGCTGGCCAGAGTGGCTAAAATGAAGAATTCAGGAGATTACAGATGCTGGCGAGGATGTGGAGAAACGGGCATCCTCCTACACTGTTGGTGGGAATGTAAACTGGTATAGCCACTCTGGAAAACAGTGTGGAGATTCCTCAAATTAACAATAGAACTCCCCTATGACCCAGCAATAGCACTGATAGGGATTTACCCAAGGGATACAGAAGTGCTGATGCATAGGGGCACATGTACCCCAATGTTCATAGCAGCACTTTCAACAATAGCCAAATCATGGAAAGAGCCTAAATGTCCATCAACTGATGAATGGATCAAGAAGATGTGGTTTATATATACAATGGAATACGACATGGCAATGAGAAAGAATGAAATCTGGCCATTCGTGGCAACGTGGATGGACCTCGAGGGTGCCATGCTAAGCGAAATAAGTTAGGCAGAGAAGGACAGAGACCATATGGTTTCACTCATAAGTCTAACAGGAGAAACTCAACAGATGACCATGGGGAGGGGAAGGGGGGAAAAAGAGTTAGAGAGAGGGAGGGAGGCAAATCATGAGAGACTCTTGAATACTGAAAACAAACTGAGGGCTGAAGGAGGAGGGGGAAAGGGGAAGGGGGGTGATGGACATGGAGGAGGGCACTTGTGGGGAAGAGCACTGGGTGTTATATGGAAACTAACTTGACAATAAACTATTTAACAAAAAAATGAAATGTTAAAGGGAACTTTTCAGTTGAAAGAAAAGACCATGTGGTCTATGTGTTTTGTGGCCTAATATGTGCTCTATTCTGGAGAATGTTCCACATGCAGTTGAAAATCATGATGATTTCAATAGATACAGAAAAAGCATTTGAAAAAGTACAACATCCATTCATGATAAAAACCCTCAACAAAATAGGGTAAGAGGAAATATACCTCAACATAGTAAGGGCCATTTATGAAAAACCCACAGCCAACATCATACTCAATGGGGAAACACTGAGAGTGTTTCCCCTAAAGTCAGGAATAAGGATGTCTACTCTCACCATTTTTATTGAACATAGTACTGGAAGGCCTAGCTACAGTAATTCCATAACATAAAGAAATAAAAAGCATCCAAATTGATAATGAAGAAGTAAAATTCTCGCTATTTGCAGATGACATGAATACTATATAAAGAAAACCCTATAGACTCACCAAAAAAACTCATAGAATGGATAAATGAATTCAGTGAAGTCACATGATTCAAATCAATGTACAGGAATCTGTTGCATTCCTATACACTAATAATGGTGCAGCAGAAAGTGAAATTAAGAAAACCCCACTTACAATTACATCAAAAACAATGTAGAAATAAATCTCACCAAAGAGGTGAAAGACCTGTACTCTGAAAACTCAAAAACACTGATGAAATTCAAGATGATGCAAAGAAATGAAAAGACATTCTATGCTCATGTATTAGAACAAATATTGTTAAAATGTCTATACTACCCCAAACAATCTACACACTTCATGTAATCCCTATCAAAATACCAACACCATTTTTCACAGAGCTAGAACAAACAATCCTATAATTTGTATGGAACCACAGTTCAGCTGTGGATAGCTGAAGCAATCTTAAAAAAAGGAAAGCAAAGCTGGAGGCATCACAATTCCAGGTTTCAAGGTATATTACAAAGTGGTAGTAATTAAAACCATATGGTACTGGCATAAAAATAGACACATAGATCAATGGAACAGAAACCCAGAAATAAACCCACAATTATATGGTCAATTAATCTTCAATGAAGGAGGAATGAATATAGAATCAGAAAAAGACAGTCTCTTCAACAAATGGGTGCTGGGAAAACTGGAAAGCAACATGCAGAAGAATGAAACTGGATCACATTCTTTCACCATACACAAAAATAATCTCAAAATGGATTAAAGACCTAAATATGAGACCTGAAGCCATAGAAGTTCCTGAAGAGAACACAGGCAGTAATCTCTCTGATGTTGGCCGTAACAACATTTTTCTAGGTATGTCTCTTGAGGCAACAGAAATAAAAAGCAAAAATAAACTATTGGGACTACATCAAAATAAAAAAGTCTCTGCACAGTGAAGGAAATAAGCAACAAAAGTAAAAAGCAACCTACTTAATGGGAGAAGATATTTGCAGATGACATACCTGATAAAGAGTGCATATCCAAAATATATAAAGAACTAATACAACTCAACCCCCAAAATAAATAATCCAATTTAAAAAAATGGGCAGAAGACATGAACAGATATTTCTCCAAAGAAATCATAGAGCTGGCCAATGGACACATGAAAAGATGCTGATTATCACTCATTGTCAGGGAAATGCAAATCGAATCTACAATGAAATGTCACCTGACACCAATCAGAAAGGCTAAAATTAAAAACATAAGAAACAACAAGTGTTGGTGAGGATGTTGAGAAAAAGAAACCCTTGTGCACTGTTGGTGGGAATGCAAACTAGTACAGCCACTGTGGAAAACAGTATGGAGGTTCCTCAAAAAATTAAAAATGGAACTACCCTATGATCCACTGATCACACTACGGTATTTACTCCCAAAATAGAAAAACACTAATTCAAAGAGATATATGCATTCCTATGTTTGTTGTAGCATTATTTATAGTAGCTAAGCTATGGAAGCAGCCCAAGTGGGCATCATGGATGTCCATGAATGGATAAAGAAGATGTGGTATATATATAATGGAATATTATTCAGCCATAAAAAGAATAAAATCTTGCCATTTGCAAGATGGAGCTAGAGAGTATGATGCTAAGTGAAATAAATCAGTCAAAGAAAGACAAATACCATATAATTTCACTCCTAAGTGGAATTTAAGAAACAAAACAAATGAAAAAAGAAAAAAAAAGAGACAAACCAAAAAACAGTCTCTGCACTATAGAGAACAAACTGATGATTATCAGGGGAGAGGTGGGGGTGGTGATGGATGATGTAAGTGAAGAGGACTAGAAGTGCACTTAACATGATGAGCTCTGAGTAACGTATAGAATTCTTGAAACACTATATTATACACCTGAAACTATGTTAATGCTATTTAACTATACCGGAATTAAAAAAAAAAAAAAAAAGGAAACAATAGCACCTCACTTCTCTACAGTGACACTAACTACTAGAAAAGAATGAATTTTATCTTAAAATTTCTAAAGAGAAAATTTTCCTAACCTAGAATTTATATATAAATATATACTTCATAAAAACAAATAATAACACAGGAAAAGCATTACAAAAATAGTGCCAGTTATTCACTTAAAGTGCGCACCGAACGTTTAACATAGGGACTCACTCAACTTTGTCATTCTGCAATCATAACAGTTATAAGTAGCGATTTTACATATTAAATACTCATATATTCACTTGGAATGAACACTGTATATCAAAGTTTTTAATGTGGTAAAGAAGTTGGATTCTTTCATCCCAGCTAGTTCGGATTGGCATTCATGCTCCTTGCAGGGGATAAGGTGTATCTACGATGCTTCCACGTTTTATTTTAATAACACCCACCACAGAGAACCCAGCCTCAGAGAAGGAATATTGACAGGAAAGAAAAACAAGATTTTTCAAGTAATTTCTTGACACATAATTCCATTTGGGCTTATTTTACGATCTGTAAATTCTGGCTAAAAATAAGCACTATAAATTTTACTTTCTGAACTTGAATAATTATACATTTTTTCAAGATTGATTAAAAATTAACTTGATGAATATTAAGTTAGAGAAGTAAATGAAGGTTTACATTTGCTCAGATTTTTATATATATTTTAGTTTGTGGTTGACAATCTATGCATGTTGCGATGTGGTCCCGCTAGGTGTGACCAGTCTGCTTCTGGTACCCCCTGAGAGTCCTGCACCTGAACTGATCCACCGCTCTTGGTAACCTGCTCAGATAATGTGGCAACTTCAATTGCTCCAAAAGCATCTGGCCATTCATTCCCTATTTCCATTTAAATAAATGTTTACGGACTGGCATCAGACCACTCTGAGTTGTGCTGGTATGGAAGATTTCTATGGTAAAAGTCACCTTTTCATTAAATTTCCCATTGTTAAGTGAGAACACTTTTAAATAATTGATATGGTTAGTTTTGCTCTTAGCAAATCACCCTCGTGGGCATGGAGGAGCAAGAAGAAGGCAGACACCAAAGCTGGGCTGTGTCTTTTGGACAGCCATCCAGAGTGGGGAGAAGGCAATGACTTGGAATGGCCCCAAGGGCTTCCCTTCATCCTCAGAGCCATGCCCTCTCTACCATTTTTCACTGGAATACAAGTTCCATGGTGAACAGACTCTTTCACATCGTTGATTTCCGTCATCAACAGCCCTTCATCCCATGCCTGACCTAACTTGCCTGGTTCTTAGGAACTGCCTCCCCACACCCTCTCAGAAGGCTGTCATTCCCCACTCTCCACATTCCTGAGGGTCCTGGACCTCCTTGCTCTCTACTACTGCCTTTGGATTGTCCTTTTCCCATTATCTTCTTTTAGAACCACTGCCATGTTGAAGTCCGTGCTTCCTGATCCTCAATTTCCCTCCCCACAAGGCTGTCCTTGGCCATCTTCCTGGAAATTCCCCTTCATCATTTGAGGGTGCTGACACTGAGCTCTTAGTCTTTTTCTCCACCTTATGTCTTGTCATCCTGGGTGACTTCAGCCATCATGGGGATGGCCCTTTGGGCTCTGGGCCCTCAATTCCTATACTTCACCTTCTCCACTGGCCTCACCATGACTCCATTTCTAATGCGTTCTTGGACCGTAAAAAAGAATCTAGATTCCTGGCTCCTCTGCTCCTTTAATTTGTAATCTTGTTACTTTTCTTTCTATTCAGCCACCTAAACTGTGCCGCATCATTCCAAAACCAAGTTCCTAAGTCAAAACCCCAATTCTGGATCATCAACTCTTCATCTTTGTTTCCTGATCAGGACTGCTGGCTTCTGGTAGAGAAAATAAACCATGAGCATGGATACCAAATTATTGTCTCCCACCCCAGCTGGGTCTTCCAAGTGGCTAGGCAATCCTACATTTCCCTTGTCAAAGGCAATCCTACATTTCCCTTGTCAACTATCTCTCTCATTCTTTTTAGGTACAATTTCAGCCCTTCTCCCCTCCTCACTTTCTACTCTCGTAAGATGGTATTATAATTCATGGATCCATTAATCTGTAATTTTCCTCCAGGGACTAATGAATATTGTGGCCAAGCAGCGTTGCAAAAAAAAAAAAAAAAAAAAAGCCCAATTTTGGCGAATACAGCCCAAAGGGTAGCATGAGGGGAAAAAAATAGTCATTTCCCATTTTCCAATTAGAAGACAGCTAGCTTTATTCAAAGATACCAAAAGCTGAAGCAACAAACAAACAGAATAAAATACCTCTGCGAGCATTGGTTCTGCCTCAAAAATGAGCATCACAACTGAACCTATGGCTTCCTAGTTTCCAGTTCCTCCCTAAAGGCTAGAGCTTCACCAAATGAATCAAAGGGCTTCTAATCAGTTTTTTCTTAAGGAAGAAAAAGAGGGTAAAAAAAACCCAAACTCCCTATTTGCAGGCAGCTGAATGGGAGGGAGAAATAAGTTTACTGTTGTCACACATAAAATACTCACCAAGAGACGTCTGTCCAAACTGAAACCAAAATACATTTTCTTGCCAAAAGAGTTCAGTTAAGCACCAAAGATCAGTGACTCCCAGTTGGGGGGGGCCCTGGGGACAGTCCCCAAGACAGAGAGCCTAGGCAGCTGGCTGTTTTGGTCATTGGACTCCCGTTATCGGCTGGGGGCCGACAGGCCACGGCCAAAGAGCTCCTGGCTGGGCCACCAGATTTTTAAGTGAATCCAACTTATCTGCCTCAGACACAGCAAAAACAATCACTGAGACATGGAGTATGCAGCAAGAAAGATTTATTCAAGAGGCAGCCAAAGGAGGGGGTAAGAAGGCCAGCCTCAAATCTGCCTCTCCGAAGGAGGAGTTCAAGTCCAAGTCATTATGGACCCTCCTACTGGGCATTCCTGATGGGGACCACAGCCAGATCCAACCCTTTTCTGGGGTCCAGCACAGAACAGGAGGAGTTAATTCGGATACTGTATGCACTCACCCTAATTCAGCCACAGTTAGAACTCCTGTGTAGGTCTGACTCTGCAGTGAGCTTCCTGTCCTTCTACACCCTGGCTTCTGGTGCCATTCCTACAAGCAGACTTCCTTGACCCCCAGTGTGGGTTTATGAATCCTCATTATGCAAGGAAGACACAGAAGGCGATGGTGAAGAGAACAAATTTTTATACCTCATTCTTTATGTTCAAAGCACAAGAATACATACACTCAGTGGAAATTAACATGTTTACTTATTTGGAAATATTTTTCCTTTCCATTTTCTTCCACTCAAATCTGGAAAGCATAAGGTGGTCACTAATTAGAGGTAACCATAGCTACCAAGTTGCCTTCATGATATATCTAAGAGTTTGTTTATCTTGGTTTTAATTCTACAAAAAGCATTTCACTTGATTGTGGCTCTTATTCTCTCTTCAGTTTCATTTGGTGATTTTCCAAACCTAAGAGACTTTTAGTAGCCATATTAAAGGCTCAAAATTAAAATGATAAAAGAAACCATCCACTCTTAGAAAATAGTCCCATACCCTGAATCCTCTGGTTTTAAGTTTTCAACCAACTGTTGAGAAATGGGCCTGATCCTGCATATTTCAACATGGGCACCACAATTTCTTTGCAGAGATGCTTAGTACCCAGAGGAGTGTGTGGGTTTTTTAACTGTCCACTTGAGGGTGCTGCTGTCTTCTGTAAGGATGAAACCAACCTCCATTTCTCCAGTTAGGTAAGTTATTAAGCATGAAGAACTTCACTGACCCCTGGTTTCCAACTTGCCTCTGTGGTGGTTCTCTGTCACTCAGAGACTGACACCCTCAGGCAGCTGCCTGGCTGGCTGGCTCCTTAATTCAGCCACTCTGCTTTCTCCTAGCTTCTGCATATTACCTGTCAGTTCCTGGTGCATTGCACTATGATTCTATAAATCCACCAGCTGGCTGGGTCTCTGTACCTGCCCTGTCAACACAGTGCCTGACACACAGATATATTGCCATGCGTGTTAAGCCAGTGACGAGTTTGTAACAGACCACACAAGTTGATATAAGAGAGCAGTTGAATCCTTTCCCAAAAGGAACTTAGAGAGAGATCGAACACATGGAAGTCATTCTGGCTGCAGTCCAGAGGTGTTTGGGCAGGTCAGGCTTGAACTGCTGCCAAGTATGCCTACTTCTATTTGCCCAGACCAGCATGAGAGCCATGGGAAGGGAAAGATAGAAAAGGTGCTGGTCTTGGAGCTTGGTTAGATGTGACATTCCACATGTGAGCAACTCTTGTTGTTTCTTGAGATTTTCCAAACCAGAAGCCTCTTGGGAGTCATATTAAGTGATTCAAAATTAACATAATCTTGAAAGCTCAATTTCCAAATATCTCCCTTTTACAGAACAAATCTAATTGTAAGCCACCCCTTCTTAGAGAATAGCCTGATGCCATTAATGACTGGGTTTAAAATTTTCAGCACATCTTGAGATGATATTACATCAAGATTCTATAGTTCCAGTAGAAAGTGCCAGACTGAGAGAAGGCTGGGGGAAGGCAGGGGAAAAGCCCTGAAGGTTCCAGGTGATGCCTTTCTTAAGCTTAACACACTAGAAACTGGAAGTGAGGTCTAGGGCACAGACAGCTCCAGGAGATGCCCATTAGTTCTGGCTTGAGGAATGAATAAGGAAGCTCCTAATGCCCAGGAAGCATGAGCATTCCCTGGTTTTCTATTTCTTCTCTTTCTCTGTTCTCTCACACCACAGCCCCCGGGCAAACCCACAGTGCAGTAGTGGCAGTCAGTAATGAAATTAGTAGGAGCCAAAACTCTGAAGAAGGGGAAACTTGCTCTTTGATCAGAGCAGCTGTGATCCCAAGAGGATGAGGCCAGCCCCCATGGCTTTTTTCTCTCTCTGTTCTCCTGACACTGGGACCTGAATATGGACTCAAACATGGAAGTGGGTGGAAGACCCAAAAGGGGAACCCTGGGGAACTGAAAAGTGCAGGGGAGATTGCAGAGAAGAAAGAGCTCAGGAAAGTGACTCTATATCATTGTTTACGAACTCCTGAGCCCTGCGTGTCTGGATCAGGTCCTAATTAGCATATCAAAGACTTGGAGAATTAAAGTTATGGTCTACCGGCACACTACTCTGAACGCCAGATCTCCTCTGATCTTGGAAACGAAGCAGGGTAGGGCCTGGTTAGTACTTGGATGGGAGAACTCAAGTTATGCATAGAGCACCACTCAGTTCCCACAGTGGCCACTGGGAATGCACACCTGAAATGGAACCAAAGAGCAGTATAACTTCTTTGAAAACTGAACCGCATTGTAACCATACTGCACAGAAGGTGGGTTGGAACTTGCAGACCAAACCTAACCAGGTTAGGAACCTAACCGCTAAAACAAAAATATCAACATTTTTTGTAAGACTTAAACAAGATCCAGAGTCTCATAATGTCCAGGATGCAATCCAAAATTACTGAGCATACAAAGAACCAAAACATTTTCCATTTTTTTTCTCAGAAAACACAATCAACAGACACCAATGATGAGATTTCACAAATGTTGGAACTATCAAAGACTTTCAAGCAGCTGTTATAAAAGGAGCTCAAATGAGCAGTTGCAAACATTCTTGAAACACATGTTAAAATAGAAAATCTTCGCAAGGAAATAGAAGATATGCATGGAGATTTTAGAACTGAGAAATACAAAACTACAGTAAGAAACTCACTGGATGGAACTCATTAGCAGAAAGGAAATGACAGAGAAACAGTGAGTGAACCAGAAGATTGATAAATAGAAATTAGCCATTGTAAACCACAGAGAGAGAAAAATGAACAAAGTCTCTGGGACATGTAGGATAACAACAAAAGGTTGAATGTTTGTGTCATCAGAATCCCAGAAGGAGACAAGAAAGAGTCGGATGCTGGAAAAATATTTGAAATATTTGAATGATTGAAAACTTCCTAAGTTTGGTGAAAGATACAAACTTACAGATTCAAGAAGCTGAATAAATCCCAAACAAGATACTGAAAGAAATCCATACCCAAACACAACATAAACAAACGACTGAAAGCTTAAGACAAAGGAAACACCTTGAAAGCAGCCAGAGAACTGTATAAAAGAAAAGGATAGAGAGCAATGGAGGAGCTTTTTAAAAGAAGGGTCCCAGCAGTCTCTGAGCGGGTTATGTTAGAGCTGAATGAGCTGAAAGATCTAGTCATGCTTTTTGGAGGAAGAGCGGGCCAGACATAGGGAACAGCAGGTGAAAAAGCCCTGAGGCAGGAGTGAGTTTAGTGTTTCCAAAGAATAGCAAGGAAGACAATAAAGCTGGGGTATAATGAGTGAGTGAAGGGGTGGTGGTAAGAGACAAGATCAGAGAGGTGGGACTGATAATGAGCATATTTAGGGGGAGATCTGTCCAGCGAGGGCTTTGTATAAGGTGGCGAACCCTGGCAGGTACTTCCTCACGTGGGGCCCCCTGCCCCTATTCTCTGGGAGGACACATCTTAGAGCAGGAGGCAAATAAAACAGATCATTTTAATAAATCTTTACAGAACCCAAGGCCCATGGGAAATTATTGAGGCAAAAAATTTTTCTCTTTTTTGCTTGATCTCTGCTTTATTTATCTTTAAAACTCACAATAATTTGAAGTTGCTGGAAAAAAAATAAGGTACCTGGAAATCTAGCTAAGTGGTCAAGATTCTTTTCCTTTGGCTTGTCAACCTGAGACAAAAAAGAAGGATGGTGTTTCTGTGTTGTTGTTTGTTAAAAGAATGTATTTAGAATATCTTTCTCCCATCTTCCCTTTCCTTTATCTGTGATTGGCTGAACCTGAGAACAAAGATGCCATTTGGGCTCCATAGGTTGGGGGCCATAGTGTAAAGATTTTCTCACTTTATGAGATACGTTACAGTCAGATTTTGGTAAAGTAAATCTTGGGAAAGTGAATCCTGTCCACTCAATGGCTGCTGGCCTTTTTGAGACTTGAATGGCCGCCGGTCAGGCCTCTTAAACCAGAGGTCTAGAGGTGTGAGCGAGCACAGGAGCCCACAGGGAAGTCTGCCATGTCTCAGCCTGGCAAAGAACTAACTCCAGAGAGGGCTTACAAGTTCTGCCACTAATTCAGTGTGTGATCTTGAGTGAGTTTATTATCTATGAGATGGGGGTTGGGGTAGGGGAGAGTGTGTGTTGGGCTAGGATGAGGGCCACTGGCCTTTTACACTTGTAAATTCCAATGGCTCCATGAAAAGGAGCTCTTCAGCAGCCTTAATTAATGGAACTGAGGGTGCACACAGCAGAAACAGCTGCAGGAGGAGGTGGCCTGGGATGGAGGCCCTGCAAGCTGAAGGGGTTCAAGAAAAGCAGCTGACAAAGGAAGGGGGAACAGTGGGGGGCACGGGACAGTGCAGAGGAGTGAGTGGGGAGGAGGCAGGAGGGGAGGAGTGGGGAGGAAGGGAGCATCATGGCTTTTGAGGAGCCGCTGGCTCTTCTGTGACACTTCTGTATCTTAGCTGCAGAAGCCTGCTGTGATCCCCGAGGAAGGGCTAAGGAAGACCTAGGTTCTATGTCCTGGCTCCGAGGTCCCTGCGTCAACAGGTGGCATAGAGACAAAAGCAGTGCACAGCAGTTAGAAGGGGACCAGCCTGAATCCAGTGGTGGGACCAAGAGGGATAGGGAACAGATGTGTGGGTTCCCCACCCCTGCTCACCATGCTCTATCGAGTCCCCTTACAGCCCCCGCCAATTACCACACACACTAATTCAATCTAATTTAGACTCACATAGACACCACTTCCAAATGAGTCTCCAAGCCCATTCTCTGCCAGACAGTGGCTCTAGGTGACCTTGTAAGAAGTTCAGAGCCAACTGCTTCCACCCTGGCACCACCATGTATGGGCAGAGTGTGTGGCAAGTCACTTAGCCTCTCTGAGCTCCAACTTCCTCTTTGAAGAGTGGGGTCACCATCGCTGGCAGGATTGGAACAGTGTCTTGAGCTGGTGCCCACGAGGCTCCTTGTGCAGAGTGTTACACCCAAGAGGAGCCAGAAAGTGTTCTTTTCCTTTCCCTCCCCTGTATTAGGAAGAATTGTGAAAGTCTTCGAAGTGAGCAAGGGGAGTCATGGGTGTCCTTTCAGTGGGACTCCGGGCATTTATCTAATGCTGGTAAGGTCTGTGTTTCTCATGGGGCTACTTTGTAAGCCATAGGAAATGGACAGTCATGCAAATAATTCTTGTCTATAGCAACGTAAGTGAATATTGCCCCCTAAAAATACAGTGAATTTCTTTCCTGGATAACAGATTATTCTAAACATTACATTCTATTGGCCTAAAGGTACAAACCAGTTTTGTGTCTATCAGCAAATTCATTTCAGCATTCTTGACTGCCTCTATGCGTGTCCTACAGAGTCTCCTTTGAAATGATATAATATCTTAGTGGTCTCTTTATTAAATGACATCTTTGACATATATTCATTTATATTCTTATGACTCATGTCTTTATCTTTGAAAATATTTTGCCATCCACTTCCCTGAGGATTTATAAATCACTAAATCACATCAGACCTTTGTCACCCACTCCCCACTGCTGATTTAATGTTAAATTCCAAATCCTTCTCCATCCGCCCCCCCCCCACACTCATCCCCATCTATACCCAAGATCCCGCACACACCCAGAAAAAACTTGTTTTGCGAGATGTGTGTGCTCTGTGCTAAAGATGTATGCATCTGGGTGTTTAGCCAGGGCTTGGACCCCTGAGATTGAAGCAGTCTTTGAGACCAAATTGTAGGAACTGAATGAGGTAATAACCTCATGAGGGGACAATATAATGTGTTGTCTGTTCAGAGTCTACGTTTTACACTGAATTCTGACTTCAGTTCAAGTTAAAGAATGCAAGGACCCAGGGCGCCTGGGTGGCTCAGTTGTTTAAGGGTCCAACATCAGCTCAGGTCATGATCTCATAGTTCGTGGGTTCAAGCCCTGCATCAGGCTCTGTGCTGACAGCTTGGAGCCTGGAGCCTGCTTCAGATTCTGTGTCTCCCTCTCTCTGTCCCCTCACCACTTGAGCTTTCTCTCTCTCTCTCAATAAACATTAACAAAATTAAAAAAAAAGAATGTAAGGACCCATTCCTCCTGAGGACTTTCCTGGTGTCCTACCACCAAGAAAGATGGCACTGAATGCCTAGGTCGGGGGCGGGGGGCTAACCCTGGGCTGAGTATGGCCCATCCAGGACCAGTTATAGATTTCCCAACATTCTTTTCAATGTCTGTTCCTTTTGGGGCTGCATGTCCTGCTTCATCAGGCCACCTGGGGCCCTTTCTGGATAAGAACCTGAGGTTTCTGGAGGCCTCGGCCAGGAAGCATGGAAAGGCTGCACTGTGGGTGGCTGGTGTTAGATTATCTCTGGGTGTCCTCCCAAAATAGTTTCTCTTACAGACCCCTACAAGAGACCCACCAGGATGGGTCCAAGAAAGGAGAGCTTCTGTGCTGAATAGCTACCAGAATCGCCCAGCATGCCCTGAAATCTGTCTCTGAAATATGGTGAGGCCCGAAGGAGTGTAATCACAGGCTCCCCATAGACCACTGCAACTCCAGGTGTGGTCAGACCCACGACACTGGTATCACCTGGGAGCTTGCTCAGGCCCAAGGCCAGACTTGCTGAACCAGAAGGTGCGGGTTACCAGATTCCCTGGTGATTCATATGCACTTGAGTCTGGAAGGGCTGGGGTGCTGGAGGTCACACTATTAGGAGTGATCAAGTCAGTGAATCTCGTTAGCTGGGGAACTGTGGGCCAGTCCCTTCCACCTCTCAGAGCCTGTTTCCTCATCTCTAAAAGAAGGACAACAGGGGCACCTGAGTGGCTCAGTCAATTAAGCATCTGACTTTGGCTCAGGTCATGATCTCATGGTTCGTGAGTTTGAGCCCCGCACCGGGCTCTGTGCTGATGGCTCAGAGTCTGGAGCTTGTTTCAGATTCTGTGTCTCCCTCTCTCTCTCTCTCTCTCTTTCTCTCTCTCTCTCTCTCTCTCCTCTCTCTTCCTCCCCACTCATGCTCTGTCTCTCTCTCTCAAAAATAAATAAAAACATTAAAATTTTTTGGAAAATAAATAAAAGAAGGACAATAACCTCTGTGCCACAGGGCCATGGAAGGGTCAAAGGTGTGTGAAAGCACTGACCAGCATTGCTCCAGAATTTGGTTAAAGGCCAAGAGAGTCCCAAAGAAACCCCGGTGTGGGATGGGATTGGTACCTCCTGTGGGGACAGGAAGATGGAAGGCTCCATCCCAAGCTGCCTTTCTGCTCTTTCCCCAGACAAATGAGTGTTCGCCACAAGCAGGATGTATTCTTTTCTTGCAGTGGAGCCCAGCTGGGGCCCCAGGCCCAGGATGACCAGGGTCGTGCCACGGAGCTGACCCAGAAGGGCCTTCCGCTGGCTGTTTTGCCTGCAGCAGAGGTGTCCACCCTATGCCAGGCCCTCATTTCCCAAGCCCTGTCTGGGACCATCTACTGCAGGGATTTGACCTCGGACACTGTGTATCGGGCTGCCCTCCTTGAAGGTTCTGGGGATTTAATGGAGTCCTTTTCACTCAGCAGACACCGGGAAGTAGGGGGCAGGATGAAATCATTTTAATAGCATAGCAATACTTTAGGACCAGGTGTCCCAGACGAGGAGAACGGTTTATCTTCCGCTCGTACAATTCTGGCGAGGGGTGAGGTTGCACCAGACAAGCTTACAGACATATTTTTCACATTGAAAACTTAATAGATACTTAAAACGTCACAGAGACAATGAATTGTGAGTGTGATTGTTTTCGTATTCTGCCTCCTCTGAGCCAGGAGGTTGCTTCCTGGGGTGCAACCAGGTGGGGGGCCCTTAGGATGGGTATTCATACTCCTCAGCACTGCGCCGGCCAAAATCCATCCAGCCCATGTAGTCCCGGTCGCTTATCCTGTGACTGGGGTCCAGATTCTGTAGGTTCTTAATGACGGACATTCGGCCAGAAGGAGCTACAAAGGGCAGGGAAAAAGGAAACGGTCATCATATCTAGGAGCATCGTCAATTCAATCCGTAAAGGAAACAATGGGAAAAGCCAGACAATATGTAACATGCACTTTCTTAAAGGTATCAAAGAGCTTTCAAGTAGTGGGATTGCTGGACCAAAATCTAAGAGAAGGGAAGGACCTGGGTCTGTGTAACCAGAGGGTAATATTGCAAGCTATGGTTGTGGTTTCCAATCTGTAAGGATTTAAGTGGATTCACTGACCATGGCCTTTCACAACTGGGACTTGCCTAGTCTTTCCACTCTGCAGTCTTACGTAGCTGGCCCTCAGCAGACGCCAAGCAAGGGTTTTCTTGGTCCTTACCCATTTCTGAAGTTCACTCCTTAATATCCTGAGCATACCTGACTCTTATTAAGGTGACACAATTATAATATTTTGATGTTAGAGTGGTTTAAAAAAATGGAGTCAAGTCCCATCACTAGACAAATATTGTTTAAAAATTAATTTGAAAGCTACCTTCTTTTAAAAAAAAATGATATTGAGGGGCACCTGGGTGGCTTAGTCGATTAAGCTACTGACTTGGGCTCAGGTCATGATCTCACGGTTTGTGGGTTCAAGCCCCGCGTCGGGCTCTGTGCTGACAGCTCAGAGCCTGGAGCCTGCTTTGGATTCTGTGTCTCCCTCTCTCTCTGCCTCTCCCCCACCCATGCTCTGTTTCTCTCTGTCTCAATAATAAATAAACATAAAAAATTTAAATAAATAAATAAATAAATGATATTGAGAAAAGAGCACACTGTCAGATTAAAATCTTAGGTCAGTAATGCTGACAGAGAAGAGTGGGCAGAGAGGCAATAAGGAAGTTATTTAATTCAGCCCTTTTGACAAAAATGCAATAACTGAATGAGAAATGGGCCTTTTGGGATAGGAGTTAAGTCCTCAGGAACAGCATGATTCTCGTGTATAATTCACATTGAGGGAGGAGGACACGAAGGAGCAGTTTCTTTGGAGACATGACATAGCCCTAGCCCAAAGGTCACAAACAGAGGCTTCTTGGGTATAAAATCAGTAGAATGTCTTCTGTGCAAGCCAAGAGGCAAGTAAGTCCTTCAGTGACCTCAAAAGGCAAAGCCCAGGGGACTTTAAGAGCACAGTGGTAGAAGAGCCCACAGTTCCTATTGGATCAGGACACTATGTCCCCACTGTTTGTGACACTGGCATCTAGCCCTTCTGTATGAGGCTGCCCTTGTCACCTCCTGCCCATAGGCTGCAAAGAGTCAGACTATGGCTTATTTATTGAAAAATGGCCTTGCAGAAGAAGATCCTCTGTCTCATTGGATAACCAAGTAAAGCTAGCCAGATTAAAAACCAGAAACAACCCCCCCCCGTTCTTCTCCGCCCCCACCCCACCTCAATCCCTTCCCAGCCTTGGAATCCGAGAGTCAATCCAGCACATTCCAGCCCCTTGCAGACATCTCCAGCCTATGCATGAGGAAAAGAGCCCCAGCTATTGAATTAATTGTTCAACATCTTTCAGGTAAAATATTAGTCCTCACATTAAAAAAAAAACAAACCCTGCAGTCGAGTTATTTGTACACAGTCATGGAAATACAGCCCATCTACCTGCCTGCCGCTGGTGCACACCCCCGCCAAGGGCTGGACACAGCCCCAAGTTCCAGTTAATGAAAGAGAAGTGGCAGCTTCGATGGGCACAAGCAGCCTGGGATGCGTGTGGGGGGGGGGGCACTATGTTAAGCCTTGGTGGCTGTGCTCCTTACACACCTCGATTTCCCCCTTCCACACATAGTTCTGTGCTCATGGTGTGTGCATCTACCAGGGTCCTCACTCACTTCCCTGGTGCAGACAAAAGTAGAGACTTACAACTGGTTTATGGAATGGAAGTGAAGGGCCCGGCTCCCTTAAACCTGAAAACCCTGAATGGGAAGCTGAATGGCTTCTGGACCCTCTGGGGAAGGCAGGGCCTGAGCAGACTCTCAGATGTGCAAACCCGGCCTCGATGTGCACCTCGATGTGCAGAGTTACACAGCTCACGCATTTTCCTAGAGCCCTGGCTGCCACCGTGACAAAGAACAGTGGAACTTACCACACAGGGCTGCTATGCAGGCTAACCGTACAGATGTTACAGATGTGGCATTAGCGCTTTGCTGGGCATGGGACAGGTGTATGCCCAATGTCCCCATGCTCCCTCAGTAGAATTGCTTCTCCTTAATCCCTGAAAGCTTTGCAGACAATTCCTAATGATCAACTCTTGAGTACTAAGAGTGCAGTATCGTGTTTAGAGTCTGTAAGCACAATAGTTGAGTAAAGACGCAGCATGATCTCAAAATATGTAACATATTCAAAGAAACTGTCAAGGTGTAAATATCCCCGGTTCATATTGGTCAAACAGAAGGGTGTGATTGTTGTTGAGCTGATGCTCATGGAGGATGTCAGCAGCCAGAGCTGCCATTCTCACATGGGTTTGTTTGGTACCAAGGCTGAAGGCTAAGGGAGAAGGTGGGCAAGAAGAGGCACCAGGAAGAAACTCCCAGCTAAGATTTATAGCGTAAGGCCACTGTCAAGTGTCAGCTCTGGGGAAATAGTGTGGTAACTGGCTTCTTTCCCAGACCTGTTTCTGATGGCTCCTTCCCGAAGGTGGGGAGGCGGCTCCAGGTTATGGCTCAATGAAAACCCTATGCTATTTCAGACTGGTGTGGCCGAAGTTCTGTCGATATCCAAGGACAGACATGAAATTATTTTGATGCTGACAATCAGTAGGAACTCAAAGTTTTCAGACTTCCTCTTGTCATCTGACTTGTATTTCCACATCTCTCAATTTAATTAGCTGGAGAGCAACACAGAAAATGGGTAGCTGGGACAATTTCTCAAAGAGAGGACAAAATGTCACACATCATCTTCTGTGTTGTTTTGTTTTCCTTCTGAATTCCCCTGGTCAAAAAGTCCCAATCTTACCTTTATATGAAACCATCAGAGACCCTGGAAAGCTGAGCCCATCATTTCCTCCTTGTCTAGTCAAGCCACGAGCTAAGGTTCAACTCTAGGTCCAGGCACATGGGAGGGTAAGGAGCCTCATGGGAAAGGAGCCCACCTTCCACCCTTCCCTGTAGCATTTTCTGTGATTTACTGTCCAGCAGCGTTGGTCCAGCTTAGCCCACTGCCTCACAGCCTGTGGTCACCATCAGTGTCACTGTGGATCAAGTTGGTAGAAAAAAACTTCCCTGGTCCCAGTCATGATTCCTAAGGAGCCTACAGATGAACGAGTCTCCCTCTGGATCACACAAAGAGCTAGAAGGGACCTAGGGGAACTCTAGCAGGGATGAGGCAGGAAAGGGACAGGGCTGTCAGTACAGCACTCAGCTAGTGAGCCCCCAAGTCAACATTTCCCGCAGAAAGACTTTGACCCTGAGAGATCTGTGGCTTGGGGGCTCCTGTTGCAATCGGGACCATCTCTCCAAAAGCAAAATAAAAATGAACAGGTCTCTTGGGTGATTAGTTTAAATCATTGCCAAGGGGAACTCAAAACCGCACCTGATTCCTTCCTCCCTTTACATTCTTTGGGGAAACCTGACACAATGTCACTTCTTTTTAAACTGTACTCAAACACTTTTTCAGCATTGATTCTTTCCTGCCAGAGGGTTTTTCAAGTGTTAGTATGGGTGGCTTCTGGTTCCTCTGCCTTTACAGTGGAGGGTATGTAGTAGATCTGCAAACCTTTTTTGAGTCAGTAATTTGCTCAGTAATCACCTTTTAATGTCTTCATAATACGGTGTTGAGCTTAAACAGCAACACGTACCAAAAATCAGTTTCAAGAAAGCTTTTAAAAAATGTTTACCCTAATAAACGTAATCTTCCACACTAGCTCTCAGTTGGCTACAAAGGACGTCCAGAAAACCATACTGCCCGGTCCAGTACAATTCGGAAAAGAAAGCGAAAACCCTTTCCTCAGCTTAACGCGCAGCCTGTGTTTCCTTCCGAGGGTTTACCCGCTTCCGTCAGCCAGACGCTAGGGAGGAAGGTCGCGATTGGGAGCCCCGCGCGGCGCCAGAAGTGAGGGACAAGCACCCTACAGAGGAAGGAGCAGACGTACCTTTCCGGGCCTGCTGGATGTATCTGGCCAGCAGCGCGCCCAGGTGCGCTCGGGGCTCGCCGTCCACCTTCTGCACTGCCCGCAGCTGCCTGCGAGGCGCCTCCTCCTTCGGCTGCGCCCCTGGGCCCGCAGGGTCCGCCGCAGGCACGGGCTGCGCCAGGGCGCCCGCCGCCAGTACAGCCATCAGCACGCACAGGCACACGCCTCCGTTCATGGCTGCGGAGAGCAAAAGGGAGGAGACATGAACAAAAAGGTGGAGCATCGCGGCCTCTCGCGGAGGGTCAGGGCACCTGGGGTATGGAAAAGGCGGTTCGGTCCAAACGCGCGAGTCTCCAGAGCCGCCACACCTGCGCAAGCACTTAGGGCTCCCCAAGCGCCGCCAAGCGCCCACCGGAGCCGAGTGGCCACAGCACACGTGTCCAGGCGTACTCCTTTTGTCTTTTGGGTGAACCACACCCGGTGCCCGGGTATGGGAGAGAGACCCTGTGTTCTGCCCTGGTTAGCAGAAGGAGTATCTTCTGTTTTCCTTCGGTGTCAGAAAGTGGTGTTAGAACTGCTGTCTTCTAACTGGAAAAGCAAGAGATTAAAAATGGGAAAATTAGCTGGAGAGAAAACTCCGTGGGAGAAATGAGATCCTTGATAGCTAAAAAGCTTTCATAAATGGTGAAAAAAAAGGGAAGCGCAGTTTAAAAGGTGGGAACAATAAATAAAAGCCATACTTATGAAGTTTCTTTAAGGTGTATTGGGAATTGGCAATAAACTACTACGCAAAACACAAGAATGGCTTTTCCAAACCAGAAATACGCGCTCCGTCTTCAGGCGTTGGCAAAACTCCGCAGCGTCTTAGATCCACGAGCAGATAACACTTGCACGTTTCTATCCCCAAAGCCCTGAATTTTTCTGCCATATTTAGAAAGTGAATTTAAATACTAAAACCTCTTGGTAATTTATTTGAAGAGATCACAAAGTACCTGGCACTTTGTGTAACATCTAGCAAATCCCAGTTTGCATGCTAATCCTAGCAAATCGACATTCCAGCACTGCGTGCCTATGAGAACAAAGCAGGCGCTCGGAAGTCTCCCAAGCTGCTCTACCCACCCAGATCTCCTTGTTTCTGACCTCAGGCAATGTCTTTCGAACTGTCGGAAAGAAAACACAGAAAACAGAAAAATGGAAAGGGCACAAAACTGAAGACAGTGTTCTTCAACCAACTTGACACTTGGGTCCCCCGCGGGAGAGTGCGGAACCTACCTTCAGAGTAGGACGCAGCCGGCTTCGCGTTTCTACCGGAGCGGCGGGGAGCCGAGCCAAGTTCAGGGTGGGCCGGCAGGAGGCTGCTTCTTAAATAGCCCCTCCCGGAGCTGTTAGCCAGTCATCTATTTACCCAGCCTTGACGCAGACCGGCAGCAACACGTGCTCCGGGGCGGCCACTGGGGCGACAACCGATTGAAGTGGCTCCTGGGAGAGAGGGGGCAGTGGCGCAGCGGAGTTGGGTTAGCCCCTCCCAGGTGGGGTGTCCGTGTCCTGGCCCCCTCTCCGTTGGGGGAGCTTCCTCTCCCAGATATGCCCCGCTCCCTCTCCCTTCCTCGTTCCAGGGTGGGAAGCCTAGGTGTGGAGAATCTCCTCCAGGATGGTTTCGTCTGCTTTGGGGACTGTAGGCGCCGGCCAGGGAACTGGGGACGCGGCGGGCGGGGTGGGGTGGCGGGACTTGACAGGGCTGGGTGTCAGCAAAGTGTTAATTCTGAACTGGAGGGGTGTTGACTCCCCTGGGAGCATCCCAGGCCGCTCGGGATGTTTGGATCAGTGAGTGGGCTTCCTGGGGGAGGGAGGGGTCTTCACTGTCTTCTTCACTGTCCAGTGAAAAGCCCTGGAGGTTCTCCAGGATTCCGAGGGCTTGTGTTCCCGGGTCAGCGAAAAGGGTTACGGCCGCAGCTGGCTCCTGGAATCCCAGATCTCTGTTCACGCAGCTGTAAAGTGGGAGTGACACCACAGGACTCTGGTCAGAGTTTGGGAAAGGGCTGTGTTTTCCTCCGGGGCTGAATTAGCTCCTGCTCGCGGCGCGCGCGGCTCGCGGTCGCCAAGTGGCGCCCAGTCTCTGCGTTCTGCTCCGGCATCGGCATCGCCCCTCCCCCCCCACCTTCCTGGAGTCGCGGAGCATCCGCACCGCGGCCCAGTCTCCGCCCCAGCGGGGGCTGCCCGGCTTGGAGGAGAGGACCTCGCCCTGCTCACTCAACGCCCGCGGGGGGCAAGGGAGGCACTGACGCCGCCCTGCGTCCTCTCCTGCGCGATCGCGCCCCTGGCTCGCGTGCGAGGCGACCGGCGCCAGTGCGCAGTGGTGGCCAAACCCATCGCGGATCTGAAGCCATTTGCGCTGGTGCTCGAGTTCGCTGCGTCCCCGCGAAAGGCACTGCCAACCGCATTTCACAGCCCGCAAACAGAGGCGCGGAGAAGAGCTGCGCGGAGCCGAGGCTCCATGGTCTGCCCTGGGCGGCCTGCTGCACCGAGGCCTCCCAGCCTAAGACCCGGGGGGTCGCATCCATCTTTCGTCCCGTCCCGGGACCCTCCGTTCCTCTCCTCCTTTCCCTCCAGGAGGATTTGGAAGTGCTTCTTTCAAAACTGGCATCTGTACTCCGCTGTGGGGCTCTGGAGACGGCGGGACCGCGAGGTGCCAGGTGGCTGGGGGAGCTTGGCGGGGAGACACTTCTGGTTGCATCCCCCTTTCTAAACTCTAGAGGCTGCTGTATTTCTGCAACCTAAAGGAAACATTTTTGAAAAGGCAGCAAATAAAATGTTTTCCCGAGTCTGCTAAGGTTTGGGTAGTTCAGTTGGAGAAACTAGTTTTATTCGTGACAGTGGCCAAGACTTTTCTGGGAACATGAACTTCTTATAAAACAGAATCAGGTAAAGGGCTTGTACAAACAATCCCTAGATTTTCCGATTCCGAGGTGAGGCCCAAGAATCTGCATTTCTAGCAAGCTCCCCATGATGTGCCTGCCGGTGGACCCCGAACATACTTTGAGAACCAATGCTATAGAATTTCCCTATGGTAAGCCGGTTACTTAACTCCCTTCCTTCCATGAATTTTATTAATAATTAATATTTATTGAACACTTGCTTTGTTCCAGGCATTGGGAATGCAGTATAAAGAATGATGACAATATAATGAGGGAGCAGGAAAAACAAGTAAACATACATACACCCCCTGGTGATTCTGGTGTATTTGGGGGACGCTCTGGTTGAAGGAGGTGGAGGATGATCACAGAGAAATGTTTTGATGAGGGGGAGCAAAGGAACGAGGCTTCAGGTTCAGAAAGAAGAGTCTGGTTGTGTTGTGAAAGGTGTTCCGAGTTAGGGGAGACTGTAAGTCAGGATCTGTTAGGAGGGCCAGGAGGGATCAAGATAGATTTATATTTAGCATTATAACCCATTATGAAACTCTTAATTATTATGAAACACACTAAACATTATGAGAGTAATGTGTTCATCAGAGATAATTCGGAAAATAAGTAAAAGTAGAAATATCCCATCACCCAGGAACAGCCACTGTTGTTAACCTCTTGGAGTTTGGGAAGCCTGTGGAGGCAGTGAAACTGGGTGACTGAGGTTGACCTTGAGGCTCCATGTTGCGAGCCAGGGGAGGAGGGTATGGAGTATTACCCAAGACAAGGAATTCCAGTGTGAGAGTAGGTTTGGGATATGAAGGTGAGGTAGGTAATGAGTCCAGTATAAGATTGAACTCATTGCTTGTGCATGGACGGTCCAGGAGCAGGTTGAGAATGAGCCCTGAGCAGTGCCCTTTCTGTCCCCCACCTGCCTGACCCTCATCCCCTTCCCACTGAGTGAGACTCACCAGCTGGGGCCCAGAACATGGAGGGTCCTTCCCATCATGTAGGGGGCTGAGAGCATGACAGCCATATCCAGATGTGGCATTTGAGACGGAGCAGTGGTGAGACTTTAACTGGTTTTAGAATCTAGAAATTTCCATCTGATTGTGCTGAAAAACAGTTAAGTGAAGTCCTGTTTAGAGTTAGGGAGGTGTCTCCAGCGAGTGGCCCTTGTAACAGACACAATCACTTCATGAAAGATTTTTAGCCATGGGAAGGATCTCAAAGACATATGTCCATTTTGCACTTGTAGAAAAGTCAGTGGAACTTCTAGGGACATACTAGAGCCTCCTAATTTATTATTCACAGGATTTTAAACTGAAAAACCCAAGAGGAACAGTAGTTGCTGGAGAAACCAGCTGCCAGTGTCCTCAGGCCTGTCGCTTGGCTCACTTCCCTTTATAGAAGGTTTTAAAAGAAGCCTCTAGGATTATACCCAGGAAAAGTCAACAAACAGATTCAAGTTCTGTGATCCTGTTCTGTGATCCTGCCAATCCAGCCTCCCTCTGGAGCTGGGGCCCCATAAACGGCAGAGGACACAGTATGTCCCTCAATGGTCTCAGCCCCCAACAGAGACACGTCCCACCCTATCAGCCCACTTGGTGCCTAGTGCAGGCTGTTTCTTCTCCTTTGAATTAATGCTTGGGGCCATAGCTGTCCCAGGACAACCTTACTGGGGAAAGCTCTTAGTTTCAAAAAATAAATTTAGGGGTACCTGGGTGGCTCAGTTGGTTAAGCATCTGACTCTTGATTCCAGCTCAGGTCATGATCCTATGGTTCATGGGATAGAGCCCCACGTCGGGCTCTGCACTGACAGCATGTAGCCTACTTGGAATTCTCTCTCTCACTCTCTCTCTCTGCCCCTCCCCCACCAGAGCACCCCTTTTCTCTCTCTCCCTCTCTCTGTCCCTTCCCTGCTTGCATGTGTGCGTGCTCTCGCTCTCTCTCAAAATAAATAAACATTTAAAAATAAATAAATATATAACAATAAAATTAAAAGGTTTGAATAGGTATTGAATGCACATAATTCACAACTGAAAAGGCAGAAAAGAATGAAATGAAATGGAATGAAAATGAAGTCTTACCCTCACCTCATCCTTCTACCATCCTTAGAGGCAAAGAGTACTTCTAGTTTATAGTAAATTTTTCCAGAGAGTCCATGCATATACAAGCATGTCAAGTAAGTGTCACACACACACACACACACACACACACAATGTCCCAATATAAGCACATATTACATAATGTTCTCTACTTGACCTTTTTCACTTAAAATATATCTTGAGGTCACTTTGTATTGTTGACATAATTCTACTTCAATAGCTACAGAATAGCCCTTTGTTCATTGAGCCAGGGCCCTATTGTTAAGAATTTAAATAGTTTCCAATATTTTCCAATCATAACAGAAGCTCTTTGAATATACATCATTCTGCACATGCACAAGTTTACCCACCGCATGAATTCGTAGAAGTAGAATTGCAGAATTAAAGGGTATGTACATTTCACATTTTCATAAGTATTGCCAAGTTCCCCTTCATGGCAATTGTTGCCAACTGTCAGGGACAGCATATTTATCTTTTCTTGCTTATTAATTCTTCAGCTCCAGCTACTTGGCCAGCTCCTCAGCCATACCCACGACTTGAGAGCATTAGTTGAGAGTTGGTGGAGAGCTGACCTCACTGAATGACTGGGTTTAATCTTTGAGTGACAGTTCTATTTGAATTCCAGAGTGTGTAGGAGGCAAAGGGTAGGGAACGCTTCTCCGTATGGCTGGTACTGCTCTCTAGGTGATGTTTGGGAAATGTGTGGGGACTTTTTTGGGGCGAGCGAGTACAGTAATGGGGGTGTCTGTTGGTATTGGGGGAATGGGGGCCAGGATATCTAGGTGTCTGGCAACCCCCTGGATAGACAAGCACATAATGTTCAATGACCCACTAGACATTCAAGTAGGTGAATAAAGCCTGTCCATCATTATGCGAGCCTGCATTTTGTTTATTTGGGATTGTAACAGGAGATAGCCGCATTCTGAAAAATCATGCCACCAAGTCCCAAGGTTGCTATGGTATTGGAGCTCCCCCTACATACCTGTACTGGCCCATGAATCTAACTGTCTTAGAAAAATCTTTATATCACTTAACCTTTAGTTCAAATCATCAATGCAAAGAAAAATGTCTATAAAATTCAGTTGCAAAATGTATTACTTAAGAGCAAACTTATTCATTCTAAGTAAGTGCAAACACCTGAAAATTTCCTCTTTTGGTTAGCTGTGCCTGACTATTTACAGATTGAGACACATACCATTTTATTCTAAATTGCTTTTATATTATGTAATGTACTTTCTATCTATAGTGTGTTATATTTGGGGCATCATATTGATTTTTAAAATACTATGTGTTTAAGTGTATTGTAAGAGTTTAAAATGGTATTTCAGGGCAGTAAAGGGACAGTGTGAAATATTTTTTGTCCAAAGTGGGTGTTGAGCCAGATGGGGGTTGGGATTCAGGAGTTAAGAACTTGGACGTTTAAAGCCTAAGCGTGATGTTTTTTGGTATCTTAATTCAATCAGGGGAAAGTAAGAGGGCAAAAGTTGGGAGCAGCAATTGAAGGCAGGGACCCTAGAAAGATGGGGTGGAGTGTGTAAGTGTGTGGAGGGCAGGGTGTCAGGATGTGGTGCAGAGAGAGAACGTAAGTACACCTTGCTTCCTCCTCACCTCACTACTGACTAATGGTCTTGACCACACCATCCAACCTGTACTCACTTCTGTGGACAGGCCGGAGACCCGAGGGTGGACAGGAAGGTCCCACATTCCAGTTCGGAGGTGGGCAGATATTCAGAGTTTTAGGAAAAGCAAGTTTGGGCTACTTTGAGCAGGGATAATGTTGAGCAGTGTCCAAATGGCATGTTGGTGGGAAAGGTAGCCCAAAGAAAAAGAGAAAATCATTTCATGCTAAAAAGCAGTGGTATTTGAACTGCAGGGATGTGTACCATAAATGCAAAAAGTTCTATTTAGATTTTCATTAAGGAATAGCACAAACCTGCAGCATGTGCAACACAATGTTAAAAATTGGCAGCCTAGAAATGAGGGATCTGTGCATATATTTTCCTAGCACCCAGGATGATGAGTGAAGGAAAGAGTTTGTTTACCAGCTTCTGTAACTTCCCCAGAGATGGCTGGCAACAGACAGGCCTCCAGCTGAGCAGGGAGCTTGGGGTGCTGAGCCCAGGGGCTACCGAAGACTTGCAAAGGAGTGAGAATATGATCTTATCTGCCAGATTGTGTTTCTTATGTAAGATTCTGGAGCTGGGTGTTGAAAGGAAAAAGATTCAATCTTTGAGCAAGAATGTTGGCTTAGATTTTGGGTCTGTCTTTAATTTGGGTTCCCCATCCCCTCCCAACACATACCCCGAGACAAAGACCTGGATGCAAGTAGTATGTTTGGGAGAGCATCCCAGATTGCCGAACTGAGAAGGTTGGAAAATGAGTCTGGGAGGAGAGAAAACTCAAGTATATGTGGCTTAATGAAGAGGTTATTGATGAGGGAAACTGGGGCTCAGTCTAGCTGGGGCCCTTCTGAGTAGCTGTATAGGAAACACCTCTCACCATTTTACCATGGAAGCATTAATCCATGGCTCCTGTGTCCTATTGTTTGAGGGTTCTGTGATGAGTTGGGGGCAGGGGAGACATAACAGGCAGAGAATAGAGATGCAAGTACTCGATGTGGACAGCCACCAGCCTGTACAGGAACAACCCCCAGCAGCTGCTGGTGAGTGCAGGTGGGCTGAGGGGATGTGGGTGAAGCATCCACCGTGTCTCCTGTAGCCCCCAAGTGCAAACCTGAGAAAAGATCCCATTACGTTCCTGAACTGTAAAAACACACAAGTCTTCCCATTTTGTTCTTATTCTGTGGGGAAGGTGTGCACCAATGAGTACAAATATTTTGCCTGGAGAAATGTTCAAGTAACATATCCTCTTTCTTATGTCAAGTACTGCAATCTTTCTTCTCTGACCCTTGGAACTTCGTAAGTCCTGGGCCTCCCGCTCATGGTGTGTGTAACCCAGAGCAAGCCACTTTGGTTTCGTGACCTTGTGTTTGCACAACTGTCGAACAAGGCATGTAGGAATCACTTCCTAGAACGGTGTGAACTCTCAATGGGATAAATCTTAGTGGAGTGATGTGAGGCCTTGGGGACAAGAAAACTTGTATTTTCAGCCTTTTCCCATGTTCAGCTCTTCTTGGAACAAAAAGACTTGTCTCAGGATGTGATACTGATGGGAGGATGGAGTAGGAGTGAGAGGTGTTTTCGGATTGGGTCACTAACACAGTGTCAAGCCTCCTGAGTTTTATCACTCGCTTCCTTTTCTGTGAACAGTGGCTCCTTTGAAGTCAAAGTGGAGGAAGAACCACACTAAAAGCTCAAGTTTTGGGAGGTTTATTCTGGGCTCCCCATGGACGACCCTTGTAGAACAAGATGCTAATTTTAAAGAGAAATCATGGATGCAGAGAGCAGAAGTGATAGCACAGCTCTTTCTTGGCAACCCTAGTTGCCGCAAGAGTTGCCAGGCTGCTAAAGGCATTCGCTTGTGCTGTACACACAGCTGGGAAAATCAGAAGTGAGGAGCTGGGTTTGTCACCAGCCACAAAGCAATCTGCTTTCCTTGGGAAGATACAGATGGGTCTAAAGGATTCATCTAGAGAAATGCTGCTGGTTTCATGATATGTATGTTTCTTTTTCTTCCATCTGTAACTGTTCATTTTCTTGCTTAATTTCATTTAATTTCATCTCATCTCATTTCTTTTCTTTTCTTTTTTCTTTTATTTCTTTTATTTTTTAAAAGGACAATGCAGGGGCGCCTGGGTGGCTCAGTTGGTTAAGCACCCGACTTCGGCTCAGGTCATGATCTCACAGCTCTTGAGTTCGAGCCCTGCATCAGGCCCTGTGCTGACAGCTCAGAGCCTGGAGCCTGCTTCGGATTATGTGTCTCCCTCTCTCTCTGCCCCTCCCCTGCTCCCGTTCTGTCTCTCTCTCTCTCCTAAAAATAAATAAACATTGAAAGGACAACGCAGGGGCGGCTTGGTGGCTCAGTCAGTTAAGCATCCGACTTGGGCTCAGGTCATGATCTCACAGTTCGTGGGTTTGAGCCCTGCGTCGGGCTCTGTGCTGACAGCTAGCTCAGAGCCTGGAGGCTGTCTTCAGATTCTGTGTCTCCCTCTCTCTGACCCTCCCCTGCTCACGCTGTCTCTCTCCCTCTCAAAAATAAATAAAACATTAAAAAATTAAAAAAAAAAAAAGGACAGTGCAATAGGCACTGTAATTGGAAGGAACTTGCCTTCCAGGGCAGGCCTATATTAATATAGATCCTTCATCAGATGTTATGGATGCCTTGGGTGTCAGTCTGACATAAGCTCCTAGCCCCTGTGACTCTTTGCCTGACTGTTCTCTCTGGGGATGGGAGGAGTCTGCTCTGCCACACAGAAGTGGGTTTCAAGTGCTGGGGGTTAATGGCCCCCAGGAGCAGCCCTCAACCAGCAGCTCAGGGAAAGTGATGAACACATCCTCAGCGCTCTCTCCTAAGCCATGTTCTATACTGGCTGCCATAGGTCCCCACCAGGGTTCAGCTCCAGTGGCCCTTGGTGGTACCATGCTAACAACGCACCTCTCAGTGGCTGCCTTCCTTGCTCCATTTCACTTCCTTATTTCCATCCCCCGTGTTGTCTGGGATCACCTCCCAAATAAACACTTACCTTTAAAGCTCAGGTCTACTTCTGGGAAAACCCAAATTATAATAGTCGAATTTTCAGCTTCCATCAATCTGAGCCATATTCCAGAGTTAAAAATATTCCTCATGCTTACCTCTGTCATGGGCAATAAACTCCCTGTGGACCATGTGGCTAAGAGACCTGCACAGTCCTAGGATGCTGTGGTAACTAAGGGAGTGGCGTTGGCCTCAAGGAGTTTACTAAGGGCTGACATGTGGATGTGGACACTAGGATTTATCTTAATGGGTTGCAGAAACTTCCTTTTATACAACTTGGCAAAGCATTTGCTGCATGCGCAGTGGCCTCACCTTGGCATCGGGACTCTCAAGCCACATGAGAAACTCCAAGTGTACATTTCCTTGAGTCTCAATCACTTATTTTGGACTCATTCTTCTCAGTGTAGAGTCCTCTGATTGATCCCATGCTTCAGAATGATCAGGGGTGCTTATTAAAAAGGTGGAGTTTGGGGCTTATCTTAGATCTCCTGCATCAGAACTTCTGAAGGTGGGGCCAAGGTGTGCTTTTTAACGACTTCCTGAAATGTCTCCGCTGGGCTCCCCAGAAGCCTGAAATGTCTTGGCTGGACTGGGTAAAGCATATGGTAGGAGAGTGGAGGAAGAAGGGCAGGAGTGGGGGAAGTCAAGGCAGGGTGCATCCCAGACAGAGCCCCATAGAAGTTAGGCTCCATTTGGTCCTGCAGGGAACCTCTGGCATTTAAGTTGCATCTCAGTGATGTCCCTACCTGAGGCAAGGGACTGAGTTTTGCTCTCCTGCACCTGTCAGTCATCGGCTAAGAGCAGGCAAACTCACTGGCACTTCTGGTTCTCTGGAGGTGAAGGCAAAGAGACTCCAGTAGCTTGAGCACAGCCCTCTAGGGTCATAAATAGAAGCCATTAGAAGCTAGGGCAGGGGAACACAGAAGCAACAAAAGGGATCCAAGGATACCTGGGTAGAACAGAGACGGTGTCCACTCTAGCAGGTGATTATAAGAATCATGGGGTTCTCATGGAGCAAAATCAGGATACTAGACTAAAATGAACTCCATGGAGTGGAGACAGTAGGAGTGGATCGGGGAAGAGGTGGGGCAGGGTTGTGGCTCCACTGGATAGTTCCAGGTGGATTTAATGCTCCAGACCAGCTGCTTTTGAGATCTCCCCACCACTGAGCTATGCAAACATGCCTTTTCATTCTTTCTAGTTGTCTAATGGGTAACTTTTAGTGTGCACACCCATGCCATTAGCTAAGTATGATTGAGTGAGGCCTTCAAAGCCTCTCTCTGCTGGAAGGGAAGGAGGAGCCCCCACATTTACTGCTAAGTCCCCCCCTGCCCACAAATACTCCAAAGGACATCCCAATCCCAGGAGAGGCTCACTGTAATTATTTGAATGATATTTTTAAATTATTTTAGTAATGTTTATTTTATTTTTGAGAGAGAGAGAGAGAGAGACAGAGCATGAGTTGGCGATGGGCAGAGAGAAAGGGAGACACAGAATCTGAATCAGGCTCCAGGCTCTGAGCTGTCAGCACAGAACCCAATGCAGGGCTCAAACCCACAAACCATGAGATTATGACCTGAGCCAAAGTTGGATGCCTAACCGACTGAGCCACCAGGCGCCCCGACAGGCTATTCTTTTAAGCAGCTGCCTTGGTGTCAAGTACTAGGACTGTCCTGGGAAAACCAGGATTATTATTATTTCCTTTGGGTGGAGGGGAAATTATATCTACATAAAATTAATGAACTTTTGAATTGTTATAAAAGGGAAACAAGAATGGATGGAAATGTAGGAAAGGGCGAGAGGGGATGCCAGGCACTGCCAGGACTTGCTTCACATCCCTGGCTTAGCACACATCTGCGTTTGTCCCCCCAGCAGCCACCTCTCAGGAACACTCCTGTGAAGGACTTGTCATTGAAGCTTCTGTGTGGCCAGGACCTGATCATTGCCGGGAATGAGAGAAGTTACAAACACTAGACCTTCATCTGGGGCAGGGACCAAACATCTGATGGTTTGTTGCCCAACTTGGAAGGCTTCAGCAGTGGAAAGTCTCGCTGCTAGGTTATTTGCATGTCTGTGAGGGCTTAGAGGCTCTGAGCTTTTTGGGTCAAATAAAGGTGATTTTTCCCCCTTTCAATTCCTATAGTTTGAGTCTTCATGGGTTCTTCCCTAGGTTGTTATCATAGCCTCTGAATCCAAACCTGCCTACCTACCTACCTACCTACCTTCCTGCCTGCCTGCCTTCTACACTTCCAATATTCATTGCTGTACAACAAACTACCACAAAACCGGACCATTCAGGACCTCTTTCTGGTAGTGACCTTCACATTCCTGTTACTCCAGTTTGCTCACTGGCATATGTCCTCTCTCTGGACCTGAGATCTGGGGCCAGGCCAGAGTAAGGGCATCTAAGAAAGACTATTTCTCTAACCAGGTGCCCCACCCTCCATTTTAACCCTGGGACCTGTCCCTCTCCCTGCTCACAGTTAACTGAATTTTCCAGTTGTGCCTTTTACATTTGAGGCCAATGTGGCCGAGGCATACCTGGGTATAATCTCATATCTCCCTTTAAGGCTAACATTAGTTCAAGAGATTCAGTGGAAATTCAAAGTCTCTGGTTCCCCACAGACTTTGTAGGATGTTGGTGAGTCAGGTGCAGGCCTAGACTGCTGTATTGGGAAAATGAAGTGCCTGTCACCTGAGCTTCTCCACCTCCTCCAGGATGAAGCACTTCCTGCCAATTGTGGACTTGCCCTGTGCTCTGACGTGCGAGCTTAGCATTTATTCTTCACCTAGTAAGACAGTCCCTCGGGTGGAGCACTATTTTTCATTGAGATGGCAGGTTATACTTGAAAGAGGTTTGAATGGAGAGGCTGGGGAGAAAGGGGAAGACATTCTTTGAATCATTAAGAGCACAGACTTTGGTGTCAGAAAATCTCAGTTTTAGATCCCTGCTTTGCCCCCCTTGGCTGTGTGACCTTGCCTTTGTTACTGTGTCTCTGATTCTCTCTGTAAGATGAATAGCATCATGGCACCTACTTTTCTTGGTCACTGTCAGGGCTAGATCAGGTGCACAAGTCCTAACATAACACATAACCAACACATAGTGTATGCCAGCTACCACCACGATCACTGAAGATTAAAACATGCTTTTTCCTTGTTGGGATTTCCCAAACCCTTTAAACAAATTTTCTGAAAAGTTGGAAGACAAAAAAACAGAAAAGGATGTTGCACTTTCAGGGTTGGCTATGGGATATAAACTCTCAGCTTGCCTAAATAGTTTCCAACTTTCAAAAAATTAGGGGCACCTGGGTGGCTTAGTTAAGCGTCTGACTTCGGCTCAGGTGGTGATTTCGCAGTTCATAGGTTTGAGTCCCATGTCAGGCTCTGTGCTGACAGCTCAAAGCCTGGAGCCTGCTTCGGATTCTTTGTCTCCCTCTCTCTCTGCCATTCCCCCGTTCACACTCTGTCTCTCTCTCTCTCTCTCTCTCAAAAATAAATAAAACATTAAAAATTTTTTAAAGTTAAATGCACTGAAAGCCAGTTTTAAAGAGCCTATATCACTCATGTCTGTTTCCAGGGTTGAGGGTCGGGGAGAAGGTACAGCATTGTGCTCATCTGCAGTGTCCTCACAGCCTAGAGCCTGGGAACTGCCTTGGTCCTGCTTCCAAGGGAGGCTACCAGTCCAAGCGCAGTGTCTTTCCCCCTCCTACTTGGGACAGGACTTCTGCAGTAATCACCAGGCCTGAGAAGGTAACCTTCAGCTCACACCATCTCTAAAGCAAAGGGCATATGCATTTAGAATGATTTACACTCTCCCAGCTGAGTGTGTGTGGTGAGAGCAAGGGATGGCCTTCAGAAGGCCCACACTGTAATTACGTTCATTTTATGAGAAGTGTGCTTAAATTGTAGTCCAATTTGCAAAACTAGGCCAACTAACGGATCGACAGCGATGCAACTTTGAAGTGTGCTTGAAGTTGTCAAAATGGGAACAGCAATTAGAAGACCTTTTGTGGGCAAATTACTTCCTTTTGGACATGGTTTTATGTCCTGTAAGTGTGTGTGTATGTGTGTGCATAATTTATGTGTACATATTTTATCAATTATATGAGGTAGACATTTTTTCACACTTTAACATTCTGAAATCAGGACATGTGTTACAGTCTATGGAATCTTATAATCGCTGGAGAGTATTGGCCTGTGCTTGTCATTGCCCACAGATGCACAAACTTAGCCTTGGTTGGTCATATTGGTGCCATAGCTGAGGAGTGTGTATTGTTGCGTTATGCATGTCGGCTTTTTTTTTAAGAGTTTTATTTTTTAGTAATCTCTACACCCAATGTGAGGTGCAAACTCACAACCCTGAGACCAAGAGTTGTGTGCTCCACCGACTGAGCCAGCCAGGAACTCCTGTGCATGTGTCTTTACACACTTTTTAAAATGTCTTCAGAAACGTTACGCTACAATTGACATTGAAATGAAAAGTTATTGTGTGCATAGAATGGCACAGAAACAGCAGTAAAACCTACAGATGTTGTCAGTGAAGCAAATAGGCTTGCTGTTGGAAAATTATTGCAATTCCATATTTTCTCAGCAAACCATAGTCAAGTACTTTACATAAGTCATAAAAAGGAAGATACCCACAAGCAGACAGAGCTGTGCTGCATTTTGTATGGAGATATTTAACAAAATGATTGCCCAGTACCCTCTAAGCTGTGCAACTGAGGGCAGGAGAGATTGCCAAATTCCTTAGAATAGATGAAAGAAATTTCAAAGCAACACGGGGTTGGTCGACTGATGTATGCATCATGCAGGATGACTGCCAAGGAATTCTGTTTAATCAACAGCATTTCTGCTTCAGTATTCCTAAAATAATGGTATACATTACAATCAATAGAGTCTCAGAATCTATGAAATATAAAATATTGAAAATGACACATAACGAGGTCATTAGCAGCAAATACTGGCACTGCCTAGAAAATATATTTGGCATATTATAATGCTTAGCAAATAACAGGCACATACTTTCCCCACAACGCACACTTCTTTTGTTCATTGGCCCCTCTTGTAAGGGCCCTAGACAAAATATGTGACACAACTGTTTTCAGTACAAGACAGCAGATCATACAAGATTCTGGTTATTAAGAGGAGAACCTTCCATTTTCCCCAACCCTATGCCTGGGAACACTTTCCAGACTGGAGCAGAAAAGTTGAGTCCAAGTGGAACACAAAGGTGTTACTGTGTGGAGAAAGCTGAATGAAGTTTGGGGTTGCTGGGTGGCTGGAATCAGTACAGCAGGATGTCAAGTAGGAGAGATCACACAGCGGGGAGCAGTTTGAGCTGGGTACGTGCAGGTCAAGACTAAATAGATACCAGCAGTTGTGAAATGCTAATAAACAATGGGATTTCCATGTAGCCAGAGTTCAGAGATCTTGCTGAGCACCTTGAGCAAGGCAGTTGAGACCTCGGACCTTACTTTAGGAGTAAGGAATACATCCTAGATTGAGGGCCAGAACATGAACAAAACTGGGTGGCTTTCACAAAGCCTAATCAAAGCCTGACAAGATCAAGAAGATCCCCCAGTAATTTAGCCACTTGTTGGAGCACATCTAACGTTATTTAAAGTAAAATTACATAGTCCAAGCTTCCTATAGTGTATCATCCACAGTGTTCATCATATAATAAAAATAATTACCAGATATGGAAAGCAGGGAAATAAGTCCCACAATCAAAGGAAAAGGCATGAAATAGAAATACATCTTGAAACAACCCAGATGTTGGAATTAGTAGCAAAAGACCTAAAACAATAATTACAAATAAGTTCAAGATTTAAAAGAAAAGACTGATGAGAATTAGTGAATGGATGGGTAAGAAGACAGGACTTTAAGAGTTGTTAAAATATGTGTAAGGATAAAAAGGGAAAAAATTGACAGAATGAGTGAATAGATTGGTAAGCTCAAAATGGAAACAAATGGAGATGGAAACAATAGAAACTATAAGAAATGGCTCTGGGTAACTTACCCTAACCCTAATCCTAACCCTAACCCTAACCCTAACCCTAATCCCTAACCCTAACCCTAACCCTAACCCTAACCCTACAGGGTTAGTACTAACACCACACAGGGAAGTACTGTGTGGTGCCGAAGAGAACAAACTCTGGACCAAGACTGCTTGGGCTTAAATCTTGGTTCTTCCCCTTAGCTGTGAAACTTTGAACAAGTTATTTATCACCTCAGACCCTTGGTTTTCTTATCAGTAAAATGAGGATGATGATAATAATAGTGCCTACCCTCTTGGGCTATTGTGAGGATTAACCATAAAATGCCCTTCTCAATGACTTACATATGCAAAAGACTTTTTCTTTTATTATTTCAAATGTTATAGAACTCCAGTAGAGTATGCTTTTTCTAGAACTGAAGAAAGGACTTATAATTTGGAGTCAGTTTGTGAACACTTATATCTCACTAATTGGGTTTGATCATACTTTGACAAACAGTTGATTTAGGTACCTTATTGTTTTATGGATTGAACCAACGAAAGTAAAAGCAATGGTAAAAATTCCATGTAATATTTATCCAGAGGTTTTGAATTTGTTCAACTTCTCATTTCCCTCTTTGAGGAGATATGGGGGTAGGCTTTAGGTGAATGGAAAGTGGTGATGCTGAGGGGAATAAGTAACAGAGAAAAGAAGGAAAAATCCACCAACAAAATCTGATTCTACCCCTTCAGTTGGTTTTAATTTGAAAATACTTAAAGTCATCTTCAATTTGAGGGAGAATTCCTATTTAAAATGTAGATTCTCTTTTTCCCCCAGCTATCAGTACTATGGATTATTATTTTTTCCAGGTGAATATTTCAGTTTCACTGATTTCCTTATTTCATGACCTTCGGTGACTGGAAAGTTCCTTGAAATTAAAGTTGGTCACATTGTTTATGCTATTCATAATTTGAAGATGTTATCTGAGACTGTGTTCTGGCTTTAGGGATTAATAAAATAACATTAGGCCACCTTACGATACCTTAATAAAATTACTGACTGTTGAGCCAGGCAGAAATGTTAGTTTGTTGGAAAAACAGTTGTGCTGCAGTATTTCTTAGTTGAAGCGGACATTTTTCAACAGGGATAAATGAAATAAACCATGCAGGTAGGTACAAAGGTGCCACTTTCTTAAAACTTCTTTTTAACTTCCATCAACTCAGTGCAACTTTCCCAGTCACCCTAGACCATACATTTATCCTAGCTTTCCTTTTAATTATCTCTTAAAATATTATATGCATTTTTAGGTTAGGGTATTGTCTGCCCAGCTCCTGAGAACACGAACCATGTTTTATATCCTTTTCTATCTCAGTGTCTAAGTGGCTGGCATGCAAATACTGGTGCCATTGGTATAACAAAAAATATCATTATTAATTGCAATTAGTGTCATTTATTCAAGTCATCAATGTGGTAGATCACCTGGAAAAATACCTATTATGGCAATTAAGATTCTCAGTGGACTGATACTCTACTCCGACTGTTAAATTCATTTAAGATTTATAAAGGTATCTAGGAGCACCTGGGTGGGTCAGTCGATTAAGCGTCCGACTTCGGCTCAGGTCATGATCTCATGGTTCATGGGTTTGAGCTCCACATCGGGCTCTGTGCTGACAGCTAGCTCAGAGCCTGGAGCCTATCTTCAGATTCTGTGTCTCCCTGTCTCTCTGACCCTCCCCTGCTCACGCTGTCTCTCTCTCTCTCAAAAATAAATAAAACATTAAAAAAAATTTTTTTAAAAAGATTTATAAAGTTATCTAAATGAATGGTTAATAATTCATGAAGAAGTTGAGAACATCTTTGTTTAGGTGGCTATAGAAGAACAACTATATTTTTCAATGAAAAATGAGTGACTGTGATGGTGTGGATCAAGCATCCGCTTTAGAGCCATAGAGATGGAGGTCAATATTTGGCTTTGCTTCTTAGCGCTATGACCTTGGGGTAGTTAGTTTCTCTTTTGTTAGTTTTTCTTTGAAGGTTTCCTCCCTCTTCAAAGAGTGATAGATAAAATGCAAAAAGGGAAAATTAGAAGATATACCTTCAATGAAAAACAAACTCTACATAACCATGGACCAGGAACAGAACAGAAATGTACAATAGTAAATTGAAGCTAAAAATACAGGCCCTCGGACACAGGGGCAAGCAACAGGAGTTCACATCATTCATGGGAGTGAAAACTAAAAGTGCACCATGCAAGGTTAGTCACCAGAACCAGGCTTACCAGTGGAAGCCACAGGCTTGGCTGGGGTTCCCTTGCCTTACAAAAGAGGTGAGAAAAATTTCACATTTCATCATTTACTGGAGGTATGGCTTACTTAATCTACCTTCCCAGGACAGAGGAAGTGGGAAGACAGAACTTCACAGTCAGGACCTAGCCCAAGCCTATGTAAATGGATAAGGGAAATCTCTAGTATTATCACAGAGCTCGGTGTCCTGAAAAGCCAAGTGGAGGCAACAGTGGACCAGTTAATAGGAAGACATGAGCTTGAGGTGTAGGGGGGGGCGGAGAAAAAAGAGAAGAGACAGATCAATTCAAGATAAGCTAAAAAAAATTAAAAAACACATTAGGAAAAACTAATTCTAAGAAAGGTAGTCAATAAAATCAGTAATCAAGAGATGAATTCATACCAGATAAAATAAAAATAATAGAGTAATCTGAAAATGACTTTAGGCTAAGACTTCTCAGGAGATGAAGAAATGGTTATAAAAATAAGAAATTATTGAATAAAATATACAGAAATGAAAAAAAAAACCAGGTAGATATTCTAAGGAATCAATTAGAAACCTTAGGAATAAAAAAGTATGGTCATTGAAATAAAAGCTCAATAGACCAAACCCTAATATTAATCAATTGGAAGAGAGTCATAAAGGATGAAACAAGAAGTTAGCAAAGAAAGAGAGAAGAATAAAACCCACACAAAAAGAAGTTAGATTGAAAGTCTTTAACAAACATCTAAAAGGAGTTCCAGAAGAAGTGAATTAGAAAGGAGAAGAAAAGTAACAGTCTAAGAAAATTCTGGGAACTTTCTAGAACTAAAGAAAGGCATAAGTCCTTGGATTCACAGTGAGTACTAAAATCCATGTAGGATAGATAAAGATAAATCCATATATATACACTTCTAAGAAAAACGGAAGAACATTGAGGGTAAGAAGAGATTCTTAGAAAAACAAAAATCACCCAGTGCAACCTTATTTCTTCAGAAATATTTTGGCTTTTCTAAATTCTTTGTATTTCTGTAGGAATTTTAGAATCAGTTTGTCAATTTCTACAAAAAAAAGGCTTCAGGGATTTTGATCAGACATGTGTTGAATCTATAGATGGATTCGAAGAGGACTGTCCAATCTATGGTATGCCCTTGAGAGAAGAAGTTTGGAGAGATTAAAATACTTGCCCAAGGCCACATAGCCAATAAATGGCAGAGCTGGAACCAAGGGAGTGAGGCTCAATGGTAACGGCAGAAGATTTAGCTAAAGCTAGACTTACTTTTGAATCACAGCAATATCAGCTAAAATTTCCTTTCTTTAAGTGGAATAGCACTGAATAAGGGAGGGGGTAAAGAATCTCAAATTGTGAGATTTGAGAACAATCTGCTTTCTGAGAACATAAACCTCAGTCACAGAACAGAAGGTGATTGTAGGTGCCCCTTTCCTCCACGAATGTCTATTATATATATCTAAATCTTACAGGTCAAGGCCAAGAATGATGACATTTCATTCATCAATACTTCCCCCACTCAGAGTGATTTTCTTCTCTGTGAAGGTCAAGTTTATCTCTGCTCTGAATAAATTATGAGTTGGCATCATTATTTTCCTGTGAATGGGGAGGGCAGTCCAATGGTCTTTCCTCCTGCTGCAGAAGCAAGATAGCACAGGCAAAGGCAGGGCATTAGCCTTTCCACCAAAGTTGAAGAATCTCCTTTTCCCTCAAGATGCATGAGAACCACAAAGATTCACAAGCGAGAAGACAAGTTCTGTGACCCTCCAGATGGCAGCTAGTGGGAGAGGGTTTTTCTTCTTCTTCTTCTTCTTCTTCTTCTTCTGATAACACACTTTCTGGTTGAGCTGCCAACAATTTCTCTTCCTCTTCCTAGTGGACTGTGACAGCTTCCCAGAATGCCATCTTCTCTCCCTGTTCTGCTAACAGGGCTCCTCTTTACTGAAGAAAAACCATGCCATGTGGTTTAGATGCCCACCTTCCTCCCTCCCGCCATGGCAATAGGGCTGGCCAATCAGAGCACCCATTCTTCTGATCACAGTGACTGGTTCACAAATCAGAACTTAACTAAAGCAGAGTCAGTCAGATTTCCTCTGTAAGACTTGATATGTTACCATAGAGAGTGCTGGCCTCTGCCTTTTTTTTTTTTTTAATAAAGTAGGGTCAGTAGGAACTGTTGTAATCAAGAGCTGGGGGTGGTCATGCTTCCATGAAAAGGCCAGAGTCTGCCTGAGAATGCAGCCATCACAGAAGACTGAGAATGAGGCAGGAGAGAGAAAGAGACAGAGGCCAGACAGCACTCTTTAACATCAGAATCCTTCTGTTCCCAAGGAGACCCACCGCTGGATCTCCAAGTGATAGCAGTCAATAAATTCCTATTCCATATAGGCTTTTGTGAGCCAGGATTTTGTCACATTTAATTAAGTCTGAACCTGACTTTTAAAAACTCTGTTCTGTCTAGTTTACCCAGGTAAGTGGAAGAAGAAATATTTTTTCTTGGGCTAGGAAGTTTATTTGTGATTAGAACCAAAGACCCACACTCTTTCTTGGAAAAGGCAGGTCAGATGTGGATACATGTATTTTTCATCTTCTCCTTTTGTCTGCCTTGCCTTGAAGTTAAATGCGGTTGGAGACTTTGCTCTGCAAGGCTCTGTAGTTTTTCTGAGATGCTCAGTGTTCCCACAATCTCTCTTCACTCCTCCCTCATGAAAGGGAGAGTGGAAAAGGGTTGATAGGGACTGAGGTGGAAGAGAGAATCTTAGATTGTCTTCCTTTTGAAACACAGCTGGGATGCTGTTGGGGAGACACTGGGTGAACCCCAAAGCAGCCCCAAAGCACCAAACACATTCAGAATGGACAAGTCTTAGTCATGGCCTTGAAGAGGTCTTGATGGGGGTGGTGATCCACTTACATAAAGTTGAATATACTCTTCAGAATATTCATTTATGAAATGTCCATTGTACTAAGGTAGGTCTGCCCCTCCAATGTCACAGAGCAGCCCACACACATCTAAACAGCAAGTATGGCAGGAACAAACTGTCATCAACTGAATTTCTCTGAGCCCCATTGACAGTGAAATGATCACACGATTATGGGGAACTAACACTGATTTACATAGCAGGGCTTGTGTGAAGGTGTTACTGCTGTGGTTTCCAGCCTGGGGATTGGAGGAACATGGTATTGACTGAGAGATCTGGCTTTGAAAATTAGTAAGCCAGGGTTCTGAAATTAGGCTGGATGTGAAAGAAGTTGAACTAAGAGCTAATAAGAATTCATTGAAAACTTTACTGAGGTATAATTAATGTACAATAAACTGCATAATATTTAGCATGTATAATTTGATCACATTTGACATATGCATACAACCTTGAAGCCATCACCACAATCAAGATAATGAACATTTCCATTTCCCCCAAAAGTTTCCTGGTGTCCATTTTCTCTTTCCCTCCCCATCCCCAGGCAACCACTAATCTGTTTTTATCACTATATATTTGTTGCCATTTTCTGGAATTGCTAATAAGAATTTTAAAGTAGATTTTAAAAAGTATCTTGGTAAGACAATTCTGCCTCCTCAAAACAGATGGGGAAAGCTCCCCTGAGCTAGTCAAGTTGGGAGCAGAGACTCTGTGCCCAGCATAAAGTTCTAGAAATTTTCCTCTCACCGTCCCTTGGAAAACGAGCCGTATGCTAGCCTGTGGTGGCATGTGATTTGGAAATTTTACAATAGGAGTTAGTCAAGTAGAGCCAAGGATATTAGGTGGATGAAATGGAGGATGAGAGTGGGCAACGGACTGATCCTGGGTACTTCATCTTAGCCAAGAATAGAACCAAAAGAACTAAGTTTAAACTGAAGCACAAGGAAAGCAGGAGGGTGCCCTTAAATGCCAGTACCTGTAAATAACAGAGCCAGTTTGTAGCAGAAATGGTGAAATTGCTCCTTGGGACATTTATCATTATTTCTGATTTTTAAAAAATAAAATAAATTCTTACTTTATGAGTTGAGGTAGTCATGGTCTGGTTGAAAAGTTAAAGAAATGGACTAAGAAGACCTTAAATTCTCATCCAGGTCTGATGCAATCATAAAATCACAAAGTGTTTTATAGAAACATACTTTGAAGAGTAGGTTACCAGGTGAACATATAAAAATGTCTTAGCCTAACTTGATAATCCTTGCTTTGAGACTGTGGCAGTAGCCTTTGTGCTGAGAAGGGTCAGCAATGTGCAAGTCCTCTGATGCAGAACATGGGTCTGTTCACACACCTGCGCCTGTGCGCTTGTCCTGCTACTAACCAGGGACTGGTGGTCCATACATATGCCCACTGCTGCCATGGAGTAAGCTTTGGGATATAATTTTATGTTTCAAGACAGCAAAAAAAAGTCATTAAAAGCTGATATGATTTACATCTACAAATAAATCATGCTCCCTTTTCCCTCCTATATTCTCTCTCAGGCCATTAAAAACATGATGGATACGATTCTGTTATTGAACAAATACCATCTCTCCTATCTTGGGACTCTTCACTGCTTCAGGATTATAGGTGATCAATATGTGCTGCCTGAAAAAAAATCATTTTGCTTATCTTCTATAAAACCATATTGCAATTATATTAGACATTATTGTCAAGTGAATGGAAAATCAATTTTTGAGTGCCTCCTCATCTGGGGAGGTGGAAGGACACTGAAGGAAGTACACTGAAATCATTAAAGATGGGGAATTACCCCCATTGTGGTTTTCCTCACATTATGAAGTAAATGTCTATATGTTTATATGTTCCCAGAACAGATCCTGAGATAGGGGCCATACCATATTCGTCTTTAAGTTCCTAGGCTCTAACCCATGTGTAACACATACTAAGAGCTAAATAAATATTAAATAAAGGCATGAATAAACTAGTGTTACTACTGTTTAACATTCATACTATTTCCAGATTTTTTTAAAAACAGGTAAGGACCTAAAATCTTCATAAAACTTTGGGTTCATTTTTCCCTTAAAGCATAGTTCCATGAATTGGATTATTGGATTAAAGTAGGCCAACATCTTTTTATCTTTCTTACATATTTTATATTGTTTTAAAAAGTGATTTTAAAATAAATTTACAATTTTAGCATCTCTAATAATGGGATAACCAGACTTTTTATGCTTTTTGATGTGATGTGATATTAAGTACATAGCGCTATCTATGGCATGCTCTTGCCCCAAATTTTAACCTGATTTTAGAACTTTTAGTCTTAAAAGATGAGTCATCCTATAGGACATCTGACCATGTGTCTTCAATTGGTCACTGTCATGAAAGGATAAAAGGTGGGGGGGGTGAGGTTATTATAGATTAAAGGAGATTTAAAGACATAACAACAAATGCAATGGATCTTGATAGCATCCTTATTCAAGGAAATTAGTTTAAAAGTCACTTAGGGGACAATTGGATAAATAGAAATATGGAATGAATATGAGATAACATATTAAGAAATTGTTACTAACTTTGTTAATTATGATCCTGATACTTTGGTCATGTAGAAAAATGACCTTATGGAGAGAAGAGTTAAGATGGTGAAATAGTAGGAGGACCTTATGCTTGCCTTGTTCCCTGAACACAGTTAGATAATCATCAGATCATTCTGAACACCCAGGAAATCAATCTGAGGACTGAAAGAACAAACTGCACAACTAGAGGGAGAAAAGAGTTCACATTGTGGAAAGTAAGAGATGCAGGGATGCGATTTGGGGAGAAAAGAATCTCAGGTAGTGTGGAAAGGAGGGGGCCCTGATCATGGAGAGAGGAGAGAAAGAGATAGAGAGAAAAACAGAGAGAGAGCAGCACACAAGAGAAACACTTCCCCAAAACCATTGACTGGGAAAATCACAGGGGCTAATTATCTCAAGTTTATACAAAGTGGAGCTGAAATTTTAGAAGTCCATGTCAGAGCCAGGGTGGAGCCTGGTGAGCATAGCAGTGCTCCTGTGAAGAAGGGGGCAGAAGATTGGGAGCAGACAAAGTGCTCTGAGGATCACCTGGGTTACGCTGGGAAAGACAGTTCCCTTTCTTGGAATGCATTTGGGAGAGGTGGTACTTCTTCTCAGGGGACAAAAGGGCTGGCAGGCACCATTGACCTGCCCCATTCAGTAGCATACGAGCAGACATGTGCTGAGGACAGCTAACCTGGATGCAAGCTTTTTGCTGTGCTTCACCATAAAGTCCAAGACTCTGCACAGTCATGCGACAGTTTTTCTGGGACAAAGCAGTACCAGCCATAGCATGGTGAGACCCTTAACCAGAGGATCAGAGCAGGTCCACCCCACACTGTGTCCCTAAAATCTGTAGTTTTGAAACCCAGCCATATGCCTGAGATAAAACACAGGAATACTGCAGACACAGACAGGGTGAAGGCAGGAATGTGACAGAAGCCTGGGAAACAAAAGGGGAGATTGTTCATTCTTCTGTGAGGGCTTCCTGAACCAACTTCCCTCTACAGGGAAGAGACTGGGGCAGTGCCATTTTCATCCCTCCCATCAGTGCCCAGTACAGCACACTCAGAGAAGGCTTGAGACTCTTTCACCAAGCCCCGCCCCCTGAACTCTACAGGTGCCTTTTATAATAGGGCAAGTGTGATTGAGAGTTAGAGCAGCAAAAGGCCCCTCCCCAAAAGACCGTCACAAGCCCCCTGCATGCACCAGGTGTGTGAAGCATAGAGTGCTGCAAAGCTTCAGCTCTAGTGGAAATAGGACCCAGCCACAGGCTTTCCTAATGTACAAGAGACAGAGACCTAGACAAAATGCCAAGATGGAGGAATTCATCTCAAAAGAAAGAACAAGAAGAGGTCATGGCCAGGGAACTGATCAAAATAGATATAAATAATATGCCTGAACCAGAATTTAAAACAACAATCATAAGGATACAAGCTGGGCTTGAGAAAAGCATAAAAGAAACCAGAGAAGCCCTTACCGCAGAGATAAAAGACCTAAAAACTAGTCAGGCCAAAATAAAAATGTGATGACCCAAGAATATGATGACCTAAGGATGGAAGAAGTAGAGGAATGAATAAGTGATATAGAAGATAAAATTATGGAAAATAATGAAGCTGAAAAAAAGCAGGAGAGAAAAATATTGGGTCATGAATATAGACTTAGGGAATTCATTGATTCCATAAAGCATAATAACATTCATATCATAGGAGTCTCAGAAGAAGAAGAGAGGAGAAAGGGGACAGAAGGTTTATTTGAGCAAATTATAGCTGAAAACTTCCCTAATGTGGGGAAGATAAGAGACCTCCAAGTCCAGGAGGCCCAGAGAATTCCCACCAAAATCAGCAAAAGCTAGGGATGCCTGGGTGCCTCAGTTGGTTAAGTGTTTGACTCTTGGTTTTGGTTCAGGTCATGATCTCACAGTTCGTGAGTTTGAGCCCTGCATCAGGCTCTGTGTTGACAGTGCAGAGCCTGCTTGGGATTCTCTCTTTCCCCTCTCTCTGCCCCTTCCCCTCTCATGCTGTGTCTGTCTCTCTCAAAATAAATAAACTTAAAAAATTTTTTTAAATCAACAAAAGCTGTCCAACACCAAGACATATCAGAGTAGAATTTGCAAAATACAGAAATAAGGAAAGAATCCTGAAAGCAGCAAGGGGAAAGAAATCCCTAACCTATGAGGGAAGACAAATCAGGTTAGCAGCAGATCTCTCCACAGAAACTTGGGAAGGCCAGAGGGAATGGCACGATATATTCAACATGTTGAATGTGAAAAATATGCAGCCAAGAATACTTTATCACCAAAGCTGTCATACAGAATAGAAGGAGAGATAAAGAGTTTCCCAGACAAACAAAACTAAAGGAGTTTGTGACCACTAACACAGCTCTGAAAGAAAGATTAAAGAGGACTCTGAGTGGGAAAGACCAAAAGTAACAAAGACTAGAAAGGAAGAGAGAGAAGCTCCAGAAACAATGACTTCACTGGTAATACAATGGCACTAAATCACTCTGAATATAAATGAACTAACTGCTCTAATCAAAAGACATAGGATATCAGAATGGATAAAAAATCAAGACACATCTATATGCTACCTACAAGAGACTTACTTAGACCTAAAGTCACCTGCAGATGGAAAGCGAGGGAATGGGGAACCATCTATCATGCTAATGGATGTAAAAAAAAAAAAAAGCCAGAGTACCCATACTTATATCAGCCAAACTAGATTTTAAACCAAAGAGTGTAACAAGAGATGAAGAAGGGCACTATATCATAATAAAGGGGTCTATCCAACAAGAAGATGTAACAATAGTAAATATTTGTGTCTCCAACTTGAAATACTCAAATACATAAATCAATTAATGACAAACATTAAAAAACTCATTGATAATTGTTTGATACAATTATAGTGGGAACTTTAACACCCCACTTACAGCAATGGAAAGATAATTTAAGCAGAAAATCAATAAGAAAACAAACCTTTGAATGACACACTAGACCAGATGTACTTAACAGAAATATTCAGAATATTTCATCCTAAAGCAGCAGAATATACATTCTTTTCAAGTGCACATGGAACATTTTCCAGAACCGTTCATAGACTAGGTCACAAATCAGGTCTCAAAAAGTACAAAAAGACAGAGAATAGCATGAATATTTTCAGACCATAATGCTATGAAACTTGAAGTCGAGCACAAGAAAAAACTTGGAAAGCCCTCAAATACATGGAGGTTAAAGAACATCCTACTAAAGGATGAATGGGTCAACCAGGAAAAAATTAAAAAAATACATGGAAGCAAATGAAAATGAAAACATGGCAGTCTATAACATTTGGGATGTAGCGAAGGCAGTCATAAGAAGGAAGCATACAGCAATACAGGCCTACTTCAAGAAGCAAGAATAGTCTCAAATATAAAACCTAACCTCACACCTAAAGGAACTAGAAAAGGAACAGCAAATAAAGTGTAAAGCCAGCAGAAGAAGGGAAATAATAAAGATTAGAGCAGAAACAAATGATATAGACACACACACACACACACACACACACACACACACAAAACAGTGGAACAAATCAATGAAACCAAGAGCTGGTTCTTTGAAAGAATTTATAAAACTGATAAATCCCTAGTCAGACTTATAAAAAAAGAAAAGAGAAAGGATCCAAATAAACCAAATCACAAATGAAAGAGGAGAAATCACAACCAATATCACAGAAATACAAACAATTATGAGAGTATTATGAAAAATTATATACCAAAAAATTGGGCAATCTGGGAAAAATGAATAAATCCTAGAAGCATACAAACTACCAAAACGGACACAGGAAGAAATAGAAAATTTGAACAGACCCATAACCAACAAAGAAATTTAATAAAGAGTTAATACCTATTTTTCTCAAACTATTTCAAAGAAGAGAAATGGAAGAAAAACTTCCAAACTCATTCAACATGGCCAGCATTACCTTGATTCCAAAACCAGACAATGAGCCCACTATAAAGGAGAATTATAGGCCAATATTCCTGATGAACATGGATGTAAAAATTCTCAACAATATACTACCAAATTGAATCCAATAGTTCATGAAAAGAGTTATTCACCATGATCAAGTGGAATTTGTTCTCATTTCTTTCAAAAGTATGACCTGAGGTGGCTTACATTACTTCTGCCATCAGCATATTACCTAAAACTAGATTGTATCATTTCAGAACACTGAAAGGAGGGCTGGAAAGGGTCAACTCTGGTTGAAAAGTCCTGTGTCCAACTAAAATTCAGGATTTTCTTTTTTCTAATGTCTATTTATTTATTTTGAGACAGAGATAAAGCAGGGAGGGGCAGAGAGAGAGGGATACAGAAGATCTGAAGTGGTCTCTGCACTGACAGCAGCAGGTCCAATGCTGGGCTCGAACACACAAACTGTGAGATCAGGACCTGAGCTGAAGTTGGATACTCAGCTGACTGAGCCACCCAAGTGCCCCAGGATCTTCTTATTAAAGAAAGAAAATGATACTGGATATTGAGAGTCATAGCATTCTCTGCTACAATCTACCACTCAGACTACCCAAATATCCCTCTGCACCCTTCTCCATGCATGGAACACACTAGCCTCATCCCAAAGAGTAGCAACCATCTATCTATAAGTTCAAGGTTGCAACACCTCCACTTAGGGATCTAGTAAGTACCTCAAATCTACCATAACAAAAATGCAGTTCTTTTCTTTTCTTTATTTTTTCTTCTTGTTTAAGAGAGACAGAGCACATGAGTGGTAGAGAAAGAAAGAGAGACTCTTAATCAGACCCCATGCCCAGTGAGGAGCCTTACTTGGGGCTTAATCTCATGACCCTGAGATCATGACCTGAGCTGAAATCAAGTGTCAGACACTTAACCAACTGAGCCACCAAAGTGCCCCCAAAACCCAGTTCTTAACTGTCCCAAATTTGGATCTTCCCTGAGTCTTCTCACCTCCATTAATGGCAATCCCATTCTTCAGGCTGCTTGTGCCAAAAAATCTTGGAATCATCCTTGACTGATCTTTTTTTCTGCACATACAACATCCAATCTATAAGCAAGTTCTTTTGTTTGTTCTTTATTATTTTTTTATGTTTATTTATTTATTTTGAGAGAGGGGAGAGAGAGACACAGAGAGAGACAGAGAGACAGAGACAGAGAGAGAGAGAGAGAGCAAGGTAGGGGCAGAGAGAAAGGGAGAGAGATAATTCCAAGCAGGATCCCTGCTGTCAGCACAGAGCCTGAGGCAGGGTTCAATTTCACGAGAACCATGAGATCATGACCTGAGCTGAAATCAAGAGTCAGTCACTCAACTGAGCCACCCAGTTGCCCCTGTTTGTTCTTTAAATATATAACCACTTCCCAGTACTCCCTGGTCTAAGACACATGTATATCTCACTTGAATTATTCAATAGCAGCCAATGTGATCCTTTAAAAATTTAACTTAGGCGCACCTAGGTGGTTCAATCAGTTAAGCATCCAACTTTGGCTCATGGTTCATGAGTTCAAGCGCCGCATTGGGTTCTGTGCTGACAGCTTGAAGCCTGAAGCCTGCTTCAGATTCTGTGTCTCCCTCTCTCTCTGTTCCCTCATCTGCTCATGCTCTGTCTTTCTCTCTCTCTCTCAAAAATAAACATTAAAAAATATTTTTTAAATTTTCGGTTAGATTACATCATTCAGTCTAGCTAAGAATTCCCTTCTCTGCATAGTCGCAAGTTGCCATGGACTACCAGAGACATTTTGCACAAGATTTAGAAGGCTGATGGGAAAGAATAACCATGTTTCTTTACACTGGTGAGGCTAATGTAGGACATGAAGCACTCCAGTGGCTCTCATGTATGTTGTCATCAATTTGCTGAATAACCAGTTTGACTCTGGGCCAGAGCTAGGCTCCCACTGCATCTAGATCTTCAGCTCCTCTGACTCCTGGGTCAGATGCATGACATTTCAAGGCAATGAGAGAGAATGGATCATTTAATAAACCATTTTAGAGCATGGAAAATATAAAGTGAGTCTTTACCTTATTCCTTCCACCAAAACAAATTTGATGTCTCAGAAATTTAAATGTAAACAATTACATCATAAAAATCTATTCATAAAGGGATGAAGGAGACCTTTCTTATGCAGAAGTCAATACATGGACACCATAAAATAAAACATTGATATATTTAACTATTGTAGATTGAATTATGCACCTCAAGAAGATACATGGAAATCCTAATCTCAGGTACCTTCAAATGTGACCTTATCTGGAAATAGGGTCTTTGCCTATTTATTTGATTTGATGTAATCAAGTTAAGAAAAAGTCATTAAGGGAGGTCCTGATCCAATATGATGTCTGGTGTTCTTATAAGAAGAGAAGAGACACAGAGAGAGACATGCACAGAGGGAAGATGATGTGAAGACACACAAGGAGAACCCTATGTGATCACAGAGGCAGAGACTGGAGTGATCTGTCTATAAGCCAAAAAATGCCAATGATTGCCAACAACACCAGAAGCTAAATGAAAGGCATGGAACAGATTCTCCCTTAGAGCCTTCGGAGAGAGCATGGCCTTGCCAACACTTTGATTTCTGACTTCTGGTCTCCTTAACTGTGAAAAACTGTACTTGTTTTAAGTCACCCAGTTTTGGCTACCTTGTTATTGCCCCAGGAAAATATATAGACTCCATAGAAATTGAAAACATTAGCTCAGAAAAAAAAAATAAACTCAGGTAAAAATGAAAAGAGTTCCAATAATGGCCAGTAAAAATGTTAGTAAATCCTCTCTTCCAAAGACAACTATAAAACTGGACAAAATAATTATTGCAAAGCAATAATTGTTTCAGGGATTTGGAATAGACCAAAGGCAAACAACAAATTGAGGAGCACTTATTTACTGAAAACTGCTGAATTTGGGGTAAGAATGGTAAGAGTCTAGTTTTGCTTAAAATGGAATTTTATGTGACATTTGTGAAAAGAGGAGTGGGGATGTTTCTCATGCAGGCCTTACCAGCCTGGCAGTTCTCATTCTAAAGAAAAAATTCAATGCCTAAATGATACATGACTATATTCTCATTGCAAAATAGCAAAACTAATAAAATGAAATTCCACATTGATTCTATTATCCTCCAATCTCATTTCTCTCCTCTGACATTACTGTAGTTATACAGACACAAATAATTTGGTTTTGTGTTGGTTTTGATATTTAAATAAATAAGGTCATACTGTATTATAGTACTGTTTTCAACTTGCTTTTTCATATCAATTAACAATGTTTTTGGAGAATTTCCTAACATACATTTTCTTCATCTTTATTTAATGGTTGAATGGAATTCCACCTTATTGATGTATTGTGTCCCCACTGATGGGCATTTAACCTCTTTGTGCAGGTATGTGAGTACTTCTCTCACACTTGGACTTGGCAGTTCCAAGTGCACATGGTGTTCGAATAGAAAGGTACAGCCCAGTTGTCCTCCAGAAAGCTGTTGTCCTGCACACTTGCTAATATTAGATATTATTAAATTCTTTAAAAAATGTTTATTCATCTTGAGAGAGAGAGACAGAAATGAGTGGGGGAGGGGCAGAGAGAAAGAGAAAGAGAGAATCCCACACACGCTCAGTGCTGTCAGTGCAGAGCCTGACACGGGGCTCCATCTCATGACCATAAGATCATGACTTAAGTCAAAATCAAGAGTCAAATGCTTAACTGACTGAGCCACCCAGGTACCCTGAGATATTATTAATATTTAATTTTTTTGCCAATCACAGGGAAAAATATGTCATTTAAAATGTACATCAGACCCAAAACAATCTACATATTCAATGCAATCCCTATCAAAATAACACCAGCATTCTTCACAGAGCTAGAACAAACAATCCTAAAATTTATTTGGAACTGCAAAAGACCCCAAATAGCCAAAGTAATGTTGAAAAAGAAAACCAAAGCTGGAGACATCACAGTTCCAGACTTCAAGCTGTATTACAAAGCTGTAATTATCAAGAAAGTATGGTACTGGTACAAAAACAGGCATATAGATCAATGGAGCAGAATAGAGAACCCCGAAATGGACCTACCAATGTATGGCCAACTAATCTTTGACAAAGCAGGAAAGAATATCCAATGGAATAAAGACAGTCTCTTCAGCAAATAGTGGTGGGAAAGCTAGACAGTGACATGTGGAAAAATGAACCTGGACTATTTTCTTACACCATACACAAAAATAAATTCAAATGGATGAAAGACCTAAACGTAAGACAGAAAGCCATCAAAATCCTCAAGGAGAAAGCAGGCAAAAACCTTTTTGACATCAACTTCAGCAACTTCTTACTTGACATGTCTGGAGACAAGGGAAACAAAAGCAAAAATGAACTATTGAGACGTCATCAAGATAAAAAGCTTCTGTACAGCAAAGGAAACAATCAGCAAAACTAAAAGGCAACCGATGGAATGGGAGAAGATGTTTGCAAATGACTTATCAGATAAAGGATTAGTCCCCAAAATCTATAAAGAACTCATCAAACTAAACCTCCCAAAAACAAATAATACAGTGAAAAAATGGGCAGAAGATATGAATAGATACTCTTCCAAAGAAGACATCCAGATGGCTAACAGACATGAAAAAATGCTCAGCATCACTCATCATCAGGGAAATACAAATCAAAACCACACTGAGATACCACCTCACACCTGTCAGAATGGCTAAAATGAACAACTCAGGCAACAACAGATGTTGCTGAGGATGTGGAGAAAGGGGCACACTTTTACACTGCTGGTGGGAATGTAAACTGGTACAGCTGCTCTGGAAAACAGTATGGAGTTTCCTCAAAAAGTTAAAAATAGAACTACACTACAACCCAGGAAATGCACTACTAGGTATTTATCCACAGGACACAGGAGTGCTGATTCAAAGGGACACATGCACCCCAATGTTTATAGCAGCACTATCAACAATAGTCAAAGTATGGAAAGAGCCCAAATGTCCATTGACAGATGAATGGATAAAGATGTGGTTTGTATATACAATGGAGTATTACTCAGCAATCAAAAAGAATGAAATCTTGCCATTTACAACAATGTGGATGGAGCTAGTGCATATTAAGCTAAGCAAAATAAGTCAGTCAGAGAAAGACAAATATCATATGACTTCATTCATTCATGGAATTTAAGATGCAAAACAGATGACATAAGGGAAGGGAAGCAAAAATAAGATAAAAAGCAGAGAGGGAGACAAACCATAATAGACTCTTGAATACAGAGAACAAACTGAGGGTTACTGCAGGGGAGGTGGGGAAATGGGTTAAATGAGTGACAGGCATGAAGGAGGGCACTTGTTGGGATGAGCACTGGGTGTTACATGAAATTGATGAATCACTAAATTCCATTCCCGAAACTATTATTACACTATATCTTAACTAACTTGGATTTTAAAAAAACTAATCATGTTTGAACCATAAAAAAATAAAAATAAATAATAAAACATAGGTCAGAAATAAAGATAATCTGTCATTTAAAAATTTATTTCACTTCCTATGAATCTATAATTATTTCAACATAAATAGTAAAAAAAATTATAAAGTAAAAATACTTTTTTTAAACATTATTTTGCCCCTCCCACAGCACTGCTGATATTTTTTGTTCATTACATAACCTCATTTTCATCCCCTGGAGAGAAATATTCTAGGCCTGGGGCCTGAGCCTGACAGGCCTCCTGCACCCCTGTTCCCACTCCTCCAGGCCCAGCATGATTTTAATGAGCAACATGACCTAATTCCTGGGCAAGGAAGTCAGAGGGCTATCTATTAACTTAGAGATTTGAAAATAAAAAAGCCCAATAGAAATAAAGATGTTGTCCATGATTTTGTTACTTGTTGAATCTTACCGATGACATCCTCCCACCACCTCTGCTTCCCCTGAGCCTGCCACCCCTGAATATTCTCTCCATATGTGTCTGCCAGCCCTTCCTCTCCTCTGGCTCCTTCTCTGACTGCACGCAAATCCAGTCCCTCCCTCCTGAAATGTCCTTCCCAGAGCTTTGCTTCACCCTCCAGAGGATGATGGAAAAGAAACTCCTAGTGTCAGGCAATCTTGAGTGCAGATTCCAGGCTTACCCCTTGCCAGCCTTGGGACCTTGGACCAGCCACTTCTCTGAGCCTCAGTTTTCCCTTGGCTCCTCCCTCCAGGACTAGGGGGTGCAGTCAGTGAGGATGGAATGTGGAAGACCTTGGCCTGGTGCTCAGTGTTACACTAGGAAATGTTAGTTCCCTTTCCCTCTCCCCAACTTCTGCTCCTTCCCCTTCCTGCCAACATCCTCAACTTCCTCTAGGAGCCTCCCAGGAGGCCCATACTACTTCACCTCCCCTGCTGCAGCCTGGCCTACGTGCCCACAATTCTGCTGATGTTGATTCTTCATGGGGCTCCCAGATGACTTCCTAATTGCCAGACAGGACAGTTGTCTCCTCAGTCTGCATTCTGCTTGACCTCCTCACAGCATTTCACCTCCTCTTCCCCTCTCTCCTTTGGCTTCTATAACAGAACACCCTCCTGGCTCTCCTCCTAACTCGGATTGTCCTCCTTTGGCTTTTCTTCTTCTGCACATCTGCCTGCCTTGGACCCCCAGCTTTGACCCTGACTCTTCTCTGCGCCTTTCAGAGTGGCCTCATCCTCAGCCAAGCTTCTAGTCCTCCTGTGTCCTGGCTATTCCCAAATCCACAGCTCCAGCTCTGGCCTCTTTCCTGAGCTCCAGACCCAAGCTTCAATAGCTTCTGGATGGATTCTCTGGATGAATATTCTGTAGACTCTCAAGTTCTGTCAACCTTCAATTCTCTTACATCTCAAATACTGGTTCCTCCCTTGTACAGGACACTAAACTTGTGTACCTGTTGCATTACCCTGATCCATCCCCTCCTCTCTCTCTCTGTATCAATCAGCATGACCCATGAGGTCACCCTTCTATCCCACACCGTGAAACATGGGATCATATTTCCTGAGTGGTGGGTGAGGAGCTGGATGATACAATGCAGGACAAGGAGTAATCTTCTTGTAGGGTAACGTTGGATCAATAAAAAATGGGAGATGAAAGGAATCCAGGCATATTACTTCTCCTTTCTCTTCTGTGGCTCACATCAGAGTGTGGTACCTGTTTGTGACCCATCATGCATGCTGGGCAAATGTCCTGATGAATGATTTTGCCTTGTTAATAACTTCTAAAGCAGACCCACAGGTAAGGCAAGCATGCAGATAATTTCTTCGGAAGTGATCCCAAGGAACAGGAGTAGGAGACAGGGGGAATTAAACTGAAGGAGAGAAAACCAACTCAAAGATGCTTTAAGTTGGCACCACTAAGGCTAGTGATGATGCTAAGTGATACGGGATGGTCTAGGGAGCTTTGTGAAATGCATCTCAGAATTTCTCTTCTGGGCTATGAAAGAGGAGCATTTATCCATCAGCTGCCATTACCCCATAGATGTTAACTCCCAGGTCCTCTCAGGTTGTGCATGTGTGAGTACTGAATGAGTCTCCCCTGCACCACCACCCCCTGCCCCCAAGAATGTCCAGCCCAGCATCAGAGTAGTCTGGGGGCAGGAGGAGACCCTCCAGTTGCTCTTGTGTGAAATTGGTTGGGACCCATTGCAGAACTTGCTGCAGAGGTGGCTGGAATAGGAAATGGGACCAAGAATATTTGAAGTGATATTAAAAATTGTCAGTTCCTCAAGGTGCCAGAGTGGCTCACTTGGTTACGCGTCTGACTCTTGATTTTGGCTGAGGTCATGATCTCACAGTTCATGGGATTGAGCCCCGCATAGGGCTCTGCACTAACAGGGCAGAAGCTGCTTGGGATTTTATCTCTCCCTCTCTCGGTGCCCCTCTCTGCTCTCACACACATACTCTCTCAAAATAAATAAATAAACTTAAAAGAAAATTGGTCAGCTCCAGACCTGCCCTGTGTCTCTGTGGCTCCTTGTGAAGCGGTGGTCAGGGCAGCGATGCAGCATTTCACACATTTCCTTTGCTTCCTTTGTCCCCTCTCGCTTACTCTCCTGGGGTTGCCCTTCCCAAATAGTGTTAGCACTTTAATCCTTGCCTTAGACCCTGATTTCCAAAGGACTCATGATAAGGCAGTCCTAGGAGACTGGATAGTAACTTCACTTAACTGCTGTGGAAATTATGTTAATTAAAGCGAATGTGGAATAATCTGGCTATTTATGATGATACTACGGACTTGTGGAAAAAGAATGATCGGTTCAGGGCAATCAACTTCCAACTCCAAAAACACTTTCAAAGCCAGAGAGCCTCTATAGCAGCTTTTATTTTTAATACTTTTTAAACTTTTTAAAACAATTTTTTACAAATTAAAAATTTATGGAAGTGTACCCTTCAGGAAAGTGCACATTATTATAAACACAGAACTTGAGGGATTTCTGTAAAGTGAGCCATCTAGCCAGGCTCCAGGTTTAATAAATATAAAACTACCAAGGGGCACCTGGGTGGCACAGTCAGTTAAGCGTTAGACTCTTGATCTTGGCTCAGGTCATGATCTCACAGTTCATGAGTTCAAGCCCTGCATTGGGCTCTGCACTGCTGGTACAGAGCTTGCTTGGGATTCTGTCTCTCTGTCTCTCTGACCCTTCCCGGCTTGTGTGCTCAATTGCTCTCTCTCTCTCTCTCTCTCTCAAAATAAATAAATAAAACTTAAAAATTTTTAATAAAAAATATAGGGGCACCTGAGTGGTTCAGTTGGTTCGGCTCAGGTACATGAGTTTGAGCCACAGGTCGGGCTCTGTGCTGACAGCTCAGAGCCTGGAGCCTGCTTCGGATTCTGTGTCTCCCTCTCTCTCTACCCCTTCCCCACTCATGCTCTCTCTCTCTCTCTTTCAAAAATAAATAAACATTAAACAAATATATATATATATATATATAATTATCAATACCCAAAAGCTCTCCTATGTCCTCTTCCAATAACTGGATGCTTCTAGGAAGGGAATTATTATCCTGACTCCTAACACCAGTATGCTAGCTTTTAAGGAGATCCTTATCTGCTGCAGTCACAGATCAGGTTGCACTGAAAATCAGACCCAGAAATTTATGACAGAGCTGCAGAAAATACCCAGATTGGAAACATTTTTGTGGCTAACCCCAGCAATCTCAAATCCCCAAGTTCCCTTGGCAAAAGCAACCTCCTCCCTCTGCCAGAGGAGAATCGCCTCCCCTTGTCTGGAGACCATGCTGACCTCACTTGAATTGGAGCCTCACAAAAAGATACTAATTCTCCTCACGACTTATTCCCACCATGCCTCATTTCCTGGAGTCAGATTCCAGCACAGCCTGGATGGGGAACAAAGCCTACAATTCAAAGACTTTTCTAAAGCATATTGCTATGTGTCAGCAAGAGTAGGGCCATGTGTGGGACCAGATTGTATTAGCTTTTTTGTGGCTGCTGAAACAAATTACCACAAACCGAGTAGCTTAGAAGGACATAAATTTATTCCTTCACAGTTCTGGAGGCTTGAAGTCCAAAATCAAGGTTGATTCCTTCTGGGGAGAATCTGTTCCATGTCTCTCAGCTGGATTCTGGTGGCTAGTGGCAATTTTGGCATTGTGTGATTTATAGGCACATCTCTCCAATCTGTGCCTCCATCCTCACATCACCGTCTCTTTATGTCTGTATGGCTTCTTTGCTGTCTCTTACAAGGACACTCAGTCACTGGATTTAGGGTCAGTGAGCCCTAAATCCAGGATGATCTCATAGTAATATCCTTAATTTAATTACATCTGCAAATGCCATGACTCTTGGAAAAACAAAGGCACTGTGGAGCAGAGTTCCTCCAGCTAACCCACAGACTTATAATGAGGAGCAGAATCAACTCAACAGCCACACAGACCTGCAGTTAGCAGCAGAGCCACCATCGCAACCCTGGCCCACAGAGCCTGGAGCAGAGATGCTCAGCCAAGCCTGCCATAGGTCTGCTGACACCACTTTGCCACAGGCACGGGAATGAAATAAATGATGCCTGTGTTAAGCCCTTGAGTTCCGAGGGGTTTGTTTTGTGGCAACAGCTAGCTGATACAGAGGCTAACACATCTCTCCCAGCAATCAATAAGCAAATAATAAGTAAGGCTTTAGAAGATTTGAATAACACAGTTATGAAACTTGATATAGCAGCTATATAAAGATCTGTACCCAACCTCAAAGAAGACAAATTCTTTCTAAACAAATATGGAACATTCTCCAAAAAATAAGCATACATTAGGCCTAAAAGCAAATTGCAACTTATTCTAAAAAAAAAAAAAAAATCTTGGGGCGCCTGGGTGGCTCAGTCAGTTAAGTGTCCAGCTCTGGATTTTGGCTCAGATCATGATCTCCCAATGTGTGGGTTTGAGCCCCACGTTGGGCTCTGCACTGAGGACATAGAGCCTGCTTGGAGCTTCCAGGCTCTTTTATTAAAAATAAATGAACTAATCTTTCAACTCTTTCTCTGCCCCTCTCCATCCCCCTCTCAAAAATAAACTTAAAATAAAAATTAAAAAAGGAAATAAAAAGAAAATCTCTACTCTGCACTGCCTTGGGCTCTGCACTGAGGACATAGAGCCCGCTTGGGATTCTCTCTCATTTATTAAAAATAAATGAACTAAGCTTTCAACTCTCTCTCTGCCCCTCCCCATCCCCCCCTCAAAAATAAAATTAAAATAAAAATAAAAAAGAAATAAAAAGAAAATCTCTACCAGAAAATTTAGTAATCAACACGTGATAGCAAAAAAGAAGAAAAAATGAATTCAACCCCCAAAACTATTCATTCATTGGAATAGAAATAACCTTCAAAATACTTGAATTATAGAAAAAAGTCAAGCGGAACATATAGATAAGTTAGAAACAAATGAGAAGAGGCACTACATATAAAAATCTGTAGGGTGCAGCCAAAGTCATACTAAAAAAATATATAGCTTTAATACATTTGTTAGGAAATAAGAGAGTTTAAAAATAAATGAACTAACCTTTAAACTCAAAAGGCTAAGAAAAGAACATCAAAGTAATACCCCAAAGTAAGAAAATAATAAGTACAAAAGCAGAAACCAAGAAATGGAACAATAGAACCCTTTCTTTCTTCTGGAGGAGAGAGGACACAAATAAAATTGACAAACTGTGAAAAGTTTAAGCAAGACAAAATCAGAAAAGACCAATAAACAATGGAATGATAAAGGGGCTGTGACTGTAAACACAGTAGAGTCTTAAAAAATTGAAGGGAACATTACATAAAACGTCATGATAATAAATCTGAACGAGAAAAAACACATGATTTTCTAGGAATCAAATGCCCAATATTGGCAAAAGAAGTAGGAAATTTAAAGAGAACAATAAACACAAAAGAAATTGGAAAGGTGGTTTAGTATTTACATTAAAATGTGCCCAAACCCACCAGACCTTTGGGATACTAAGAATCCCTTATTACTTAACCATGTGTAAATATGGAGGTTTTTCTGATATATTTTATAAGATGAGCATAATAATCCTGATATCAACATAAGAAAAAGGAAGGAAGGAGGGAAGGAAGAAGGAAGGAAAGAAGGATAGAAGGAAGGGAGGAAGAAGGAAAAGAAAGGAAGGAAGGAAGGAAGGCAGAAAGGAAGGAAGGAAGAAAGGAAGGAAGGAAGGAAGGAAGGAAGGAAGGAAAAAAGATGGAAGGAAGGAAGGAAGGAAGGAAGAAGGGTGGAAGGAAGGGGGAAGGAAGAAGGAAGAAAGGTAGGAAGGCTATAAGCTTTGCTCACTTTATAAAGATGAAAATTCAAAAGCCAAATTCAATCCAGCAGCATATTAAAAATAAGATTTATACTAGCTATGCAAACATGATTCAACTTTAGGAAAATTTTAATGTCAGTCAGTTGATTAGCACATTAAAGAAGAAAACCATATGCACATAGATTACAAAAATTTTTTTATAAAAAATCAACGCATTCCAGAAAGGAAAACTAAAAACACTCCAACTTGGAATAGAAGGATCTTTCTTAAAATGATGAGGATATTGCCCAAAATATCCTGCATCTGAAACGCCCTGGGGCTGGTGGGCACTCCTCTCCCCCTCCCAACTACAGCCCAAGGACATCACCGGGGTCCTGTCTGGCAGCAGGTCCCTGAGTTTTCTCCCAGACGTGCTCAGTTGTGATGGACCGTGCATCAGTCAGCCCTCCTCCTAGTTTGTTCTACTTTTACTACTTCTCAAAGATATTCCTGAATATTTCTGGCATAGGACAGAATCCTTTCTTAGCCTTCAAGTGGTGCTATATTTTTTTGTATTATATTTCTTTGATCATTACAATTGAAATTTGGAAAAGGAGAGGAGCTTTAAAGAATAGGTTTAGAGGAGTGGTTCTCAAAATCTAGTATAAATTAGAATCATCTAGGAGTTTTAAAAATGAAGAGTTCTGGGCCCATCCCAAGTAATTTTTAATGTAATTTCCCCCTGATTATATTAATAATCTATATTCATTGTAGAATTTTTTCAAATAATGAGAGGGGCACCTGGGTGGCTCAGTAAGTTGAGTATCTGACTTCAGCTCAGGTCATGATCTTGTAGTTCAGGAGTTCGAGCCCCACATCAAGCTTGCTGCCCTCAGCACATAGCCCTCTTCAGATCTTCTGTTTCCCCCCCCAACCCCCACCCAACCCCTCTGTCCCTCCCCGGCTTGTGCTTTCTCTCTCAAAAATAAATAAAACATTAAAAAAATAATAAGAAAATAAGATCACATACTTGATATATTTTGAAATATAGATGTAACACAAGATTCCTTCCCTCTTTCATAAATTGTTCTGGGATTGATGAGAAGGAGGTCCCAGTACTGGTAATTCAATACTTGAACTGGAATAGACACGTTACTCCAAGATTTCTAGATAAATTATATGGAAGTGATTCCTTGACCCTCAGTGCAGTGAGGCATGACCCCATCTACCCAGATTTGGGTGCTCAGGGTCTACACCCTGTTAGTTATAGGTCCAAGCTTTTGTGACAATACCTCTGTTTCCCTCACTTGTGAAAGACAAAATTGGTAAGTACAGCTTTCTTAGCTTACAACGTTTCCCTCTCCTATGACTATATGTTACTCTACTGTATTCTGGAATGGAGTGTTCTAAAAGGGAAGTTGGAACCTTTTTTCTCTTATGATTTACTCTTATTGCTTGAGAATTTAGCCTAATTTGAATAAAATGCCTATGGGTTTGATAGTCATATGATATCAGAATGTACCCCTGAAAGATGACCCCTATTTATTTTGGGGGATCTCCAGAGTGTTGATATTTCTTATGTTCACAAAGTGACATTTGTTTTCCTTTCTCTTTCTATTTGTCCCTGTCTGCTGCCTGCCAAGCTGCCTGGAGAGGCTCCCTGGCTGTCAGGAGACATCAGTCGTGTTCCTTGAACTTGCTTTCCAGTCTCTACACTGTCTTCTGGGATATGCATCACTCCTTCAGGAACACATTCACACAGAACTCAATTTCTGTGAGGTTTGCCTATGTATCTCAAACTTGCCTGATTTTGTTCCAAAGCCGATGAATCCATAGATCTACTGGGATCAGTGTGATGAGCCAGAAGTCACTGTGCCTGGGGACAGGTGACGACATTCACAGTGAATGAGCTAGAACTGTCAGCATGTGCACCCAGTGGATGAATGACTCAGTGTGGAGTGAGCAAGTCTGGGGAAACTCGATTATAGAGGTTTGTCCCATTTCAGTCTGGGCACCTGTGAGCTTTAGTCACAGTCTGTGAGTTGCTGGGTAAGACCTCCCTCACCTGGCATGGGGAGAAATTTCCTTGCTCTACAGGCAGGGAGCCCAGCAAATTTCCCCTGGGTTACAGGGCTAAGGAGCATGCGTGCCTTCACACTAACAAAACTCAGTGTGTGTGATGCTCCTTTACTTTCTGTTCTTTTCTTTTTTTTTAAAGTAATCTATCTCTACACCCATCATGGGGCTTGAACTCACAGCCCCGAGATCAAGAGTCACATGCTTTACAGACTGAGCCAGCCAGGTGCCCCGCTTTCTTTCCCTTTAAAAAGCATATGTATTTATATGTATTTACTGGTGAAAATAATAAACCTTTCTTGTAGGCATTTTGGAAAATACAAAAAAAAAGTATCAAAGAAAACAACAGTCAGTCATGACCCACCATCTAAAGGTGACTGCTTTTAATTTTTGGTATATTTTTATTTTTTCCAAATGAACATACATAGTAGATGTCCTAAACTGTGCTTGCATGTGATGTGAAGTTTTCTATCTTGGTTTTGTCATTTCACATACCTTCTAGAGCACTTACCTTCCAGCACCTGATTTCATTTTTCTGAACTGGAAAATCCCCTCTCTGTCTTTCCAATCTCTTTTTTCAGAAGTAGCCACGGTAGCAGTTGGGTACCATGTTCTTCCAGACAGTTTCTGTGTTTATGCAGCTAGGAAAGAAATAAATGTCTTTGAACACATGTAGCCCCTTTTGAAACAATAAATGGAACTCTGTTATAAGAACTGTTTACTTCTGTTCACTTAACAATGTATCCACTTACTCATTTAATAATCAGTTTCTTGGGGCTGCCTCTGTGCAGGCACTGAAGACCATGGACAGCTTCCCAGATCATGGCAAGGAAACTCTTATTTTGAAAAATGGGTACAGAGAATTCCACAAATAATTTATTTAACCTCACCTACACTTTTAGGTTGGTTCTAATCTTTTTGCTTTCACCAATGATGTTTCCCTATCTGCCTAACACTCTGCTAGCAGCCCAGATGATGAGGAAAGTGGCAATTAGTTCAGCAGATGCGTTAACAACCCGCTTATATCAGCAGCACCTGTCTTCTGGATACACCATTTAAAAAATACTAATTGCCATTGCATCTAATTGGGGTCTGGCAGGCACTGTTATTTTACAAAGTCAAGTATTTTCATGTTAGGGATAAAGATTTTAATGGGTTGAGTGGAATGGGGTCTTGATTCACGAGTTCCTGGGACACATCTCTGGCCCTTTCTCTTACTGCTGGCAAACTAGCGGCTGTTGTCCTCACTCCATCTCTTCTAGTCTTTAGCATGGGAGCTGACATATTGATTCCATTTACAACTTCAAAAAGCTTTTTTTTTTTTGAGGTTTATTTATTTTTTTTTTTGAGAGGGGGGAGAGCACAGCAGGGGAGGAGCAGAGAGAGAGAGAGAGAGGGAGAGAGAAGATCTGAAGTGGGTTCTGCACTGACAGCAGTGACCCCGATGCGGGGCTTGAACCCACCAACCTCAAGATCATGACCTGAGCCAAAGTCAGACGTTCAACTGACTGAGCCACCCTGGCACCCCACCAAAACCCCCATTTAGGTAAAACACCAAACACTAAAGTAAATACTACGTAGTAGGTCAAACAAAATTACACCCCACCCACCCCCAGATAATCATATGACCATTAGGAGGCTTGTCACACAATGCTCTTTGTATGACATTGATAGACTAAGTCATCAATTTTTTTTTGTCTTATTCCCCGAGTTTGGGTAATTATTCCTCTGTCAGTGTCTTAGTTTCCTCCTGTGTAAAATGAAAGTAATACTACTTCCTATCCCATAGGTTGTTTTGAAGATAGAATGAATATATATAAAGTGCTTCGTCAGTAATGTCTCAACTAATTCACCATCTAGGAATACTTTTAAATTAGCTGATACCTTGTTACCCAGTAGAAGATCGATGTTGCAACGTGATTTCTGTCCACCAGAGTCACCCCAAAAGTTATGATTTTAGTGCCTATAGGACATTGAATCGTTTGGTGTCTAACTTTGCAATCATATCCACTGTCAGGTATTAAACAAACACCAGCCCATGATATTAATCAGCAGTGGTGACAATGATTACGTCACGGTTCTAACTCTTGAAACTGCTTCTCAGAAACAGAAGAGCAGGAGGCAGCAGCATGGTGCTCAGGATGGGGGAGCTGCTGGTGCAAATGCTCTGCTGAAGGGTGACAGGGAAGCCACGCTGGCTGGGTCATGTGGGGAAGGTCAAGTGGCCCTGCCACAGTGTGCGTCAGACTCTAACATTTGGTTTGGCCAACTCCCGTCCTCTGATAGCCCACCCTCGTCACACACTTGGCAGGGAAAACCCTTGTCTGGTGGCTACTAATGTGAAATTTTCAGATGAAGCCCAGGAAACAAATTCCAGTTGGTTCCTTCTGGGGCAGGATCTCCACCGGCATCCTTCCTTGAATTTCTCTGCCCGCATTTGGTGACCACACAGCAGATCGTGCTGCAAGATCTTCCACGCAAGAGACCCCTCTCCAGCACCCTGGCCTTTTCTCCCCAGGCACTTCAACACCCAGGACAGTCCTCAGGCCTCCAGGCATCACTTTACTATTCTCTTGGCTCAACAATCCTAGAATGTTCGATACTAGTGCCAGCCACATCTGATGTTGTTTTATGTTCTTCCAAGAGAAGATTCCTCCCCCAATTTCACAGAGACATAATCGAAATACATGAAATTGCACATATTTAAAGTGTACTGTTTGTTCAGTGTGACATAGGTACACATCGCCACAATCAGGAGGGCAGACATTTCTATCAGCACCAACGATACTGACACTTCAGACAGGTTTGCATTTTCTGGAATGTATACAAATATAAATAAATATATATAATTATATATAAGTGGTATCAGACAGCACGGACTTTATTTGTCTCGCTTCTTTCATTAAGCATAATGATTCTGAGATTTTTCTATGCTGTTGCACAAATGCACAGTCTGTTCCTTTCTATAGCTGAGTAATATTCCACAGTGTGGATATACCATAATTTTTTACATATTCACCTGGTAATGTATATTTGTGTTGCTTCCAGGTGTTTTTTTGATGTTGCAAATAAAGATTTGTTGTCACGTGTATAATTCTTTGTGTGGGCATGTATTTTCATTTTTCTTGGGTACATACAGAGTTGTGGAATGGCTAGTTCGTAGGGCAAGTGTATGTTTAACATTTTAAGACGCTGTCATGCTGTTTTCCAAAGCAGATATATCAGTCAACATCCCCACCAGCCGTGTGTGGGAGTTCTTCGTGCTCCATGTCCTTGCCGACACTCGGTAGGGTCAGTCTCTTTACTTTTAGCCATTCTGTTAAGTATGTAGTATTTTTATTTTTATTTTCTTAATGAATCATGATCAACATCTTTGCATGACTTTCATCCATTCGTATATCTTTTTTGTGAAGTGTCTATTTGAATCTTTTGCATGGTTTTTAATAAATTTTTTAACGTTTATTTTATTTTTGAGAGACAGAGAGACAGAGCATGAGTGGGGGAGGGGCAAAGAGAGAGAGAGACACAGAATCTGAATCAGGCTCCAGGCTCCAGGCTCTGAGCTGTCAGCCACTTAACCGACTGAGCCGCCCAGGCGCCTCTGCATGTTTTCTTACTGTATTGTTTTGTCTTCTTCCTATTGAGTTAGAGTTCTTTATATGTTTGGCTGCAAGTTCTTTGATCATATACATGATCTGCACATATTTTCTCCCAGTCTGTGGCTTGCATTTTTGTTTTCTTCTGGGTGAATTTCAAAGAGAAAAAGGTTTTGTTTTGATGAACTCCATTTGACATTATTTTTCTTCTATAGCTCATGTTTTAAGAAATCTTTACCAATGCCAGCGTTGCAAAGAATTTTAATGTTTTCTTCTTGAAGTTTATAGTTTTCAGCTCTTGTGTTGAGTTAAATTTTGTGTGTTTTTGTGTTAATTTTATGTATGTTCCTTTTTTCCCACAGGGATATCCAGTACATCCAGTGCCACTTAAAGACAAGAAAAGATCGGGTTTTGAGATGAAAGCAGCTTCCTGGTTATGTTTGGAGGGTGTTCTGTTCAGTCATGTGTCTCAGGAGACATAGTGCTCAGGGCTATGCCCAGATGAACATTATATCCCAGGAAAGATTTGACTTGGATGCAGTGAGGGATATAAGAGGGCTATCACCTCCTTTGATTTAGACAGCATACTTCTCCTAAGGCAGCCTTATATCAAACTACCTATTTTTACTCTGTTGTTCTTTGCCAGCCACATAGTAATACTGACTCCTACTGAGTTTGGAGGTAATTAGAATCCCTACATCTTGCTTCTGGGCTCTACTCTTTCATCAAATCATTTCCATCCTAGGTGAATTTTGCAATTCAAGTCCATGGTTTTATGTTTTGAAGCCTTACGTTTTATCTGGCTTGCTTTAGCCCATGCTTTCAAACTATTGATTCTAATTTTGTTGAGTGGCACAGTTTGGTGTCGGCCACGATTTCCATACCCAGGCCTCAGTTGCCCGTGGCAGGCCAGTCACCTGTAGCAGGGACAGGGACTCCATAACATTCCAGTGAGTTACTTACTCAGTCCTTACCTTTCAGGGGCTTAGGGTGCCCAGATGAACAAATACAAGTCCTCAGTTTGGGAGCTGTCTGTCTTAAAGAGGGAGGCAGAAATGAAGCCAGCCATTGCAGTAGACCGTGGTCTGTGCCAATAGAGGAAAGTGGTCTACGGACACAGAGGAGAAACATCTAGTCATTAGGGAACAGGGAAAGGTCAGAGAAGACTGCTGAGTATTTCTGCTGCTCTAATTCCCTGCTTTATGGTAACACTCAGTTTGGAGAACCCCCTTCTCCCATCCCTAGCCAGGCTGCAGAGTAGAGATGGGCCCCACCCTCAGCTCCAGGGAGCATTACCCACCTGGCAAATTCCAAAGCCCAGGCTTCCAGCCTGAGCATAGAGCATGGAAGACATAGATGACATGGAAGGCGGGAGAAACCAGAAGATTTCTAACTGCTACATAAACGTATGCCCTCTTTTCCCATCTGTTTCCCCCTTTCCCTTCTCCTCATTTAAATCAGCTTGGTGTGCATTGCTTCAGTGGAGACATGTGGCAAGTCAGAAAATAGACGTACTCTGCAAGTCCTGCTGGCATTGCCTTTACATCTACAAGTGAATTCCTGAGAATAATTAAAGTCAAAGAAACATAAAATGAGATGGATTCTCCCCAGACTGAAAATAGATTGCTCTGGTCTGGGCACAAGAGAAGGAAGAGTGAAGCTGTGGTCCCCGGAGCAGATGGGACACTGCCCTATGTCCTGGTAGCCCCACCGAGGAGGTGGCCAGACTCCAGGAAGAGAGACATTCAAGATAGGTTCCTGGCACAGGTGTCGTCAAGAGCTGCCTGGCCAGAAGCAATCAGAATGACAACTGTGGGCCTGAGGACTAAGGACGACAGAGCTCTCCCTACCCCAGGGCCTTGGCACTGTGCAGGACCCAGGATAGCAGGACCACCTAGAAAATGAGGTGTCTCAGAAAGGACGAGCGTCATTTTTCCTGCAGCCCGGCAGAATGGGACTTGAGTGAGAGAAGTAGAATCATGGAATATAAAGCAAGTTCTAATTCTTCAATTCGTCAGTTCATGAGATGAAATTTATGCTCTGCACACACTGAAGGAAACTGGACTTCTCTTCCTCTGCTCCTACCCTGCACCACCTCTCTTCCTTGCAGGGTGTCATCTGGTTTGTGCTCAGCCACCCACACACACACTAACACTCCTCCTGTGCTCCAGGCCCCGTGCTCAGTCAAGGGGCGCCAGGCAAAGCCCAGGGCTATGGGGGAGAGAGGCTGACCCCGCTCTGCCTGAATGCTATTGGACACTTGCCCGAAGATGGCCTTGGAACAGGTGACTCCAATACTGTTCTAGGACTATTTGTCTGAGTATCAGCTGTCAAAAGAAAGTTATTTAGGTGACTTCAATAAATATTAAAGAGTTTATTCAACTGATGCACATCAGAGAGCACCTGAGGGACAGGTGGCCCCAGGTTAAAGTGGGGCCAGGGTGTTTATACGACAGGGGAAGCTGACTTGTGGATGTGCGGTGTGGGTTTAGGAAGCAGTGTTGGACTTCAATGGAAACTCACGGTTTGGAGGTTTTTCCTATTTTTATGCCCCTTGCCTAGGTGCAACCCCAACATCATCAGAATAGTATATTCCAAGAAATGTTTTTGCAAGCCTATGGCTTATGATCTAGTCAAAGTTTGCAAGGTGACAAGTCTTGCAAGCAGGAAAGGAAAAGGGGCAAGGAGGAAAGTGGGGGGCCCCCATCATGTAGGTTTTGTTCTTTTTTTAAAATTTTTATTTATTTTTGAGAGAGAGAGAGAGAGAGAGAGAGAGAATGAAAGGGGAAGGAGCAGAGAGGAGGGCAGACAGAGGATCTGAAGCAGGCTCCAGCTCTGCACTGATAGCAGCAAGCCCGATGCGAGGCTCGAGCTCATGAACCATGAGATCATGGCCTGAGCCAAAGTCGGATGCTCAACCAACTGAGCCACCCAGGTGCCCCAGTTTTTGTTCTTATACTCAAGAATCACAGATTGCATCACAAATGGGAGCCTGTAGGCAAGAACACTGTGGAAAGTGGCTGGTACTCCCCACCCACAGAGTTCTCCAGCTCCCCCCCCCCATTCTTTTTTTTAAATGTTGAAGTTTATTTATTTATTTTGAGAGAGACAGAGACAGAGTGAGCGAGAGAGGGGCAGAGACAGAGAGGGAGAGAGAAAACTTAAGCAGGCTCCATGCTGCCAGTGCAGAGCCCAATGCAAGGCTCAAACTCACGAAACCATGAGATCATAACCTGAGCCAAAATCAAGAGTTGGATGCCTAACTGCTTGAGCCACCTAGCCGTCCCTCCAGTCCCCCATTCTTGAAGGCCATCCCTGAACACCCTCCATAGGCTCTAACTTCTCACTGTGCTCAGGAAACATCCCTGTCCCTCTGCTCAGACATATGGGCATCCTTTGTGGTCATGTTTATTGGAGTCAACAGACAATGCTCACTCGTGTAAGGCCAGCAACAGATATAGAAATCAGCCCTGCCTAGCCCAGCCCTTCCCTACCTTCCTCTCTTTACCTTTGTGACTTCTCTTCCTGACATGTGAGGCCATGGCTTAGCCTGCCTCCTTCCTCTGGGGTGACTTTGTAGCCTCTCCATTATCCAAGCCAGCTCCCCATTTCTCCAGCTTGCTCCCCCAGGCTGCTGTCCTGGGCTGTTCACTCAAGGTAACTGGTGGTTCTCTCTGCTGACCGTTCGATCCTTCATCTCCCCTCTTCTACTAGCCTTTCCCCCACTCCTCCTTCCTGGGCATTCTCCATCAAGGGTATAGCAGTTCCATGTGGAAAATTCCAGTTGCCCTCTGTCAGATGTCTACATTAGTCTGGTCCTTGTTTCTAGGGATATTATAAAGGTAGCTGTGGAAATGCACCCACAGGAAGCCCAGGCACAAAACTTGGAAATGCTCTTGCCCCTTAGGCCATGGTGGCCTCCCATCTGTTGCAAGAGGAGACACCTCCTCCTTTTCCAAAACAGATCTGACAACACTCCTCCAGTCTCCACTTTAATTTGACTCCAGCATGTCTCCTGGGAGTAGAGGGCAATTTTTGGATTTCCTTCAGCTCAATCTGTTTATCATTGACTGTTTATAGATAAGGAAACATAACCCCAACTTTCCTAAATGAGGGACAAAAAGGCAGTGATGACTGTGGCATTCCCATGCCACCCTGTCCCTTTCCTTCCAGGATAAGGTGTGAACAGGACCCCATTAGCACACAAATCAAAATTTTAAAAGGCACCCCTGCTGGGCAGACATATTTGCTAAAATATCCACCTTTGAACAGCTGAGTTACAAGATGGAGCCCCTCAGATGTCAGACGTGTAGCATAGGCAAGATTTGTGTCCAGTCACCTTCTCCGAGGCCACTTTGTGCTCAGTATGATCTGCAGAATCCTACTGGCAATCATGGTGGGAGACAGTGCTGATATTATCCTTTTCCTGCTCTAGAAGTCCACCTTCCACTCAACCATGGCAAAGCTCTGATTGGACATCAATGCTTATTGGTACAAGTAATAGTCGGGCCAGAGACAGTACAACACTGGAAATTTACTTAACATCTTCATTAGGGGAAGCCCACATTGATGAATCTGCTCAGGACCCCTAACTCTCCAGCAGGTTAGAGATGTCCCACACCTCCTCACCACCTTCCACCTTTTATCTTGATGTCCATCTTTCAGTGTCTTAAACCACCTCTGCTGCCCTAGCACAGCCCTGGTGGCCACCAGAAGAACAGAGTACAAGGCTCTGGCCCCTGATCCTATTTCTCCCCTCCTGCTATGAGTAGGATCCTCCATCATGGTCCTGATACTGCACTCAGAGAAATTTCCTTCCCTGGGGCAGTTCTCAAAAGCCCTATCACTGTAGTCTCCTTTTATTCAAATTTTTATAAGGCTGTGGTTTCTTGTGTTTGGAATTTCTACTCTTGCCAATTGAAAAAAAATCTGGGCCTTAGGGACAGACAATAATGTTAATAATAACAACAATAATAGCTACCAATTGTTGAATGATGACTTGGTACCAGGTGTTATATTTGGTGCTTTGTACCATCTTACTGAATCCTCAGGAAAATACCCTGAAATGGTACTCTCTTTAGCCTGTTTCACGGGAAAAGAGATTCGATAGGTAGACCTTGCAGGTGTGGGGTGGGGAAAGAGTGGAGCTGTATCTGCCTGACTCCAAAGTCTGGGCTCTCCCACTGCAGCCTGTCCTCATTCTTCAGGGAGCCCAGGAACATAGCACTGTCTGAATCTAGCCAGAATTTGCACCAGATACTGAAGACACTTCTACTCCTGGAAATGTCTTTCTTGAGGAACACAAACAAAGAAGCCATTTGTTCTCATCACCTGCTCACATGTTAGACTGTTGTTAAATTTTGTCTCTCTCAACTTGAGTGCCATCTCTGTGAGGGCAGGACCTTAGTTTTGTCCCCTGCTGTGTCTGAGTGAGGTGGGGCCATCAGAGGACTCAAGAAATGAGGGAACATAGTCTGACACACTTTTTAGAGGATCCTTCTGGTGGCAAGGGTAGAGGCAGTGAGTGCTTGTAGGAGAATGTCCCCCAAATCTAGGCAAGATATGAAATTGACTTAGACCTACATGGGTTCCATGAAGGGGATGACAGGGTCGGAGTGGCTCACGCAGTGAAGGGAGATTTCCCAGTGTTGTGTGAGGAAGAGAAAGGTCAAGGAGCCTCTAAGCACTTTGAGCTGAGTAAAAGGAAGATTGAAGCTTCCATTTCCTACAATGAGATGGGGGGATGATGGGTTTGGGTGGGGATGCCTTTCAGTCATCAACGGGCAGATAGACAGCTGGGTGGAAGCTGCAGGTGAGGGTCTGAAGTTCAGAGGAGAGGGCTGAGGAGGATAGAAGTACTGGGATCATCAGCAGGTGGATGGGATCCAAAGCCCTGAGAGAACCCAGCGGCATTGCCAAGGTTAGCAAGGGTAGACAGAGAAGCAGCCTAGGACCAAGTCTGCTAAAAACCAAGGCCGAACTCCACTGGCCACAAAGCATAGCCTGAGCATCTGCAAGGGTAATGATGGAGGGCACCACTGAGTTTGTGATACTCACAAAGTCACAGACTCACTGTCACAGTCCTCTGCCTTCTCTCATTTAGGTGTTTCTTGTTGTTTCTCATCTAAGATGGAGGCCCGGTGCTTCCCACGACTCAGTCTCAGAAATGGCACATTCTCCTCCATTCTCTTCAATGGCGGTGAGTCATTACATTCAGTGAGGCTTAAAAAGAAAAAAAAAAAAAACACAAAAACAAAACACACAAAAAAACAAGAATTATCACATTGAGGGAGTTCCTTGCTGAGATGCCCAGGGGACTTTTGGCTCCATGGGCCTGCAGATCTGCAAACTGGTCTAGGCTGCAAACACAGATTCATTATAGAAATGAGGGCATGAGAGGTTTAGGAGGACAGAAGGCTACATGCAGGCAGCTTAAGGCTTTAGAGTTAAAGCAATTGCAGGTTACGCCAAGTTCTAGGGTGTGGATGTGATATTGTCCCTAAAGCAGCTGGTTGAACCATATGAAATATGATTTTGAAGGTCAAAACCAGTAGACTCTCAGGAGTTTCATATGGTTCAACCTGCATAAACATTGGGGAAAGTATCTAAAGTTGACATTCTGATCTTGGTTTCAGACCAAAGAAACTTGCTTATATATTCCCTGTCCCACAAAGGGACTAGCTAGTTTTCTCTTTTCACTTTTTTCTGTGTTCATCTTACCTGATCGCTCATTTTCTTTCAGAAAGCTTGCTGTCACATTGGTCACACCATGACCTGCTGTGTGTCAATCAATCCATGTGATTGAAATCTAGGAGCTATCATTCCTAAACTGAGTCAGAAATAAAATTTAAAAACCATTTCCTTAACAAACATATTAAAAATAATTACATTTAAATGGCAGCAAAATGTATCATTGGTGTCTGAGCCAACATTAGTGAGTAAACTTTTGAGAGTTCCTGCTAAACTGACTTGCATTTGCTGGAATATTGCACTAATGGGTGGCAAGGCATTCTCATAGACTAGATACTAAATGAAAATCATTCCAAAGAATTACTGTAATATCCTTCATATCTTATAATTTTATGGACTGACACATGCAGCTTTATTTCTGTCCATCAAAGTCTTTATAAATGGCATGAAAAATAAGTACCCCATGGTTGGCATCTATTAACAAGATGAGCATCCTGGGCAAACTATTTCATAACTTCCACTGGCTCCCAGAGGTATAATTAGGGTTGAATTTTTCATGAACACAAACATCATATTCTTTGTCCACCATGCTGTGCTGTGTGCTTGGCTATTTCCAGCACTCCACTCGAGAAAACTGAAAAGGAGAGAAAAGAGTCATGTCTTCAGTGAATGGAAATGATTTTGGGGCTTGCTGTATGGGTCACCCGGGTCCCACCATGTTGCTGGGGGCCTTTTTAAGGTACAGCACTTCCTGACCAAGTCTGACTCAGCACAGTCACTGGAGCTGACTCTCCCTAGGAGGACTTCCAGGTTTTGGAAATAGAAAAATAGAAAAAAGTCTTTTGGGCTGCCTGGGTGGCTCAGTCTGTTAAATGTCTGACTTTAGCTCAGATCGTGATCTCGAGGTTCATGAGTTCAAGCCCCATATCAGGCTCTGAGCTGACACCTCAGAGCCTGGAGCCTGCTTCAGATTCTGTGTCTCCCTCTCTCTCTGCCCCTCCCCGGCTTGTGCTCTGTCTCTCTTTCAGAAAATGAATAAACATTTAAAAATTTTTTTAAAAAAGAAAAAAGGCTCTCATGTTCAGTCTTAAGTAGATCTACTGACTCATTATTTTTAAGTCATTAAAAAAAAGTGACATGGCTATGATTTGGTTTTCTGGACCTAACCTGTTCTTCCTCCTGGATTATTCAGTGAGTGGTGTCTGGTCTGATTTGCAGTCGTGTTTGAAATGCTTTGTTAATGGAATTCATCAGCCACTGCCCCCAGAAGGATCTCACTAAAATACAAGTCTAATCATGCTGTCCCCTGCCTAAAATCTCTCAGTGACTTTTTTTTTTTTTTACAACTATGGAAGAAAGTTCAAGCTCCTGAGCACAGCTTGTGAGCTCTTCATCATGTGCCCTTAAATGGTCTCTATTCCATTTCCTGCCTCTCCTGTAATAGGCAAGCTACCTTCCTGCCACTTACAATTCTTTAAAATTACTTACGATTCTCTTACCATACTTTTCTTTTACACAATTCTGGAACATAATTCTCTATCTGGCTAAAAGAATACTTTGAAAGTTAGGGGACGTTCTGATAAAGTGGACATATTCCAACCTGAATTTCGGCTTCTTATTTAATGGGGAAATATTGAAGACATTCCTGACTAGGAAATACTGAAGATATTCCTGCCTAGGAACAAGGCAAAGAAGTAACTCTTGCCACTGCTTTTTTAACGCCAGAAGGATAAAACATCCAGGAATAAATTAAATAAGAAATGTTTGATGTTTAAGAAATGTTTATGCACCAAAGTCTACAAGATTCCTGAAAGTCAAAAAGGTAGACCTCACCAGTAAAAGATGAAATATATATTGCTGGACAGGAAGACAACATCATAATTTCAATCCTGCTCAAGTTATTTAAAGAATTTAATGTGATCTTTACAAAAACACCAAGTTTTTTCCCTTCTGGAACTTGAAAAGATGAATAGAAAGTTTCTATGGAGAAATAAAGAGGCAAAATTTGGCAGGAAAATCCTGAGAAGAAGAAAAGTACCAGGGGATAGAGTCTAGCCTTACCATATATTTAAACATACTGGAAGTCTTCAATATTTTTTATTGAGTATAACTGACATATAATGTTATATTAGTTCCAAGGGTATGACATAGTGATTCAATAATTCCATACATTACTCAATACTCACCATGGTAAATATAGATACCACCTGTCACCATACAAAGTTATTACAACATTATTGACAATATTCCCTATACTGTGCTTTTCATCCCCTGGAGGTATTTATTTTACAACTGGAAGTTTGTACTGCTTAATCCCCTTCACCTATTTCACCCATCCCCCACCCCCTCCTTCTGGCAACCACAAGTTTGTTCTTCTGTATTTGAGTCTGCTTCTGATTTTCTGTTTGTGTGCTTGTTTTTTCATTTGTTTCCTAGATTCCACATATAAGTGAAATCATATGGTATTTGTCTCTCTCTGACTTATTTCACTTAGCATAATACCCTCTAGGTCTATCCATGTTGTCCCCAAAGAAAACAAAGATTCTAATTTGAAAAGATATATGCACTCCTCTGTTTATTGCAACATTATTTATAATAACCAAGATATGGAAGTAACCTAAATGCCCGCTGCTAGATGAATGGATAAAGAAGATGTGGAATAGATATACACAATGGAATATTCCTCAGCCACAGAAATCCTCAACTCAATATTGAAGCTGATATTATATTGGTGCCTGAAAGACCAACGGAGCAGAATGAAAAGACTTGAAGTAGACCCAACTATGTATGTCAATCCAGTACATGATAAAGATGGTGTCTTAAATCACTGGAGAAATTGGGATGCTTAGTAATTGATTTTCAGACAACTGGCTAGCTATTTGGGAAAAAAATTGCACTGAACCTATACTTCATACATATACTTCAAATAAACTTCAAATAGATCAGACCTAAATGTAAGAAATGAAATCATAAGTACTAGAAAGAAATATGGTTTAGTTAAAAAACCAGAAGTGGATAATGCCTTTTTAATTATAACTTAAAATTAAGATGCAATTTTAAAAAGATTGATAAATTTAAATTAAAAAGCTTTTTGAAGTTTTTGCATGACTAAATAAAACAAACACCAAAGGCAAAGTCAAAAGACAAATGACAAACTGAGAAAAAACATTTACAATTTGTATCACATACCAAATATCTATTAGAGATACTAATCTCTCTAATAGGTAAGCATTCTTAAAATCAAGAATGTCCAAAAAACATTAATAGAGAAATGGGAAAAAGACATGGCTGACAATTCACAGGAAAAAAATGAAAATTGCTTTTAAATAAATGAAAACATATTTAACCTCATTTATTACAAGAAAAACTCAAATTAAAACTATACCAGGAGGAATGATGTAAGCAAACATGATAGAGTAAAGACCTCTAAAAATTTTCTCCTCATAGAAGCAACAAGAACACTAGGGAAAAAAAACTTTGGATCAACTTAACCAAAGGGAAATTAACCAAAGGCTTACAGCAATTCAGGGAGTGTTTACTCAAGAAAAATGACTGACTCTTGGTAGCACACTGAGCTTAGTGGCATCCTAAATTGGGTATTTCCATCACCCCTCCCAAGCTTTATGATTGCTTCGAAAACCAATATCCTACAATCACAGTAAAAACCTACAGCTTGGCAGCTGTTGGAGGGAGCAAAGTGAGATTGGAGCTTCTTCAAAGCCCTGTTCTCAGAGAATTGTGATTATTTGACTTGTTTAATGGTTAAGAGGAAGACCCCACTCACAAGACTGTCTTTATTTGACCTGACTCTGAGCTTCCTAGTATAAATGGCTTTTTCCAAAGGGACATTTTTTGAGACTAATTAAAGGCACCTGGGTGGCTCAGTTGGTCAAGTATCTGACTTTGGCTCAGGTCATGATCTCACGATTTGTGAGTTTGAGCCCTGTGTCAGGTGAGCTCAAGCCCCACTTTGGGTGAGCTCGAGCCCCACTTTGGGTGAGCCCCTCTCTCTCTCTCTCTCTCTCTCTCTCTCTCTCTGCCCCTTGCTCACTTGCCGACCTCTCTCTCTCTCCAAAAAAAAAAAAAAACTTAAAGGTAATAATTTAATATCACAGCTGCCCAAGGTAGTAGGTAACAGTGGAACAAAAAAAAAAAAAAAAAAAAAAGGCTAATCAAAAAACTTAAAGGGAAAAAACTGGAGAATGAGATGTCCATATAGGGATTTGAAAAGCTCTAAAATATTCCTTGACTTGGACTAAATTACACCACAATCTTTCTTGGTTCTCCCATTTGTAGATGGCAGATCAAGGGACTTCACAGCCTCCATAATCATGTGAGCCAATTCCTATAATAAATCTCTCTAGATATAGATAGATATATAGAGATAGATGATAGAGATATAGAGATAGAAATACATATATCTTATTGATTCTGTTTCTTAGAACACCTTAATCCAGATACCATCAAGCATAGAAAAATATTTGAAGAAATAATAGCTCAAAAGTTACCAAACTTCGTGAGAAATACTAATCCATACATCAAGCTTAATGAATTCTAAGTCAGATACCCTCAAAGAGACCCAACCTAGACACATCATAATCAAACTGTTGAAAGACAAAAGATAAGGAGAGACTCTTGAAGTCAGCAAGAGAGAAATGACTCATTACATATAGGGGATTCTCAATAAGATTAACAGCTGATTTCTCATCAGAAACCACAGAGGCCAGAAGGCAGTGGGTTGACATATTTAAAATGTGGAAAGAAAAATACTGTCCACTAAGAATTCTATACCCAGTAAAACTATTTGTGAAAAAGATGAAGGAGAAATTAAGATATTTCTAAGTAAACAAAAATTGAGAGAATTTGTTGCTAGCAGACTTTCCCTATAATAAATATTAAAGGGAGTCCTTTAGGCTGAAATGACCAGAGACTATACAGTTACTTGAGTAAATAAGGAGCACCCATATAGGTGAATATAAAAGACAGTATAAACTTTTTTGTTTTTTTTCTATAAGATTTAAAAGACAAAAGAAGACAACTGTTAAAAGTAATAATAAATCTGTGTTAATGGGCATACAATGTATAAAGATTTTTTTAATGTCTGTTTTTGAGAGAACACGAGCAGGGAGGAGCAGAGAGAGAGGGGGGACAGAGGATCCGAAAGGGGCTCTGTGCTGACAGCAATGAGCTGATGTGGGACTCTAACTCATGAACTCTGAGATATGACCTGAGTTGAAGTTGAACACTCAACTGACTGAACCACCCAGGCGCCCCTAAAGATGTAATTTGTTTGACAATCACAGCATAAGAAGGGGTAAGAAGAATTATGCAGGAGCATAAAGTTTTTGTAAACTATTGAAATTAAGTTGGTATTAATCTGAACTAGATTTTTCTAAATGAAAATATTAATTGTAATCCCATGGCAACCAAGAAGAAAATAACTCAAAAATGTATAAATGTAAACGTATAAATGTATAAACATAAATGAAATTACAAGATAATTAAAATAGTACACAAGAAAATATCTAATGTGAGAAAGAACAATGGAGAAATATTGGAACAACAACAGCAACAAAAGATCTAACATACAGAAAACCTACTTTGTCAGCAATCACATTAAATATAAAACACTGAAAAATTAAATGCCCCAATTAAAAGGCAGAGATTGGCAGAATGAATTTTAAAAACAGAGCAACTGTATGCTGTCCATACAGACCAAATGTAGGTTAAAGGTTCACAGGAGCTGGAAAAAGAGGGAACGGGGTATGCCTGCTAATAAGTATTAGGGTTGTTTTTTGTCTTTTGTTTTTTTGCAGTGATCAAAATGTTCTGGAATCTGATGGTGTTAATGGTTGCAAAGCCTTGTGAATATATGAAAAACAATGAATTATGCATTTTAAATGAATATATTTATGTTATACGGATTACACCTCAAAAAGACTTCTCTGAGATACCATTTCTCCCCTGTCATGTTGTCAACTCCCTAAAAATGCAACAATACACCCTGTTGGTGAGGCCATAGTGGAACATTGCTAGAAGAAATACAAAAAGGTATGACCTCTCCAGAGGAGACTGTGACAGTATGTGGCATTTTGTACTTTCCCTTTGACCAGCTATCCCACTTCACCACACACAGTGTGGTGTGAAATATCCCATGTATAAGTTATTCTTTGTAACATTATTTGTAGTGAGAAAATATTGGAAGCAATCCTAGTGTCCATCAGTCTGAAGCCTGTTGGATGAACTATGATGCCTTTACAAGATGGAGTGCTATACAGCTGGAAAGAAGAATGAAGTCCCTTACGTACTCATGTGGAATGACTGCTAGAAAAAACTGGTGAGTGAAAAAGCAGGGTCAAGTAGGAAAAGTATTTTGCTACCTTTTTCTGTAAGAAGTAGAGGAAAATGGGAAGACATGTAATTATGTGCTTCTTTTTTTTTATGTTTATTTTTGAGAGAGAGAGAGAGACAGAGATAGACAGAACATGTGTCAGGAAGGGGCAGAGAGAAAAAGAGACACAGAATCCAAAGCAGGCTCCAGGCTCTGAGCTGTCAGCACAGAGCCTGTGACCATGAACCGTGAGATCATGACCAGAGCCGAGGTCTGTTGCTTAATGAACTGAGCCACCCAGGTGCCTTTTTCTAAAAAATATCCTGCAAAGGAAAAGTCAGAGGGGAGAAAGAGGTTGAGGTGCTTGGGGAAGAAGGGAGACTTTTCTGGGCATTTTTCCACATTGTCTTGAATTTTGAACAATGGAAATGTTTAATGTATTTTAAAAATTAAATAAGAAAGAAAAGCAAACACTGAAGTACAAACAGTATGGGTCCTAGAAGCAGACAGAACAATCAAGTGAGTTTTGAACACAGGGCGCTGGCTGCATATCTTAGTGGGTATAATACAATAACAAAAGGACAAAACATTTCAGTGTTAAGCCTACAGTTAGCTTTACTATTTTGGAGCTGTTTGTGTGTCTGGTGGGGCCCAGAGGCCATGACACACAAGAAATGGTTCTGTTCCTGGCACCCAGGTCTGGGTTTCTAAGGATCACTTCCTGTTACAAGATGGAAATGGGGCTCCCCCTCCCTACCCTTCATTTTCTACATCGTCACTTACTGCCACTCACATTAGATGATGTCGACATGTCTACATCACCCTCCAACTCTTGATTGTTCTCTCATGACTCATCTTTTGGTCCTTTTGTCCTCAATTATGACAGAATTCCTCTGTTTCATTGCCCCACTCACTATGCCATTTTTAAAGCCATGTTTCCAGTCTATTCAGTGCTTGTATGTGTTTCTTTTCCTTGTTAATATTTTTCTAATTAGGCCTTTTTCTTAATAACTTGTTCTTGCTTGGTATGAAATTCTCTCTCATCCAGCTGAAGTATTGTGCACGTGATTAACTGTACTTCCTCCGGTGTCCATTCCTCTGTCTGTTTCATTATGGCTTCTCTGGGGTGCGTGTGATTTTCTTCAGGTGTTTGTTAAATTTTGATTGTGTGTTCATTTTTGCATTTGAGCTGTTCTGAAAGATGTGTGTGTCATTACTTACCATAGTCTAGCATCATGGACACAGACAAGGGTGACATGCAGCTGCCGGGGAAGGTCCAGGTTTCTGGATATGGGGGCTGCTGGCTTCTTGAGCCCCCATCAACTGAAGGGTACTGCCTGCCTATTGACCTAAGTATCTGCACTCACTGCTCCCACCTGATCAGCGACAGCCCTGTCACCTATTGCTGGCAAAAGGTGGAAGGTGGAAAAGGGTCTGTCTCTATTGCCAGAACCCTTCAGATCTCTGTACCTGTCTCTCTCAAACTTGGCATGACCCCCTAGAACACCTCCTTCCTTTTTAAGAGTCCTCTCCTTTGCATGTTTTGGGGTTTGGTTTCCTTCCTCGGTCTGATCCCATCTGCCTTCTGACTTTCAGGCATCCCTCACAATGTCCACTAAGAGTGCCCTCTCTTGCTTTCCAAAATAGTTATGAATTTTTTTAAGATACATTTTCTTAAATTTCTACAGATTTGTACGGGGAAACTGTAGTGGATAATCTGAGGGATGTACTTTTAAAAAAGCATAACCAGACAATTAGGCAGCATTGACAAGGATGTCCTTGGACTCCCAGAGCAGAGATATAGAAACTGCAAAATTGGGATCTGGACTATTTCCCATGAATGATTCTAAGACTAAAAGGAAGGATTGTATGGAATCATTGTGCTCTCGAATCCCATTTCTGTCACAGGCTCATCTATTAACCACTGCAATAACAATGACTTCGCCCCCATTTGGTGATGCTACATTGGCTGGAACACATCCAGATGCACAGCGCTCAGACGCTCAATCAATCCAATTGATTGTATGATGATAAATGATCCTGAGGCACAATCCGTATCCTTGATAATTGCCACTTTATCAAAGGAAGACATCTTTAAATGAGCTCTAATAAGAATGTTAAGTGTTTTTTCAGGTAAGGCCTTGAGAATTCTGAAAAGAAATAGTCACCGTTATGGAAAGAGGTCAAATTTATTTGCAGACAGATAGGGAGCTGTGTGAAACAGCTGTGTGATTTTCAAATTGCATGTGAGAAAAAGCAGAGATGACAAGAGAACCCATACTATTCTTCCTTCCTCAGCTCCTCTGAGAAGGTGCCACAGACAGCATCCCCACCACCTGTGGGCTCCCCCTGCCTGGCTCTGACCCTACAGAAGCCAAGAGTGGAAACCTAGCACCAAGGAAGTCTTGGCTTCATTCGCTGGTGGTGTTGGGGCCTGGGTGAGCCCCAGGGGCCTGCCTGTGTCTAACGCTTGCCTCATTGCCTTCATCCCAAGTTTCTCTTCTGGGGCAGGTGTACCCACCCCTGGTGGAATGCCATAGTGTCCCAGGAGTAGGGACAGTTGTCACATAAAAGTGCTGCTTTTATTTGGAACATCAATTTTGCCAAAAACTTCAGGGGGAAAAAAACCCTACAATTTTATGTAAACAAACAAACAAACATAGACATTATTGTGCAGTAGAAGGCAATGTCAACATTCATATTTAAGACAAAACACAAGATGTCAAAAAAATGTTAGAGTATTGGAGAGTGCTTTAGGCTTTGTCTTCACACCAGTCATAGTCTTTATTTCTCTTACCTGCTTTCCTCAAAATTTCCCTGGAAGAGTGTGGGAAGCCATTCTTACAGGGCCAAATGCTATAGACAGACTCACTCAGTGCCCACACACACCTCCCTCTTCAGCTGGTCTTCCTGTCCTGCAGCTTCTGTAAAACTAAACACTGTGTCTTCCAGACTTCTTTGTAGCAAGGCTTCCTGAGTTTTGTGGAGCTAATGTACCCATTTGGACTATCTGGAATCAAGGACCAAGACTATCTACTTGAGTCTCCTGTGATCTATGGAGTCTAGAACAGTACCATGTTCCCTTCTGCTTGGCTAAGGACCTCACACTCACCTTGAAAAGACAGTGAAAAGAACACAGATAGAGATCCAGCCCCATCATGGCACCAAACTCTCTTTGTGGCCTGGCCCCTGCCTATCCCCCTGAGATCATCTATCCTCTTGTCATTCAGGGAAATACCTGAATCCATTTGCTTGAAGTATCCAGGCTGTGAAGTATCCAGGCAGTTGTCAGGATTCAGGAGAGGAGTGATGAAGGTTTTAAGCATCAGTGATCATCAGACTGAAGATAGCGAATGTCTAGATCCCAGAGGTGTCCAGGAGACAGACAGAATTGATGGAGCAGGGGGACAAAGAAGTGAGGGCCAGAGTGATGACACCAGTGTTTTTGACCTGGCCAATTCACAAGTCAGGTAATGTAGGAACAAGTTTGGAGGAGAATTATAAATTGAACACTAGAAATCCTAACTTGAGTTTTGTGGAGAAAATTCCAGGGTGGAGATGCCTAGTGGACCGATGAAATATAGACCTAGAACTTGAGTAAGATATTTGGTCTTGGGAAATAGAGAATCATAAGCACATGTAAGTTCACATTAGAGGTCTCCTCATGGGGAATTAAGTGACCTGGTGGGCCCCTTGATGTGCCTTGATGTGCATTTCCCATATTCATTGTGAGTGAATAATGCTCATTCTGCATCTCCAGGACTCTGAGCTCAGCGACTGCTCAACTGTGTGTGTGTGTTTCCATATGTGTGTGTGTGTGTGTGTGTGTGTGTGTGTGTATGTATATATATATATATATATTAGGAATGCCTGGTTACAGAGTTTAGTTTAGGTAGCATCTAAGTAGGTTTTCTCAAAACTATTCTTTTAAAATTTAAGTTGCCAAAGAATTATTAAGTCTGGACCCAAAAAGAGCAAAGAAAGGAAATGAAAGTGAGAAATATTCTGTCCCGAGGCACTGCTCTATTCAGTTTTGATATCCTCATGGGATCCATAACATGCAAGGTCAGAGAGAGGGTATGGCCATTTACCGAGTGTGCTTCGACTTAGGCTAGGTGTGTGCTCTCAAGTAATCCTTCTGGTAACATGGCTCTATGGCAACCACCCATTGATCAGTCTATCAATAGATTTATCAGTCGACAAATACTGTGAACCCTGAGTCCTGTGCTTGTCCCTATGGAGCAAGAGCAGCCCAGCCAACGGCTGTTGACCAAGTCGCACCAGAACTAAAAACAGCAGCTGTGTGATCTGGCTGCTTCTCTTCCTCCTCCAAGCCCTGAAATCTGCAGGCACAATTCAAATGCTCCAGAAGGTTTTTCTACCCGAAGAGAAAACTCACTTGGACATACCTAGGATTAGACTGTCTTTGGGGGACTTTGCCATCCCCTCTCCCATAATAGTCCTAGCCTGTCCCCAGGCCATTTCAAATTAATCATCTAAGTAAAGAGTGCCCTTCTTCTTTAAAATTATTTTTTAATGTTTATTTTCAAAAGAGAGAGACAGAGAAAGACAGAGACAGAGATGGAGCGTAAGCAGGGGAGGGGCAGAGAGAGAGGGAGACACAGAATTCAAAGCAAGCTCCAAGCTCCAAGCTGTCAGCACAGAGCCTGAGGTGGGGCTCAAATTCATGAACTGCAAGATCATGATCTGAGCTGAAGTCAGATGCTTAACCGACTGAGCCACCCAGGCACTCCAAAGAGTGCCCTTCTTATGCAAAGACACATCACACAAGTTTTTCAGCTGGTCCTCACTCCATGCCAACCAAACTGCTGTGCTCTCCCCACTGCCCTGCTGCTCCCCCGCCCCCCCCCCATCAGCTCCTAGAGCAATTCTGGAGCCACAATAGTGAACAATAGGAGACAGCAAGTTGGGATCATTTATGATTATTTTACTGTTCATTTTCACTTTTTATTATGGAAATTTTTGAACACATACAGAAGTAGAGAAAAAAGCATAATAGATTCTCATTTACCCCTTACCTGCATCCATCCTTTGTTGTTTTTTTTAAAGTGTATTTATTTATTTTGAGAGAGAGAGCATGAGCAGAGGAAGGGCAGAGAGAAGGAGAGAGAGGATCCCAAGCAGGCTCCCGGCTGTCAGCACAGAGCCTCACAATGCAGGGTTTGAACTCACGAACTGTGAGGTCATGACCTGAGCCGAAACTAAGAGCCAGACATTTAACCGACTGAGCCCCCATCCTTTGTTTTTAAGCAAATTCCAGAAAAACTATCACTTCATCGTAAATGATTCAGTGTACGTTTCTAAAACATAAGAATTCTTTTATCAGAAGCATAACAACAACACCGTTTTCTCACTGAAAAATGCTCAATAATGATCTAATATCCTCAAACATCATATATGTTTATTTTACTAATTGGCACGTTTCTACAAAAACCAGCACTGCATTTCCATTTCCTTCCTCTTTCCTCTCCCAGCCAAGAAGCAGCCCCTTGTTGCCAAGGTAAACCTTCTCCACCTCGGGAGGGATGGTGTCCTCAGTTATATCCCCCCCACCCCCCTACCCCCCATGTGACTCTGGTCCAGGAACAGTCCTTTATTCCCTTAGTCAAGGTTGTTTATTACATTTAAGGGACATTCTGAGTTGCTTTCATGGCTCTCAAGCTGGACGAAGGATAATCCTAACAAATTTGAAATCCCAGCTCTGACTTCAAGATCCCTCCAGGGTATTCATTATTTTATTTTCACTGTAGGCTTTAAACATTGGGTCCTTTCCTTAAAAGGCACCCTTGGGTTTTGTTTTTACCAACAGCCCAGTAGGCAAGTCCCAGTACTGAAATATAAAACGAGCATTATTTAGAACAGCTTGTTAGCAAAAGCCTCCTGCAATCAGGTTGGGAAGGCAGTTGAAAAGAAAACTTTACCCAGGGGCCTCATTCACTCAGTTGAAACATTTATGGGGCATCAAGGACGTGTATCTGGCATTGCATAAGGGCTGCGAAAAATGTGCTTTCAGGGGCTTTCTACTCTAGTGGAGAGGTAAGACATTTGTGCGAACCAGATGACTAATACTCGCAGGCAGTCTGGAAGCTAAAGGAGCAGCTCGGATCATGGACTGAGTGTGTCCCCTTGAGCTGCAGTGGGCTGGGTGGGCTCCTGGTTAGAACTCAGGGTTTGAGCTCCGCTGTGGGGCAAGTTACAGTGGTGGGCAGAGCGGCTGCTCTGGAGGTCAGATGCCAACTTCTGGATGAGGAGGCCAAAGCCACAGCATGAATTGGGGGGTAAGGGGGCCAGGTCAAGGTGGGAGGAGACCACCCAGGAGAGCTAGATTGGGGCACAGGCTGAACTGGCCCCTCGCCCCCCACTCAGCCTGGACCACCTGCCTGTGACAGGTGGCTCTCAGCCCAAGCGAGAGTCCTTCCTTCTGTCCTTGAGCTCTACCTCGTTCCAAGGCCCCCGTCCCCTTCCTGGCCTCTGCTGACCGAGACTTTTGTCCAGATCCCTAGCTTTTTGTTTCCTACTTTCCTAGCCATTCTTTGTTCCTGCTTTAACTGGAGCCCTGGATGCAAGACCTGAGTGATTTTGTTTCTCCCTCTTCTCCCACCTTCGACTGACCTTGGACTCCTCTTCTTGCCTCCTGAACTTCAGACATCTTTCCTTTTCTCTGTTTCTGCCCTCCTCCCGAGCCTGACCACTGCCTGCCTATCTGCAGCCCACCGTCTACCTCAGACCCTCACTTCTTAACAAATTAACAACTTAACAAACTGTGTAATTAAATTTTAAAATGAGGCTTAGGGGCACCTGGGTGGCTCAGTCAGTTAAGTGTCCGACTCTTGATTTCAGCCCAGGTCATTCATAATCTCACAGTTTGTGGGATTGAGCCCCACATCGAGCTCCATGCTGAATGTGGAGCCTGCTGGGGATTCTCTCTCTCTCTCTCTCTCTCTCTCTCTCTCTCTCTCTCTCTCCCTCTCTCCCCCTCTGCCCTTCCCCCTGAGCATGCACACACATGTTCTCCCTCTCTCAAAATAAATAAACATCAAAAATAAATTAGATAAAATGAGGCTTTAAATCTGCTCTAAGTGAATTTTAATAAGATAATGGTGTTTGCTTTGCAGAAGAAAATGAGATTGTTGAACTGTGCTCGCACCACCAATCCATGGCATCTCTGACAGCCAAACATATGTATCTGGCTTTTTGCGCCACACTAGGCTTATTTAGAGTGAAATAGAAACTTCATACTATTAGTTCAAATGAACAGGAAGGAAAGTATTTTTCATTTCTTTTTTTCATTAACTCAGGTTGTAAAATTGGAACTCTTGAGCCAGACAATGTCTTAGATATCTTCCAGCTTAAACATTTATGTGTATGGTCTTGTTTTTAATAAATTGGATAGCCCAAACATATTTCGCAAAGCTTTTTCAGAAACAAACTGGGTTTTGGGTAACTTTTTATTCCCAGATCAAATGTTTTGTAACTTTAATGAGGTCACTTACTTTACACATTGTGTCTCAGTGTCTGATATATTTTCAAACAAGAAGTGCTGGAAATTAGAATAGCTGTTCCTCCTACAAAAGTCAGCAGCATGTTACAGACTGATCTGCGACTCCAAGTCCCCGAGACAAGATGCTGAGTCCCAGCCCTACTCAGCTCTGGGTGACGAGGGGGCTCTGTAGAGACTTTCTCAGGACCCAGCACATCTGTGTGCAGAATTGGTCATTTCTTTCCCACACTGGGGTTTATGTAGCTGAGAATGTCTGGAAGTCATGTTCCAAAGTAGAATTGGATCCAAAACCAAGGCAAACCCAGTGAAACCAGGTTGCCCATCTTGCTGTACAAATCAGATTTCATTTCTAAGTGGGAGAGACTAAAATTTTTTAAAATTCTTTTCTAATGTTTATTTATTTCAAGAGGGGGGAGAGGGAGAGAGGGAGAGGGAGAGGAGAGGGAGGAAGGGAGGGGGGGAGAGAGAGAGATAGAGAGAGAGAGAGAGAGAGATCAGAAGTGGGGGAGGGGCAAAGAGAGAAGAAGAATCCCAAGCAGGCTATGAGCCACCAGCAGAGCCCGACGTGGGCCTTGATCCCATGAACCATGAGATTATGACCCCAGCCAAAATCAAGAGTCAGATATTTAACAGGCTGAGCCATCCAGGCGCCCCAAGACTCCAATTTTATTAAACAAAACAAAGGAATTAAGTGGCTCACATAACCAAAAAGCCCAGAGAGTATATGGCTTCAGAATGGCTGAATCAGGGACTCAAATGATATCCACAGGAATCTTGCTCTGCCTTGTCTCTGCTTTCTTTTGTGTTGGCTTCATTCAGAGATGGACAAGTATGGCCACTAGCAGTTTCAAGTTTTTATTCTATTGGCTTAACATCAGAGGAAAGAGAGTAACTCCCTTTGGGGGACGGTGAGGTGTAGTAAGAGATTTCTTGATATATAATTCACATATTAAAGTTCCCCCACTTAATGTTCACCCATTTATATAAGCTCAAGGGTTTTAGTATATTAGTCACAGACTTAAACAACCATCATCACAATCAATTGGGGATATTTTCATCATCCCCAGACAAAACCCTATGTCCCTTAGCATTCACTCCCCATTTGCCCCAAACTCCACCCCAGCCCTAGACAACCACTAATCTACTTTGTATTTCTATTGATTTGCCTATTCTAGACATTTCATTTAGATGAGTTCATACAAATGTGGTCCCTTGCAACCATCTTTCACTTAGTGTAAGGCTTTAAGGTTCATCCATATTGTAGCATGTGTCACTATTTTATCTTTTTTTTTTTTAATTTTATTTTAGAGAGAGAGGAGGGAGCAGAAAGAGGGTCAGAGAGAGAGAGAGAGAGAGAGAGAGAGAGAGAGAGAGAGAATCTTAAGAAGCCTCCATACTCAGCATAGAGTTGGACATGGGGCTTAATCCCACAACCCTGGGATCATGACCTGAGCCCAAATCAAGAGTCTGATGCTCAACCAACTGGGCCACCCAGGCACCCCTTATCCTCTGTTCTTGACTAATAATATTTCATTGTGTGGATAGACGTATTATGTATCCATTCATTAGCTGATAAGCATTTGAATTGTTTCCACTTTTTGGCTATGATGAATAATGCTGCTATAAACATTTGCATATAGATTTTGGTGTAGACATATGTTTTCATTTCTCTTGGGTGTATGCCTAGGAGTGAAATTTCTGGTTCGTATGATAATCTATGTTTAACCTTCTGAGGACCTGCTTAGACTGTTTTCCAAAGTGGCTGCACTGTTTTACATTCTCGTCAGCATTGTATGAGGGTTTCAATTTCTCTACAACCTCACCAACACTTGTTATTATCTGTGATTTTGATTACAGTCACTTTACTGAGTATTAAGTGTCATCTCACTGTAGTTTTCATTTGTATTTCCTTTGGGATGGAAATGGGGGAAGGAGACACCTTAGGGGTGAGCATCATAATTCTAGACTGCAAGTCTGAACTTAAAATTAACTGAATATTTACACAAAAGAAGCATTTAAGTTAGAAGAGGTAGAATTACCTTTAATAGGGAAATGTAAATGTTTTCTGCTCTCAGAAATGACTCTAAAGCAAATTGCAAGTTGTAGTTTCATACACACACACACACACACACACACACACAACACCTCACATGCACATGCATATACACACACAAAGAAAATTACATTTTATGCTTCTCTGAATTGAGTTTTGGTGGGTAAATTTTGGTTCAGCTACATTTGATTCAAATAATGTACCAGACACTTCATTATTATAATATCATTCATATACCTTATTTTGTAGATTAAAAAAAAAAAACAACTGAGACCCAAAGATGTTTAGGGACAGAAAATTGGAGACAGGCCTGGATCTTCCAATTTCCTGGCCAGCATTCTCCCCAGCATACCACAAGCCCTTCTTCTGAAACCCTGCATGTGTATTGTTCCTGGGTGATATGAGTTGAATTTGATAATGTCTAAGGTACCAAAGTACAAGAAATAAAAGCCTAGGATGATGGCAGAAACAGAGTAATGATAAATGCTGACTCGTGCGGGAGAGAATGTTCCTTATTTTTCCTGTGTGGGTAATCAGCTCATGCGGGCCAGCACATGAATGTGCTCAGGTTTGGGTCTTCAGGCTCATGCCTGAATGATGGATGAAGGCTGTTGATGTGCAGACCACAGGAGCTCTGGCCTCTCCAAAGCAAAATCGATGCTCAGCTCAAGCATCACCTACAAGCAGCTGTTGTCTGGGACTTGGAAGGCAAAAATGAACCTGTGACTAGAAGTAGGCTTATCTTCAGGGCTTCAGGTCCAAGAGTGAGACTGAAGGTAAGGAAGGACACCCTGGGATATCAACTCATGTTCTGCAGTCCCCTGGGTCTCTTAGCAAAAGATAAAAGCAACTTCTAAAGCAGCCACCACCCAGGAGACGAGGATACCTGCCCCAACTCTGTGTGGAGTTTACCTGGTACCAATGTGCACTCAACTCATGCCTGAGAATGGCCCCCCTCTTCCCTGCACACTTTCCTACACATCTGGAGTAGGATGGCTTGCAGGGTCCCAAGGACTCTTCAGGGATAGGCCACCCATCTCTGGGGCCCTCCCAAGTGAAGGGAAACTGGGACTTCCTTAATCAGAGAATTCGAGCCACTCTGATACTTCATATCTGCCTCTGACCATCCCTCAAGATGCCGTATGGGATTTCTGGAAGGTAGCCATGCTACTGTGAGGGAAACATGGTGCACTGTATTTTCTTCTTGGAGCTGCATGACCCACACTGGAGAATTAAAGGTTCTGAGAAATCCTGACTTAAAAGACCAAAACTTTCTCACTTTTATCTAAGCCAGGTTTTCCAGCCTTATCTGAGCACAGAGCACATTTTCCCCCTAGAACACGGTTAATCCTCCACTGAGGACCGTTAGTGTTTTGGTGTCTGGCTGTCAGTCTCCTGTGTCTGAGTGGTTACCATGAGGTTGGGTTTCCTCTGTCAGCTCCAGTATGTGGGCAGAAAGGGAGATTTATAGCCCTGAGTCTCCCAACTGGGTCCCCCATGAAGAGTCAGACTGCTCATTGCCACGGTGACCAAATGGCCAGGTTTGCCCCACAACAGCCGAATTTACACCATTTTTTCCAAGCACAATTATTAATAACTCCCTTAACTCCCCAGTGCCCTAGTTTGGATAGTAAGTTTTACAGTACCCACTGCTGTTGTGGGCATCAGCCCTTCCTTCCTAAGGCTGACATCTGGTCAAGACCCTCAGACTGGAAGTGAG
>CM053573.1:140416092-140492238 GCA_028646485.1 Cryptoprocta ferox | reverse complement strand
CTCACTTCCAGTCTGAGGGTCTTGACCAGATGTCAGCCTTAGGAAGGAAGGGCTGATGCCCACAACAGCAGTGGGTACTGTAAAACTTACTATCCAAACTAGGGCACTGGGGAGTTAAGGGAGTTATTAATAATTGTGCTTGGAAAAAATGGTGTAAACTCGATTGTGTTGAGAGAGGCCCAATGGGTAGATGACCTTGGGGGCAGAGGCAGGAAAAAGTGAAGTTTTATGACACCCAGAAATTAGGGAGCTCGGCGAGGGTGGGGAAGAGTGGAAGATGGGAGGGCGTTTGGGCCAGAGGGAACAGCATAGAGCAAAGATATCGTGTATTAGTTTCTCATTGCTGCTATAACAAGTTACCACAAACTCAGTGGTTTAAACCAACACAAACTTACTATCTTAGGGTTCTGGAGGTCAGAGGTCTGAAAGGGATCTCACTGGGCTCAAATCCAGGTGTTGGAAGGGCCGCTTTCCTTTATGGAAGCTCTAGAATCCACCTTCTTGCCTTTTCTATCTTCTAGAGACTACATGCTTTCCTTGCCTTGTGGCCATTCCACATGCACAGCCAGAAATAGCATCATTCTGAGCCCTGCTTCTGCTAGCACATCTCTGACTCTGCTCCCCTCTCTTCTTTCTCTGTTCTTGCATTTATAAGGACTCTTGTGGTGACAGGGGCCTACCTGGATAATCCAGGATAATCTCCCCAGCTCAAGACCCTTAATTTAATCACATCTGCAAAATCTCTTTGGCCACAGGTAAAATAGTCACAGGTTCCCAGAACTAAAGAGTGGCTGTCTTTGGGGGCCATGATTTTGCTTAACACAGGTGCCAGTAAGGAAAACGTCCTGAAAATTGGGAAGAGTGAATAGTCCATTTAACTGTATTGAAACAGAGTTTGTATGAGGGAAGACATGGAAGTGTGGGCAAGAGATACAGGAAGAGAGACAGATGTTTTCTGGATTCTCTTCAGAGGGCATAAATGACAATGGACCATATTCTTCCCTCAGGCAATAAGAAGTGAGGACAGCTATGCAATACCAAGGTGGCAGCCATGGGCAAGGGCAGCAGACCTCTCCCATGGTGACACCCCACACTCTGATGGGCCAGCCAAGGTACAGGCTTGTAAACTTGAAATCTTTAGTTCATTAAGAGCAGATTCCCATGTTGGGGGTGAGCACTGGGCTTGCTCAGTGACTGTCATCTTTATTTCTGCAGCGGCAGTGGCAGAAGCCTTTTTGCAGATTAAATACATATGTATAGCAGATTAAAGCAGAACTATTCAGGTTGGCTCATGGTGAGGGGTCCCCAGAACTACCTGCTTTCCTTGCCCATTGAGGTTCCTAGGGTACTTCCAAGGATGGAGTGGAAAACCCACAGCAAAGTTCAGAAGGCTGAGAGATCAGCAAGGACTGAGGAGCTGAGCTGAATCAAATGATCCATTGTGATGGTTTATGGATGGAGCTGCCCACAGCAAGGTTTGCACAGTGGGTCCCAGTTTGAGCTCCCCCAGATGCAGACCTTGAGTTAAGGATTTGAGAGCAAGTAGTTTACATGGGAGGTAAGCATGGGAATGTGAAGGAGAAAGGAATTTGGGTGGGGGGGGGTAGCCACTAAGGGTGTGCTATTCAGCCAGCTACTGTAGTGGGTAACTGGAGCCAATCCTAAGAAGGAATTCTGGGATAAGGGGGCCCATGGGTTATGGAACTGAGGTATTCACATCTGTCAGTCACTGCTTAAGGGCTGGTTCAGAGAGATGTTAATTCCCCGGTCCTTCCCACTCCCTCCTGGATACAAGCCAAATGGGACCTGGATGGGCAGATCTTCAACAAAGATGGCTGATGAAGTCAAGCTTACATTGTGCCTAGAAGTGGCAAGGGTTTCCAAGGATGAACACTGGTAGCACTCCCTAGAGATGATCTTCTCAGTGGGTGTGGGCACAAAATTGTCCATTCTGCCTATTTCTCCATCACCACCCGCAAGTGGACCTCTTACCAAGGGTTCCAAAACTTTCTGGGGTCATGGTGACAGCACCCTGCATTCTGCTCTACAGCCCTCAGAAGAACACTATCCACCTAGCACCCATGGCACCCACTACAGCATCATGTTTTTCTATCACAATATGACTTCTCCTCCATTGTGTAGGGAAAGGAATCTCTGTCTCTATCTCTTGGCATTCTGAAATATCTGTCTCTGTGTGATCAAAAGGCATCCAAGAAAATCTGCACACAGAGAGAAGCGTTCCTAATTTCAGAAGCTCCTACAGGATGGGGCCAGCTTTCTGGCAGAACAGAGATGTGAACTCAATGCCCTCTAGAAACCAGTTTCACTTCTGTACCAAGAGCCTGTAATTATAGCAACCAAGCAGGGAGGGATATTTGAAGTGATGATTAAGACATGGGGGGGGGGGGAATGAAAGACCCTTTGTTTTTATGCTCATTATGCCTCTTTATGATGACTACACAAAAAAGTGCCATTCAGACAATTAGCTTAATTAGCAGATTATATAAATTAATGGTTTTCTAGTTTCATTCCAAGCCCCAAGCCATGTGCCCAGCAGTTGATCATAGCTCAGTAAGAATGACTTGTCTGCCTGCCTTCCCCCTCCCACCCACCTCCTTTCCCACGAACGTGGCACCCAGGGCTGCCTGTGGCAGACAGAGAACTTACAGAGAAGCCTCTGACTTGGCCCATCTCTCAGCGACCTCTGGGCAGAGCTCATCTTACATCTGTGGGCCCAGCCCGGCTTTGGCAACCATAGGCCCCCTGGGCAGTCTGATTCCTTCTGGGAGGGGGGATGGCAGATAAGTGGAAGCCAGACTCCTCAGCCTGAAAATCCAAAGTCCTGCTGAATCTGGCCCCAGTGTACATACCAGGTCCTTCCCTTCCTGAAACCACCACTGCTTCTTACCTTAATGCCTCTGCCCTGCTGTCCTTCTCCTCCCCTTCTGTATTCCAGATTCTACCTATTCCTCAGGGCCCCTGCCTCTCCCCCATGGGGCCTTTCTTGTTGCCTTTAAGGCTCTTTGCCTGCACCTCCCCTGTGATCCTCACCACTTGAAATTATTTTAATTTTAACAGCAATACATTCATTCATTCTTACTATGAAACATTAAACACAACTAAGCACAATTCTATAGAATAAGATGTGAAAGTCCTCCACCACTTCCTCCGTCCCTCCCAACCCCTTCCCAGAGGTAATCAATCATGACAGCTGACAACCGTTGCTGTGGTTCAGTGGTCGCTTCTCTCATTTTGGAGATTTTCCATGTCAGGGCTTACAGGTCAGGTCGACTGATGTGTTACCAGCCCCCTACAGACTGTTGGGATTGCAGGGAATTTGTGACTAGCAGAGTTAAAAGGCAGCTATTTGTGCATGAATAGACTCTGTATCCCTCCCCCTCCCTCTCCTTTATACAAATTAGAGAGGTTTTAAGTCTATTCCCATAACTCATTCTCACTGTTTTACATTCAGACTTTCTCTCCAATCTCTAAAATATATGTACACAAAGAATTCAATTCTGGAATATGTAAAGCATATGAAAAAATAGAGAGAAAACAATAAATAGAACGAGCATCCAGATACACACGTAACAGATGCTAATATCTGGACATATTTTTTTCATATCCTTAACAACAGAAAAGAGAAAGAACAAAGTAAGTTATAGGCAAAACCAAATCCTCTTCCCTGTGAATCACTCCCCTCCTTGTCTGCCGTGTGTTAAGTACCCACTACCCTAATGTTGTGTACTTCTCTGTGCTTGCTTTCATGCTTTGCCACTGTTTCAGGGGAACACAATATCAAGATATTTAACAACCTACATGGAGCCTGGTGCCAATCACAGTGGTAACTAACCAGAAACCAGCAGTCTCTCCCAGCAGTGGCCCCTGTACACTGGTCCTGTGCAGATGTCTCCATGAACTATGTAGTGCTTTGTGAGCCTTAATACACACTCTATTTGCTTTTGCAACTTGTTTCTTCACTCAGCTTTAGGCTTTGAGGTTGATTTCTTTAACCACTTATAAGTCTAACTCATTCATATTAACACCATGCTTTCTTGGGGGAGAGGGAGAGCCAGTGCTACATCCAGAGCCACTGGGGTCATGCAGACCCAACCTGTTCTCAGGTCGTAGCCAGGCCTGGAACCTCACATAACTGAATGAGAGGTTTCCATGTGGACTGGGACAAAATAGGCATAATGTCAATTGCTTTATTTCCTTGCAGAATTTGTTTGAGGTTTCATAAAATCTGGGTATGCTTATGAAAATGTAAATGTTCTATTTGCTGGGAGGAAGCCAACAAAAAAAGGAAAACAGCTGCACTGGGGAAGCTTCTGTTGCTTTGTCATGGACAAAAAGGTCCTGTCCTGGGTATTGACAGTGCTAAGGAGAGAAGCATGGTGCCCCAGTTAGAGACAAGAGGACTAGGACAGAGAAGGAAGGCCCTTGTATGTTGTCCAGGTACCAATTCTACAGCTAAGCTGAGGGCCCAACAAGGCAGACCTGGGTGAGAATGCCCTGTGTTAATTAGTGACAAGGGTCTGGGTATTGAAAGAGAATGGGCTTGGAATTATAGGGTTGGAGTCTGCTATCTTACTTGAGTAGCGTGTCGGGGTGCCAGAAACCCAGGCAGAATGGGGGTCCATGGGAAGTCTGCACTTAGAGCCTTCCCCAAAGATGTCAAAGCATCTTTTCCTCCTTGCCCCTTCTCCTGCCATCAAAACCGTTATCTAGGAAAGAAGCTGATGGCCGTCATTTATACTCCCTGGAAATAAATGGCAGTCACTTGTCTTCCTAACTATGGCTTAAGATGTTTCATCCCTGCTAGGCCAGGTCCAAGTACCAAGACAAAGAATTAGAGGCCAAATAGCATAACTACTTCCGTGGAAATTTGTCAACATCTAACAAAAGGACAGATGTATTTCTGTAACCCAGGAATTCCACAGCTGGGAATCTACCTTGAAGATGCACATCCACAAATACAAAACAAATATGCAAGCGGTGTGTTATTGTGACATTATTTATAATAGTAAAAAACTGGAAATAATCCAAATACCTGTCTGGAGAAGACTTGACTGAATGACCAATTTGTCCCAAGTTTCAAGCTGAATACCCCACATCCTGGGAGCTCCCTCAGTCCCAGCAAATATTGTACCCTGCAGTCTTTAAGCATTTGCTTATTTTCTGGACCAACAAGATATTTAAGACTCTGCTCCTAGTTCCTTGCCCCAGCCCTGACCCCGAGAAGCCCTGGTTCTTTTGAGTAGGAATGTTGTTCAGAATTGAAGATGTAGGTGCTTGGGGTGCTCACTGCTTATTGGGATACTATTGCTTCTAGGCCCTTTCAACGTATAGAACTCAATATATAAACAGATATATTTTTTATATAACTGAGGGAGTTCCCAGGACACAAGTGTTTTAAAACTGAGAAAGTCACCCTGTCAGGTCTTTTATGGACTTTATACATATTTATATACACATATATAAATCATGGGTTCATATTTCTCCATTTCAAATTTAACAATGAAGAGTTTCTATTAAATCTATTTTCTTTTACCCTGAAAATGTTTGGGCCCTAATAACATTAGAATATGTTTAATTAGTTGCTTTATTCTATAATATACATAAAATAATTTCAAGTAGTTACCTCTTTGCTTTATCTTACAACATACCTAAAACTGTCCCCGAATTAAAACAGGATGTTCCTAACAAAACTACTAAGTTGAATATTTTCTTTCAGTTCTTTCTGCTTTTGGAATACATCTCACCAAGAACAGACTGTCAAAGAACCATGTCAAAGATGTCTGAAAACCATTTTTCTTGGCATAGCTCTTACTTATTTATTATGCAGTTGGGTTCCTCGACTTAATTTGTTTTCAGCTTTAGGGTTTGCTTTTTTTCTTCTGTATTTAATTTTATTTTGTGAATCTGTAAAATTTTTATGTAGTTAAATCCAAAATGATATAAAAAGCTATTTTCAGAGAAGCTTCATCTCCATTCCCAACCTCTCCATCATTTTCCCCATACCACCTCCACCTTTGATTAGTTCCCAGATTATTCTTTCCAGTGTTTCTTTTTGTAAAACTAATCAGATAGATATATGTGTGTAATTAATGCTCATTCTGTTTCCTACTCTTTTACGGAAGACAACATCTTATATATACTTTATATATAAGTATGTATATACATACTTTTCTTCCCCCACACTAACAATAACGTCCTGCAACCACTCCATATTAGCACATGGAGGGCTTTCTCATTCTTTTTTTACACTCACATAGTACATCTTGGGTGCATGTACCACAGAGTCCTGTGTTCCTGGTGATTACCTCCAGGAAGGGACTGGGGTGGGGGGAGAGAGAGAGAGAGAAAGGAGAGAAGGACAGAAGGAGGGGTGAATTATTTCTATATTTTTTATTCATTATAATTATTAATTGCTCAATGTTTCATAATTAAAAATTAATGTATTTCTTTTTTTAATACCTTATTTTTAGAGAAGTCTTAGGTTCATAGCAAAATCAAACAGAAGGTACAGAGAGTTCTCCTGTACCCCTGCCCCTCGCATAGGCACAGCCTCCCCTAATATCAACATCCCACGCTAGAGTGGCACATTTGTCATAACTGATGAATCTATACTGATGTGCCATTATCACCCAAGGTCCATAGTTTACATTGAGATTCACTTGGGGTGCACTGCCCTATTAATTAAAAGCACTGAAGTTGATGAGGGTCATGATGAGGTACACATCAAGACAGGTCATGGGAGTCAAGTTTGAAGCATTTCCCACTGGCCAAACTTGAGACCATTGGAACACCAAAAGAAGAATAATGACTGAAATTTATTATAAAACACTGAATACAAAAAGACACATGAGTCTATAGTGATCATTTTTAAAAGATAAAGGAAAAAAAGGAAAAATTCAATTGTCATTATTGGAGATAACTAATATATCAAGTCCTTATTCTGAAAATTGATAATCAAGGGACAAAAAAGATATTTACCTTGGTTTCCTTGTGTGTATAGGGGCTTTAGTTCATCCCTAGCTGGTGAGAGAAAGCTCCTCCTTACAGAAAAAAAAAAATGTCAGCTAATAAACAGAGAAGAAAAGCAAAGCATCATTTTACAATACCCCATATAATTCCCAATTCATTTTAAGCTTTTATTGAAATAGTTTACATTGTTCCTATGCAAACAATGTCCCCTGTGACACATGGATAGATAATCATCCTTACAACCCCATCTCTGAAGCAAGTGCAAAAACGTAGGCTCCATTTCATAGACCAGGAGACAGAGACTCCATTTCATAGACCAGGAGACAGACAGAGAAGTCAATGGGCTGTTGGTAAGAAGGTTAGAATCTGGATCTTTGACTCCCAATACAGCTTTCTTTCTTCTAGATGACACTGACTTCCTCAGCTCTGGAGGCCAGAAGTCTGAAATGAAGGTTTTGGCAGGGCCACACTCCCTCTGGAACCTGTAGGGAGAATCCTATCATGCCTCTTCCAGCTACTGGTGGGGGTGGCAGTCCTCGGTGTTCCTTGCCTTGTAGATACTTCACTGCACTACCTACCTCCTGGTCAAATGGACTGACCATTATTTTTGAATCCTCAACCTAAGTGGTGAAAGACAGTTGGAGAACACATATTCACACTGTGCCAAGTTATCACCCCATAGATTACTTATGAATCACAAAGGGGAAATGTGCTCTTTACAAGAAAGAATGCTGGTCATCACTAACCTAAATAGCCACTTAAATGCAGCACCCCTTATATAATGACAACTTGACATTATGTGTGTCCTGAAAAGATGCAGTATGAAGGATGCAACATTACCTGTGGATGCCAGAAATATTTAAGGTGGACCCAGTCAAGTCTTTGGACATAATTTTAATCTGAAAGAAATCCATGGAAGTAGTAAAGTGACCCATAAAGAAGCCAGTTAGATTAATACAGAATTTGAGACATTCTACAAGACAACTGGCCTCATCTCTTAAAAAAAATCAATGCCAGTAGCACTTGGGTGGCTCAGTCAGTTAAGCATCTGACTCTTGATTTTGGCCGTCATGATCTCATAGTTTGTGAGTTCGAGCTCCGCCTGACAGAGCAGAGCCTGCTTGGGATTCTCTCTCTCTCCCTCCCTCTCTCTCTGCCCCTCTAGCTCTCTTTCTCTCTCTCAAAATAAATAAATAAACAAAAAAAAATTAATGCCACTGGAGAAAAAGAAGAGGATTGTCTAGATTAAAATAGACTAAATAAAGTCAATGTAATGTATGGAATTTGATTGGATTCTGGTTTTATTTTGTTTAAAAAAATAGACATAAAAGACATTTAGGGAACAATTGGGAAAATTTAATTTGAGTCTAACATTGAGCTATATATAATATATTTACATTATGAATATAATATTAGGGATTAATATTAATTATCTTGAGAGTTATAAGGGCACTATGTTTATGTAGCAAAATATCCTTATTCTGAGGAAATACTTGCTGAGGTAATAAGGGGTGATGATGTCTGCAATTTACTTTCAGCAAAAAAATATATATATACTCAGAGATAAAGCAAATACAGTAAATGTTGACAGTTTTTCAATCTGAGTGGTGTGTATAAGAGTGTTCGCACTACTATTCTTTCAATTTTTCTATATCTTTGAATTTTTTAATAATAAAAATTGGAATATTCGGTTGTAAAAATCAGGCCTTAATCCCACATTTTCAGTAGGAACTTAATTTCAGAGGCACCAGAGAGCCTCTGAGGCTGAGGAAAAGCTTGCTTCCCAGGAAGAAAGTCCGCTAACAGATGCAGAAGGAAGGGCAGACCACGGTCTTACCGACACTATTGAAATGGTCGATTCAGGCAAGCTTTATTCATAGATGCTACCATTCTCAACTCCGGTGGATGGGGAACTGAATGTTCATCAAGTGCCAAAGGATCATCACACATATCATTTTAGTGGGAGACTCAGATCATCATCCCCACTTTCACTCAACAGACAACCTTAGGATCACTCGGGAAGGTGTAGGAAGATGGCCCCACCAAATGTCTGGGTAACCTTGAATGTATCTACACAGGCAAAGGCTTGAGCGGTGACTAATCTGATCTTGGCAGAATGTCTTGTGATCTCAGAGAACACAGATGAGAGGCTTGTAAGGAGCTGCGATGAGGCCGTCTCCCACTGGCCTCCCTCTCTCCCCTGGGAGGCTGTTGTGAAAGGGCTTCTCATCACCATCCAGGTTCTGATGAGGAATGTGGACTTCTGCTCCACCCCTGCCTGTCCCTTCCTTAGAATTCTGCTGCATTCACCTCTGCTTTGATGCAGTCTGCATTTGGTTGGTCCCCCATCAGGGTCCCATTATTCAGCCACGGTCACCTGCTCCTGTGGTTTCAGTGTGGCTCCTCTTGGGGACCATGGCAAGGATCATGGCAAGCTGGCACCTTTGGCATACTTCCTTTCACTGCCTGTGTAAGTAATTCTGTCTAAATCTAAACTGGCTTGTACCTTTACTGGTCAAATCGGTCGGGCTTTAGCCTCAGCCTTGCAGTATCTTGTGTGTGAGATCTTGACAAAAGGGTCATCCGGCACACAGCATCACTGATGGTGTACTCTAGCCAAAATGTTCAGCAGCAACATGCCAGTGTCATCTCAAAGGGGACTGTGCTAGGTTAAAAGGGATTTAAGGACATAAACCAGATGCAAGGTCAGAGCCTTGATTTGAAACTGGTTTGGATAAGCCAGCTGTAGAGGGTATTTTCATTGTCAATTGGAGAAATTTGAATATGGTTTGAACGTTAGATAAGATAACATAAAAATTCATATAAGTATAAGAATCGAACCAAGTGGCCTATAAAACTGTATAGTATAGTCTCATTTCAGTTAAAAATTGTGCATAGGGAAAGATATCAAAGAGCGTATGGGCTATTAGTTGCCACAGTAATGCACAAAATAACGCAAAAATGTCAGTGGTATGCAATAATTAGCATTTATTACATATGCTCTCATCTGCTGGTCATATGGAATTACCTAGGTTGGCCTTGGTGGGACTTCAGGCTGAGACCAGGTCTATACCTTAGACTAACATATCCTACTCTTAGTGAAAGGCAAGAATGAGAATTGGAAAACCCAGCCATGTGAGCACACCTCAAGCCTCTGAGTGCATCATGTCTGCTCATATTCCCTTGGCCCAAGCAAGTCACAAAACCAGGTCTGAAATCAAGGGGCGGGGTAGTTTAGTCCACCTGCTCTGAGGCCATGACAAGGTGTGGATATTTAATACAACTTGGATTTAATACAACTGTGAGAATCAGGACCAATAGTTTCCTCCACCACAAAGGTTATGCTCTAGACCAAAGTTACAAAAGTAATCCTTAAGTGGTAGAAATGCAATGTTTTAATTTTTTTAATGTTTATTTATTTTTGAGAGAGAGAGAGAGAACATGAGCAGGAGAGAGGCAGAAAGAGAGGGAGATAGAATCTGAAGCAGGCTCAAGGCTCTGAGCTGTCAGCACAGAGTCCAATGTGGGGCTTGAACCCATAAACCGGGAGACCATGACCTGAGTCAAAGTCAGACCCTTAACCAAATGAGTCACCCAGGCGCCCCAATTTTTTTGAGTTTACTTGTTGGCATTTTCTAATTTTCTATAATAAATGTATATTAGATATTGAAATAATGAAAAAGTTAATAAGTACACAAACAGCTACTCAGATTCTTTATCCTTCTAATCTCTATCCCTTATAAACTGGCAAGATTTCATTCTATTTAATTAAAAAGACCCACTTGTTTGGAGGCTGCTCTGCGGGGGGCAGGTACTGTGGAAGGCAGAATAAAGGAGCAGTAGTGGGGACACTTTTCTGTCCCTGAGACACCTGACTGGAGGTCCTGGTTATCCACACTAAGAGGGATGGTGGGAAGTAGAGATGCTATGTCCCTGGTAGCCCGTCCCTGGAAGCTTGTCTCAGGACCTCCAGGAAGTGCTTCTGGATTAGGGGCCTTCATGTGTGTCTCCCATATGTTAGCACTTTGGCCTGACCCTTTTGGGATCTGCCTCACTGGGTTCTGGTCCTGGAAGCCACCATCCACTGCCCAGGACTCAGAGAGGAGAGCCATGAGCACTGAGTAGGCCTGAGACCATCTTTTTCACCTGGATCTTGTCCCTACTGTGATCCTTCTCTTCCTTTCCCCCTTCTCTCCCTCTCCAGGTGGAAGGGTCTCTGCTACCCATCATACCAAACTAGTCCCTCCTTCTTCTAGACTCCTCCTTGTCTCCTGCCTTGGTCCCCAGGGACCTTTGTTCATGCCTCTCTCCTGGCAACCATGGCCTGACATCTTAGAGTTACTGATGTCTGTGTCTCCCCTTCAAGATTCAAACCCCACCTGCTGATCTTCTAGATCCTGGTGTAGGGTTGTGTCTATAGCAGGTGCTTAATCATCATTTGCTGAGTGAGCAGACAGCAACGTTTTGTGCATGGCTTTCGAGTAGACATGATGCCTCACATCCCAGTGGTCAGCCCTTTCTAGCTAGCTAGTCACTCTCAGAAATAGTCAGTGCTTCTCCAGGCCCAGGCTGAAGGCTTGGTGGCCCCAATGATCCTATAATGTGCCCCCACAGACATACCCCCAGGGGACAGTCAGCTCCATACCCAATCCCCAAGCAGGTCCTGTAAGCTTCTGATAGAAGTTGGGTATGCCAAGAGTAGCCTTGTTCCCAAGGAATGTGATAATAACAAATGTAAATCCCCATATGACACAACTTCCCGCCTCCCATGAAAGGGGTGTGCAGATCAACAAGCATCTATGAAGCACCCACTGAATGCCAGGTAGATGAGACTCATGCAGCTTTTGCCCCAAGGAAGCATGAAGTGGTGGGGCAGGGAGAGATGAGGAGGCAGCAAGCAGACACAGACAAGGAACACTTCAATAAAGTAGAAGTTGTCAGAGGACAGCCTCCTACAGGAGGAGCGAGTCTGGATCAGAGTGTGGGAAGTGGTCAGGCAAAGGAGGGGCGAGGATGCTCCCAGCACAGCGGACAGCGTGAGCAGAGGCAAATGCCAAGCCACCTGAGGTTGGGGAGGGATTTATGCCGTCTACGATTTATAATTAATCAGATGCACATGAGAAGTCCTTCCTTCCCAAGGCGGCACAGAAGGGCATTTTTCATGCATAATTACCAAGCCACTACTGTCTGCAGAAGGGGAATGCCCTCAATGCCTTCAGAGTGTGTGACCTGTTCCACCCTCTGTCCTGCCCGTGCACAGCGCTCAGGACAGGGGGAGCTGACAATCCTACGTTCTCTGATTTAAAAATAAATAAAATATTTATAATGAAAGCAATACATGGTTACTGTGTGACATTTTGAAAATACAAAAAAAAAGTACAAAAAAATTCAAAGTCCCTTGTAGTCCCCTGTGAGGGTTAAAGGTGGCTAATATTTACTAAGTTATTGCTGAGATTCAGGCACACGACATTCCACAGACCTCAAAAAATCCTGAGAGGAAGGTACTATTATTATCTCCACTTAATAGAGGAGAAAACTGAGGCACCGGAAAGACAGTCTGCACAGGGTCACTCATGAGCAAGCGAGAGAGCCCATATTGAAACACAGGCAGCCTGGGTTCCAGAACTGAACCACAGGTAACCTTTAGCTTTATAGCCACTCCAGTTCCAAAGTATGTGCTAAGGACATCTCCTGGGGTCAGCAGTAAACTCACAGGGATGCCACGGGGTGTTTTAAGTACTCGAGGGAAACATAACAACATCTGTCCAACACTATAAAAACTACTACTGTTAAATTGTTTGGAGCTAACTACTTAATAAACCCAATTGTTAGGTTTTTATTCAGGGCAGGGAGCCCTATCCAGGGGCTCCATGAAAGAACTACTGAGGCACTAAACTTTCCATGACTCAAGAAAGTTTGGACACCCCTAGCTAATAGTATTCTATATGAGCGTAAACAATTTTCTTTTTCATCTTACAGAAATAGACTCATAAAGTGCATGTGACTTTATAACCTGCTTTTTCCCTTTTCCATTCTTGAGAATATGTTTGCATGTAATTAAATGATTTCTTTTGCTTAACTAATATCCGCTGTTAGATACATATTTTTTCAAATTTCCCCTTTTTATAAATAATGCTATGTGAACATCTTTGTAAATGAGGACACCACATTGCTTGGCCAAAAGTTGTGTATATGTTTAAGACTGTCAATATGTGGTCAGATTGCTTTCCAGAAAGGTCTTCTTTAACTGCATTTCAACCAACAGTGCATCAAAATAGCACATTTACTGTATATTATCCTGTGTATTATCATTTAAAGAATACTTGTTTAATAGATTAAAAATGTTTTCTCATTATTATTTTAATGCATTTTCACAATTTCTAATGAGTTGGGAAATTTTTTCGTTTGTTTATTGATCATTCATGGTTCTTTTCTAAATTGTCTATTCACATTCTTTGCTCATTTTTCACTTGGAATGCTCATCTAATCCTTATTGATTTGCAAGAGGCTCCATCCAATTTTAATGAAAAGTTTAAATCCCCGACGCAGCTGTCAGAGATGCTGATGGTTGCAGTTCTCTGCAGATCTAATTGTTTCAATAAGTTCCACTAATGACTCAGAGGCTAATGAAGGTGTAGATCTGACTGATGGAGCTTAGAAAAGCGACATAATTAGAAGTTTCCTCTCCCAATCAAAAGAGCCAACTATATTTATCAGTTCAATCTCCTACTTTTTTTTCTCCTATTTTGAAAAATAACATTTAAATCTATCCCACTGGTCTTGGCAGGGTGGCAGGGAGGACATGAGAACCATGTCTGGTTGTTATATAACCTTCCAATTAAGTTAGGGTCTTATTTCCTCTTTTAGGTTTCATATTCTGTCTTCAGAGTGGAAGCTTCAAATCTCTTCAGTTCATTTCTGCCTCGGCTGCCTCCGGAATCAGGAGCCAGGATGTCACCTAGCAACCAGGGCTCTGCTTATAGAAACATGAGCCTCAGCCTGGCCAAGGGAGGAAAATCACCAGTTGGAATGAAAAGTTTTAGCTCTGAACTAGAGACCAGCCAGAGGCATAGCATCTAGTGAGATGCCATAGCCAGACGCCTTCCCAGAGGAGCCCCGGGTCTGCAGAGCCCTGATGTAGGGTTGGGGTGAGGGATGGTTTCAGGTGCAACCTCTGGAAGCTTTGCCCCCCATCCTGGGGGGGGGGTGACAAGAAGCTGAGTGCTTTCCACTTGAGCCCAGAAAGGAGGCTCTAACTCCCCTATTTCTTACCCCCAAGGGATCTGATATAGGTGGCTTCATCTCTTGGGATCCCTGGTGCTCCCCAGTGGTCAATATTGCCACAGGGTTCAATTCTTTACTCAAGAATTTGGGCATCGGGGTGCCTGGGTGGCTTAGTCGGTTAAGCACCTGAGTCTTGACTTTGGCTCAGGTGATGATCTCCCAGTCATGAGATCGAGCCCCGTGTCTGGGCATGCTAGGGATTCTCTCTCTCCCTCTGCCCCTCCGCCACTTGCTCTTGCACCCTCTCTTTCGCTCTCTCGCTCTCTTACTCTCTTGTTCTCTTTCAAAAAAGAATTTGGGCATAAAGTCTGCTCCCTGGGTGGGGGTTGGGGAGGTGGTCAGCTCTAGCACTTGGATAAAGAATGTGTAAAAACCCTCCAGGGGCCTCCCACACTGTGAGGTTAAGGGTTATATTAACACCTCCAGGGTGTTCTACATCAGTCCTCAGAAGGAGAGATGTGGCCAGAAGTAGGGAAAAGCTGATTCACTCAGTTTCTGAGGGAAGCAGAAACTTCTGGCCTCCAGTGTTATAATCCTACTGGCAAACTGCCCCTATTTACTAGTTATAATATCTAGAAACAATCCACCTCCCAAACACACACAGACACACACAGACACACAGACACACAGACACACACACACACACACACACTTAATATACCCATCACAGATTCCCATTCCTTCTTATTTTTCCCTTCTCTTTCCCCATGGGACTTGTTCTGTCCAAGGGAATATTACACGGGACTTGCTCTGTCCAAGGCAATATTACTCAGCATTACTGAACAAGAGCAGAGACCTTGAATTTTCTTCTGTGGTTTGGCCCACAGGTAGCCACTGGTCCAAGGAGAATGAGGAGACATGTGTTGCATACCTGAACTTACTTACAGCCTGAAAGGGAGCCAATCCAGCTGACCCTCAGGCCCATGAATGAGAAAAATAAAAGGTTTGCAGTTGTCAGTCACTGAGCTTTGAGGACTATTTGTTAAGCAGCTTCACTGCAGCAATACCTGACTATTATACTTTATTATATAAAGTTTATATTATATAAAGGAGTTTATTATATAAAGGAGTTTATTATTACTCCCTATTTCCCTCTAGATTTCCTGGTTCCTGTATTTTCTGAGGTCTGGTTGGTCAGCTCTTCCTTTAATTCTATGAGCTTTAGTGTATCCTTCTAATAAAGTCCTCTCTTTGCTAAAGTTAGTTGGAATTGATTTCTGTGGCTTGTAATTCAGAACCCTGACTGGAAGGGCTCAACTACCAATTTCCTGCTGAATTTCTTGTTCCTTGGTCTGAATTCAGAAGCTTTCTTATACGATCTGAATAGTCTATTCCAGTCTTCCTTCCTTTATCCCTTTCTTTTCAGATAGCCTCTGCCTCACCCAACTGAAAACAATTTGTGCTCTGGACAATGTCTGGGGGACTTTGCATACAATCGCTTTGCCTGGAATATTCTCTTCACATCTCCAGCCGCTGAAGTCCTATGCTCCTTTCAAGGCTCCACTCAAACATCTCCTCTATGAAACTTTACCTGGTTCTCCTGGGAGAGCCTCTCCCCCCTGCAATACTGGAAGCAATGACCTCTCCTCCAGATGGGGCTTACCTTCTTTGACAGAGCTGCCATGGTTTATTTCCCACTAGAGGGGGACTCACTGAGGCCATCTCTCATGGGAAGCAGAGAGAGTCCAGGTTCTTTTCCTTCACACTCATTCCTGCTAGTCGCTTTCCATGGTATTTCCTGACACTTGGTGTCATGGCCTTGCATTATCTATTTTTGTACCCATGATGCCAAGCTCAGAGCCTAGATCAAAGGTATGCTTTAAAGTATTGTTGGTTGTTTGAATGCAGGCATGAACAAATGTTCATCTTTTCTAGAATCTCAGGCCAGAGTAAGCAAAAAATAGAAATATATTTTTGGCCAATGATGTGTTTCCTTTGATCCCTAGATGGGACCTGACTGTCACCTTATTTACCTTATCCAGAGATTAAGTTGGATCTGGAATGAGCCACAGGCCAAACATTACGGGACAACATCCAAATGGAGCACCCAACACTTAAAATTCACTCAGCCTGCTACAGTTGATGGGACCATTGTAGATTTAGTACATGTAACCCATGAAACTGAGGTCCAGTGCGGGAAATAAGAAGCCAAAATTTACACAGACTATAGAGGGAAGGTTGAGAATTGGAAGCCAGATCTCCAGGTTGTTAGGCCTGTACTTCTTATAAGGAGTAGTAGCCCAGAGAGGGACCAAGTTGGGTTTTTCCATTTTCCATGGGTCTTCCTACACAGTCTGTTGATGGGGAGGGCATCTCCATCCCTGTACCAACCTCCACAGACACAAAGACTGCTCTTCTGTGCCCGAGAGGATTCTTAAAATAATAGTGCTGCCTGCCTTTGTGGGCTGGAGCCAGCTGTCTTGGTACACTCAGTTCCTGAATTACAATTTCCTATTCTTTACATGTGGTGATAATTGGTGTCACAGTAAGTGGTCAGCCATGCCTACTTCTGTCTTTGTTGCCAAGGCTTGATTAGCAGGAAAGAGATCCAGGATGGAAGCAGCCAGGTGAGTGTCATGTGATGGAGTAGGCAGAACTTTTGGAGCCAGAAAGATATGAGTTCAAATCCTGGCTCTGCCACTTGCTGGCCCTGTAGCTTCCATTTTCTCATTTGTAACGTGGGAGTAAAAACAGCACCTACCTCATGGAGCTAATGTGAGATAAATATTGTGTCTGACATAATAAGGTGGTTAGTGAGTAATATCTCACTCTGTAGGATAAGAAAGAAGGCTGTCTTAGGCTGGGCTACCCCAGAGTAGATCCTGAGTCAAGTTTATTTGGGAGGTGACCCTAGAAAACATCAGTGTGAGAGCAGGAATGTCTCAAAAAAGGAATGGTAGTGATGGTGCTTTAATGTGTCAGAGACTCCTGTGAGCAATTGGAGTTCTTGAACATAGAGTGGAACACACTTCAGAGTTGTCTCTCCTGCAGAGAATGAGGAAGTTGGAGTATTTATTCACCCCAATTCCCACTTATCATTAATTGAGGGCTGCTGGGAGGTGAGGCTTAACTCCCCAGCACAGTTTGCTCTGGGAGCCAGCTCAGTAGGCTTAAGTAGCTAGAGAAAGCCTTCTTCAGGCAGCAAGTTGCAGCTATGGGAAACTGGACACATGGGGTCCACGTGCAAGGGAATGGTCAAGGTGGGGCCCCGACAGCATCTGTGTGTGATAAGGGCCCAAAACTTATCAGGAGAAGCCACATCTGTGACATCGGGCCTGAGCTTGGACTAGAATCAGGATGACAAACCTAAAGTCAGCAGCTGGTGCAGGTAGCCCTGGGGGGTGGGGAGTGAATCAGAGATGATGTTAGGAGTGCTAGACTTTTGCCATCAACTGTCCTGGAGGCCCAAGCCCTGCACTCCTGGGTGTTGGTTACACTGTGAGACTGTGAGACAGGTCAGATTTCTCTCTGTTAGCATGACCTGGGGCAACTTGGGACTGCATTGAGAGACTCTCTCACTCTTTTCAAAACAAGAGTCCCTGTTTCCTACATATACCCTCCCCCCTCCCTCACTAGGACTAAGCTTAAGACTTCATACTGAGTGCTGGGTAACAGGGTGTCTGTGTGTGTGTGCGTGTGTGTGCATGTGTGTGTGTGTATGCACGCACACGCACGTGCACGTGCGTGCACATGAGTGCAGGTCCTGAAAGGGCCATCTAGAAGATGGCCACTTGGCTTATCAAATGCAGTGATTTCAACCTGGGCTGAGCTGAATAGCACAATAAGAGATGGGTGGAGTGGAAGGAGTGGAAAACAGAATGAAGGAGCCCTATACATGAGAAACAGGCTGAATTCTGTGTGAATCCTCCCAAGGCACAGCCTCCTTTAAAAGCCAGTGGATAGAAGTATCTGGAGATGCCTCATGCTATGTAAGTCAAGTGTTAGAAATTCCCACCGGGTTTGGGTTTGAATGGATTATTTGAGTTCCCTGAATGCTTTTCCAGTAGAATTACGAAAAAGTGCCAGGCTTTGTGACTTCCAGTGTAAGTATGTTGAAAAGAGAAAGAAGCATCAGAGTGCCTCACCAAACTTGTGGAAAAATCACCCATGAGAAAAACTTTCAGCAGCCAATTTCCATTACAGCTTTCTTTGGAGTTTATAAATATATGTATCGATAACAATTGTCATGATTATCAATGGTAATGATCACTATTGCTGTTTTAGCAAGTGCCATTTCTTGAGAGCCTCCTATCTGCTGCCTATCTAGATTTTCATATCTTATTGCATTGAAGCCTCATAAGAATTCAGATAGGAGGAAATAAAGACACCAAGAGGTTAATTGACTTGCTCAAGGTTGCACAGCAGGTAAGTGGTAGGGCTGGGATTCAGCACCAGATTTCTCAGGTTTCAAAGCCTGCTCTTTGAAGTCTTCACTCCATGTATGAGGTGATGTGTTTGAAACTTATTTCATTTTGGTGATAAAATGTCATCTTGTAAGCACTGAGATCATTTCTTGATGAATTCATCTATTCTTCGTCATAATCTGAATTTGCAGACCCCCACAGCCACATGGCATCCATGGTTTTGACTCAACTTCCAGGTTGGGTGATGGCTCCGTGCCAACCTTCAAGGCTGCACATTTATAGACCAGATCCAGCATCCAGATTTGTGTAGACTGGCCTACATGGTGTTGCAAAGTAATCTGAAGTTACACTTACAGCCTGAGAAATTTGATATCAAAATCAGGATTTCCAGCTCTTTTGGAAAAATTGAAAGATCTATATAACATTGATGGCAGCACTCTGTTCAGTTCACTACAGTCCCCATCTGTCCCTACTCCCTCCCTGTCATTGGTGTCAAGTGACGGGGCCACGTTGCATTATAGTTTGCACTGTTTTGTGGGCTTTTTTAGAGAAAATTAGCTTTTTCTAATTCCTTTGCCCTGCCAATTGTTTTCTTACTTTCCTGGCCTCTAAAGGCATTTGCATTTTTGACACTTGAAAGTCAACTTCCCCAAATACAGTTCTTTGGAGACACTGGGAAACCCATCCTGGATTTTATCCTGTCTTCTCTTCTGTGCTTCTATCCTGATGAATGGCCCAAAGACACCAACTCACCTTCAAAGAAACCTTTTTAAATTATGGCTCTAACATCTGGTATTGTTTCTCCAGCCTCCGCTTCCTCATCTGGAAAATGACTCCAGGTCACTTTACCTGGTTAGTCAACCAAAAGCCAAGCCAAATGGCCAGTTCACCCGAAACTCTGGGAGCCAGCCCACCAAATGAGTAATTCAGTACATCATTTGATCCTTTGAAGTAGTCAGTTTTCATTGGTCAGTTCCTCTTGTCTCCATAAGAAGATTTTATGGAATATTTAAAGATTGTCTCCCTCAGCTCTCCACTGCTACAGCTGGAGACTGAGGTGTCAAGATGGAGTAGGGAGGGGGAGGTTGACAGGGAGACAGGGGACAAAAGAGAGGCAGGCTGGCGGGGGTGGGGGCATAAGGAGAATACATTCATGATACTGTTCTTTATTATAAAGACTCATAAATATGTTATCTTTATGAATAAGAAACCATGAATGAAGAATATGCTCATAAAAATTCTCCTTATTAAAGAATATATTACACTTCCTTCTCTCCCTCCATTTCCCTCTCTCCACCCTTAGGCTCCAGCAGCAGCTGAGGAAATGGGAGCAAGGACAGACTAAATGTTCTATGTAAATGCTGCTACAAGCACAAAATGAAAACTGGTCAATTAAAACTAAATAATTAGACAAAAATAAGTAAATTTATCAAAGCTGCCACTCAGCCAATGGGGAAATATACTAGCACTTTCCTTGTAGGTACTTTGGGAAGATTAAATGAGCTAATGACTCTGTTGCCTGTAGCACAACATGCCACAGACAGCAGTGAGTCTTACATGGACCCAGATGGTGCCACCACGCAGCCTGTCACCCAGATGTACCACCTGAGTCAACTTTGACTCCCTCTCCTGCCCACCTTCAAGTCTAGTCAAAACCCACATTCCATCTGCATGGTGCTAACTGAGCCCTGGGTGTGGAAGGGAAGGAATTAAGGATGTCTTGAGAGTTAAGCCAGGAGCCAGTTCATGATGGAGTCAACAGAAGTGTAGAGGCCTGAGAATAAGCTCCAAGTCCACGAAGGGATCAACCCCTCGAGGGAGAAAGGGTTTCTCGATGAAGGTTGATGGACCAGGGAAGCCCAAACCAGGAGGGGCAGAGGTTGTACACTGGGAGGGCCTGCTCACCTCTGCACAGGAGAGGCTAGAGCCATGAGTAGGTCGTATTCTGGGGGTGCCTGGGTGGCTCATTCAGTGAAGCATCCGACGCTTGGTCTTGGCTCAGGTCATCTTATGGTTTGTGGATTTGAGACTTGCACTGGGCTCCAAGTGTGGGGCCTGCTTGGGATTCTCTCTCTCCCTCTCCCTCTTTCTCTCTCCCTCTGCTCCTCCTGTGTGCTTTCTCTCTCTGTCTTTCAAAAATAAATGAATAAGCTTAAAAAAAAAAGTTCACATTCTGGTTTCCTGTTCACCAAGCCACCATCAGGTAACTTGGCTTCCTGAGGAGCGATGCCCCTAGGGACAGAATGTGCTCTACCTGCTGAGGCAAACCTCCAGTCTGCTTGAAAGTAGCAAATTCTCTTCCTGGTTTGTTCTCATCTCACGTCCCTCATTGGCAATGTTTATTTCAGCATCTAATAACTCCTGGACTTCAAAGATTGAATTTCTGAGCTTACATGGCTGAGGACCAGACCCTGGGGCAAGTAGTTATTTATTCTCCAGGATCAATGTTCCCTGGTGGGGGCCTCTCTGTGAGGCCAGTGCCCAGCCCCCATGGTGGCTGTGGGCTCTTCCCAGCACTTCAACAAGACAGCAGCCTGGAGCAAAAGGGAAGATGCCAACTGCAGAAGAGAATCAGGTTTGAATGTCCTCACAAGGCAGCAGCAAATTTTGTTCTCGAGTAGGACTTATAGCCTGTCCTAATATTGCTGGAGAGGAAGGGGGAAAGTTCCTCCCCATATTAGCCTGAAAATCTAATTGAGAAGAAGTCCGTTGCCTAGACAATGGCATATTAAACTGTTCAGTAAAAGCAAGAATTTATAAAAAATTGTCTCTGATATATAGAATTAGGGAACATAATAAATCTCCAAGGAATTTTAGCCACACTTAGGATAGATCATCCTTAGAAATTGCATTAGCATGCAGATGAGATGGGCAGAGGGCTGCAGGCTCCTGAACCAAGAGAGCAGTACTCCAGAGCAGTCTGGCCTCTTGTGGTAATGAGCGTGACTCTGGAGTGCATTCAGGAGAAGGAAAGGGGCAAAGGGAGAGTGTGCTGAGGACCTACTTCATGTAGGCACAGGTCCCTTCACTGTGTATCATCTCTTTGAACCATCACTGTGTGCCCAGAGCAGATCATTTGCTGTTTTGCTGTTTTTTAAATCGCCTTTATGATGAGTATCTTAGGGTGGCAAATGAGAGAGAAGCTTAATTAAAAAGCAGCTGCTACTAAGTAAAGACTGTTGGATTCCATAGGAAAAAAAAAAAAGGAAAAGCTAACCCAAGGCTGGAGGAAGGGCAAAAGGGACAGCAGGTCTGTGGACTCGGCAGCAGGTTTGCTGACTGCCTCTCTGCTGTACTGACATTACCATGACTCATCAACCTAAGGTCTAGGCCCTTCAGTTCAAGGACAGAGAATGTGCTGGATGGAGCAAGATTGGGTTCTCCCCTGGACCTGTCAGAGCTAGCCAAGTGGTCAGAGACACGCAGTGTAGACAAAACCAATGAGGACTCACCCATGTTCCCAGAGGGGCAGTGGTGGCCCAGGGCCCAGGGTCCTAGCAGAAGGTGCTGAGATACATGCAAAATCAGCATCCCTGCCTTCTGAGGCTTCCCCCAGGCATCTCTCTTCCAGGGGCCTGCAAGTTCATCAGGGCACTCATTTGGGGACAGCAGAGAATGTAGCCTCTGAAATGTAGCAAGGCATGACTATTTTTGGTTCCAAAAACAAGCACCCCATGAAAAAGAGTGTAAGCTCAGGCCAGTTTCTTAAGGCCTGAGCCTGGAAAATGGCATTATGTAACTACCACTTATGTTAATAGTTATGCAATGACTAACAGACACCCCTCCCCCACCTCTTAAGAAGGAGAAGGTCAAAGAATTTGGGGGTCATATTTTAAATCTACCACATTTGCTTAAGCAGAGACTGAAGTTTATTGGAAGTAGTCATGGTATCTCATGGATTCCAGAAGAAGGGAAGGAACCAACAAAAAACCCAGATGCTTCAGCAGTAAGAGCAATTTCCTTAGATGTCTCCAGAACTGTGCCATCAAAGTGACTCAGCCCACCTGTCCTCTAGCCTCTGTGCTTCTCATTGCAAAATCCCAAACTCTTCAAAAAGGAATCAGAGTATCACACTGGGGTCAAGTGTCGGCCCTGGATTCATCACCTGTGGCAGAAGGCCTAAGCCTGCACTTCAGACATTCTTTCCAAAGGAGGGAGATGTTTAAAGCCCTGTTTTTCAGGTAAGTAAACTGGAGCTCAGTGAGTGTAAGTCATTTACCCAAAGTCATATAACTGGTAAATTGTGGAGGAGGGTTCTTGCTCAGGATCCTTCGGCCTCCTGTAAAGAGACTAGGAGTATATAAAATTCAGAGCTAGGAGGCCCTTGAATTTGGCAAGTTTCTTTGGTGAAAGTGGTTAGTGGTCAGCTGAGCCATGTTAGGCAATATTTCCCTCTATAATGTAAACTCGTTCCACCTGCATTAGAGTCAAAGCTCATTGTGTTCTCTGTGTATATGATTACCCCACCCTGAGAGTTTCTGGTGCAGCAGATCTAGGGTGCAGCCCAAGAATTTACTTTTTAACCAATTTCTAGGTGCTGCTATTGCTGGTCCAAGAACCACACTTTTAGAACGACTAGTCTAAAATAACAGACATCTGGATTATAGAATTTATCTTTCTCAGAGCTTCTGGGATTCATGAGTCAAGGATGACTGTTTAGCAAGTATTTACACTTCCCACCACCCCTCCATGGGAGGAGTGTACTGCCCTGCTCCACTGAGGTTGGGCTGGGTCATGTGACTTATTTTGGCTTCATGGTTGGTGTATACTTCTCTGTCCTTAAACTTTGTATGTGACCATATAATTAGCTTTGGACAATGGGATGTTAGCAGATGTGACATGAACAGAGTGAAATATGCTTGTGTAGTTGGGCTTGCCTTCCTGTGCTCTGTCGTGGGAAGAGCTCTCAAGGGTAGTTCAGAAAATTAATGGAGCAGACTTGAACCCGACTGTGAGCTGTAGTGAAGTCCCGCTGAGCCCTGCTGAGCTTAAATTGGGTGGCCCCCCGTGACTTGCAGACATAAGAGAGAAAAATAAATACCTAGTGTTAGAGTCCACTGACATCTGGATAGTTTGTTATAGAGCATTTTGGTGGTAAGAGGTAATGACCAATGTTGGATCTTTCCAGCTCTTTAAACTACCCCTTGACCATCTTTATAAATGCCTACTTCAAGACCTAGATAAAATCTTGAATTTGTCCTTCTCAGATTTCATTATTTCAATCCCCATAAATTCATTTAAAGAAAGAGTTTTTTTAATGAGTTAACTAAACCAAGAGATTATTTAAGAATTTCATAATAATGAGAAGAGATGAGCTGGGCCATTTTCTTTTCTCGCTGTGTAGAGCAATCAAAGCCAACTCACTTAAAATTGGCATATGATTCTGAACTTTGAAAGAAGCTGGAAAAAATGAAAGCCAATGTTGAAATAAGAGTGCCTCTGGAGAAATCCAGAATTTATTGCTGGGATAATAAGTTAGAAATTTCTGGAAGGAAAATCTATCTGAAATGACAAAAAGTGACCTCAAATCACAAGTATTTTAAAGGCCAGAGCTCACAGGAAAGCTTAAGCAATTTACTGACTTTTTTTGCCAGTTCCCATTTCATTGCACAGAGTTCACTGTAATAGATAAAATTCTACAGAAATAAACCTACCTTTGCTAAAAGAAGTAGTCATACGAACTGTTATTTACATTTGCCCTTCAAACCACCTCCTGAAGGCTGAGTTCTGGTCACAGGCTTTCATTAGAATTCAAACGGATTACACTCAGATTTGTCCTTCTTATTCTAAGGCACATAAAGCTAACATTTCGGGCTTTCTTCCAGGGAAAAGAAACGTCCTCCGGATCACAGTGTATTCTAACAAACACTTAATAAGTTTTAAAAATGTCAAATGTAGCAAAACAGGGCTAGCCAATTACATTCCAACAAGCAGAAGGGATAGGAAAACAGATCCAACTCAGAACACATCTGCGTCACCTACTCTGTGCCAGGAATGGTGCTTAATGTTGCACTTACAAAGTCTTTTACTAACAGCAATAACTAATATTTATTGACTGTTTCTATGGATAAGTCTGTGCAATGTCGCAATGGCTGACCCATTTCTCTATTTCCTTGCTCAATAAGTTTTAGAAAGGTATTCCTTCATCATTGAATGTACTAAATTAGTCCATAGCAGACAACATAGAAATTGTGTGTGTGTGTGTGTGTGTGTGTGTGTGTGTGTAACCTTTGTAGATAGTATAAGTGCCAGGGGAGAGATAGCCTTGGACAAATCATCATTTACCAGGCTTTTGCTCTACTCACAATTATAGGTCATACAGATATTTCATTATCAAGAAAAGTATTATTGCTATAATTGAGATAATACTAGCTAGAACTTCTTGACTGTTTAAAGTGTACCATGCACTGTGTACATCTCATATACCCCTCATATAACCCCAATTATTATGTTAATTTTCCAATTTCCCTAAAATTTTTCCAGTTTTTTTTTTTTTTAATCAGGAAACTGAGGCTCAGAAAAGTGACTACCTTTCAGGAGTTTCCATGGCTAGTAAGTCATGTGGCTGGAACTGGAGCCCAGATCTACTGAACTCCAAGGTCCCTGCTCTAAACCACCTCCCTAGACTGCCCCAACTTTAGCTTAAAGGAATTTTTTAAATATACAAACTTTCCAAGCGGAAGACATAAGTTGACAGCATGTTAGAGGTGAGACAGCTGATGGGTCTGTGGCAATTGACTGAGAGTGCTCTCAGAAAGCGAACCTTCCATAGCATCAGAGCAAATGCAGCCTGGCTTGCCCCTCAGAGTCCTTGAAGCTGGGAATGACCGCCACTGATTACTCTGAGAGTGCGGGGAAAGGGAGGGCTCCGTGGACCATAGGCTGCTTATGAATCAGTTAAAGCCCACCTCTCCTTTCCCACTCCATGCATCTGGTGCCTGCCCTTCCCCCTTCCCAGAAACCTGTCATTCTGTTGTCTGGGGAGGACAAGGCAGGGCTTTTGGATTCAGGACATCAGGCACAGTTCAGAGTGGGAGTACCATACCACAAACAGGGCGTTTCAATAAACATTTATATACTGGACAACTGAGCCCCAGCCCACTCCTCAACTTTCTTCCCAAATTAGCTCTAAGAATGGGTAGCTGGGCCTATCCACTCCAGGTACAAGGCTCCGGCAGCCTTCTCTGGGGACGACAAGCAGCCTAAGAAGGCAGATTCAAAGACCTGACACCAGTGATGCCCACAAAGACACAGACCACCTGGTGGTGAAACCCATCCTCTCTAAGAACAGTCCTTCAACCTTCGAGCTCCCAATCAGCTCCTTGCTGTCCCACTCAAATAGGAGCCAGTAAGCAGGGATCAATAGACATTTGAGAAAAGACTTTAAATGAAATAAATAAATAAGCAAACAAATAAATAAATAAATAAATTTTTATGGAAGAGATACTCTACTATAAAAAGAAACTAACAACAAAAGCCATCATAAAGGAGGTGGGGCCAAGATGGTGGAACAGCATGGGAGGTTTTATTGCATCTCATGTCCATGAAATACAGCCAGATCAACACTAAACCATCCTGCACACCTAGAAAACTAATTTGAGGAATAACACAACAATCTGCACAACCTGAACCACAGAACTTGGTAGGTACACGGCACAGAGAGGTGAACTGGGGGAGAGAGAAACTGCAGAGGGCAGGGAGCTGTTTTTGCTTGCAGAGAGAGGATGGTGATGGGGGGAGAGCATGGGAAAAACACCCCTCACCCCCCCCCCCCACCAAAAGCAGCTGGAGAGAAAGTGGAGAGGTGGAAACAGCCGCAGGGACTGAACTAAAAAGGGAGAAAGGAGAAATGAGAGGGTTTAAATTGAATTAAGACTCTATAAATAGGGAGATTGCAGAGCCTGAAACTCCGCAGCTCATACCTGGCAGTACTCTGGTGGGAAGAATGAATCCCCAGGAGCAGCGAGCAAGGCCCTCGTTGTCTTTGGGCCACATGAGGAGAGGCGGTTCCCCTGCTGGGAGGACATTTGGTAGAGGCGGCCATCCCACAGGCAAAGCTCCCAGCATACCCTGGAGAACAACCACATTCACTGGTGCTGGAACAAGGATGTTAAGGGAGAAGCCTGGTGCCAGATGTGTGTTGTGATTTTCCATAATCCCTGAAACACTGCTGCTACATGATCACGTGAACTTTTTCTGGGGCAGCCTGGTGCCCAGCTGCAGTCTCTGGGCATTGGTGGCAGCACGTCCCACAAACGTTCCTGAGTACGGCTGGCACCCAGCTATTGCTCAGTGAGACCCTCCCATAGAAGGTTTGAGTGGATCCAAGCCGCAGTCCCTCAGACGTGAGGGGTTGAGAAACACAGCCACAGTTGAGATAAAACTCAGAAGGGAGATGCCGCCTGGCGACCTGATGGCTTAGTCACGGACACTAAAAGGCGGCAGTCGATGGAAGCTGGAGACAAAGGACGGGTGCCCAATTGCTGATTGGGGAAAACAGAGTTCCGATATGGAGACAGTAGCTGGGTGATGCCGTTTTCCACCCCTCCAGTGCATGCGCATACACACATACAAGGGCTGCACAATCCACCCCAGTATGCTAAGCAGCGCCCTCTAGTGGAGAATGGAGCCGTTATCCTAAGCCAGCCCAACTGGGCCAAGCTCTCTCTACAGGAACACAAGTCTCTCCACCTGCTTAGTTTACAGACTATAAAGTGCTTCATAGTTTGACTTCTAGGGGAAAATGATGTAATTTCAATTGTATTTCAGTCTGTTTGTTGGTCCATCTCTTCAATATATTTTTCTTTTCTGTTTCATTTCTTTTTCTTGAATACAGAAAGAGAAAATTTTATTTTTATTTTCATTTTTTATTAAAAATATTTTTCTTGAGGTGCCTGAGTGGTTCAGTTGGTTAAGCGTCCAACTTTGGCTCAGGGCATGATCACACAGTTCGTGAGTTCAAGACACATGTCAGGCTCTGTGCTGACAGCCCAGAGCCTGAAGCGTGCTGTATCTCCCTCTCTCTCACTCATGTTCTGTCTCTCTGTCTCAATAATGAATAAATGTTAAAAAATTTTTAATAAAAAAATTAAAAAATATTCTTTAATTTTTTCTACTATATTTTTCCCTTTTTTGTAAGTTTTTCAAATTCTATTTTACTTCCATCATTTCATTTTATTCTATTTATTTGTAGTCATTTTCTCAAATTTTCAAAAATTTTCCTTTTTTCTTTTTCCTTTTTCTTCTTTTTCTTTTTTCTTTTCTTCTTCTTTCCCCCCACCCCCTTTCCCCCTTTTTTCTCTAATCTGTCAAGCTCCTTTCAGCAACCAGAACAAAACACACCTAGGATCTAGCTTCATTTATTTGATTTTTTTGTGTTGTTTTTAATTTTATAATTTTATTTTTTTACCTTATTAATGCCTTTTCTTCTTTGAAAATGATGAAACGAAGGAATTCACCCCAAAAGAAAGAGCAGGAAGAAACGACAGCAGGGACTTCATCAACACAGATACAAGCAAGAGGTCTGAACCAGAATTTAGAATCACGATAATAAGAATACTGGTTGGGGTCAAAAATAGATTAGAATCCCTTTCTGGGGAGATAAAAGAAATAAAAGCTAGTCAGGATGAAATAAAAAATGCTATAACTGAGCTGCAATCTCTTATGAATGCCATCGTGGCAATGATGGATGAGGCAGAACAGCCATCAGTGATATAGAGGACAAACTTATGGAGAATAATGAAGCAGAAAAAAAGAGGGAGACTAAGGCAAAAGAGGATGATTTAAGAATTAGAGAAATCAGTGACTCATTAAAAAAGAACAACATCAGAATTATAAGAGTCCCAGAAGATGAAGAGAAAGAAAAAGGGTTATGCAAGCAAATCATAGCAGAAAAGTTTTCTAACCTGGGGAAAGACACAGACACCAAAATCCATGAAGCACAGAGGACCCCCATTAAATTCAACAAAAAACAACCACCAACAAGGCATATCATAGTCAAATTCACATAATACTCAGGCAAGGAAAGAATCATGAAAGCAGCAAGGGAAAAAAATCCTTAACCTACAAGGGAAGACAGATCAGGTTTGCAGCAGACCTATCCATAGAAACTTGGCAGGCCAGAAAGGAGTGGCAGGATATATTCAATGTGCTGAACTGGAAAAATCTGCAGCCAAGAAGTCTTTATCCAGCAAGGCTGTCATTCAAAACGAAGGAGAGATTAAAAGCTTCCCAGACAAACAAAAATTAAAGGAGTTCATGACCACTAAACCAGCCCTGCAAGAAATTTTAAGGGGGACTCTCTGAGGGGAGAGAAGATGGAAAAAAAGACCAAAAGCAGCAAAGACTAGAAAGGACCAGAGAACACCACCAGAAACTCAAACTCTACAAGCAACATAATGGCAATAACTTCGTACGTTTCGGTACTCACTCTAAACGTCAATAGACTAAATGCTCCAATCAAAAGACATAGGGTAACAGAATGGATAAGAAAACAAGATCCATCTATATGCTGTTTAGAAGAGACCCACTTTAGACCTGAAGACACCTTCAGATTGAAAGTAAGGGGATGGAGAACCATCTATCATGCTAATGGTCAACAAAAGAAAGCCAGAGTAGCCATACTTATATCAGACAATAGAGACATTAAAATAAAGATTGTCACAAGAGATGAAGAAGGGCATTATATCATAATTAAGGAGTCTATCCACCAATTGTAATCTAACAATTGTAAACATTTATGCTCCAAATGTGAAAGCACCCAAATATATAAATCAATTAATCACAAAACATAAAGAAACTCACTGATAATAACACCATAATATAGGGGACTTCAATGCCCCACTTACAGAAATCGACAGATCATCTAAACAGAACATCAACAAGGAAACAATGCTTTGAATGACACACTGGACCAGATGGACTTAACAGATATATTCAGAACATTTCATCCTAAAGCAGAGAAATACACATTCTTCTCCAGTACACATGGAACGTTTTCCAGAATAAATCACATACTGGGACACAAATAAGCCCTCAAAAGTACAAAAAGATCAAGATCATACTGTGCATATTTTCAGACCACAAAGATATGAAACTCATAATCAACCACAAGAAAAAATTTGGAAAGATAAGAAATACTTGGAGACTAAAGAACATCCTGCTAAAGAAAGAATGGGCTAACCAAGAAGTTAAAGAAGAAATTAAAAAGTACATGGAAGCCATTGAAAATAATAACACCGCAGCCCAAAACCTCTGGGATCCAGCAAGGGCGTCATAAAAAGGAAGTAGATAGCAATCCAGGTCTTCCTAAAGAAGGAAGAAAGGTCTCAGATACACAACCTAACCTTACACCTTAAAGAGCTGGAAAAAATGGCAAATAAAAGCAGCAGAAGACAGGAAATCATAAAGATTAGAGCAGAAATCAATGCTATCAAAACCAAAAAGACAGTAGAACAGATCGATAAAACCAGAAGCTGCTTCGTTGAAAGAATTAAAAAATTGATAAACCCCTAGCCAGTTTGATCAAAAAGAAAAAGAAAAGGACCTAAATAAATAAAATCAAGAATGAAAGAAGAGAGATCAAAACCAACACAGCAGAAATACAAACAATAATAACAGAATATTATGAGCAATTACACGCCAATAAAATGGGCAATCTGGAAGAAATTCCCAGAAATATATAAACTACAAAAACTGAAACAGGAAGAAATAGAAAATTGGAACAGACCCATAACCAGTAAAGAAATAGAACTAGTAATCAAAAATCTCCCAAAAAACCAGAGACCAGGGCCAGATGGCTTTCCAGGGGAATTCTACCAAACATTTAAGGAAGAGATAACACCTATTCTCTTGAAGCTCTTTCAAAAATTAGAAATGGAAGGAAAACTTCCAAACACTTTCTGTGAAGCCTTGATTCCAAAACCAGAAAAAGACCTCACAAAAAGGGGAATTATAGACCAATTTCCCGATGAACATGGGTGCAAAAATCCTCAACAAATACTAGCCGACCAGATCCAACAATACATTAAAAAAAAGTTATTCACCACGACCATGTGGTATTTATACCTGGGATGTAGGGCTGGTTCAATATCCACAAAACAATCAATGTGATTCATCACATCAATAAAAGAAAGGACAAGAACCACATGATCCTCTCAATAGATGCAGAGAAAGCATTTGACACAATACAGCATGCTTTCTTGATAAAAGCCCTCAAGAAAGTAGGGATAGAAGGATCATACCTCGAGATCATAAAAGCCATATATGAAAGACCCAATGCTAATATCATCCTCAGTGGGGGAAAACTGAGAGCTTTCCCTGTAAGGTCAGGAACAAGATGGGGGGGGGCCACTTTCACCACTGTTATTCAACACAGTATTGGAAGACTTAGCCTCAGCAGTCAGAAAACACAAAGAAATAAAAGGCATCCAAATCATCCAGGAGGAGGTCAAACTTTCACTCTTCACAGATGACATGATACTCTATATGGAAAACCCAAAAGATTCCACCAAAAAACTACTAGAACTGCTCCATGAATTCAGCAAAGTCTTAGGATATAAAATCAATGCAGAGAAATTGGTGGGATTCTTATACACCAATAATGAAGCAACAGAAAGAGAAATCCCATTTACAATTGCACCAAAAACCATAAAATACCTAGGAATAAATAGAACCAAAGAAGTGAAAAATCTATACACTGGAAACTATAGAAAGCTTATGAAAGAAATTGAAGAAACACACACAAAAAAAGGAAAAATATTCCATACTACTGGGTAGGAAGAACAAGTATTGTTAAAATGTCAATACTACCCAAAGCAATGTACATATTCAATGCAATCCACTGAATCAAAATAACACCAGCATTCTTCACAGAGCTAAAACAAACAATGCTAAAATTTGTATGGAACCACAAAAGACCCCGAATAGCCAAAGCAATCTTGAAAAAGAAAACCAAAGCTGGAGGCTTCACAATCCCAGATGTCAAGCTGTATTACAAAGCTATAAACATCAAGACAGTATGGGACTGGCACATAAACAGACGCTCAGATCAATGGAATAGAATAGAAAACCCAGAAATAGACCCACAAACACATGGCCAACTAATCTTTGACGAAGCAGAAAAGAATATCCAGTGGAATAAAGACACTCTCTTCAACAAGTGGAGTTGGGAAAACTGGACAGTGACATGCAGAAAAATGAACCTAGAGCACTTTCTTACACCATACACAAAATTAAACTCAAAATGGATGAAAGACCTAAATGTAAGACAAGAAGCCATCGAAATCCTTGAAGAGAAAGCAAGCAAAAACCTCTTTCACCTTGGCCTCTTCATACTCAACACAACAACAGCAACTTCTTACTCAACACATCTCTGGAGGCAAGGGAAACAAAAGCAAAAATTAACTATTGGGACCTCACCAAAATTAAAAACTTCTGCACAGCGAAGGAAACAATTGGCATGGAAACGACATGTCAGATAAAGGGTTAGTATCCAAAATCTATAGAGAACTTATCAAACTCAACTCCCAAAAAAACAAATAATCCAGTGAAGAAATGGGCAGAAGACATGAATAGACACTTCTCCAAAGAAGACATCCAGATGCCCCAACCGACACATGAAAAAATGCTCACCATCACTCATCATCAGGGAAATACAAATCAAAAGTACAATGAGATACCACTTCACACCTGTCAGAATGGCTAACATTAACAACTCAGACAACAACAGATGCTGGTGAGGATGCGGAGAAAGAAGCTCTCTTTTGCACTGCTGGTGGGAATGCAAACTGGTGCAGTCACTCTGGAAAACAGTATGGAGTTTCCTCAAAAAATTAAAAATAGAACTACCCTATGAGCCAGCAATTGCAATTGCACTACTAGGTATTTATCCAAAGGATACAGGTATGCTGTTTTGAAAGGGCACATGCACCCCAATGTTTATAGCAGCACTATCAACAATAGTCAAAGTATGGAAAGAGCCCAAATGTCCATCGATGGATGAATGGATAAAGAAGATGTGGTATGGAGTATTACTTGGCAATCAAAAAGAATGAAATCTTGCCATTTGCAACTAAGTGGATGGAACTAGAGGGTATTATGTTAAGCAAAATTAGTCAGTCAGAGAAAGACAAATATCATATGACTTCACTCATATGAGGACTTTAAGACATGAAGCAGAGGAACATAAGAGAAGGGAAGTAAAAATAATATAAAAACAGTGAAGGGACGAAACATAAGAGACTCTTAAATATGGAGAACAGAGGGTTACTGGAAAGGTTGTGGGAGGGGAGATGGGCTAAATTGGTAAAGGTCATTAAGGAATCTACTCCTGGAATCATTGTTGTACTATATGCTAACTAGCCTGGAGGTAAATTTAAAAATATATATTAAAATTTAACAAAATCCTTCCTAGAAAAATATATAATGCATCTTCAAAATAAGAACAGGGTGCTGGAAAGAAAGAAAGAAAGAAAGAAAGAAAGAAAGAAAGAAAGAAAGAAAGAAGAGGAGGAATAGAGAGGGAGGGAAGAAGGAAGGAGGAGGGAGAGAAAGAGGAAGGACCATTTAGAGAACAAATAAAGTCCTTGAAAGTTAAAAAGCATGACAAAGTTCTGGAAGAAAGAAGGTGATGAAGTATTCTAGAAAGTAGAGAAAAAAATCAGAGGAAAAAATGGGAAAAAATATTAAATGAACGAATGACAAATACAAGATGCACAGCATCCAGGAAGAGAAAATAAGGAAATCAGGAAAGAAAATATGATCTACAAAATAAACTAAGACAATTGCACAGAACCAAAGAACATAGATTTCCAGATTGAAAGGTTCCATTATATTGGATCTTTAAGTACTTGAGGCATGTCATCATGAAATTTCTGAATACTGGAGACTACAACCTTCCAGAAAAAAAATACAGGTCACATAGAAAGAACCAGAATCAGAATGGCTTCAGAGTAACCGAAAGCACTGTAATCAATTCTAAAGGAAAATTATTTTTGATCTAGAATTCTACACCAAGCCACAATATCCACTAGTGTCAGGGTAGAACAAAAACATTTTCAGGCATACAAAGTCTCCAAAAATTTCAAAAACGTCCCACACACTCTTTCTAAGAAAGCTTATGAAGAATGTGCTCCAATAAAATAAGGGAATAGATCAAGAAAGAGGAAGGCATGGGCTTTAGGAAACAAAGGACCTAACCCAGGAGTGAGGCAAAAGTGATTGTAATAAAGGGAAATTCTAGAACAAGAAGTGTGCACAAGACAAAATACCACACTGACTGGAGCAGTCAGAAGGCACCAGGGGAGAGATTTCTTCAAGAGAAACTGAAAGAAAATCTAGTGGGTCTAGCCCATTCTAAGAAGACAACTGGACAACTGGGGGAAAGATGGGGTCTGAAAGAGTGAGAAGTAGAAAGGAAACTAAGCAAAGAAAGAAGAAAACACTGACAACAATTCACTAACGAGGAGAGCACGTTGTTCGGGAAAGAGAAGTAATCATAGACTATATGCCATGGCTCAGCTGTGAAAAGCATTTTCATAGCCATGATGGACACCAAATGTTGAAAGAACCCAAATTATAATTGGACCATTTTGGTAGGGTGAGGGCTGTGAAGACTCCATTTGTGTGGTGGGGATAAAGGAGAAAAAGAGAATTGAACCCCCATCTCCCTAGTGCAAGGGGACCCCCAATTTCACACAAACCAAGAAACAAGATAAAAGCATATTCTTCAGAGAATGGGTGGCAGATCCAAATGCATCAGCTGAAAGAATTGAACGTATTGTTGTTGTTTTTCCTGAGGAAGGTTAGAACCACGAGCACTGCTTTTTCATAGACAAACCTATTTTGCTCTTTAAATCACGAGCTTATATAAGTTGATGTAAAAATGAATAATTAAAAGAAGCGATTAAACTTCATTCACTTAAATGTTTTTCACTGCAGTGAGTACTTAACAAATTATCCTAATTAAATCAGATCGCTCCAGATTTTACAGCCTTTTTCGTCTCTCTCCAAGTAAATGAATGTCCTACGCAAGAAGAGATCGTTTAACAAGCAATCCACCCACTTCCACATTCTCCCTTGGGTTGCAGGAGCGAGGCGGCTGAGAGGTGGGATGCAGGTGCAATGTGGGCTTTGTCATTGAGCTACATTCACAGAGATTTCGAAGGCAGAAGGGAGGTAACAGACTCTCCTTCATCTGGAATGGTGCATGTGGGGCACTGGACAGGCTAGAGTTGCTGCCACAGGATACATCGTCCCTTTCCAGTCACCTCATTCAAGGCTGCATTGCTGCTGGGAAGTTGGCAGCAAGTTCCTGCAAGTTGCAGACATGCTAGTGGAAGCACCAAATTTCTGCCTCCTGGAACACCCAACTGCAGTGCTGAACCCGGAGGTGGCTGACTTTGTTCCATTAGCTCTTCCAGCAACTAATTGCATGGAACCTCTGGAAAGCCTTGATGGAGTCACAGCTTAGTGTCCTAGGGCTTCAAAGCAAAGCTGTGCTGTATTCCAGAAGCAGCTCCTCCTCCAAGTGACCATGTGATCTGAACTGCTCATTGTGAACTAGATGCTGTCTGATTGTCCAAGCCATGAAGGTGGCTCTGTGTGTGCAGTAGCATATCATCATCAGGTAAAAGTGACAGACCTGACACTGGGCTTGGCCAGGTCCTGAAGGCATAAGAAAGCTGCTTCGTCAGGTGCTCAGGCTCAGATTCCTAGAGTCCCTCCACTCCCTCTAGCCTCACCTATGGCTTTATGGGGAGTCTTTGATGATTAGTCATTGAGGAAGAAAAACCTGGGAGCTAGTTTATGGATAGATCTACACAGGGTGCTGCACCCACTAGATGTAGACTACTAAGGCATTGTACAGAGGGAAATCTCCCTGAGGGCAGAATTTTAAGCAGTATGATGAGTTGGCCCCTGGAAAGAAAGATGGATGGTCAGAGGTAGAGCTCTATGGTGATTCTGCAAGTACTAAGGGTTTGGCTGGATGAATTAGAGATTCAGGAGGAACAAAAATGGAAGACTGGTAACAAAGAGGTCCAAGAAAGAGATTTTCAGACAGACCACTTGGAATGGGCACAGAGTGTAAGGATGTCTATGTCCTGTGTGAATGCTCATCACAGGGCACCCATGGCAGAGGAAGCTTTCAGTGATCTGGTTAACAAAAAGAGATGCAGATGTCAGCAGCCTCTTTACCAGCCACACCTGATGAGCAGGCAAAGTGGCTATGGTATCGGGGATGGAGTTCATGCATGTCCTTAACAACACAGGTGTCTCTTTACCAAGACTGACCTGTACAACCTAGAGCAGAGACAACTACTGATGCCCCTGATATAACACCATGGCCTAGAAGAACCAGCTGGGCACTTGTTGGAAGACTGATTACCTGAACCTCTTCCAGCATGGCAGGAAGTGCTTGGAATATTTTCCTGTCCTACCTGCAATGTTTCTGTCAGTTCTGCCATCCATAGGCTTAAAAAAGCCTTATTCATTGTCATGGTATTTGCATACACAGGTTAATCCCAAATGGTTTAGATTGCATGCCTATCTCTAGACAAATGACCCTTGCCCAATGGTATAGAGTGTATTAACTAAAGACAAGTGATTCCCTTCAGAACAGGATGAATCAGCCTGTCAGCATTAGTTAGTAAAATAATTAGATTAGTGGTTTGTACCTACTTCCGATAGCAGGGCAGATTTGAATGGTTAAGGCTGATCACATAGCTAAAGCCTGCTTATATGACCAGCTTATTATAAGATACCCTACCAGAAGCAGGCTTCCTAGTATTTGAGGTGCTTCATACTCCTGGAGACTTGTCTGTCCTACGTGACCCAGAAATTTGAGGACATAGAAGTCTGTGCCTGAGATCTCTGGGTTCCTTTGTATTCACATTTATTTTCTATTGCTGCTGTGATGTATGTACAGATGTCTATTAGATAGTTGAGTGGAGATGTAGAACAGGGAATTTGAATTGTTGAGGGAAATATTGGTAAGGAATATGCATATTTGGAAGCCATAAGCATACTGATGAATATTGATGTTATTTAACACAGGAGTAGATGAAAACAGAGAAGAAGGCTGAAGATTGAGCCTGGGTCCCACCAACACTGACTAAGAAGAGGAGAGATACCAATAAAGGAGGTGAAGAAGGAGTCACCTGTGAGATGGGAGAAGCACCAACAACTTATGGTGGCCCAATGACAGTGAATTTAGTGTTTTAAGAAGGAAAGAGTGATCAACAGTATCATGCGCTGCTAAGAGAAAGATGTGGTCTGAGAATTGATCATAGGATCTGGCAATATGGAGATCATCTATAACCACAACAGATGTGTTTCCAAGGAGTTGGATTAAGGAAAGAATGGACATTAGGGCAGAGAAGACAGGGAACTTAGACAATTCTTTTGAGGACCATTTGAGGAAATGGCAGGAAATGAGAGGTCATGAGAGGGATTTTTTTTAAATGGGAGAGATTACAGTATGTTTTTATGAGGATGAAAGCAATCAAGTAGGGAAGAAAAAATGCAATAGTGCAGTATCACTTGTCTCTTGCACAGTCTAAGAGTAAGCGAGAGGGGGTGGTATCCAGGACCCAAGTGGAGAGGTTGGCCTTAGCGGGGAGCATCAGCAGTTCATCCATGAGCAGAGAAGGGAGGGAGGAACGTGTGGGGGCAGGTGTGATGGGAGCCTGCAGATGGTCTTATCTGAAGGCTTCTATTTCCTTCATGAAATAGGAAGCAACATCATCCGTTAAGAGGGTGGATTAGGGAGGAGATGTTGGAGGTTTAACGAGAGAGGAGAAAGTGTGAAATAGATTGGAAACGCAAAGGCCCACTTGATAATGGTTGACAAGAGTTTAAAATGACACCAGTCAACATGGTGTTGTGGGATTTTCCTCCCTCTTCCCTAAATACGTAGAACTACTTGGGCACAAACATGGAGCAGGTGAAGAGTCAGATTACTTGAGGTTGAGTAGCCAGGTGGGTATATCAGAGAGAGGAAAGATGAGCAAGGGAGATGAGGATTCATGCTGACATCACAATGGTGGCCATAGAATCTAAGCAAGGGCAAGAGACAAGTGAGGACCTGGGGAGGGTGAGGGACAGAGTAAGGGTGAGAGGGTCAATCCTTCGAGATCCCAATAGAATAAAAAAAATTGTCAGAGTTAGAGACCTGTTGGAAGGAATGTCTGGAAAGATATGAGGTGGTGTTCCAAGAGTGTGGTGTTAAGAGGGAGGCTCTGAAGGTGGCAAAGCTACTAGTCATGACAAGGCTGAGGCATGGCCATGGGGGTGGCAGCTGAAGTGAGGTCAAGAACAAGATCTTTTGCAGGCAATAACCTCGAGGAACTGACATGCTGGGGTGCTAGTGGCTTGTCTACAAAAATATTGAGGCCCCTGAGAATGATGACCTTCACTGTGGTGAGGAACAGTGAGGCAGGAGCCAAAACCTTCAGTGAATGATGGGCAGGGACGGGAGAATGGGGGAGCAGACTTGTGTCAAAAGAGCTGAAGAAGTCTTCCTCCCTAGGAAGGAGGAAGAAGCAATGAGGAATAGCACTGCCTGGCTCACTGCTAACCCCAGATGTAGGTATGATTCGAGATTCAAAACAAAAACCAGCCACCACTTAAGGGGAATTCAAGAAAGCAGTGTGTTGAGGGTAAGCAAGATACAATCTTCTCAACTCCAGTAACTGACTTGGCCAAGCTATGCTGCAGGACACATATGGCAGTAGACGATGAGGGGACACACACACACACACACACACCATCCCAGACCCTCCTGATGCCAGATCCTCGGCAACATCATTGCTCATCAAGGTCAACATGGCACTGGAAAGCAGGCAAAGGGCCCAGGCATCAGAAGACCCCATCACTTCACTGCTGTCCCTCGACGTCACCATTGTGTAGCCAGCCTAGCCATGGTCACTCACTTCAGTCTACAGGTTGGAAAAATGAGGCTCAGAGAGTGAAGTGACTCAACAGTGCAGAACAAGGAATGACCCTATGTCTTCTGAGTCTCCCCAACCCCTGCTCTGGCCATTAACCAGTTTCTCCCATTTCTCAAAGATCAGATATATCTAGAGACATTTTTAAAAAATACACATTCCTGGGCCCCATACCTGGAGATAGGGCTCAGTAGATAGGGGCATGGCCCAGGAATGAGCATATTAACAGCCACCCCAGGTGATTTTTATCATGACAGAAGTTTAGAAACATGGCAGGCCCCCACTCTGCCTTCTCTATTACTTTGTGTAGCTGAGAAAGTTACTTCATTTCTCAGGACCTCAATTTCCCAGCCTTTGAATTGTGTACTGCACAATTACTCACTGTTCTGTGCTAGTTTCCCAAAACTTCTTCATAAAAAGTCTTAACTGAAAAGCTGGAGACTGTGGTGCCTGGGTGGCTTAGTCGGTTAAGTGTCCAACTCTTGATTTCAGCTTAAGTCATGATTCCACAGTCTGTGAGTTCCAGCCCCACATCAGGCTTGCTGCTGTCAGCACAGAGCTTACTTCGGATCCTCTGTACCACCCCCCTCTGCCCCTCCCCTGCTCGCATTCTCTCCCTCTCAAAAAGAAATATTTAAAAAAAGAAATAATAATAAAAAAAAAGAAAACCTGGAGACCAATTTTCTAGCTAATGGATGGAGTGAAAAATTAACACCAGTACAGAACTAAGGTGTGGAGTGGGCTGTGTGGAGGCGCTATGGGTTTTGGGGAGATACTCCTTCCATCTCCATCCCTCACCAGGCTGGAGTAAAGCCAAGTTGATTAACCCTTCCAAGCCTGTTTTTCCCCCTGTGACGTGATTATAATTCATACCTACCTTGTAAAGTTTTGCAAGGTTTGGAAAATATTGTATGTAAATGCCTATGTATAATATTTGTAAGGTCGGGGTTCATACGGTAGTTGCTGGTGCTAGAAGTAATAGTAATGGGGGTCATTGAGATTTTTAAATGAAGCTTTCATCATTCCCTAAACCAGACAAGGGAGATCTGGCCCCAGGACAAGCGTTCTTCTGTTCTTCGTAATGCCCACTATCAGTGGGTTTGAGAGCGCCAAGCCAGGAGCTGATGTTGGGAAACCCCAGAGAGGCTGTTCCAATCGATACACTAACATTTGCTTTGTCCTCAAGTCTCACGCCCATGTTGACACAGTGTCCATTAGAGGCCGATGATGAGTCCAGGGCGAGTAATGGGCTGGAAGGAGGCGGCAGCATGCTGGATTTGGCACTCAAGGAGATAGTGTTTTAATCAATTGCAGGTTGTCATTAATGTCTGGGTGAAGGCTGGGATGAGGTCACGTGCATTATCATGCTTACGCCCACCCTGACAAATAGCATGGGGTTCCCAGCTCAATAAGGAAGCGGCTCTCAGGGTCTCATTAGCTTCTCAGTGCCTCAACACCAAGTGTGGCCATCAGCAGAAATTTTACTCTACGATTCATGCCCTGTGGTTGGGAACTATGGAATGCCCTTCTCTCTAGACAGGGGTAAGCCACACAAAGCTAATTGGTTAAGCTGTTCAATCATTAATGAACTTGAGTCAAAGTTCTGTCCCTGAAATTCAAACTTATGGCTATTTCTCCTACCCCTCGGAAAGCCACCAAGATGCAAACAAAAAGAAGGATTGATTTGATTTCAGTCCTGCCTTGCATGGTGGCCAGGATTCCTTTAGGTCATTTACTTTGTGCCTGAATGGAACAAAGTAACAATAGAAGGTTATATATGTTACAGTCTGTCCACTTACAGGAATGCTGTGAAGAGGAATGCTGTGAGGTTGTTAAAAACAGTGCTGGGCTTCCTATCATAAACCTGGAAATATCAGGCCACACAAAATATTACAAACTGTATAGACAGTGGTAGTCCATGTTTGAAAGGAAAAAATATGTGCACATGCTCACACTGAAATAAGGAAGGGCATGCACAAAAAAAAGACTGATACCATCCCTACGTCAGGGCTCTCAATTGTGGCTACATAGTAATGATGCAAATTTCTGTTTCCAGTGGGGAATGACGGGTATTTTTAATGTCCTTCTTTATGACTCTCTGTGCTCTCCAAGCTGTCTTCATTAAATATATGTGGCTGGTGTAATTTTAAAAGCATAAATAATGAAGAGAGAGGCAGCCACAAACAGGCTCTACAGCATTCTTTGTAATGGTTAAAAAATGACAAGATCTAAAAATCTAACATCAGGGAGAAAGCTAAATCAAATATGGTGCATTCACACAATGGAATATTAACCTGCACCAAGATTTCATTTTGAAGAGTCTCTGACACCCATGGTGAAGCTGGTGCTGCTGACAGCCTCACTCGATGCCACTCCAGTCCTTTCCCTCCTGTGTGAGGGCTGAAAGGCTAGGGACCGTGCTCTCCGAGTCTGGGCTCCAGCAGGTGACCAGGCTTCAAATGAACAGATATTTCTGCTGCTGCTGCTGCTGCTCCCATGGCTGGGGCAGGGGTGCCCTGCTGCTCCATCCCGTGAAAGGATTCTATAAAGCTCTAAGCTTCAGAAATAAACCCCTTTCTGTTTAAAATTGCAATGCACGTAGGAGAAACGTTTGCTGCCATGTTCTTTCTTTCTAAAACATGAGGTACAAAATTCTATCTATAACATTATCACAGCATTTTTTTTTAAGTTTTGTTGATTTATTTTGGGAGAGAGAGAAAATAGGGGAGAGAGAGAGAGAGAGAGAGAGAGAGAGAGAGAGAGAGAGAGAGAATTCCAAGCAGATTCTCTAGGGACGTGGCGCTAGATCCCACAGACAGTGAGTTCATGACCTGAGCCGAAATCAAGAGTTGGACAATTAACTGAGAGCTGCCCACGTGCCCCACGGCATTGTTGATAAAGAAGAAAAAAACCCTAAACAGAAAAAAAAAAAAAAAGGTTGCAACCAAAGCATGACAGCAATCGCCTTTGGGAGCTAAGACCATGGGAGAACTTTCTTTATGTATATATTTCTGTATTTTTGTCCAGTCTTTCTTATGAGAGTATGTGTTTTTGATAAATTTTTTAAAACTTAACTTTTTAGGGACACCTGGGTGGCTTGGTCGGTTAAGCGCCCAACTTTGGCTCAGGTCATGATCTCACAGTTTGTGAGTTCAAGCCCCGTGTTGGTCTCTGTACTGACAGCTCAGAGCTTGGAGCTTGCTTCCAATTCTGTGTCTCCCTCTCTGTGCCCCTCCCCCGCTCACACTCTGTCTCTGTCTCAAAAATAAATAAGCATTAAAAAAATTAAAATAAAAAAAACTTAGACTTTTTAGAAGAAAGAGCAACTGTCACTTGATTCTCTCCATAGAAGGACAAGGAGGATTTTGTAGTCTCACTTCCAGCTAAGTGTCCCAATGTGGCCAGAGGTTGGGATTGGTGGCCCTCCTTGCTCTTGACCTCTCTTTTCTTCTCCTGTATCTTTTCTTCCCTTCCCTATTGACATTCATGGACACACCTTGTCTTTCAGATAGTTTCTTTCCTCCAACTCCTCCATTTAAGATTAAATAATAATAAATCATGATGACAGTAAATAATGGTTTTCCGAGTAGCAATCACAGGATAATAACATAAGTGCAGACCTTTGGTCCAGGTTGAGTTAGCAGCTGGTTTATTCTGCATCCTGCATCCCTGGAGGAAGCAAACTTTTGTCCTTTTCCATCGGATGGAGCTGTCAAGCTGTGAAATAATCAACAGGAATGAGTGAACAAACAGAACAGCAACAGCATCTTCATTTGGAAGGTGCCACCAGAGAATGTTGTGAGGGCCACCCCTGTGGCTACAGCCTGCATCCATCCAACCACCGCATCAGAGTGTCCGAGTACTGGCAGTTCAGGGACCAGGAGGGCCTGCAGAGAGGAAAGCAGGGAAAGTGAAGAGGCAGGGGCTCCCCACTGTCTGAGCTCAGGATCTACAGCTCCCACAACCCCCCTGCTGGCCCCTTTACAGCCCAGCCTGGCCTCTGCAGGCACATTTCCTAAGGCCTTTGTGTATCTCGAGTATGAGCCTCTTACTAACTCCAGGGCATCCTGGCAAAAATGCTGTTGTCCCCTGCATCTGCAGCATGCTCACACTGCCCTCCATCTCTTTCCAGAAGTCCCACACCATGAACTGCAGGCCCCTCCCCCAGGCCTAGAAGAGAAGTATCCTTAACTTCTCTGAAGTGAGTATCAGAGAAGTTCTGTGACTTGCCCAGGGTCAGAGGTTGAGTCCTTGATCTGAAATGGGAATCCTTGACCTTGAGCCAGGGCCCCTTTCACCTTACCATGCACATGTTTCACTCCTCACCTTTTAAACTCCCTTCCAGCTCCTCAACCCTGCCTAGGCCAGCTGGACTGAGTTTTTCAAAACGTTTCTCCTCGTGCCGCTAAAAGTGATCCTTCTTTTCCCAGCCCTAGTGCCAGTACCCAGACTCAGGTCCTCTGCTCCCAGCCTAGAAACTGTGGGGGTCACCAGGCCAGAAGCAGGCCATTAGAAACCCTGTTTAGTTAGGCCATTCCTCAGTCAGGCAGGCCTCCATGAATCTTCCAGGGGAGGGGGTCCCACAGTTAAAGAAAGGGCTGTGAGCCCTTCTCCCCCTACAACTAGAAAGCAGCAGGGGGAACACACACACACATATTTTCAGGAATTGCAAGGCTCTCCAGAGCCCAGGGCAGGCACTGCAGAAGGGAATCCCATGGGCACTCAGGCCCTTGGTCTTCTCCCTTCCTGTCTGCCTCAACCCTGCAAAGTTGCTTGATCTGATCTTTGAAAATATATGACTACTTATTACTTTAATAAGAGTTCACTTTGCTGGGAGTCCTGAGCAAGTGAGAAGGCTTTAATCGGCCTGACCCAGCATATCTCTACTTAGTGTTGTACAGAAAAGATGATTTTAGCTCATTAGTGCTTACCGTAGAGGGCTAGCTATGCTTCTAATTAATTGGGAGAATAAAGACTGTATAAAGGTATTTTAAACACTTGGAAGACACATTAAGGGGACTCTCACTTTAAAATACAATCTATTAAATTAGTGAGGAAAATGGATTAATGAATAAATAGCATTGAGAACACTGACTCACTGTTTGAAAAATATAAAGCTGGATCCCTACCTCACTTTTTATACCAAAATAAATTCCAAGAAGACCAAACATTTAGGTATATAAACATAAAACCATGAAAAGTCTATTTTCTAATATTAATATGAATTTAGTATAGGGCTTATTTTGTACCAGGCACTGTTCTATATATTATTTTTTAACTTTTTTTTATTATTTACTTTTGAGACAGAGAGAGAGAAAGCGTGCATGTGTGAGCGGGGGAGGGGCAGAGAGCATGGGGGACAGAGGATCTGAAGCAGACTCCAGGCTCTGTGCTGACAGAAGAGACCCCAACGCAAGACTTGGACCCACAAACCATGAGATCGTGACCTGAGCCGAAGTCAGATGCTGAGCCACCCAGATGACTGGCACTGTTCTAATACAGAAGAAAACGTGGCTTAATTTCTTTACAAACTTGGGGTACAGTTTCGTATTTTCACAAAACAAAATATTGAGGGATTTGATTATGTAAAAGTGTAAAGCTCCTATATGATGAAACACCATAAACAAAATCAAAATACAAATAGCAAACCTGAAAAAAATAGTTCACATAGATATCATGTGATGAAGTTCTAATAACCCTAATTTATAAAGGACACATTTATTTATTTGAGAGGGGCAGAGGGAGTAGGATCCCACTAGTTTGAGACTACAGATATGCAGAGACCAAGATTAGGCTAAGATTAGGATTAAAGATAATGGGTGGGGGCACCTGGGTGGCTCAATCGGTTGAGCATCCAACTCTTGGTTTCAGCTCAGGTCATGATCTCAGGGTTTCATGGATTCAAGCCTCGTGTTGGGCTCTGTGCTGACAGTCTGAAGCCTGCTTGGGATTCTCTGTCTCTCCTGTCTCTCTGCCCTTCTCAAATAAATAAACTCTAAAAAATTTTTTTGATAAAAATATAATGGGTGAAGATCATCAATGCAGACTATTAGAAAATGTACTGCTTACCAAGCTCCCATCCCGTCTTTTTCTTTTACGATTTTTTTAACACATTCAATTGTCTTCTTCAAATCTGGATTCAGTAAAGCTGTGGGAAAAACAAAGTGGAACAAAACAACTCCACAACTTGGCAGCTAAGTCGGAGTGATATTAGAGAAGGTACAGGATGCTCACATTTAGAGAGGCTTCCATACAATTCCAAGGATAAATCTATCCCTAGATTTTTCTCAGACAACACTGGGAGGTAGTAGCATGTGGTCATCTTTTACTAAATCTATTGCTTTTTTCTTGTAATTCTTATAATAATTTTCATTAAAAATATTTATGTATAGTGAATATACCGTGCTAAGCAACTTTAAGAAGCAATGGAGACAGAATAGTGAACACAGTAAATCTGTCCCTGTCTTCTTCCTAGAGCCTGCAGTCTGAGAGAGGGAGATAAGATCATAGACAATTATAATACAAAGGACATCTGGCATAATGGGGGAATGCAGCTTGATGTGGGAGCTGATGAGTGGGGGCACCCCATTCCGCCTTGCAGGGTCAGGGAGGAGTCATTGGGCCACATGACATCTAAAAGAGTAAGGAAAAGGGGTGGAGGGATAACAGAAAGAAAACTGTTCCAGGCAGAAGAAACAGAGGTGCCTCTGAGGAACCAACATGACCAGGCATGCTTGGTAAGCTTGGGCCTGTTGGGTGTCTCTTTTTGTCTTAGCTACCAGGAAGCTCAGGGTGACTGCACCCTGTTCCCTCTTCTGAATAAAATGTTATTTTGATGCAGCACTTACCCATTAAATATATATATATATATATACACACACACATATCTATACACACACATACATATGTGCATATATAGATACACATGTGCATACACATTTACACACACACACACATACACATGTGTGTGCATGCATGTCCTAATCCCCAGCTACCTTATAAAATCTTTGAATGAAGTTGTATTCGTCACACACCAGGCAGTATACCAGACACCATGCTTGCACTTATGTACACTGCTGGGGATTTACCCAAGGGATACAGAAGTGCTGATGCATAGGGGCACATGTACCCCAATGTTCATAGCGGCACTTTCAACAATAGCCAAATCATGGAAAGAGCCTAAATGTCCATCAACCGATGAATGGATCTAGAAGATGTGGTTTATATATACAATGGAATACTACATGGCAATGAGAAAGAATGAAATCTGGCCATTCGTGGCAACGTGGATGGACCTTGAGGGTGTCATGCTAAGCGAAATAAGTCGGGCGGAGAGGGACAGATACTATTTGTTTTCACTCATACGTCTAACAGGAGAAACCTGACAGAGGACCATGGGGAGGGGAAGCGGGGGGAAAGAGTCAGGGAGAGGGAGGGAGGCAAATCATGAGAGACTCTTGAATGCTGAGAACAGAATGAGGGCTGAAGGGGGAGGGGGAAAGGAGAAGGGGATGATGGTCATGGAGGAGGGCACTTGTGGGGAAGAGCACTGGGTGTTGTTATATGGAAACCAACTTGACAATAAACTATAAAAAAATAAGTTAAATAAAAACAAATAATTAGACTTAAAAAAAAACACTCAACAAAAGCTCTGTAAGGTAGGTATTCTTATTACCTCCACTTTACAGATAAAAAACTAGATCACATAACCCATAAGAGGTGGAGCCAAATTCTATCTGGCCTCAAAGCCTAGACTCTTTCTGCCCCTCACCCTGCCCGACAAGGACAGGATAGAATTCCTCTGAACTTCTCCCAGGTCTTAGCACAGGGCCTAGTACTTCTTGATGATGCCTTGCTTCCTTGTGGCTCAAGGAAGTCCTGCTGGCTTGTGCTTACAAATTCCCGAGGAGATTCTTTCCCCCTCTTTTTAGAATGTCTTTGCTTTCAGAACATTCTAGCTCATCTCTTCCAGCTGACAGTACAGCTTGGTATGTCTCCAGTGCACCTCCTTGCCTTGCTCAGGCCCCATCTACATGATGATCTCTAACCTTTGCCTTAGGCCACAGGGAATCAGCTGAGGTCCCCTGGGTCACCATCACCTTCAATCTTCATTTATCTGCCTGGATTCTTGCTCCTCATTTTAGCCTTTAGGGATTTTCCTTACTCACCAGGTCAGCCAGGGACTATAGAAGATTTCTTTTTTAAGTGGGCTCCACGCCCAATAAGAAGCTGGAATTCAAGACTTTGAGATCAAGAGTCAAGTGCTCTATCAACTGAGTCAGCCAGGCACCCCAGATTTAATTTTTCACATTTTATCTAGTGGGAGGGTTTTTTTTTTTAAGACATTGAATCCACCATATTTTCTTCACAGCACTCAGTACCACCTCTATTACAGATAGTTATTTGTTTCTCCAGTCAGGTTCTGGCAATGAATCAATCAATCAATCTTCTTACGAAATATAAATCATGGGCCTATTGGGTTTCTCTTTTTGGCTTGGCTACCAGGAACCTCAGGGAGACATTGAATGATCTATCATAGTAATTAAATTATGTTCTTACTGTGTAGATCTCCCCTAGACTTTGATCACTGTGGTTCCTATGGGCCCTGCAGTGTTTACATACATTATCCCACTGAATGCTCACAGCAACCTTAAGAAGTAGTTAATGTATCCCTACTTCACAGGTGAGGAAGCTCTAGGAAGTGACTCGCACAAGTCATGTTGTTCACCTGTAAGGGGAGCGGCTGGGAATTCCACTGGGTTCCTGTGTTTTCTGCACCTTTCGCTCCTACTTGGCAATACTGCCTGACCTTGAATCTGGAAACTGTCTTACTCCTCTTTGGAGCCCCAAGGCCAAGCATGGGGCCCCACACCAAGCAGGTTTCTCCTGGCCCACATAAGAAGTCTTTACATGACCTCCCCATTCTGTCTCCTAATGACCCAGCTCAGCAGCCATAGGTTCTAGAACGCTTCTCATTCATCATGGCAGAGGGAGGTTTGCTCATTAGGGAGACTCTGAGAATGCTGGGCCCTTAGACCCTCCTGAGGCAGAATGACAGCCTCAGGTGTCAGAGGGAGCTCTGGCCTGGTGCTGCACCCTATCAGTTCAGCCCTGGCTCAGGAGTCACACTGCTTGGGTTTACCTCTCAACAATACCACCTACCAGCTGTGTGGCTTTGGGCATGTACTAACCCTCTCTGGACCTCAGTTTCCCCATTTATAGAATGGGGATAATAACGGTGCCCATGTCATGGGTGCCTTTGTGAATATTACATGAATTCAGATCCATGAAGAACTTACTGGAGTACCTGGCAGTCTGCCAGCACTATAATGGTAACTCCAGGAGGCCTGGCACTTAGTGGGTGCTTAGTAAGTGCTAGGATGATGGAACCCTGGGCAAGTGCAAACTCTTGACCACAGGTACCCGGGACCCCTGAAAGTGGCAGGGAAAGCTCCCCTTGGAAGAGCCTACTCCTGTCTCCTCTCAGTGACCACTTCTGTCTGTCCAAGTGGCAGCAACCATTCCCCTTGAAGTAGAGCTTTGTGCCCAGGTGTGGACAAAACGAGGCCCCCACAGAGCCCTCTGCTCTAACCCTTCAGGCTCAGGTAGGCTCCGATGCCTGCAGCCTCTCCCCCACCTCCTCTCAACATTCTGATGCCTTGGCTACACATCTGGACGGGCATCTCCATTACTCTTTGGACAGCGCAGCCTACTGTCTCTGTAGCCCTGTCTCCATGCACCCTGGCATGAGCACTCAGCTTCCCAGGCCCTGCCCCTGCCAGGCCAGCCTCCTCCCTGCTCCAAACCTGCAAACTCTGGCCACCCTGAAGGCAGGCCTCGGGAGGTGTGTGCTGCAGCCCCCAGTGCCCAGGTGTGGAACGGAGGGAGGGGACCTACCAGAGCAGGACATGTGGCAGCGGTTCCTGCCCGTGTCACACCAGTCACGGTTGGGGATCTGAAAGAGGCCGTAGCCAGTGTAGTCACGCTGGAAGTTCTCGTAGACCGCCGTGGGGTTGAACTTGCTCTCAAAATAAGCCAGGCACACCCCTAAGATGGAACAGGAGGTGGGTGGGTAGGAGGTAGGCGGAGTTGGGGATGCCTGGGCAGAGGCCAGAGGAAAAGGTGAGGAGAGGAGGGTCTTAGAGGGGCCTACTTACAGTTTGCAAGGCTGTAGCCCTCGAAATGATCCAGGCCTCCGTCTTTGAGCTTCTTAGCCACCACGCAGCGCCCCAAGATAGCTGCGCCACTTGGGACCACTAGGTAGCCAATGAGGGAAAGAACCATGGAGGCCTTCATCTTCTCAGGCTCCTGGCAGCTCAGGTGAGCCGGCGGAGTCACAGAGAATTCCTGCCAGGACCCCTGGTTTCTCTGAAGGAAAAGAAGGGGGGGTCTGTGATTCAGTGTTTTGAGAAAAGGGGGAGTCTCCCCTGGGTTAACCAGGATACTTCTTCCCACCCTAATCCTCTGCTTCATGTCACTGCAAATCCAGAATACCTGAAACCCTGCCTTTCCTCCTCTACTTGACCCCCTATTTCCTAAGGAAATTGCTCTTGTGAAGGTCACACCCTCACATTCTTTCTCTCCAGCAAAACCCAATGGTGTCAAATCCTCTGTTCCCCTTTATTATGCAAGTAGAACTTGTTTATTAGGTACAAATTAGAAAACAGAAAGAGAAGGAAAAACTTCATTGTGGTCCCACATCTCAAGCACTATTATTATGTTGAATATTTCCACCACTGCATTTTATCCTAGAGTATATTCAGAGTCTCACCCTTTCCACAGTCTTGTCCCCAGATTGTCTACAAATCAAGCTCTGCTGAGCTTTCCCTGGCTCTCCACACAAGGAGACCAATCCCAGTCCAGCCCAAACCTGCTACATAGCAGAGGGGCTCCTCACCGACAAAAGAAGGCAAGTCCCTGAGCCTCACAATGCCTGTGCTTTCTCATCTGTGAGAAGGGGGGATCATGTGCGGGGTGCTGAGTTCCTCCTTCTCCGTTTCTGTTGTCACCACCTAAACCCCCTCATCACCATCCCCTAAACCACCCTCATCATCATCCCCTGAACCCCCCTCATCTCCTGACCCACCTTATCACCAAGCCTTAAGCCTCCCTCATCACCATCCCCCTTGTTATGCGGAGAGACACAGAGACCAACTGAGACCACTGAAGCTGAATTCAGGGAGTCTTTATTACCGCGGGACAGCGCAGAGTTAACATAGAACTCTAAATGTGCAGCCTTGAGTCCAAAGACTTAAGGCTTTTTATAATGAGCAAGCAGGCAAGTGGGCAGTACAGAAGAAGAATTAAGCAGTTATTGTAAAAAGACTACAAAGTGATAAAGAGAGCGGCCCTTATCCTGGTATGTAGGAAAACATTTATTATTTTGAAGTCAAGGTTGAGGGTTTTGGGGAGTTTTAAGGGAATAGCCATTATCTCAAGGACAAAGTATGCAAACTGTGCCATAAACAACCAGTAGCACAGGACATTAACCCTTGACCTCTTATTTGTTTTTTTCTTTGCACCTGAGGATAGTTATGTAGTCCTCCGAATGCAGGGCCAGAAGGTAAACTCTGGGTCAAGATGGAAGGACTGAGGCTAAATTCATATGCAACACCCTGAACCTCCTTCTGCACCTTCACCTAAACCCACCTCATCACTGCAATCTGAGTGGTAGCCCCGCCTCTTGGTCTCCACTCTTCCAGGCGGTGTTTTGTTTCTTCCTTTTTCTAAGTTTATGTATTTATTTTGAGAGAGAGAGAGAGAGAGAGGGAGGAATTGAATCTGAAGCAGGCTCCGCATTGTCATCATGGAGCCCAACCAGGGGCTCGAACCCACAAACTGCGAGATCATGATCTAAACCAAAATCAAGAGTCTGATGATTAACCAACTGAGTCACCCAGGTGCCCCTAGGTGGTGTTTTCTAACATGAGTGAGGAATATCCCCAAAGCATGTACAAAATATTACTTTTGGAATGCTTCTAATTCCCTAGTTCTTATCATAGCAAACCCACACTTGGCTTTCTAAACCCTCCATAATCTGGACTTACCCTGTCCTCCTTCCATCAGGAAGAATCATTCAGTCAACTCTGAATTCCCATGTTGTTCCTTCTCTGTTCCTCTCTGTACCTCCCTGCCCCACACCCCACTGCCCATGCCTCTTAACCTTAGTATCTCCACGCGTGACTCTTCCCAATCCTACCATGCCTTTCCCTACACAAACATTGCTCCATCTTCAGATGTCCACTACAGGTGCCACCTCCTTGAAGCTCGATGCAATCCTGGATGAATGTTCCCTCTCTGAGCCCCTACTGCCCTCAGAATCACCTCCAGACCACCTTGCAGGTGATTGTCCTGTTCTGTGCTGTGTCCTATCCCTCAGACTAGAATGTGCCATTGGAGGGGCGCCTGGGTGGCTCAGTCGGTTAAGCATCCAACTTCGGCTCAGGTCATGATCTAAGTGCTCGTGGGTTCGAGCCCCACGTCGGGCTCTGTGCTGACAGCTCAGAGCCTGGAGCCTGCTACGGATTCTGTGTCTCCTTCTCTCTCTGCCCCTCCCCCACTCGCACTCTGTCTCTCTCTCTCAAAAATGAATACATGTTAAAAAAATTAAAAGAAAAAGAATGTGCAATTGGAAATTACAAGATATCTTCTTCCTGGCATGCCCTACAGTCCCCAACACTGTGTAAATAGATATTAATTAGACAACTAATTGCATCCTCCTGTTTGTTATCAGTCACAGGTGTATGCATATCCTCCAGCCTACATTCACCTGCACAAGGGGTTCTTGACCTTGGCACTTAGGCTGGAAGCTCCTTTTTCCTGGGAGCTGGTCTATGCATTGGAGTTTATTTGGGAACACACCTGCCTCTAGGTGCCAGTAGCTTCTCCCCTTCAGTTGTGACAAACAAAAATGTCTCCATACACTGCCAAACGTCACCTGGTGGACAAGAGTGTCCCCTGTTGAGAACTAATGACATAAATGTCTAACTTGGGGAAAGGTTAGAAATAAATGAATACATTCCTGAATTAGAAGCATTTTACTTTTCAACATTTGTTTAAACTCTCAAGTCACATGATTAGTTACAGACCTCACCGTTATATGACATTGTTGAGGAGGGCCTAGCATTTAAGTGCTCAGACTTGGGAGTCAGATTGCCTGGGTCCAAATCCTAACTTTACCCTGTAATAGTTGGGATTTTAGGGAGAGTTACTCAGCCTCTCTGTACCTCATCTAAATAATGATTAAAATAATGCTTAATTGTGTTGATTTAAAAAGTAAATGAGTTAAATATGCAAAGTATTCAATCCCCAGAAGACACTTCTCTTTCTGAGCTGTGGTCACCTCTTGCCTTTACCTTAATAACTGAATTCCAATGCATATTGTAAGAGAAGTTCATGTTTACATTTTCCAGCAGAGCAAAGGACATTTTCAGGTGATATCTCTCTCCCAGACTCATAAAAGTCATGCTGAGTCCTCCCTCCTAACCTCTTCCCCTATAGTGAATTTACTGGGAGTCCTGTCTCCTGTTCTACCAAAGCTTCTCCACCTCCCACCATCTCCTCTGCCACCATCCCAGTTCATAAGTCACCATTATCTCTGACTTTTGTAGAGGTTCCTAGATGTACTCTGAAACCCCACAGTCCTCTCTGTTCCCCTATCTGTATTATCCACACAACAATAGAAAGTCCTCTTTAAAAACATATATGCAGTCACATCACCCACCTCCAGTGGGTTCCCCTGACAATTTAAATAAGATCCCAACCCCTCAACCAGGCCAACAATACCCTTCCTTCTCTAGCCCCCGAGCACCTCTCTAGTCAGATTTCATACCTCTCTTCCTGCCATGCTCACAATCATGACCTGAGCTGAAATCAAGAGTCAGACACTTAACCAACGAAACCACCAAGGCACCCCCTTCATCCACTGTTTCTTCTGCCTGGAACAGGACTCCCCCAACCACCACAGAGCTTGTTCTTTATGGTCATGGTCTCAGCTCAAAAGTGATCTCAATATCTCCTCTGATCACTGCTCCATCACAGAAAATCATTTCTTTTCTCTTCATAAGTCAATTTCAGAAATTACCTTGTTCATTTATTTGTTCATCTATCTCCCATACCGGAGAGTAAGCACCAGGAATGCAGAAATCTGATCTGTTTTGTTCTCTGCTTTGTCCCCAGAACTTAGAACAGAGCCTGGTGTATAGTAGGTGCTCTGAATCTCTGTTGAATGAATGAATGAATGAATGCCAACTCTTCCCCACAGAATTGTCATCATATGAGCAATAAATGGATTTCTGAGTGTCTCTTGCACCTGGGTATCACCATAACTGTCCTGGTTCCTGCCCATCCTCTACCAGCTTACCAGTTCACCTGTCCTTCTGCAGGCCTTGGTGCCTCCTCACAGGAGGGGAGGAGCAGCCATTGCAGCAGCTTTGACCTTTATTGCAGGAAAGTTGCTCTATCTGCACTCAGTTTCCTGGACTTTTCAGATTCCACTTCCTTGATAACCCACTTACCTCCACCCAAGAGCTTCTAAACCCCCAAGTACTTCTCCATAACGTGCTCTTCTAGAATCTTTTCTATGACATCAGTTACCATGCACCAGAATATTCTGAAGCAGGCAAAGGTCTGTCACCAATGCAGTGTATTAGTTTTCTATTGTTGCTGTACCAAGCTACATCAAACTTAGCAGCTTAAGCTACACAAAATTACTATCTTAAAGTTCTGTAGGAGAGAACCTATTCCATTGCTCATTCAGGTTGTTGGAAGAATAAAGATCCTTGTACCTATAGGACCTAGATCCCATTTCCTTGCTGATTGTCAGCTAAGGGCTGTTCCCAGCTTCTAGGGGCCATCTGCATTCCTTGACTCCCCCTCCCTTTCCCTGTCTTCAAAACCAACAATGATGGGTCAAAACCCTCTCATGCTTTGACTCCCTCTGTATCTCTGACTCACCTTTTAATATTTGTTAATGTTTATTTATTTTTGAGAGAGAAAGAGAGACACCAAAAGTGTGAGCTGGGGAGGGGCGGGGGTAGGGTGGACACAGAATCTGAAGCAGGTTCCAGGCTCTGAGCTGTCAGCACAAAGCCTGATGCAGGACTCGAACCCACAAACTGAGAGATCATTACCTGAGCCAAAGTTGGACACTTAATCGACTGAGCTACCCAGGTGCCCCTCTGACTCACCTTTCTGCCTCTTCTCTTCCTTATAAAGACTTGTGTGATTAGATTGGCTCACCCAGATATCTAAGATAATCTCCCCCATCTCAAGGTCCTTTACTTTAATCACATCTGTAAAATCCTTCTTGCCATGTAAATAACATGTGTAGAGGTTTCAGGTGTAAGGGAGTAGATATCTTTGGAGGACCATTATTCTGCCTATCATAGCATTCTTGCAGATCCCCACAAAACTGCCTTCTAGTAGGGAGCAGTGGGAGAAGCCATTGTTTTGCTCATCTACTCACAATGGGGTCATGGTCAAAGACATCCTCATTTGTGAGATGAGGGCACAAGATTAGATTGGTTTATCTTAAAAATTCCTTCTAGCTCCAAAGAGTTAAAAGATGTTGAAATGATTGGGGATAATGCTAGCCTTTTGAAAACACTGAAGTCCTTCTGGCTGGCTCAATTATGACTGATAATTAATTGATTAATTAAAAGTGATAAAATAGAGAATCATAAAAGAAACAGGCCATAAACACCAAAACTTTAACCCTAAATGCACATTGGCTCAAAAATCTTTAGTGATGGCCTTTTCTTAGATATGAGTTGTGGACTGGAGCACTGCTTAAGGTTTTTGTGTGCATCATATTCCATTTCTAATTTCTATATCTTTAAAGCAAATAAAAAACTTGAAAACATAAAAGCAAAGCAAGAACTTAAAGACATAAAGCAAAGCAATGTCTCCTAGGTTTCCCTTCTAGATTTTCAAGATTTTTCTAAACTTTCTTAGTTATATTACTCACAATTATCCCTCCAGGCTCTGAGCTAGCTGTCAGCACAGAGCCCAACGTGGGGCTTGAACCCACAAACCGTGAGATCATGACCTGAGCTGAAGCCAGACGTTTAACCTACTGAGCCACTCATCTTAAAGTTTAGATAATTAACGAGCTGGAATGACCAATTTGTCCTGGTTTGGCTGGACAAAGACTTATATTCACATAATTGACATATCAGCCCTAATGGCACATTTCTATTTCCTTTTAACTCTTCAACTAAATTTGCAAAAGTCACCATTACTACTCATCACTAGAGTATTTTGCAACTTTATGTACTTTTAAGTCGTTTTTTGAAGGTAATCTTGAATTCTTATGCTTTCCAGAAAAACTGTAGTCAGGAGAGACTATGTCTCTTCTCCCAAAGTTGGGAGAGGGGAGCAGAGGTCTTTTAGAGGAGTTAGCCCTCCTCTCTCTCCCCCACACCTCCACTGCTGTTTGTCCAGAGCTCCATTTCTGTGCAAGACTTTAGTGTATTTACTAGAGTGCCTTGGAAAACATAAAGTATCTACTATTTTTATTATTATTGGGGTTGGTGCAGAGATGTCATGGAACAGTTTAGGGCAGAGGCTGGCAAACTACAACTCACAGACCAAACCTGGCCAGCAGACTATTCTCATAAATAATTTTACTGGAACACAGCTACCCCATTCATTCATGTATTTGGTTAAAATAAGGAACTATTGGAAACAACTTATATTTCCATCAATAGAGGTTGATTATACAAGTTACGAAGTGATTTCATTCAATGGAATTCTTTACAGCTTTGGAATCAAGCAGGCAACTCTCCATACACTAATATGGAAAGATATTTATGAAATAATGTTAAATGAAAAGGAGTCTCAAATCAGTATCTCAGCGTGCAACATGGAGTAATATTAACGCATATTTGCTTGTTCTTTTTATGGAAAGATATGCAAAAAAATTGTTACATTTGATGACGATTTCAAAACAAGTCAACAAATTACCTATTAAAAAATTAAACAGAAAATTTTAAAACGTTTTAATGGCAGAGAAGAAAGTAGACTTTGAATAACTGTTCTCATGCAGGTAGTTTCACACACTCATATACACACAAAAATGCCCTACCAAACACGTTTTGAGCAACTTGGTTGTATGAATGGGATTAGAACTTTCTAGAACTAATTTGTTTTAAAATGAGGAAAAAGTGCTTAGACCTGTGCAACTAACCAATTGATCTACAAAGTTAGACAAAATTATAGCCAGACAGTGCTCCCCTACCCTGTTCGACAAGGACACCCTACTCCTCAGTCTTCCCTTATTCATTCAATGATTAAAAGAGCAGTTATTAAGCACAGACTAAGTACTGGGTCTAGGGTGGGCTCAGTGAGGAACCAGACACATCCTCTGCCCTTAAACTTGAAGGAACTTCCAGGCTAATGGGAGGACATACATGAAAATTAAAATATAGTGAGCTGAGACGTGAAAGCTTAGTGTGCACAGAAGATGGACTGAACCAGCCTCAAGGCAGCCCAAACTGTAATGTTAAGGGATGAGATTCTGCCACTGGTTTTGAGATAAACTTAAATCTCTTGGGGCAAGTCCGTCTCTGTCATTCCTGGCAGTGCTCCCCACCTCTGTAAGGTGGATTCATAAGTTGCCTCCAAATTTGTTGTGAACACCCTAAATTTTCTACCTGGACGTGCCCATCCCTCACTTGCCCATCATCTGCAGAGGCCTCCATCCATGACTCCAGGAGGGTGCACAGACCAGGCCTAAGCCATTTAGCACATCACATTTCTTTGGGCACAGCGATTGGTTCAGGAATGATCGAGTGACCTAAGCTGCACCAATCATAGAGAAGATTAAGATTTTGATTTAAAACTTCTAGAAAAGAGGTGTACCCCAGTGTCCGCGAATCTTCCAGGAGAGGGGAGCTTCTGAAATGACTGCATCACCAAAAGGTCACCGTCATCTGGTCACCGTGAGGAGCCAGAGAATGAAGACAACTCTATAGCCAGCAGAGCTGAGAGACAAAGACAAAACTAAGTCCTGGTGACATCGTTTGAATTCTGGATCAGGTTGTACCTGAAGCCAGCCCACCTCAGGACTTTTCCTCTTGGTTTCTTGGTTTCATCCAGTTTGAGTTGTGTCTTGAGTTGCCCTGACCCACTCACCCTTTGAGAACAGCTCAGGGCTCTCCAGCTTGGTAGGTAACAGAGCCCATCAGAACTACCCCTTCCATCCTGAATTCTCTCATGAGAATCGAGGACTTTCTCTGTGTTTATCTTATATTAAAATTCACTGTTCTGTGTGTCAGTAATTGGACTTCATTCTTCTTTCAGCTGACATTTAGGAAACCCACAATACCCTTGGTTGACTTTTTAAAAAAACAACTTTAGGGATGACTAGGTGGCTCAGTTGGTTAAGCGTCCGACTTCAGCTCATATCATGATTCCGCAGCTTGTGGGTTTGAGCCCTATTGACAGCTCAGAGCCTGGAGTCTGCTTCAGATTCTGTGTCTCCCTCTCTCTGCCCCTCCCCGCTCATGCTCTTTCTCGCTCCTGAAAAAATAAATAAACATTTAAAAAATTTTTAAACAACTTTATTGGGGCACCTGGGTGGCGTAATCGGTTGGGCTCCAACCCTTGGTCTCAGATCAGTTCACGATCTCCCGTTGTGAGTTTTAGCCCCGCTGAGTTTTAGCCCCACATCGGGTTCTGTGCTGATGGTGCGAAGCCTGCTTGGGATTCTTTCTTTCTCTCTGCCCCTCCCCCACTTGTGTGCATTCTCTCTCTCTCTCTTTATTTTTTAAATAAACTTAAAAAATAAAATAAAAAATAACAAATATAATTTATTCTATACAATTAACTTATTTAGAATATACAATTGGATGATTTGGGAATATTATGCTATTATTTTTTAGTTGTGGTGAAATACATGTAACATAAATTTTGTTATTTTAACCATTTTCCAGTGTACAATTCAGTAGAATTAATTACATCCACAATGTTATGTAACCATCACTGCTGTTTCCAAAAATTTTTCATCACCCAAACAGAAACTGCACCCATTCCTGCCTCCCTCCTGCCTCTTTCATCTTTCTGGCTCTTTAAATTTGCTTATTGTAGGTATTTCATAGAAGCATACAATATTTACCCTTTGTTTTTGGCCTTTTTCACCTTGTTTGGCTTTTTAACTTATTCTAAAAATAGAAAGTAATTGGATCACTATTGATTTTCCTGATGCTCCTCACACACAGAATTCATCTCAAGGCCAGATTGACATTTATGTCCTTCAGGGTTATCCCCAAACAAGCCTATGTCAGTGCACCAGTTCATTTTTATTATGGAACACCCACATTCCTGGTGTCCTCTGGTTTTCCAGGGGAGTGGCCCTGGTATGTTCCTGTGATCCCCTGAACTCCTGACATCATATGCCCTCTCCCAGGAATGGAGGGCACACATTCCTCAATGGCCATAATGTAAACCAAATTTGCATGAGGAGAGATAATTGTGGCCTTGGGAATAGACCTTATATGGTTCTGGGATTAGAAGGGAATGTGCCTCTACTAGGAATTTATCCAAAGGATACAGGAGTGCTGATTCATAGGGGCACATGTATCCCATGTTTATAGCAGTGCTTTCAACAATAGCCAAATTATGAAAAGAGCCTAAATGCCCACCAACTGATAAATGGATAAAGAAGATGTGGTTTATATATACAATGGAATACTACTTGGCAATGAGAAAGAATGAAATCCTGCCATTTGCAGCAACATGGATGGAACTGGAGAGTATTATGCTAAGTGAAATAAGTCAGTCAGAGAAAGACAGATATCATATGTTTTCTCTCATATGTGAAATTTGGGAAACTTAACAGAAGACCATGGGGGAAGGGAAGGTGGAAAAAATAGTTACAAACAGAGAGGGAGGGAGGCAAACTATAAGAGACTCTTAAATACAGAGAACAAATTAAGGGCTGATAGAGAGGGGTGGGAGAGAGGGGGAAATGGGTGATGGGCATTGAGGAGGACACTTGTTGGGATGAGCACTGGGTGTTGTATGTAAGCGATTAACCATGGGAATCTACCCTGAAAACCAAGAGCACAGTGTATATACTGTATGTTAGCCAACTTGATGATAAATTATATTTTAAAAAAAGAAGAAGAAGGGAATGTGTTTGTTCTGAAGAATGTGCACTGCTGAAAGATTATTCTCTCTTGCAGTCCTAGAATCATGTCCCATTTTTAGGCTCTCCAGCCTCCCAGGCTCCTCTCCCTTATGCTGGTCCTTGAGAGAGAGCACTACACACCACTTTTTGTCTTTTCAGCTTTATGGGCAGCCAGAAAGAGTCCTACTGTGGCTCCAGCCCACCTCTTGCACCTATACAGCCATCAGTCAGTAGCTGACATGGTGAGGGGTATCTCCTTGGCTTATTGTGAAAGAGTCCTTTCCTTTCCTTTTCCAGGAGCCTGTGAGAGCTGTGCTGGGGCTCATTTCTGACAAGATCCAGCACCTTTTGCCTTGGAGGCCTTTCAGAGAACTCAGATGTAGGTGAAATACAAGAGGAGGGGCAGCTCAACGATAGCTCCAGGGTCTGGAGACTGGGTGACCACCAACCAATGTGCTTTTCATAAATATAAGTTAATCAATAAATATCCCATCTGCAAAAACGATGACCTCTGAAAAGGCCTATTATCAAAAAAGAAACTCCCCCCTCATCCACTGTGGTAGACTATTTGCCAAAAGAGAAAGGCCACAATTCCACATTTCTCTGTATCCATGCCTTTTGGTTATGCCAGTTGGTCTTGTGTCTTGCTTTGACCAACAGAAGGCAGTAGAAGTGATGTAGTGCCAACATTAATCCCAGGCTGGAAGAGGCTTTGCAGCTTCTGCTCGCTCTGATTCCTACCACCACCATGGAAACAAGCCTGGTCTCATGTTCTGAGAGATGAATGGCACCTATCATCCCTGTTGCCCCAGTGGACAGCCAGTTAGTTAGCTAGGAATGTGAGTAAGGTCACCTAGACTAACCAGCCTCTAGCTGAACAAAGATGCTTGAACGATGATGGCCCAAAGCAACCAAGTTCTGTCAAGACAGGCAGAACTGTCCAGTTGACTATAGACTAGTGAGCAACAATGAATGACTCTAGTTTTAAGCCACTAAATTTGTGTTTGGGGTGGGGAGAGGTTGTTACACAGCAGTAGATAACTGACACATCTCAACTCTGTGCTCTTGCCCTGAAGTCTCTAGGCAACCATCTATCTTGGCCTTCAGCATATTAGCCATCTGCTCTGGCTCCCTATTAACAAGCCACCCTATTGATCGTGCAGCATTGGTGGGTCAAGCTGATACTACAATCACACAACCTCCAGCAGAGGTACAATTTCCACAGGGAAGAGGATTTCTTTTTCTCTTTTATGTGACCACGTTTACCTTTGCCAGAAAAATTGACCAAGAAGCCGCTCTGATAAGAGGCCACTCCCGGCAAAGATACCAGAGTTTGCTGTCCCACCATTTGCCCTTAGTGAATCATGGGCTCAACTGGATGGAATGGGTTTTGTGTTGCCAATGGGATTTAATACACTTGGTAAACTGGGGGGACTCTTCTCTTTCTTAGACCAACAGCTTATGGCTCTGAGCAATGTTTATTCACCTAAAATATTTATGAGACCCTAATGTGTGATAGAAACTGTGCCAAGTACTGTGGTTTCCAAGAAGAGCTCATAGCATGGTGGGAAACTTAAGCAGGTTAAAAAAATTATAGCAGCATTTTAATAATGCCATAATAGAAGTCCATTCACACTTCTGTGGGGATAAAGAGAAGAGAGCCCTAACCTGTCTAGGGTAGGGTAGAGTAGGATGGGGGCAAGGAAGGCTACACTGAGGAAGAGATGTGGAAACTGAGTCTCATACGATGAGCCAGAAGATCACCAGCAAGATGAAAGTGGAGTGTACTTGAGCTATGCTTGTGACCCTCTTTTGTTGTCTCCATCCCCTACCCACCAGCACCATCTTGCTCAAGTGCCTTTGGAAAGATAGAAACTTCCACTTCTGCTAAAAAATCAGCTGGCCTTTCTTGAGTCTTGCTCATGTGTTGGGCACTGGGCTAGGAGGATAATATGAATCAGATCATTCAGATCATTTAATCATTATAACCTTCCCAACAGTTAATATTATTGTGATTAATATAATGTGATTCCCCATTTTATGAGGAAAAAACCAATGCTTAGGAATAACTTGTCCAAGGCCACCAGCAGGTAAGTAGGTGGGTAAGGGCTCCATTCCAGAGACCTGCCTTCAGCATGCTGCTGTCCTGCCACTCAGCACAGTACTCTGAGCATTCTGCTTCTCTCTCTTTGTCCTTTGGGTTCTTAAGTTTCACGCCATTGTGTCCAAATGTAGATTTCTTCCAATTTATTTATCCTACTTAAAATCTGTTGAGCCCCCTGAATCTGTTGATAATAAATAATTTTCATTATTTCCAAAAAGTTTTCAGGCACTATTACTTCATCCCATCTTTACTGTTTCTTCATCTCTCCTTTTTCCATGTCTATACCTCTGGGCTGCATTTTGGATAACTTCTTCAGCTCTATCTTCTAGCTCACTAATGTTCCCTTCGGCTATGTTGAATCTGCTGTTAAATCCAAGAATTGAGTTTTTTATTTCACTAATTCAACATTCCACATATAGAAGTTCTATTTTTTTCAAATCTCATGTTTACTTTACTCATGTTTTTAACCTCACTGTTATTTTCTTGAAACCATACACTTATTTTACATCTTGTAAAACCCTGGGACTTACTACTCCAAAGAGCTCTGGGAAGGTCTGATCCTATTGTCTTTGCTTTTTAGCTGGCTGGTGGTGAAGACTTCTCAGAGAAAATAGAAGCTCTTTCTACCCACTTCACTCCATGCCCAGCTTTAAGACAAGCAATTTTCCTTGCAGTCTCCAGGTCAGGATGACTAGTTCACTGCATTGGGTTTGGAGCTCTTTGGAGCCCTAGCCTCATAGAGGTTCTTCTGTGATACTCCACCTCTCCTCCTCACCAAAGTCCCCCAAGGCTATGCCCTCAAGGAAAAACTGCCTACAGTATTCCACTTACCTATCTGGATCCCACCCCCACTGAATTTTAAACAGGGGTATTTGTATGTGTGTGTGTGTGTGTGTGTGTGTGTGTATTTGGTTTGGTTTCTCATGGATATATTTAATTAATTTTTTATTCAGTATTTTTAGTTTTGTTTAGAAGAAGTTTCAATCTGCTTACCTAAGAGGTAGCATCTTACTATCCTGTACAAAATAAACAGCATACAAAAATGATAACCAGCATCTATTGACCACTTACTGTATGCTAGACTCTAGACTGACCCTTTTATATGTTTCATCTTATTTAATATTCACAATAACCTTCTCAAGAGAGAGCTGAGACTCACAAGTTATTAGATGCCCAGTCTACAGGTAAGGAAACTGAGGCCCAGGGAGATGGCATGGCTGGCCTGAGCTCCCAGAGCTCCAAGAAACCAGAGGTTGTGTGTCCAACCACCCTGTTGCCTTGATTGGGTAATGCTTTGCATATATTGCTTTGCAGAAAAGTTGCCTCTCTTAGACCATTGGAAATATTTGAAATAGTTGGAGTGAGGGAGTTCTGGGAACACACTGATGACAAGACTGTGCCCACACTGTCTGTATGGAATGAGGGTCTCACAGGCCACACCTTCACATTTTTTATGTTTACAGAGTGTCCATGATATCTTTGGGCACCTACAACAGAGGACCTGAAGAAAAGCACAACACATGCCTCTTCTCCTTTTACAGATGAGGAAACATAGCACATGCAGAGGCCACAGGGCCATGGACCTGGGGAGTCAGGCCGAGAACCTCCCAGCCCCAAGCCCTGCCTTCCACATCTCCTCTGTTACGGAGCCTTTGCACTCCCCTTGCTTCCACCTCGCACACATACACCCCCCGAGCCCCAGGTCACCAGGTGTCTGTGCCAGCACTGCTCACGGCAAGGATGTCCCAGGGGCAGGGCCTCCCTTGGGCTCTTCGTGCCAAGATGTCAAGCCACATAGACAACTGTCTTTATTGATGCCCCTACCTTCTTCAGGATGAGGCATGAAGAAGACAGAAAAATGGGCTACCGATGCTAACTCTAGATCCAAGAGTGGGAGATGATGCAGGCCTAGCCAATCAGTGACTGAGGTGGGAGGAGACTCCAGCCAGGCCAGTGAGGCTCAGCCTAGGGCCTTTGGCTGGAACCATTTGTGAAGGGGGCTCTCTCTTCCTGGCATGGTTAACGGGTTGTGAGCCTGCAGCTGCAACCACCCTTCCCATCATGGGAAAAGCCAAACAAGGAAAACAGAGCAAGAGATGAAGGAAGGAGATTGACCCCAGCAAACCTAAAGCAAGAATGCTCTGGACTTACTGTTTACTGGAGACAATGCACTCCTGTTACATGTTTAAGCCAATGTGAATTGGCTTTCTGTCCCTTACAACCAAAAACTCCAGGCTGACTTTCCTTCCCTCCCTGGCCTTCGTTAGTTACAAAGGAGGAAATGTGCTTTATGGAGAGAAATCTGGAGGACACCATTCTAACCAAAGTGTCAGGCTCAGTGCTGACAGTAGTGGGATGGCCTGATATTATGTGCTCCTGTTGTCACACAGGGGAAGCCACACAACATTACTGTGGGGGGTCCTTACCAGAAACAATCTGACATGAAGGGTCATGAAGAAACAGACCCAATTCTGAACATGGATGTTCTGAAGACTAAAGGTCCTAATATCTCCCAAGGAATCAGGCTCATGAAGAACAGAAGTAAACAGACTATTGCCCTTCACTGGGGAGACTACAGTTTCATTATGCCCGAAGGCAGCTTGTAAACTTTGACTGCATTCTGGATTGGGAATGAAAATAGCTACAGAGGTCATCTGTGGGACCACGGAGGCCATTCGAGCATGGACTGTGCACTGGATGGTGTCATCAAAATAAACTTAATTTTCTTAGAGGTGGTAATGCTTTTGAGGGTAGAGAGCAGCTGCCCTCGTTCTTGGGAGACTCAAACTGAAATACTTAGGGGTAAAGTGTCATTATGTCTGCGATCAACTTCCAGATGTTTTGGGGCACGTGCGCACACACACACATGAATGAGTGTGTATATTTTAAGAGAGACGTGAGTGGGAGTGGCAGGATGTTCATAGCCAGAAAGCCTGGCAAGTGGCATACTGGTGCTCATCACACTTATAAATAGAAAAATAAACTAAATTTTTAAGAGGCTAAAAAAAAAAAAAGAACTGGGACACTAAAGTCAGATAGTCCTGGCCCCGCCACTTCCTAGCTTTGTGACCTTGAACATGTGATTTATTTTCTTTTGCTTCAATTCTGTAAATTCTGCCTCTAAAATGAGGATAATACAAAATCTACCTCATAGCCTTATTGAAGATTTAATGAAATAAATATATGTACAATGCTTAACAGAGCATTGTTAAGAGAGGAGGAGGAGGAAGGAGAGGAGGAAATGAAGGGAGAGAGGGAGCAGGAAAAGGGGAAGGGAACAGATTGCTTTCCTTGTCCTCTGACCATTGGTGTTCCAACACAGCAAATCCATGGGACACAATTTGACCAGGAAGGAACAAAAGGAGAGGAGCATGCTCACTACCCAGAAAGGTGGGCAATTTTCCCTAGGCAAGACATTCTAGATATGGGGAAAGGTTTTGCCTAAAGCTCTCAGGAGAAGCTGACTGATACCCTGTTATAAACAAAGCCATATATAATGAATGCTGCTTAATTACCACCACACTGACTGCCCAACTCCAAGCTTTCTTAAAAAGTATCAGAGACGGGGCGCCTGGGTGGCTCAGTAGGTTGGGCGTTGGACTTCAACTCAGGTCATGATCTCTTGGTCCGTGATTTCGAGCTCCACAATGGGCTCTATGCTGACAGCTCGGAGCCTGGAGCCTGCTTCGGATTCTGTGTCTCCCTCCCTCTCTCTGCCCCCCCCCCCATGCTCTGTCTCTCTCCATCTCACAAAAATGAATAAATGTTAAAAAAAAATTTGTAATATCAGAGACACACTAGTGTGAGCTGTAGAACTACTGGTTGCTAATCTTCCACCCCAACCCCCCGCCTGGTGACCGAGTAAAAGACATCCATCATTAACCTCCTTGGTCTCAAGTCTTGGAACAAAGCTGCTGGTATCTCTCCTTCCACAACTGAAGAACACCTGAACATGCATACACACTGCCTTTAGCTCCAAAATGCAGAGATGTGCATGCATTAGGGGGACCCAGCTGCTATAGCTTCGGTTTTTCAAAGGATCACTTGTCAACTATAATCCAACAGTGAGATCAATTTGTCTGCTTCAAGTCCCACATCCTTTATAGGGAACCCTGAATTGGGGTGTGGCTCAGCCACCTCTCACTCGTAGATGGGGAGCCAGCCCTGAATCCCTGAGTCTCCCTTGCTCTCTTGGGATGAGGCCCCTCCATTTGCCCCGGCTGGACTTCTGAGCCTTCCCCAACAGATGGGTCTCCATCTGCTCTGCAGACACCACCAGATAACACAATCTATAATTATATTTGTATCTGTCAATATCTGCATCTATATCTGTTAGCGTCTGAAAAAAAAAAAATGCCTAGAGACAAGAAAAGATGCTGGCCAGCCAATCCTGCAGATACTCAGAAACATCCGAGGAAGAAGTTCCTTTTGAAATGATCTAGTTTGCCTGTTTTCAAGATTGTTTCTTGCCACCTCAGCTGTTATCTAGCCTTCCCTGCCTCCTTTGCAGGCAGCACATAAGGGCTGTACTGGGGCTTGAGGAAGGTGCATCCAGTTCACCATGTTACTCACATCTGAGCAAGACAGAAACAGAATGGGGGCCAGAGCCCAGGGCTTCAGAGACCCAAGAGAGAAGGCCGAGAATACATTTTTGGTCATCCAGCCAAAGCCACCCCTTCCTAAAAGAACTCCAATAGTGAGTGTTTCATACACTGGGCAGAGACCTCTGAACTGCAAAGAAGATGGGGCCTCCTCCTAGCCTATGGGTGGATGTATGACCCAGTTCTAGCCAGTAGGATGTGAGAAGAAGTGTGCCTGAGAGAGGGTGCTAGAGAGAGGAGTTTCTGGGAATTACTTCCCCAAAGGAGAGAGAGGCAAGAAAGAAGAGAGTCCCTGTTCTTCGCCACTCTACTTACTCTTTTGTTTTTTAATTTAATTATTTGATAGAGAGACAGCATGTACGCACATCCACCTAGGGGAGCAGGGGAGGGGCAGAGGGCGAGGGAGAGACAGAATCCCAGCCAGCTCCATACCCAGTGCGGAGCCTGGTACAGGGCTGAGTCTCATGACATGAGCTGAAATCAAGTCTGAGGCTTAACCGACAGAGCCACCGGCACCCCCACTCCACTTCTTCGAATTGCTACTGCCATTTTCTGTCATGGGGGGACCAAGACAATGGCATCAATACCAACTCGAAACCTGACATCACTGATCCCTAAATCGACATCAGCAACTGCTCACCTCCAGACTTCTTCTTACACAGGAAAACAAAGCTGTGTTGCATGAGCCCCCTTTAATCATGTGGTGGACTTCTCTGATTCAAGGGATTGCTGTAAATCTGCTGCACGTTTTTTTCAAATACAAACATATTTAGCTGTGGAGCTACTTGCTTTAGCTTAAAAGTATTCAGCTTCCTCTGAAATGGCATCAGAAAGAAAACAGCCCCAATTTCGTGTACTCATTGAGCCCTCCTCTGAGCAAAGTGTGCTCACAGCCCTGAGAAAGGGGGAGGCAAGTAGAGCTGTTTGTTTGTATAAACACTCCTCACTTCTCTGGTGACTGGGTCAAGATAAAGACTCCCCACAATGCCCTGAGATGGAAGGGGAAGGACGTCCGCTGTCCGGGGAAAAACGCTAAGCAGGGAGCAGACAGGGAAGTCCGGGCATGTGGGAGGCCGCATTGCTGGTCCAGACTCCAGGGCTTGTGGGCCCACATCACAAAAGGGGTTAGAAAAGCCAGCAGAGACCACCTCATGCCACAGAGCCCTCCCTGAAGAAAAGGCTGAAAGGCACGAGCTGTCATGTGTGTGAAAGGCAAGGACATGGCCCCGGACCCATGTGGTTGTGGTGGGGTAAACTGCTGTCCTGTTTGTCTGGGACCGAACAGTTTCCAGAAATGTGGGACTTTCAGTGTTAAAACTGGGGAAGTCCTGGTGTGCTTGGGTGGCTCAGTTGGTTAAGCGTCCGACTCATGGTTTCAGCTAAGGTCATGAAATCATAGTTTGTGAGTTCGAGCCCCGCCTCTGGCTCTTCACTGACAACGCGGAGCCTGCTTGGGATTCTGTCTCTCCTTCTCTCTGCCCCACTCCCACTCACTCTCTCTGTCTCTCTCAAAGTAAATATAAATAAACTTTAAAAAAAACGGGGGGTGGGGGGCGCCTGGGTGGCTCAGTCGGTTAAGCGGCCGACTTAGGCTCAGGTCATAATCTCACAGTTTATGGGTTCGAGCCCCGCGTCAGGCTCTGTGCTGACAGCTCAGAGCTTGCAGCCTCCTTCGGATTCTGGGTCTCCCTCTCTCTCTGACCCTCCCCTGCTCACACTCTGTGTCTCTCTCTCTCAAAAATAAATAAACATTAAAAATTAAAAAAAAAAAAAAAGAAAACTGGGAAAGTCCTGGGTGTGGAGCCTGTAAAAAGTAGTTCCTTGAAAGCAGGAGATACACCTGAGATTGAGCCCCCACCTCCTCCACCCTCCCTCCTGCACCATGGGGGACAGAGCAGTAGAGCCAGCCTGGTTTGGGGGACTCACAATGAGGTAACTTCAGTCACTCCATAGGGTATGAGTGAACAGATGGCAATGAATGAATGGCTGACTAGATGAATGAATGAATGACGCCAACAGGGTATGATTATTTATATTTATATGACAGTTCTGTTTCAATGATTGTCTTCCATTGACCAACATTTAAATTCCACCAACTGACAGACACTGGTAAATCTACTGCCTCCCACCACTAGGCCCCATGGGACAAAGGAAATCCATTTGAGGCCATGAATCAAAAAGATCGCATTCACACACATTTTATACTTGTACTTTTTCGATCTTGAAGGAACTTACTTTCTATTTGAAGAGTCAGTGTGAGCACAGAAGAGTTATAATCCAGAAGCCTGTGCCCAGTGCCAAAGAAGAGGGGCTCCCAGCAAGTGCTGTGGAGACAGCATGTGGCATTGAAATGGCGGTAACCTTTCCTGTGGCCCAGGCTTTAGGGACATAACTTATAAGAGACACTTCCATGGCACCTGGGTGGCTCAGTCGATTAAGAGTCCTACTCAGTTTGGGCTCAAATCATGATCTCATGGTTTTGTGAGTTCCAGCCTTGCATGGGGCTCTGCGCTGATGGTGCTCCTGCTTGGGATTCTCTCTTTCCCCCTCTGTCTGGCCCTCCCTGCCTCAAAATAAATAAATAAACTTTAAAAAAAGAGTCATCTTCATTTATGTTCCTCACAGTCCTGAGAAGTGGGTATTCTTATCACGCCCATTTTACAGAGTGGGGACCTACCCACCGGCAAGATCTAGGCAACCTGCCCAAGTTCACACTGAGAGTAAGTGGTGGGTCCCCTGTCTTTCTGGCTCCAGAGACCATCCTCTTAACCCACACTCTGCTACTTTTGTGCTCCAGAGACAGAAGACCTGAGCGGGTCCTGCCTCTGCTGCTTAATAGCTGTGTGACCTGGGACAAGACTACCCCACTCTCCAAACCTTAGTTTTTCTGCCTGCCAATGGGCATAGAAGCAGTGCTGGCCTCTTCGTGTTGCATGGAGTTCTAGTCCACAATAAGCTTATCGTGAATGCCAAGGACAAGGGAGAGGAGTGTCCCGGAGCACAGTGAGAGGTGGTGTGAGGAGGCCATACTGGTGGTGAGGAGCTAACAGACAGAGGCTGATGGCTGCACTTTCAACCCTGACTGCACATCGGAATCATCTGGAGAGTGGTACCCAAGCCAGGTAAATCCAAAGATGAGAGGAGGACCAGCCATCAGAATTTCCACAGCTGCCCTGGTGACCTCAATGTGCAGCCAGAGTTGAAAGCCATTGGCCTAGCCCTTTGCTCTTAGAGGTATGGACCTTGAAGCCACATGGGCATCACTGGGCACGTGTTAGGAATGTAGAAATTCAGGCCCCACCCCAGACCTGCTAATGGGACTCTGCCTTTGAACAAGATCCCCAGGCGATTTATGTGCACATTAAAGTCTAAGCATCCTAGGACTAGCCTGTGCGTCGTACAGATGAGGAAAATAAGCCAAATGCAACCCAGGTTTTGAACCTGATTAAAATCCAAAGTGCGAGTTGGAGGAGGAAATGAGAGGCGGCTATTTACAACAATCACCCACTCTCATCTCCTGGCAAACGCAAAGGGCAAGGGGGATAGGCCTCTGTGTGTTTAAACATCAATGAATCTGCGATTGTGGACGCTCAGGAAGTCGGGGTTCTGCCAGCCGCGGGATGTTTGCTCATCCGCCACAGTATCAGGCAGAGGACTAACATTATCTGGTGTCAACAACGCTCGCGCTGGGCGCTGGCCTGGGATTAGCAGAAAAATAGCATCCCGCGTGAGGCCTTGGAATCATTACCAGGAAATAATTCCCAAAGAGCTTTTCCTCACTCGGAACGAGCAGCTCTCTATCCCTCGGTGGACAGGCTCAGAGGAGGGCAATGGCGGCTGGGGCTTACCCTGTGTGACCGAGCTTGGGACAACTCTGCTGGGTCTCTAGACGTAGGGTTTTCTTGAGAGGGAAAAGCGGTCGTAACATCCAGAATGTGAAGAAATGATACAGACTAAATTCTGATCAGTATTTACTATCTCTGGTAATCCCAATAGGTCCACCATCACTTGCTAAAAGGCAGCTAAAAGTAGAGTCTACACCTTATATTGAAAGCATTTTAAAAGTACAGATATGAAGTCTCAGTTGTAAAAAAAAAAAAAAAAAAGGCAGTTCAGTCTGGTTCAATATCTAACATCTCAGAATAGTCAACTCTTTGGGCTGGCCTTTGATAATCTAATCAAAGCTGTGGCCCACCTCCCTGGAAAATGGGCATAAACATGAACTTTCCCCACAGCTTTACCTACAGCCTATCCCATATCCCTGGCTACAGCGATGGATTCAGGGATAGACACACAGACCCATTTAGGACCAATGAGACTCAATGAAAATTATATTCTGGATTAGACCCTGCCCCCAGATGAAGCTCAGATTCCCCTGACTGTGCTATATTCCAAGCCAATATTTTCCCTTTCTTAAGTCAATCAGAGCAAGGTATTTCTGTTATTTGCAACAGGACGAATCCTATGATTATACATTTGTTTTAATGTCTTGGATAAATTCAGTTTTCCAATTATATGGAAAGGATAAATGGGAGAGTTAAAAAAAAAAGACTCAATGAAAATTAAAGGAAGGTCCTCTCCTCTTCCCTACTGATGTGCGGCAAAGAAGGCTGTAGCCACAGGAGCCAGAAGCTGACAGTTGCCACCTTGGGACCACAGGGGAGAGGCCATGTGAGAATGGACTCAACACAAAGGAAGCAGAGCCCAGAAATGAAGAAAAACATGGTCCTGAACATGGCACCTGAGCCCTGAAGTCCTGTCAGATCTATCCCTGGACGTCCTAGCAAATACTGTAAGCCCATGCTTAATCCAGTTTATGCCCCATGCGACCGAAAGCACTCTGATGGATAATATTCATTAATTCATTGGTTATTTTGATGATTCTTCACATACCTACCAATTAAACATTAAATAATGTCACCATACAAATGCTTTTTATGACCTAATGTTGCCCTTCAGTTTCAGTAAATCTCTTTATTCCTACAGTTAATCCTCAGCTTTTTCCAGGCTCCTTTACAAATTAACTCCTTCTAATACAATGTTCCTTCACTTTCATGCACCAATGATGTTATCATGTACCACAGAATTGCAAATCATGATATTCTATCATATTGCAATAAATATATATATCTGATTTTTTTTAATTCTTAATTTTTTAGATTTATTTTTGAGAGAGAGAGAGACAGAGACAGAGAGAGAGAGAGCACAAGCAGATGAGGGGCAGAGAGACAGAGAGACACAGAATCTGAAGCAGGCTCCAGACTGTGAGGTGTCAGCACAGAGCCTGGTGCAGGGCTTGAACTCGTGAACTACTAGATCATGACCTGAGCCGAGGTTGGACGCTCAACTGACTAAGCCACCCAGGCGCCCTGGGGTTACATTTTTTAAAAGAAATCTTTAAATAAACATTAAAAAAAATTTTAAAGGGGCGCCCGGGTAGCTCAGTCCGTTAAGCTTCTGACTTTGGCTCAGGTCATGATCTCACGGTTCATGGGTTCAAGCCCCGCATCAGGCTCTGTGCTGACAGCTCAGAGTCTGGAACCTGCTTCAGATTCTGTCTCCCTCTCTCTCTGCCCCTCCCCCACTCATGCTCTGTCTCATGCTCTGTTATTTATTTTTGAGAGAGAGAGGGAGAGAGAGAGAGAGGGAGCAGGGGAGGGTCAGAGAGAGAGGGAGACACAGAATCCAAGGACAGGCTCCAGGCTCTGAGCTAGCTGTCAGCACAGAGCCTGACATGGGGCCTGAACCCACGAACCACGAGATCATGACCTGAGCCAAAGCCAGATGCTCAACCAACTGAGCCACTTGGCTCCCCTAAAACATTTTTTTAAATAAAAAAATATTTACCACTTTTAGAAACTGCAAAATGTTTATGGGTAAGAATTTTAAATCTCTGGGATTTTCTCTCCCAAAATATCTGGGGTCGGGGTGGAGAGTATTGATATTGACTATTGTTGAATGTAGTCAACATGTGGTACTTGTGGGTTCATAATATGTATTCTTCTAATTCTGCACATGTTTGAAATATCCTATAATTAAAAATTGAAAAGTCTCCCAAGCATTGGTGAGTAATATAGATTTTATTGAAGATTTAGAAACAGAATGGAGAGTTGGGTTGCAATAGCAAAACTTACCCAGATGTTCCCACTAGACACCCTTGCCTCACTCAAGTCTTCTCCTCCCCGTTGCTTTGGCCACATCTGTCCTCCCTTTACTGCCTCCCCAAACTCACCTCGTCAGCTCCCTCTGTGGCTCAGGGTACCCCACTCTTCATCGTGTCTTCTCCACCCCACCCAGCAAAGCCAGAGCCTTTCATGCAGCCCAGCAGTGACCACCAGTATTTCTCCCACCTACCCTGGGGTCCCCATTCATCCTGCCACCATATTAAAGGCTGGTCCAACAGCAAATGGTGGCTATTCTTCCCAGGGTCTAGTCCTGCAGCTCCACAACCATCTGGAAGTTTTTAAAAATAAAGCCCCACTGCACATACTCTCTCTCGCTCTCGTTCTCGCTCTCGCTCTTGCTCTCTCCCCTCCCCTCCCTTCCCCCCTTCCTCCATCTGGGACACAAGCACCCACACCAGTGGCTGGAACCCAGAGTGCCAAGTGGTGATACCCACTGCTCTAGAGAACCAGAGGGCAGGACATTACATGCATCGTATTGTTAATGATCATCATAAACAACAGGAAATGTTGCTCTTCCAAAACATTGTTAATCCACTAAAAATACAAAACAAACTCTATCTCAGACCCTGAGTAAGATAGTTCCCCAGAATTGCCCTATTCTTAATTTAAAGCATTTGATGTATAGTATTTAGAGACTATGTTGATGTCCAGCTTTTTTCCTCACCCGTAAAATGGCCAAAATAATAGCACCTACTTCTGAGGCCTCCATCACTCCTTGTTCCTCAATCCCTATCTTTATCCCCACCTTACTTCTCTGCATAGCACTTACCACTACCTATTATGTATTTTTCTTATATTTGCCTATGATCTCCCTCAGAAACCTCGGTTGAATGTAGTCTCCAGAAGGCCAGTGATGTTTCTCTGTGCTGCTCATTGTTGTATTCCCAACACTTGGTCCAGTGCTTAATACATGGTAGAAACTTGTCATTGCTGAGGCATTGAGTGCTTACCAACTTGGGTGCCCGGGAGGATAAAATGAGTTAACAGGATGCTTAGAAAAGTGCCTGGCACCTCAGAAGCATTCAGTAAAGATTCACTATTATTAATAATTTGAACAATTAGCTTTCAGAGACTGGTCATTCCATACACCAATTTACAGGGACTTTGTTTTCAATGCCCCCTCACCTATTTTTCCCTGAAATGAACACACCCTGGTCCTTAATGAAGATTTGAACAGTTCTCCATTAAAGGGGCTTGTTAGTTTATTCCATAGCCAGCCGGGCACTTTATCCTGCAGACATTGGTCGCTCATACTAACAGGGGTTTGGCCTCCTAAAGTTTCTCATCAAGATACTCCCAAGGCCTTGGGGTCCTATGTGAACCTCCCCTGTTGAGTAATTTTCCTGTTCCCATCACCTGAATCCTTTATTCCCTTTCCCAATGCCTTCCCTCCCCCATTCCCTTCTGCCATGCCTCCTTAGAGGAATATTTGGTTCCCAGGACGCCATCCTCAACCTCTGAGCCCAAAACCACAAACATCAAGCCCAGAATGGAGAGTGCTCTGGCCAATGGCTTCTCCTCAATCTGCAGACTGGAGACAGGGGCAGGATTCGCTGTACTGTTCCTCTCTTCCTGTGACAAGAGTAGGTAGTAATCGACTCCACTCCATTGGACCCCGACAGCCTGGTTGACAACCACCCCATTCTCACCCAGGAGATACTGGAATTGTTTGTGAGCTTCTGGGATCCAGACTGTGGTTCAACCCTCTCTGCGACCCAAGAAGGGGGGGTCAAGATTGCATGTCAGATGAATGAGTGGACATTTATTAAACAGGAGGGATGGTACACCCACACTGAGTGGCTCTGCACTGTACACTTTGGGGTGCTCAACTGTCACCATCAGCAATTGTCCCTGTTCCCAGCCCCCAGCTTGGGGAGCAAAGAGCCTTGCCATTTTGCTAATGGAGAGACCCTAGAGAAATGAGACATGGTCATGAGCCGCTCTTCAAAGGTATGTGGCAGCCTCAAGGAGAACACAAGAGCGCAATGCTGCTGAGCATCGTGGGCAAGTGTTATTACCTCAGACTCAATAGCTCTTACAGATAAATGACAGGAACATAGGGCAAATAAAAATGGAGAGGGAGACAACCACAAAGTCCCAAGACAAAGAATAAAATCTAGAGGAGCTTGTTGAAAATGACAGGTATCAAGCCTAGTGGGGAAGTGGGGGAGAAATGACAGACCACAGACCACATTCTTCTTGATTTTCTCAAGAAAAATGTGATGCAGCAATTACAAGTAGGAATGAGTTGAAATAACAGTCTTGACAGCTAGAGCTAGAGTAGAAATTGGGGATGGGGTATGAAACAGAAAAGAAATTATCTGAGACCCAAAAGATAAAATAAAATGTGTTTGATCCAAAGGAAGGGCACCAAAAGATGTTTTTCAATCCATTGGGAAGATTCTGAATTTAGTAAGATGGACAGGGGCAGGGTTTTCTGGCTGTCCCCCCACCATCTAGAATGCCCAGGAGAGGAGGGAGATCATCCCCGAGGATTCTGATTACAGCTCGCTGTCCTGTAGAGCACGTACAGTGCATCTGCTGATAGATGCAGGCAGTCCTCCCAGAGGCTGTCAGCAAAATCCCCACAGGGCCTCGTCTCCTGCTGGCCCTTCACAGAACACTCCTGCCCATCCTGTAGTAAACCTCACAACCACCCTTTGGGGAAACTCGGCCTGTGTTTCATCCAGTTCTTCATTCTGAAGCCTGGGATCTTGCATATTCACTCTCCTCCATATTGAATCATAGGATGATTAAATGGGAGGCTGGGGGTAGGGGGTGTCCTTTAAAAGGAATCTTTAGTGGACACAAAATCGCCCATGGCAATCTTGCCAAAATGCGGATTCTGGGTCACGTGTCTGGAGTTGGACCTGAAAATCTGCACCTTGTCTCAGGCTCCGAGGTGGTGCTGGGGCTGTTTGACCCTGGACCATACTTCAAGAGCAAGACTTTGCACCTTGCTGTTCAACACAGTAGCCACCAGCCAAATCAAATATAATTCAAAATTCACTTTCTCAGTCATACCAGCCACATTTCAATATTCACCATATTGTACAGAGCAGAACAAAACATTGTCATCATCCCAGAAAGCTCTGTGGGGCAGCACTGATAGATAGATCAATGACCTTCTCAGGGAGAAATCCTTTCTCTCCCTTGCTGCACACACATCCCCAGTGTTTCTGCCGGTGGGCTCCAGGAATGTTCGTTCTCACAATATGTTACTGGCTGGATTCAGCTGATCTGACCCTCACACCCAGCTAATTTTCTGTCCTGGCCACACACAGCCAGTCTCCCCAATTTTGAAGATGTAAAACAGTCCAAGACACAGCATATTATTTAGTTCTAAATAGCCACTAGCATCAGATAAACACCTCATGTCTCAGAACAACGGGGCAAAGGGCTCATTTACTGCCAAAGGCAGTTGTCAAAGACTCCACCCCTGCTCTGTCTGATTTGTACCTCTTGGAAAACCAAGAAATAAGGAGTTCTTCTTTTAAGAGCCTCTCTAGTCTTCCAGTGCGGTACACGAAATAAGAACAGCCCCTGTATGCACATGACATTGAGCAGTGTACAGGCAAAGAGCTCCATGAGTCCTGGTCTTATGTTCTTGTCTGTGGGGAAGGAAGATGAAGGGCCTTCCCTCTCTCTAAAAGGCACATAGAAGACCATCTGTCTTGGGGTACCTGGGTGGCTCAGTCTGTTAAGCGTCCAACTCTTGGTTCCAGCTCAGGTCATGATATCGAGGTTCATGGATTCGAGCCCTGTGTTGGACTCTGTGCTGACAGTACAGAGCCTGCTTGGGATTCTCTCTGCCCCACCACTCTTCATGCTCTCTCTCTCTCTCTCTCTCTCTCTCTCTCTCTCTCAAAATAAATAAATAAATAAATAAATAAATAAACAAACTTAAAAAAAAGAGAACACCATCTGTCTTATATCAGAGTAACACATCATAGGCCGTTGTTCTTAAAATCATGGAATTCACATGTAGGGGCATAAGTCACACAAATTCAGGTGATAAGCAATGTGATTTTCTTTATCACTTTATAAATCATGATCATTTCTATGATAAGTCCCATGATGGATGCTGGGATGTGCCTTCCAGATCTCCCTTCAGGAATGAAGAAAGCATTTTTTTCCAGCTGTTGGCAATGCTGCTGGCAGACGGACTCTGCTGTCAGCCCCTTTGGGGATTGGCCTGGGTGAAGGGAGCCACCTCACCCAAGATTATGCTCCCTTTCCCTGTGAGTGCATCCACAGTCTGATCAGTGCAGGGGCACGCAGGTCCAGCCCTCTTGCCCCAACTCAGGACAACTCTAAATGCTGCAGAGCTGCTCATGGAGCTGGCTGAGCTCTCCAATGGGACTGCATCACAACCCAGTTCCTCCCTTTGCCCAGCCTTGTTTCCAGCCCCTCCCTGAACAGGAGGGGATCTCAAGAGCACACCCTAATAAATATCCCACAGGCTAGTCTCTATCCCAGGATCTTCTGCCCTGGAAACCCAACCTGTGAAGGGCCCTGTTTTGCTATCTTCAGGCTATACC
>CM053573.1:140389908-140415592 GCA_028646485.1 Cryptoprocta ferox | reverse complement strand
TGGGAATGTAAACTGGTACAGCCGCTCTGGAAAACAATGTGGAGGTTCCTCAAAAAATTAACAATAGAACTGCCCTAAGACCCAGCAATAGCACTGCTAGGGATTTACCCAAGGGATACAGAGTGCTGATGCATAGGGGCACATGTACCCCAATGTTCACAGCAGCACTTTCAATAATAGCCAAATCATGGAAAGAGCCTAAATGTCCATCAACTGATGGATGGATCAAGAAGATGTGGTTTATATATACAATGGAATACGACATGGCAATGAGAAAGAATGAAATCTGGCCATTCGTGGCAATGTGGATGGACCACGAGGGTGTCATGCTAAGTGAAATAAGTCATGCAGAGAAGGACAGATACCATATGTTTTCACTCATACGTCTAACAGGAGAAACTTAACAGAGGACCATGGCGAGCGGAAGGGTAGAAAAAGAGTTAGGGAGAGGGAGGGAGGCAAATCATGAGAGACTCTTGAATACTGAAAACAAACTGAGGGCTGAAGGGGGAGGGAGGAAGGGAAAGGGGGTGATGGATATAGAGGAGGGCACTTGTGGGGAAGGTCACTGGGTGTTATATGGAAACCAACTTGATGATAAACTATTAATAAATAAATAAATAAGTAAAATAAATTAAAAACAGATAAAGTTTAAAGTCTGAGGTTGCAATCTAAAGTTTACATTCAAGGTCTTGATTTGATGTCTGAGTTAAAATTCCAGGTCTAAAGTTCAAGTCCAGGATCCAGGTCCAGGATTCTAAGGCACATGTCCAGTTCCAGGTCCAAGGTCCCAGACCCAAATGCTGGTTAACAGTAGAAGGTCAAGGACAAGGTCCAAGTCCTGGTCTAGGTTTAGATTAATATCTAAGTGTAAGATCCAAATCCAGTTTCAAGCTTCACATCTAAGAGCAGTCCAGGAATTAGAAAAAAATCCACTACAAAATTCCAGGTCCAAAATCAGCATCTTGGATTAGTTAGTTCCAGGTACAAGTCTGCATTCCAGGTCTGAAATCCATCCCAAGTTTAGAAGTCCAGGTCCAAGGTCCAAGATACAGTTTCAATGGAGGTCTCAATCCTGTTCCCAAGTCTAGTTCATATCCACATCAGAATCCCGTTTCAACATCTAGGACCAGGTCATTGTTCAGGTCTAAGATCCAGGTCCAAGGTTCAGGTCCATAACCTTGATCCAGGATTGAGTACCATGTCCAAGTCTATCCAGGTCTGAGCTTCAAGATCAAGGTCAAATGTCATGGTCCAAGATTCAAATCCAAAATCCAGGTCCATGACCAAGGACAAAATCTATGGTTCTAGGTTATGGAAAAATCCAAAGCCAAAATTGAGATCCTATGTCTGGTCTAAGGCCCAAATCCATATCTAAGGGCTATACCAAGGACTAAGATTCAGGGTCCAGTTCAAAGGTTGAAATCTGGCACAAGGTCTGATCCAAGGCCCAAGTCCTTGTCTAGTATTCATCTTCAAGATCTTGGTCTAAGACCCAGGTCTAGGTCTGAGGATTAGGTCTATGTTTCAAGTACAAAGTTCAGGTCCAGGTCTCAGTTACTGATTCAAGGCCAGAATCCATTACAGAGGTCCAAAGTCCAGGTCCAATATCCACATCCATTATGTTCTAAGTCAAAGTTTGGAGGTCCAGGCTACAGTTCCATTGTCCAGGTTCTGGTTCACATCAAAGGTACAGGACCTAGGTCCAACTCCAAGGTATAAAGTTTACATGTGAGGTTCAGGTCCAGGTTTGAGGCATAGATGTTAGGAATATGTCCAAGACTGAGCTCCAGGGACAAAGTAAAAATTCTATTACCAAAGTTCAAGAGTAAAGTCCAAAGTCTAGATCCAAGACTAACATTCGAGTCAGAAGTTCTTGTCCAATATCCATACCTATAGTCATGTGTCAGTTCAGGTATGATGTCCAGGTCTGAGATCAACTCCAAGTTTAGAGGTTAAAGTCCAAGGTCCAGTCCAAAATCCATGCTCAAGTTCAAGGTACAGAGCCAAAGTCCATATTCAAGTTCAGATCAAGGTCCAGATCAGAGGTCTGGGTCTAAGGTTCATTGCCAAGATTAGAGATGCTGATCCAAGATCCAAGCCCATGACAAAGGAAAGGTTCAAATCCAGGTCCAAAATCCATAAGAACCAGGATGATGCCCAAGATACAGATCCAGTTATGAGGTCTAGGTTCAATATCTAGATACTAAAACCTGCTTTGAGTAATTTTAATTTGGACTTGTTTGCACAAATACTGGTTGGATGTGCTTTAACCTGCTTTAACTTTCAATAAAAAATTTTGAGAACACTGTGACTTGGAGCTAGTTTTCACAAATACTGCATGGATTTATCTTGTCTGTTCTAACTCAAAATAAGAGTTTCCTTTTTAGAGTAATGTGTGACTCTGAGCTTGTTTTCACATACACTGCTGAGGTTTATCAGTGTAGTTGACAGGAATGTGTGTTTTCAGATTTTGCTCATGTAATGCTATGTCCCTCGCAGATCATTTGCCCAAGCAGTAGAAGTTACTCTGGAGATGGGTTTCTGGGACTGAACTTGTTTGCACTAATGCTGTCTTCTTTCAAAACAACAATAGAGTTTTCCAGTTCTATCAAGATGGAGTTGTCCCACTTTCCCAGCTTCTCCTTCTTACAGCTAAAAATCCCTGGACATAAGACAACAAACAAGCATAAGACAACTCTGAAGGGTAGAGAGAAGGACACAGACTGCCTAGAGACTTGAATCACACCATGGTGTATCTCCTGGGTTTCCTTCTTACCTCCCTCGTATTCTGGACAGAGTATTGCAGAAACTCCCAAACCAGAACCACAAACAGGCACAGACATAAAAACTTCAAGAAAAGCCTGTTCTCTCCAGCTAAGGGACCCTCCCCCCCGCACCATATACACAAGTTGGTATAACAACAGAAAACTTTGGCAATACTTGCCCTAATCTAACCAAACACCAATTTAAAAACCATTCCCTGTCTCGGCAGTATGCACAGAAACACATTGGGGTGGGGGGTGGTGAGTAAAGGGATTGATCTTCCACCCCTACCTCACTCCTGGAAGAAAGAGGCCAAGTGGATTTTTCTACCAGTAGCGTTGGTGAGTCTGAGCAAGAAGTTAATATTCCATTCCCTGCCTGACAGAAGCAGGCAGCATTCTGATTCCCCCAAAAGGTGGTGTCAGCCAGGTCCAGCAGTGAGCTCAGCTTCCACCCACATCTGGCTTTGATGCAACCCGACAAGGCACTGCAAGTTGGGCTTAGTCATCCCTCCACCTTTCTTCCATTCTGGATGTCAGGGAGACCCAGGTGCAAGCTGCACCTGAACACACCCCCAGCCGCAGTGAGACTGAATGAGGAGGTACGCAAGCCGGGCTGGTCAGCACTCCTGTACCACCTTCCTAAGTGTTATCAAGGTCCAGTCGGGGCTGAGCTTCCATACTCACCCTGTGGCAATAAGGTGGTATGGATCTGCCCACTTTCCCCTACTTCCTGGTAGCTATGAAGCCCAGTGGGGAGCTGAGCTTAAACTCCCTCTCAGAGGCAATAAGACAGTGTGAGTTGGTGTCCTACTTCTTCTGTGTCAGTGAGGCTTCAGAACTGAACTTCCACCCCATCTCTCTGCAACAAGCCAGTGCCCCACTTTTGTCAGGGTGGATGTTGTCCAGGACCAGTAGGAAGCAGAACATAACACTCTCCCAGCCCATGTGCTAGATGTAAACAGAGGGACTCCCTCTGATTTAAAAAAAAAAAAAAAAAAAAAAAAGATTAAACAGAATCCAGCATCTTATGATATGATTTCCAAAACATCCAAGAGACAATTGAAAATCAACCATCATACCAAGAACCAAGCAAATCACAACATGAGTAAGAAAACACAATATTCAAATTCCAACATTGAGACAAAGCAGGTATCAGAATTATCTGACAAGGATTTTGAAGTAGCCATCATTAAAAATGCAATAATGAATTCTTTTTTTTTTTTAATTTTAACGTTTATTTATTTTTGAGATACAGAGCATGAGCAGGGGAGGGGCAGAGAGAGAAGGAGACACAGAATCCAAAGCAGGCTCCAGGCTCTGAGCTGTCAGCACAGAGCCTGTCGCAGGACTTGAACCCACAAACTGTGAGATCATGACCTGAGCTGAAGTTGGATGCTTAACTGACTGAGCCACCCAGGTGCCCCTAACGAATTCTCTTGATGGGGGTACCTGGGCGCCTCAGTAGATTAAGAGTCTGACTCTTGGTTTTGCCTCAGGTCATGATCTCATGGTTCATGGGTTTGAGACCCTTGTTGGGCTCCACACTGAGAGTGTGGAACTTGCTTGGGATTCTCTCTCACCTCTCTCTCTGTCCCTTTCCCCTAAAAAAAAAACAAAAAAACAAAAAAACAAAAACAAAAAAACAAAGCGAATTCTCTTGAAACAAAAGAAAAAGCAAACATCACAGCAAATAAATCAAAGGTTTTTTTTTTTTTATGTGTATTTGCTTATTTATTTTCAGAAAGAGAGCTGCACATGCATGAGCGGAGCCAGTGCAGGACTTGATCCCACAAACCGTGAGCCGAAATCGAGTCTGATGCTTAACCCGCTGAGCCTTCCAGGCACCCTTCGAAGGTGTTTTGTTTGTTTTAAAGAACCAAATGAAGGGGCACCTGAGTGGCTCAGTTGGTTAAGCGTCCGACTTCGGCTCAGGTCATGATCTCACAGTTGGTGGGTTCAAGCCCCGCATCAGGCCCTGTGCTGACAACTTGCTCAGAGCCTGGAGCCTGCTTCGGATTCTGTGCCTCCTTCTCTCTCTGACCCTCCCTGCTCATGCTCTGTCTCACTCTCTCTCTCAAAAAATAAATAAATGTAAAAAAATATTAAAAAAAATAAAGAACCAAATGAAAATTACAGAACTGAAAAAGACAATAACTGGAAAAAAGATTACTGTGAGGTCTGAGGACAGATCACTAGAATTTACCCAATCTTTTTTTTTAAAGTTTATTCATTTTGAGAGAGAGAGAAACAGAGAGAGAGAGGCAGAGCATGGGTGGGGGAGGGTCAGAGAGAGAGGGAGACACAGAATCCGAAGCAGGCTTCAGGCTCTGAGCTGTCAGCACAGAGCCCAACATGGGGCTCAAATCCACGAACCAAGAGATCATGACCTGAGCTGAACTCGGATGCATAACAGACTGAGCCACCCAGGTGCCCTGAATTTACCCAATCATAATGACAGGGAGAATAGATTGGGGGCAAAGGGAGGAAGGGCACCTATGGGACAATAACAAAAAGCATAAGATCATACTGTTGGAGTCCCAGGAAGAGAGGAGGGGGAGAGAGGGACTGCATGTATTTAAAAAAATAATAGCTGAAAATCGCTCAAATTCACTAAAAGACATTAACCTATTATGATTTAACATGTTCCAACTAGGATAAACCCAAATAAATCTATTCCAAGACACATCATAATTAAACTTCTGAAAACAAAGACAAAGGAAAAAATCTTAAAAGCAGCCAGAGGGAAATAATGCATTATTTATGAATGAACGCCAATTCAAATGACAGCAAATTTCTCATGGGAAACTAAAATACAAGGTGAAAATGACTCAAAGCTTTTCAAGTACTAGAAGAAAACTATACCTAGAGTAACCACTAAGAAAGCAATACAGAGCCATATACTCAGAACCATTATAAATAAGTCAAGATGGAAGCCTTAAAAATGTTCAAATTATCCATGAGAAGCCAAGGAAAAAATAACAGAATAAGAAATACAGAAAACATGTGATAACATAGCGAACCACCAACTAATGTAAACATACCAGTAAAAAGAAATTGGTGGAGTAGATTAAAAAGATGATAATAACCCTATGCTGTCTACTAGAAACACTTCATACACAAAGACACCAGTAGGTTGAATGTATAAGGGTAGACCACTCCACATAACAATAGCAAAATGAGCATTCTTTGTAAGTAGGCTTGGTACATTCATCAAGATAAACCATATCCTGGGCCATAGGACAAACCTTAACAAATTTAAAAGAACTGAAACCAAGACAAATATGCTCTCTGTTCATAATGGAATCACACCAGAAATCAGAAGCAAAAAGATAACAGGAAACTCACAAAACACTTGGAAAGTAAACAACACACTCTTAAATAATCCATGTGTCAAATAAGAAATCTCAAATGAAAAATTTAAATATATAAATATAAAGAGAGAGAGTTGAATTAAACTGAAAAGAGAACATATTAAAATATGTAGGGTTCAGCTAAAACAGAAATGAGAGGGAACTTCATAATACTAGAGGCTTAGAGTAGACAAAAGAAAGTCTCAAATCAATAATTTAAGCACCTAGCTGAGAAACTAAACAAAGAAGAACAGAATAAACCCGGAGCAACCCAAAGAAAGGAAACTAAGCAAGATAAAAGCAGAGATCAGTTGAAAAAAGAAAAACAGAGGAAAATCAATGAAACAAAGTCTAGTTGTTTGAAAAAATATTTTTAAGATAAAACCTCTAACAAGACTGACAAAGACAAAAAGAGAGAAGACACCAATCACTAGTAACAGAAATTAAATACTAAAAGCAACTTTATGCTCCTAAATTCAACTACTTAGAAGAAACAGACCGATTCCTTTAGAGAAGGAAGGTGAAACTTAACCTTCCTTCTCTAGGTTAAGTTAAGGAAGTTAAGGAAGGAACTTAACCAAGGTGAAACAGATAATTCAAACAGTCCTATAACCACTACAGAAATAGAATTTGTAATTTAGAAATGCCTGAAAAGGAAACATCCAGATGCAGATAGTTTCACTGAAGAATCCTACCAATTTTTCTAAATGGGACCAATTTTACACAACCTTTTCCAGAAAAATCAAAGAGGAAGGAACACTTACCAATTCATTTTATGAAGATGGTAGTACCCTGAGATAAAAACTGAACACATCACAAGAAAACTACAAACCAGTATCTTTCACAAACACATAAATTTTCAACAAAATATTAGCAAATTGAATCCAACAATGTAAAAAATAATTGTGCATCAAAACCAAGTGTGATTTATCCCAAGTATGAAAGGTTGGTTCAACATTCACAAATCACTCAGTGTGATCCACCATATCAATCAGCTTTTTTAAAAAAATGATTATAACAATATACATAAAAAAGCATTTGACAAAATACAATACCCACTCATGATAAAACTCTCAGAAAAATTAGGAATAAAGAAGAACTTCCTCAACTTGATAAAGAACATCTATAAAAAGCCTACGACTAGCATCTTACTTAATGGTAGAAGACTAACGCTTTCCCTTCAAGACCAGTAACAAGATAAAGACACCTGCTCTCACAACTGCCAATATTGCAGTTCTGGAATTTCTAGCCAGTGCAGGAAGGAAGGGAAGAAAAAGAAATAAAAGCATATAGATAGGAAAGAAGAAATAAAGCCATTGCTATTTGCAGTGACATGATTGTCTATGTAGAAAATCCCAAACAATCTAAAAGCAAAAGACAAAAAAACAAAAAACAATCTCCTTGAACTAATAAGTGAGTTAATCGAGGTCACAGGACATAAGATCAATAAACAAAATAAAACAAACAAAAAAACTGCATTTCTGTATCCCAATAATGGGATATAGAAACTTCAGTAGAAACGGACATTAAAAATACAGTACCACTTACAATCATCCCAAAGAAAACATGAGACTTAGATATAGCTCTAGCAAATCATGCACTGGATATATCCTGAAAATTTTAAAGTACTGACGAAGAAATTAAAGAAGACCTAAATAAGTGCAGAGATGCACTATGTTCAGAAATAGAAAATTCAACATATTAAAATAGGTTTAATGCAATTTCTGTCAAAATTCCCAGCAAGTGTTTTATAGACAAGTTTATTTTTAAATGTGTATGGATGGGGCGCCTGGGTAGCTCAGTCAGTTCAGCATCCGACTTCAGCTCAGGTCGTGATCTCACAGTTTGTGAGTTCAAGCCCAGCATCGGGCTCTGTGCTGACAGCTCAGAGACAGGAGTCTGCTTCAGATTCTGTGTCTCCCTCTCTCTCTGCCCCTCCCCCACTCATGCTCTGTTTCTCTCTGTCACAATAATAAATAAAACATTAAAAAATGTGTATGGAAAGACATAGTACCTAGAATAGCTAAAATAATTTTGAAAAATAGGAATAAAGTGGGAGGAATCACTCTACTCAATGTCAAAGCTTGCTATGGTAATCAAAACAGTGTGGTATTAGAGACAGAAGGACATAGATCAAAGGAACAGAGTAGAGAATCCAGAAATAGACCCACACACATATGCCCAATGATGTTTTACAAAGGCACAAAAGCAATTCACTGAAGAAAGGGGCAAATTATTTCAACAGATGATGCTGGAGCAATTGGACATCCACACAAAAAATTACTAAAATAAAAACCAGTGATAACACCAAATACAGAGAAACTGGACCACTCATACGTTGTTGGTGGGATGTAAAATGGTAGAGCCACACTGGAAGACAGGTTGGCACTTTCTTATGACATTAAACATGCAAACACTGAAAGTCTCAGCAATTGCAATATTGGGCATTTATCACAAAGAAGTGAATTTGACATTAGTAGAAAAACCTAGATGCAAATGTTCAGATGGCTTTATTCATAGCTGCCCCAAACTGGAAACAGTTTGTTTCCTCCTGTCCTTCAAAGTTTGCATAAATAAACAAAGTCTAGTACATACATACCTTCAATAAATAAACATGAATTTAAAAAAAAGAATGACCTTTTGATATGATCAACAATTTAGATGAATCTCCAGGGAATTATTCTGAGTCAGGAAAAAAAATCCCAAAGGTTACATACTGCATGATTCTATTTATATAACATTCTCGAAATGACAAAACTATAGAAATGGAGAACAGATCTGTGGTTGCCAGGAATGGGGATCAGCAATGGGATGGGGAGAAATTGGAAAGTGGGTGTAGCTATAAAAGGGCAAGAGATTCTTGTGGTGGATGAACTCTATCTATCAATGCCAATATCTTGACCAGAAGGAAACTGAGTATAGTGTACACCGGACCTCTCTGTATTATTTCTTACAACTGCATGTGAATCTATAATTATCTTGAAATAAAACATTCAATTAAAACATTTTCAAATGCCAAAATAAAAATTGCTATCTAGAAAGAGCCTCTGAACTGGCTCTAACTCAGATTTTAAAAAAGTCAGTTAACAATGTGTTACTTCGCTTTTGCGCTCAGCTAAAGCTGACATTCATATCTCACAAACAAGAAGTAGCTGCTTTCGAGAAGCATTTCTGAGACTGAGCTTACTTCCACTTACAACTGTTTGTTTTCTCCAGTGCAGTTGGAGTCATCTTCCTCTGCCTGTGTCACAAGTAGGTAGAGGTGAGAAGCAAATGTATTTCTGAGTGCCTTTGTTCACATTTGTCTGCAGTTATTCTAAAAAGCAGTAATAAGTTCCTTACCAGTAGAACACTGGGGCCTGGGCCTCTTTGTTCTAATATTGCCTCTTTCCACAAACACTGCTCAAATTCATCTTTGACTACAAAAGGGGCAAATAAAGGCTTTTAGAGCAATTTCTTTCCCGGCTCTAAGATCCAATTGAGGATCATTTATTTGGCTGCCATGTCTATTTAGTCTAATTGGTAAACAATCCTTACTCTTTGTTTTTTGGGGACTTGGACATTTTTGAAGAGTGCAGGTCCACTGTTGGTGCAGAACGTCCCTTGGTTTGGGTTTGTCTGATTGTTGCTTCGTAATTCAGGTAATGCGTTTTTTTGGCAAGAATATTACATAAATGATACGTCTCCAAGATCACATCGGGAGGCAAATGATGTCAATATGTCCCGATTACTGGTAATGTTAACTTTGATCAGGTGCTAACTGCCAGGTTTTGCCATTCTAAAGGCACTTTTTTCTCTTTCTGATTTGTGTGGGGTTTTTTTTTTTTATGTTTTATTTATTTGTTTTGAGAGAGAGAGAGTGAGGAGGGAAGGGGCAGAGATAGATAGAGAAGAAGAATCCTAAGCAGGCTCCTTGCTGTCAGCACAGAGCCCAACGCAAAACTCAAATTCACGAACTGTGAGATCATGACCTGAGCTGATATCAAGAGTTGGACTCTTAACTGACTGAGCCACCCAGGTGCCCCTGTGTGGGTTTTTTGTTTTAAAGAGTGTTTCATAATCAAGTCTCCTGATATTTGAAATATACATGTTGGAGTAGAAGGGCAAGTGTCTTTGTATTTCTGCCTGTCAAAATGTCAAGCCCAACAAGGTTCACCTTGGTGGGACTGCTTTCCAGTTTGGGAAGTTAACATCTCCGCTAGTTTGTACAGTTGTCCTCTTGGCACCAGGAAGCTGTTTTCACACAGCGTTGAACACTGCATTAGGAAAGTGCTGGAAGCACTAGCATCTCCAGCAGTGAAATCCATTTCATCCACCATGATGGAATGAGGAGATGGTTGCTTTTCTGAGGGAACGTCTGGCCAGAAGAGCACACCTTTCACCTGGGCACTCACTCACACCAGTCCACACACCTGCAGTGGATGTGGTGACAGCCCGGATGTTGCTGTGTATGCTACCTTTTTAAAGTAATCTCTACATCTAACCTGGGGCACGAACTCATAATCCCGCGATCAAGAGTCACATACTCTACTGACTGAGCCACCCAGGAGCCGCTATGCATTTTTTCATGTTCATAGAATCAATATAAGTTTTTATTCTGATGAACATGGACATATATCACTTTTATTTTTTAGAAAGAACTTTATATTTGCAACTATGAATGGTAATATCTTGTAGGCCTGCCAATAAAATATAATCGGTTTCTTCACCAACACATAAATAATTTTTAGGGGGAGGAGCCAAGATGGCAGAACAGCATGGAAGTTTTGCGTCTCGTGTCCATGAAATACGGCCAGATCAACACTAAACCATCCTGCACACCTAGAAAACTGATTTAAGGATTAACACAACAATCTGCACAACCTAAACCATGGAACTCAGCAGGTACACGGTGTGGAGAGGTGAACTGGGGGAGAGAGAAGTTGCGGAGGATAGGGAGCTGTTTTTTCTTGCAGAAAGAGGATGGAGACAAGGGGAGAGTATGGAGAAAAGCACCCTCCCCCCAAAACCAGCTGGAGAGAAAGTGGAAAAGTGGAAACAGACCCAGGGACTGAACTATAAAGGAAGAAAGGAGAAAAGAGGGGTATTAAATTCCACTAAGACTCTATAAAAAGGGAGATCTCAGAGTCTGAAACTCCGCAGCTCATACCTGGCAGTGCTCTGGTGGAAAGGATGAAACCCCAGGAGCAGAGAGCGAGGCCCTCATTGTCCTTGGGACACATGGGGAAAGGCGGTTCACCTGCTGGGAGGACATTTGGTAGAGGCAACCATCCAACAGACAAAGCTCCCAGCAGATCCTGGAGAACAACCACATTCGCTGGTGCTGGAACAAGGATGTTAAGGGAGAAGCCTGGTGCCAGATGTGTGTTGTGATTTTCCATAATCCCTGAAACGCTGCTGCTACACAATCACGTGAACATTTTTTGGAGCGGGCTGGCACCCAGCCACAGTCTCTGGGCATCGGCAGCAGCACAGTCCTGCAAATGTTCCTGGGTGTGGCCAGCACCCGGCCATTGCTCGGTGAGACCCTCCCCTAGAAGGTCTGAGCGGGTCAAAGCCACAGGCCCTCAGAAGTGAGGGGTTGGGAAACACAGCTGCATTTGAGATGAAACTAGGAGGGAGGTGCTGCTGGGCAACCTGGCTGCTTGGTCACGGACACTGTAAAATCGGGCAGTGGATGGAAGCCGGAGACAAAGGACGGGTGCTCGACTGCTGATCAGGGAGAATAAAAGTTCCAATAAAGAGACAGTAGCTGAATGGCGCCATTTTCCACCCCTCCTGCGCATGCGCATACACACCTACAAGCGCAGCAACAATCCACCCCAGTAAGCTAAGCAGTACCCTCTAGTGGAGAATGGAGCTGTTACACTAAGCCCCGCACAACTGGGCCAGCCTAGCTCTTCAGGAACACAAGTCTCTCCACCTGCTCAGTTTACAGATCAGAAAGTGCTTCATAGTTTGACTTCTAGGGGAAAACGATGTAGTTTCAATCGTATTTCAGTCTTTTCACTGGTCCATCTATTCATTTTTTTCCTTTTTGTTTCTTTTCTTTTTCTTGAATACACAAAGAGAAAATTTTATATTTATTTTCTATTTTTATTAATCTTTTTCTTTAATTTTTTTCTACTATATTTTTTACTTTTTGGTAAGTTTTTCAGATTCTACTTTGCTTCCATCATTTTATTTATTTATTTATTTATTTATTTATTTATTTATTTATTTCATTGTATTCATTTTTTCAAATTTTCAAACATTTTTCTTTTTTTCTTTTTCTTCTTTTTCTTTGTTCCCCTTTTTTCCTTTTTTTTCTCTAATCTATCAAGCTCTTTTCAACAACCAGACCAAAACACACCTAGGATCTAGCATCATTTATTTGATTTTTTTCCTGTGTGTGTGTTGTTTTTAATCTTTTAATTTTAATTTTTTTTACCTTATTAATTCCTTCTCTCCCTTCAAAGGGACAAAACAAAGGAATTCACCCCAAAAGAAAGAGCAGGAAGAAATGACAGCCAGGGACTTAATCAACATAGATACAAGCAAGATGTCTGAACCAGAATTTAGAATCATGATAATAAGAATACTAGCTGGGGTCGAAAATAGATAAGAATCCCTTTCTGCGGAGATAAAAGCTAGTCACCATGAAATAAAAAATGCTACAACTGAGCTGCAATCTCGAATGAATGCCACGGTAGCAAGGATGGATGAGGCAGAACAGCCAAGTCAGTGATATAGAGGACAAACTTATGGAGAATAATGAAGCAGAAAAAAAGAGGGAGACTAAGACAAAAGAGCACAATTTAAGAATTAGAGAAATCAGTGACTCATTAAAAAGGAACAACATCAGAATCATAGGAGTCCCAAAAGATGAAGAGCGAGAAAAAGGGGTAGAAGTGTTATGTGAGCAAATCATTGCAGAAAACTTTCCTAGCCTAGGGAAAGACACAGACATCAAAATCCAGGATCATACCTCAAGATCATAAAAGCCACGTATGCAAGATCCAACGCTAATATCCTCCTCAATGGGGAAAAACTGAGAGCTTTCCCCATAAGGTCAGGAAGAAGACAGGGATGTCCACTCTCATCACTGTTATTCAGCATAGTATTGGAAGCCTTAGCCATTAAAGAAATAAAACTAGTAATCAAAAATTTCCCAGAAAACCAGAGACCAGGGCCAGATGGCTTTCCAGGGGAATTCTACCAGACATTTAAGGAAGAGATAACACCTATTCTCTTGAAGCTCTTCTAAAAAATAGAAATGGAAGGAAAACTTCCAAACTCTTTCTATGAAGCCTTGATTCCAATACCAGAAAAAGACCTCACAAAAAGGGGAATTATAGACCAATTTCCCTGATGAACATGGGTGCAAAAATCCTCAACAAGATACTAGCCGACGAGATCCAACAATACATTAAAAAAAAATTATTCACCACGACCATGTGGTATTTATACCTGGGATGCAGGGCTGGTTCAATATCCACAAAATAATCAATGTGATTCATCACATCAATAAAAGAAAGGACAAGAACCACATGATCCTCTCAATAGATGCAGAGAAAGCATTTGACACAATACAGCATGCTTTCTTGATAAAAGCCCCCAAGAAAGTAGGGATAGAAGGATCATACCTCGAGATCATAAAAGCCATATATGAAAGACCCAATGCTAATATCATCCTCAGTGGGGGAAAACTGAGAGCTTTCCCCCTAAGGTCAGGAACAAGAGAGGGGTGTCCACTTTCACCACTGTTATTCAACATAGTATTGGAAGTCTTAGCCTCAGCGGTCAGAAAACACAAAGAAATAAAAGGCATCCAAATCAGCCAGGAGGTCAAACTTTCACTCTTCGCAGATGACATGATACTCTACATGGAAAACCCAAAAGATTCCACCAAAAAACTGCTAGAACTGATCCATGAATTCAGCAAAGTTGTAGGATATAAAATCAATGCAGAGAAAATGGTGGCATTCTTATACACCAATAATGAAGAAACAGAAAGAGAAATCAAGGAATAGATCGATCCCATTTACAATTGCACCAAAAATCATAAAATACCTAGGAATAAATCAAACCAAAGAGGTAAAAAATCTACACACTGGAAACTATAGAAAGCTTATGAAAGAAATTGAAGGAGACACACACACACAAAAATGGAAAAATATTCCATGCTCCTGTATAGGAAGAACAAATATTGTTAAAATGTCAATACTACCCAAAGCAATGTGCATATTCAACGCAATTCATTGAATCAAATAACACCAGCATTCTTCACAGAGCTAGAACAAACAATCCTAAAATTTGTATGGAACCACAAAAGACCCCGAATAGCCAAAGCAATCTTGAACAAGAAAACCAAAGCTGAAGGCATCACAATCCCAGACTTCAAGCTGTATTACAAAGCTGTAATCATCAAGACAGTATGGTACTGGGACAAAAACAGACACTCAGATCAATGGAACAGAATAAACAACCCAGAAATGGACCCACAAACATATGGCCAACTAATCTTTGACAAAGCAGGAAAGAATATCCAATGGAATAAAGACAGTCTCTTTAGCAAGTGGTGCTGGGAAAACTGGACAGCAACATGCAGAAAAATGAACCTGGACTACTTTCATACACCATACAAAAAATTAGGCTCAAAATGGATGAAAGACCTAAATGCAAGACAGGAAGCCATCAAAATCCTCAAGGAGAAAGCAGGCAAAAACCTCTTTGACCTTGGCTGCAGCAACTTCTTACTCAACATGTCTCTGGAGACAAGGGAAACAAAAGCAAAAATGAACTATTGGGACTTCATCAAAATAAAATTTTCTGCACAGGGAAGGAAATAATCAGCAAAACAAAAAGGCAACTGACGGAATGGGAGAAGATTTTTTCAAACGACATATCAGATAAAGGGTTAGTATCCAAAATCTATAAAGATTTATCAAACTCAACACCCAAAAAACAAATAATCCAGTGAAGGAATGGGCAATTGACATGAATAGACACTTCTCCAAAGAAGACATCCAGATGGTTAACCGACACATGAAACGATGCTCAATGGCACTCATCATCAGGGAAATACAAATCAAAACCACAATGAGATACCACCGGTGACACACCTGTCAGAATGGCTAACATTAACAACTCAGGCAACAACAGATGCTGGTGAGGATGTGGAGAAAGAGGATCTCTTTTGGCACTGCTGGTGGGAATGCAAACTGGTGCAGCCACTCTGGAAAACAGTATGGAGGTTCCTCAAAAAATTAAAAATAGAACTACCCTATGACCCAGCAATTGCACTACTAGGTATTTATCCAAAGGATACAGGTATGCTGTTTCGAAGGGACACACGCACCCCAATGTTTATAGCAGCACTATCAACAATAGCCAAAGTATGGAAAGAGCCCAAATGTCCATCGATGGATGAATGGATAAAGACGATGTGGTATATATCTACAATGGAGTATTACTCGGCAATCAAAAAGAATGAAATCTTGCCATTTACAACTAAGTGGAGGGAACTGGAGGGTATTATGGTAAGTGAAATTAGCCAGAGAAAGACAAGTATCATATGACTTCACAAAGATACAAAACAGAGGTACATAAGAGAAGGGAAGCAAAAATAATATAAAAACAGGGAGGGGGACAAAACATAAGAGACTCTTAAATATGAAGAAAAAACAGAGGGTGACTGGAAGGTTGTGCGAGGGAATATGGGCTTAAAGAGGCATTAAGGAATCTCCTCCTGAAATCATTGTTGCACTCTATGCTAACTCACTTGGATATAAATTTAAAAAGACCCAGCAATAGCACTGCTAGGGATTTACCCAAGGGATACAGAAGTGCTGATGCATAGGGGCACATGTACCCCAATGTTCGTAGCGGCACTTTCAACAATAGCCAAATCATGGAAAGAGCCTAAAAGTCCATCAACTGATGAATGGATTAGGAAGGTGTGGTTCATCTATACAGTGGAATACTACATGGCAATGAGAAAGAATGAAATATGGCCATTCGTAGCAAAGTGGATGGACCTCGAGGGTGTCATACTAAGCGAAATAAGTCAGGCAGAGAAGGACAGAGACCATGTTTTCACTCATAAGTCTAACAGGAGAAACTTAACAGAGGACCATGGCAAGCGGAAGGGTCGGAAAAGAGTTAGGGAGAGGGAGGGAGGCAAAAGGGAGAGACTCTTGAATACTGAAAACAAACTGAGGGCTGAAGGGGGAGGGGGATAGGGGAAGGGGGGTGATGGACATGGAGGAGGGCACTTGTGGGGAAGGTCACTGGGTGTTATATGGAAACCAACTTGATAATAAACTATAAAAAAATAAAAGTAAATTAAAATAATAATTTTTAAATACATCATCATTTAAAGCCTCCTCTTTTGATAAAGAAGGTATGGTATATATACAGTGGAATATCACGCCATAAAGAAGAATGAAATCTTGCCATTTGCAGCGACATGGATGGACCTACAGTGTATAATGCTAAGTAAATAAGTCAGTCAGAGAAAGACAAATACCACATGATTTCACTTATATGTGGAATTTAAGAAACAAAACAAATGAACAAAGGAAAAAAGAGACAGACTTTTAAACAAATTGATGATTACCAGAGGGGAGGAGGTGGGAGGATGGGTAAAACAGGTGAAGGGGATTAAAGAGTATACAAATGATGATGAGCTCAGAGTAACTATAGAATTCTTAAATCACTGTCTTGTACACTGGAAAGTAATACAACCCTGTATGTTAATTATACTGGAATTAAATTTTTTTTTTAAAAGCATTCCCTTTCAGTCTCAGAAGTGCCCCAGTTTACTTAAATGTAAGACTTAAAACTACAAAACTCATAGAAGAAAACACAGGGGAAAAGCTCCATTCACAGTTTCACAAACTTTGCAATGATTTGGACATGACATGCAAGGCACTGGCAACAAAAGAAAAAAAAGAAAAACTGAACTGCATGAAAACTTGAAAATTTGGTACATCAAAGACACTGTTGGCAAGTGAAAAGGCAACCCACAAAAATGGGAGAAAATATTTACAATATTTACATATATGTGACAAGGGATTAAGATCCAAAATACATAGAGAATTCCTAAAACTCAACTAAAAAATCAAAAATGGGCAAAGGACTTGAATAGAAATTTCTCCAGAAAAGTTATGTAAATGGCCAAAAAACGCATTAAAAAGCTCAACAATTACTGATCACTAGGAAATACACTTTACAGATGCATAGTGAGATATTTACAGATCACTTCCAAATTATTGAAGTTGGAGTGGGGACACAGGGAACTTACTAAGTGATTTGGAAACAAGAGAGTTCATTATATTATTTTATCCACGTTGTATATTTTGTAGCTCTTCTTAATAAATTAAAAGATAATAATCACCAACCTGGCTGCTGAGATTGGAGAGTTGGGGGCCAGGGAGAAGCCAGACATTATGAGGAAGCTACTGCCCTGAGCAGGTGAGGGATGAGATGAAGATGAACTGATCCAGGAAGGGAGGGGCCGAGTAGGGAGGGGCTTGCCAGCGAACTTTCCCTGGGGAGACATCCCCCTGGCTCCCGCATTTGGTTTCCCCTCTGGCCTTGCTCATTCCTTTCCTCTCCCCCTCCCAAATTCCTTCCTCTGCCCCCTCCCCGTACCCCGCCATCTTTCCTTCCTCGACCCTCTACTTCCCACCTCTCCTGCCATAGAGCATGTCCCTGGCCTGGTTCCAGGCCCTGTGCAGGCGGTCCCACTCCGTGGGTATATCTCTGTAGTGGGGTTGCCAGTCACCACCCCTCTGCAGCCCCCCAGACCCCATCTCTCCATGCTGAGGGCTACGTTCTCTAGGTTTCCTCCAAAGAAGAAAGGCTGTTTTGCAAGAGCTACTTTCCCTCCTCAGCAGTTCTGGCCCAGCTTGGCAGACGCAGAGTGCGGCCCCCCTTGGCAAGGAGACCATGACCCGGTTTTTGCTGTTCTCCTCCCTGGAAAGGAGTCTTCTCTTGGGCAAGATCTCTCCCCAACAAGCAGGGTTGAAGCTAGGAGGAAGCTGACTCTGCAGGGGGAGGAGGGGAAGACCTCCTGGGGATTTCCTGAGACTGCCTTGCTTGAACAGCGCTGAAGTCCCTGCCTTCACCCACTGGCTCCCTACCTTGAGAAGGGGACTGTGGTCTGTACTGGGAGTCTGGACCCTGGCCATGAGACCCCCGACCTCACCAAGATTCTCCGGCCCCAAAGCCTCAGCACCATGAAGACTGGACTAACCAGAGTCTTGGCATCAATCAGTGAGGCCCAAGGCTGGAAGAGATGGAAGGGACTCCCTGATACTTTTCCAGCACCAGCCTCTCAGGAACCCAAGAAATGGGGAGGTCGTATTGTCTGCCAACCTGGTGTGAGGAGGGTACACAGTTGATATTAATTGTGATTCTAAACCAGTAAAGACAAGCTGTATTTCCTGGACCTGGGACTTTGTGAACTGAGAGTCCCACCCACGTGAAAGGGGAGACAGGGAAGGGAATCGAGGGCTTCTGGCTCCAGTGAGGCCCTAGCCTGGGAGTGCCAGACTGCAGATAGCAGACCAAGGTCCCTGCCCAGTGGCCGAGCAGCAGGCTCCTTCACAGCCGGTGGGCAGCCTGCAAGGTGTCTGCCCCTCTCACAGGTCCCGGGAACCCTGAAACAGCCTGTTTCCACAGGAAGGGCCCCCTCCTCCCCGCCCCCCATCGCATGTTCAGAAAAATCAGAGGGCAGAGCTTGGGGTTGATGTTCTGATAATAATCATAGTAATAAGAAGATAATAAGATGCATTTAAGGAGTATGGCTCTATGCCTGTGGGGACAGTTAGGCTGTAAAGATCCCAGGGGGCTCTTTGCTAGACATCTGTGTCTGGGGACCAGAAGAGGAACCATATACAGGCTCTCCCCACCTAGCCCGGGTCCCTTGCTCTGTCTGCCCAATCTTCAACCACAGCCCCAGTCCTGGAGCCCAACCTGCAGTCTGGAAGTCACACGGTGGCTGCTGCAAAGGGCCCAGGTCAGACCCTAGGTCCTGTTGATGGTGACAAGGAAGTCAGCCGGATGCTTTCACCCCAGCCCTGCAAGGACCAGGATAATGGGTGTGCCTGACATTTTCCAGACCTGGGTTGTGCTCTGTCTTCTCTGACCATGACAGCCCAACATTGGGCCCATCCCCTTCTGGAAAGAGCAACCTCCATGTTACCAACCAGGATTTTCTCTTTCTGTCTCAGTTCCCACCTGGCAGGTAGACTTGCCTCGGCAGAAACACCTGCGGGGCCTACGTGCCCTCACCTCAGCAGGCGACGGCCAGCAGTGTCCTGTCTGAGGCTAGACAGACCTGTCCCGATCGGTCCCCACTGCAACAGCCATGCTTTGTCTCCCTTGTCCCAATATTTGCTTCTGTGTTGATGTATGAACATGAATTAAACATTAAATTGAATGATGTATTAAAATAATTCATAAAATTACTTATTTATTAATATCCATTAAGTTATAAAATGGAATTACAGTCTTTTTCACTCGTGCTTTCCATGCCTTGTTTTAATATCAGCATTATGAGACCTCATAAAATATCTTGGAAAACATTCTGTCTTCTTTGTGGCTGTCAAGCAGTTTGATTACATAAAAATCATCTGTTCCTTAAAGATTTTAGAATTCTCCTACTATAATCCCAAACATCTCGAGAGACTGAAAATTCTAGTAATATGAACTATTTCTTTTACATTTTCCATCTTAATTCTCCTTCATTCACACGGACAATGGTGATTAATGTTCATAATTATTCCTGATATGTGAGTCTATGTTTTTATTTACCATGTATTCTTGTCTCTACCTTCCCCCCATACATACAATCTTTTATTGAATTGGTAGAGTTTTCTTTGTTTCATTTTTCCTTCTTCTAGCTGTTTAGGGCTTATATAGAGACCTCTATTTTTTTTTCAACAGATACCCTTAAATTTTTACGACATACAGTATTCTTTCATGGCATCAATTATGTTACTTACTCCCCCTGTCTGTTTTGTTCCACCCACATTATCTTACTTTTCCAGAAACTCTGCCCAAGGTCAGCTACATACTGATTTACAGGAACACAGGTCTTGGAGGTGGGGAGGTGAGTGTGTAAATTTAGATCTCCTGTGGGGTTAGTCTGAGCTCTCCCTGGGGTGGGAGTGCTCCAACACCCATGAGGGTCCACTGCTCCAGAAGTGAGCTCAGAGAGACAGCCTGGTACTGTGGTCCTGGGCACCCTCTCTGAGACTTATTCCCTCTCTGCCCCTAGTTTACCCAGAACCTTGCCCCTAACTCCGCCTCTCAACATACGCTGGCCAACCTATGCTCTCAGACATGCCACTGGGAGCAGGTGTGCCCGTTCACGAGGACACGCGCTCACATGCCCTTATACATAGACACGCTCACGTGCGCACACACACAAAGACGTTGCAGTAAGCATTTGACCAAGAGACTGTGGCTGCTGTGAGAGAGTAAATGGGGGGTCCTCCCCTCTAGAGTCTCCCAGAATCACTGCACCATGACCCACCCGCAAACCAGGTTGCACGATGACAGACTGTTGACCTCCTGGACTGAACTGACCCTTGGGATTTTGAGGAAAGGAGTTCCTTTCTCGAGTCTTCCCTTTCTGTGCCCAGACTAGGCTCTCTCCCCGGGTAGAAGACCTGAGTCTCCTCTTTCTGTCTCCCAGAACAGGTGTCTCCCTCTCCCTTCAGTTTCCATGCCTCAGTTTCCCCTCTGTGGTAGCCTTAGGCATGCATCACTTGGACCTCCCCTCAAGAAAGAACTTGCCATTCAGCTGTGAGGAATGCAGTGAGCTGACAGCCTCTAGAGGTAGCACTTTCAGGATCATTTGAGCCTAGGGCCCGCTCTTCCCAGACAGCCCTCCCCCCCCCCCCACGTCAACCTAGCACAGCTACATGACTAAGGCATCCGTGTGCATATGCACTCTTTGCTCTGGAGCTCCCCGCTAGGCTGGCAGAGGCTCTGTCTGATCCTGCTTTCTCCCTCTTTGTCTTTCACAGGCCTCCCTGCCATCCCATAAATGTCCACAGTCCTCATTCCACCTTAGCATCTGCTCACAAGAGGACCTGAATCGACAGACATAAAGCTGACACTGTCCCCTCTGTTCCCTCTAAGCCCTGACCTCCAGGATGAAGGGCTGGGATGGCAAAGGCCATTTCAGAACCCGTCCCTGGGCTTCCTTTCCCCACCTGGCAAGTCAGGACAATTCTCTCTCCACCACCTGTCCTCCCATGAACTTTGTTTTCTTCCTAAGTGCAGCTATAGTGCCACCAGAAATTCCTCCAGTGCCCTGCTCAAGCAGGGCTAGGCTCCCCGGAGGGGCAGCCTGTGTCTGAGCCGCTGTGACATCTGGAGGGCCCATCACTGGCCAGCACCTGTGTAGGTAGGTGATACCTGGGGGATGAAGGAATGCTATTTGCTGCCTGCTGTTAGAGACAGTATGGAAGGCACATTGCTTCCTTAAATACCTGACTGGACCCCTCTCGCCCTCCACCAAATCACAGCTTGGAATTAAAATGCATCTTCTCCCAGAAGAACTGGCCCCAAAGAAGGGCAGTTCAGAAGCCTAGTGAGACTGCAACCACACAGCGATGGGGATGGTTCTGGAAGGGCAACCCTGGAGCAGTGACGCCCCAGACAGATCCCTGCATGGCCCCCACCACGCAGGCCAACACCACACCGTGGTCCCCAGGTGCCCCTCCCACTCTGCTGCAGAATGACACCACCAGCGCGCTCCTGAGCTCGGCGCCTTGAAGCAGTGAGTGCATGACTCAGGGACATGAGAAAGGACCGGGGGAGGCCAGGGTCCTCTGCATTCCACTGCAGGAATGAGGCAGGCAGCCAGGAAGCCAGGCAGCCTCCAAATGAGTAACTGCAGAGTCTTTTCCTGCCCCGTCAGTCATCATGGGGAAAGGCAAGTGACTGCCTCTTTCTCTCCCCCCTCACCATCTCCAGCACCCCTGTGATTTCTGGCAGCCAGAAGGGTGCTTAAGGGAGGGTGGGGGGTGGGGAAGGTTGGGCTACAGACTGGGGATAGATTCCAGGAATCCAGGAAGGGACACCTCAGGACAGAATATGAGGGAGGAATTGATACCAAAGGACATGAGGGAACAGGGAGCAGAGGATGACTGTGGCCTGCTCCCCAAGCCTGGACTGGTGAAGCAAAGGCCACCTCCGGATGGGGAACAGAGATCCCAGTCACTGCTTCCCACATCCTCAGGTAGCCTGCCCCTGCCCAACCTCTGATATCGCCCCCTCCCCAGCCTTCCCAGATAAGGGGACAGGTGAAAGTTTGGCTTCCCCATAAGATCCCTTAGGATCCTCTCAGGTGATGCCCCAGAACACAGAACTGAACAAGCAGGAACAGTTTGTAACAACAGGGTCGCATCTAACCTTACCTTGGCTGAATTTTTCAAGTTTTCGTTTGTCTTTGCTTTTTTTTTTCTGCTCCTTCTTCCACATTTAAATTTGTTTTGTGCCTTTTGATATGTAAGGAAGGGTGGGTCCCCCAGGGGAACAATTCTGAAAGTGCTGGAAGCCATTTCTGAAGTAAGGCGGGTTTGCAAGGCGGAGGCCTCCCGCCTTCAGATGGGGACCGATGTTTATCCCCCACTCATATCAGGAGTGACTTGCCTTCTTATGCGAATTGTACCTTATGAAAAAACTTATTATAGGAGTTTCTTCTTTTGTGATTATAGGAGCAAATATTACATTTCCTGAGAAACCTGTTTTTCTTCCCCTCAAGAAAACAGGCTATTGACCTCTGCTGACAAAGAACTAACTCTTGCCTTTGCTATGCTAAAAACATTGCCTTGTATTTGAATGCTAAAGGTACCTTCCTTCCCCAGGTGATAAGCATCTAGTCACCTACATCAATCACTATTGATAAAGATTATGCATGAGTCTTCAACCAATCTACGTTCTGGGAAATTTTTACATACCAAAGAATTTGTCATCAGAAATTGTCTCAGGCAATTGCCACTTCTGTTTTGTACCCCATACATTTTTTCAATAAATAAAGCTGACTCTCTGGTCAGTGCAGAGATGCCTGCCTGGTGATCAGAAAGAAGCCGAGATTCTCACTCTCTCTTTCGCCGACACCGTCCATCCTTCAGGGAGCCCTGGGCCTGCTGGAGCTGGACTCCAGCATGAAAGAAGGAGTAATTTTCATTGCAAAGAATCTGCAGGGAAATGATCCTCCCTTAGTCACCTGCTTCCTTCCTGGGAGCCTGAGTACTAAGCATTGAGGAGACCCTGCCAATCACCCTGAATGCCCCCCACCTGCCCGGGGCCGCTAAAGAGGAGTGTTCTTGTGGACCCCACTCCAGAGCAAGGGGAATGGCAGCCCGTCCCCAGCTGGGAGCCTTGAGTCCCTTTGTCTCCTCCCCTCCCATCAGCCACCTGCTGAAACAGAGTGTCAGGTGGCAAAGTGGGGTCTGGCTCCTTCCTGTTCCCCAGTCCTCACCACCTTCCTCTCAATGCACTCGAAGGACCCGAGATTCCTGTCCTCAGAGAGAGCAGAACTTCAACAGGCCAAGAGACAAGCTTTAATGGTGGGATTTCAGTATGCTGTAATTGGCTAGGTGGTGTGTGTGTGTGTGTGTGTGTGTGTGTGTGTGTGTGTGTGTAGAATGGGCAAAAGCCCATGGATTTGCCACATCTAGCACTGTGCCAGCAGAGGTGACTCCCCAGAACTGGGACCCAATTCCACTGTCCTGCTGGAGAACTGAGGCTTGAGAAGGGCTACTATCAGGGTCACAAGGAGAGTCAAGGACTCCTAGCTCCTGAGCCTATCCTGGCGCCCAGAAATGGACATGGCCAAGGAGAAGCCTGGACATTCTTCAAACACATCCTCCACTGAGAGGTTGGGTCCAAACCCCAGAACGGCCAGGTCAGATGCATCTCCACAATTCCGGTATCTAGGGAAGGGCTTCTGTCCAGGCTCATCTGGAAGGGGATAGAAATTGTGGGGAGTGCAACAGCTCTCCAGGTCTTCCTCCATCAGGGGGTGCTGCTGTCTTATCTACCTCTTTAATGGTGCCTGGCACACAGCAAGCTATTAATAAATGTGCAAGGGAGGGAGAGAAGGAGGGAAGCAAATGCTAGCACCCCAAATAAGCCTAAATCGAGGAGGGTCTGGGAGCTCTCATCTCTTCCAGGCTTTTCCCTGACTCCCCATAACTTCATCCCACCTGATAAAGTTAGCGGCCCAGTTTCCCACGCTGTGAGGAGGGAAGCCCAGGTGGGTCAGCAGGGGACTGTTATGCACGGGCTAGTCAACCAGCGCCTGGAGTTGGGCCTCCTTCAAAGAGCCTCGCCTCGGGCTAGGCGCCCAGGGCACTCTGCCTCTCCACTGAACACTGTCATCCCCTTATCAATACCCAACATCTACTCAATCTCTGCCGACACCTCCAGCCTTCATCACACCGTTTCGAGTCCTCTGAAAGAGGGCAAGGCAGCCACCTGCTCTTGGTCTACAAGAAGACCTCCCAGGGCGCGCGCGGCGCCGGTGTACCCGAGCCTCATTCTGGGGACGAATAAAATTGAGCCCTGAGGACGCGCAGTGGAGGCAGGCGGATCCGTTGTCACCCAGAGGCCGACTCGCCCAGTCTTGGGAGCGAGACACCAGAAACAGGGGGCCCGAATGAGTCTTTCTCCGCACTTCAGTTACCAGGGCTGTAAAACACGGAAGTTAGGAGGAGGGGGAGGGGGAGGGGAAGGAGAAGAACGAGCAGGAGGAGGAGGAGGAGGTCGTCTTCTGCTTCGTTTTAGGCAGACTGCGCAGCCTGGTCCGGAGCACCGGGGACAGATCTTCCCTCCCCCAATGGCGGCGCAGGAACTTCGGCCCAGCCTCCCTCGGGAGATGGCCCCGCGGAGACGCGTGAGGGCGCGGACGTGCCATCCTCCCTAAAGCACGGCCCCCTCACTCCCTGGTAGTGAAGGGCCCAGGAACCCAGCCGGTGTCAAGCGTGTCCTGGCAGGTCTCCTTGGCTCAGAGGTGGCACCGAGGATCCCAGAGTCGGGCCTCACTTGCGCCCTTGTTACCCCTCGCTCTGCCTGTGCGGCGAGGGATGAATTGCGGCGATTGAAAATGAATCGTGCCCCAACTCCGGGTCGCTTACAACCTAGGACCCTACGCAGACGGCAGCCCGCAGCCCGGGGGACAAGAAGTGACCTGTCTAGTCTCATAGTCCCGCCCTCCCGCACCTGTCCTCCGACGCACAGAAATGGGAAATGGGGCGGCTGGCAGGGATGCTTCCTGGAGGAGGTGGCTCTGAAGGTGGACATGAAGAGCGTTCTGGGGTGGGGCTGGGGGCGGGCGTGTGGGAGTGGGAGACGGCAACTAGGCGCTTGGAAATGTGAGCGAAGCGGGGAAGGATGTGGCGTGTTGGGGTCTCGGGACTCCCAAGGATGCGGTCCGAAGGGGCGAAGGCACGTCAATGCCAGGCGACAGAGAAGCACTGACGTGGGTGATCCGCGGAGAGATCGCAGGGACACCCCACCGGCCGGGGAGCCCCCAGCCCCGCCCCACACCTGAGCGGC
>CM053573.1:140370601-140389408 GCA_028646485.1 Cryptoprocta ferox | reverse complement strand
CTTTCTCACAAACCTCCCTCTTTGGAGTTTAAGGTCACTGGCTTACACCTTCTTCCCAGGAAAACACACCTCTTTCCCTTACATTTTCAGCCCCTAACCTAGTCTCCTGTTTCTCTCCATCATTTTCAGAGGTTAAGGGACCAAGTACAGCTGAGCAGGTTGTTCACTGCACAAGGGCATCTGGCTGATAAATGGTAGGGGCTACAGTCTACTTCATCTTCAACTTGTCACTAGGTGGGTTCTGGTGACAGGCTGACTCTACCCGTGGAAGGGCTACCTTTTTCTCATCTGCACAAAGGCACCACGTGGGCCCCTTGGAGACTGGCAGCCTCAGGGTTAGCAGATGGTGGGGGCTGCAGTCCAGGTTCTTATGCGAAGTTGCTGCCTTGACAACTCTGGCAGGGACAAAAGGAAAAGCCTTCAGGAGGGACGCAGTCAGCAGAGTGTCAGGGAGGAGCACACGTCACAGGCCGTTCCAGGGAGTCTGAGAGAAGGCTAGTTGCAGGCTCTGCCAACTGGACACATGAGAGCTGCCAGAGGGGCTCCTCGTCTACCCGGGTGCCCGGGTCCCCTGGAGAGCTGGGCTAGGTGGGGGCTGGCCTGGGTACGGCCCCTCTGTGACTGCTCCCAGACTCCTCAGGGAGGGCGCTGCTGAGGTCACAACACTGAGCGCGGGGGGGCAAAGCCAGCCTGCCCCAAAGAGTTCCTTTGGCCCAACTCTGGTCCCCATTTTTACAAACAGGGAAGCAGTTTCCTCCAGAGAGGAAAAGGCCACCTGAAGTAAGAGATGTCCAAGAGTCTTTCTGCTCAGTCTCTGAATTCTTTAAAAAACATTTTTAAATGTTTATTTATTTTGAGAGAGAGAGAGAAAGAGAGAGACAGAGCATGAGCAAGGGAGGGGCAGAGAGAGAATTCCAAGCAGCCTCCAGCTGTCAGCGCAGAACCCAACGTGAGGCTCAATCTCACAAATTATGAGATCATGACCTGAGCTGAAATCAAGAGTTGGAGGCTTAACCAACTGAGCCACCCAGGTGCCCCCTCTGAATTCTTCTCTAAGTCCTATTCCTCCTTAATCCTCCCTGTTTCAGACCTGCTCCTCCCTCAGATCCTTTAGTCTTTGATGAGTCTCCAGTTTATTAAACTTAAACCCAAAAGGGGCATGCTGTGTCCCTCCCTCCCCGCACAAGCCCCGCACACCCTTCCTGGGCAAGGTTCCCCTCTTCTCTCCTCTGCCACACTCTAAGTCCAAACCATGACCACCTTTCACCTGCCTTGTGAATGGGTCTTCCCATTGCACTACCAGAATCCCTTCTTCTCATGAAAAATCTGAATTACTGGACCATGGACCATGTTTGTTACTGCCTTAATGCCTCCAGTGGCTTCTAGGTGAACTTAGGGAAAAAAAACCCAAGTCCTCAGTCCGTGCTCAGGGTCAGCATGGTCTGGTCTCCACCACCGGTCTCTTTCCTCTCCTCCCTCCCCTGAGCCATCTCTGCTCCAGCTGCCCTGGACTCCACTGCATTTCCTGAGTGCCCATCCCATAGGCTGCTAATTCTCCCTCTCAATGGTCCCCCAATCCAGGATCTTTCCCACCTCTATGTCCTCAGACAGCAGCTGAAGTAGCACCCCCTTGCGAGCCTGTCTATCCGTGAATACCTGCCTTGATGTTGTGCCTTACTCCCTTCTCCCTCCTGGCACTTCTTACCATTTGTGATACGTGTTTGTTTTCTTGCTAAATGTCTCTTCACCTAGAGCGTTAGGTCCCTGTGGGCAGACAGCATGGCTGTTTTAATGCTGTGTTTGTCTAGCCCGTGCTTGTCATACTAGTAGATGTTTAATAAACATTCACTGAATGGAAGAACGGCTGAATACATGCAGGAAGTTTTAGTTAATCGGTAACAAGAAATCCCAGTTCCTAAAGAGGCCCCTCTTCTTTCCTGCCTTCTATGGGAACATTCATTTAAGAATTTAATAAGGTGTGGGGCAGCTGGGTGGCTCGTTCAGTTAAGTGTCAGACTCTTGATTTCAGCTCAGGTCATGATTTCACAGTTGTGGGATCAAGCCTCGAAATAGGCTCTGCACTGACAGCATGGAGCCTGCTTGGAGTTCTCTCTCCCTTTCTCTGCCCCTCCCCTCCTCACATTCGCTCTCTCAAAATAACCAAAAAATAAGAACAAACAAACACGACAAGTCATGTACACAAAGCCCAAAAGGTCATTGGGTCCAGGTAGGGAAAGACTGAATCATGACCAGTCCAAGACAATGGGGAACATGGGAGCCATGATTTAGTCATGCATCTGTCAGTCAACTGGTTATCAATTGCTGAGCAAATATTTAGCAAGCCCTTTCCATGTGTGTGTCTATTATGTGAAGAGCTAATCAAATCCCACAAATCCTTCAAAGACCTAGTTCTGGCACATTGTCTTCCACGAATCCCCTCCACCCCCATTGCTCATCTCCTTGACCCCTTTCTTTTTGCCTTCTCACTTCCTTGACAGGTGAGTACCCACTCCAGCTGGCACCATGTCCCACCCAGGGCTCTCACCTTGAACTGGGAAGAAGAACTTATAGATGAGGGGGCAGTCCAAGACGACCACCTGGCCTGGAGGGGTAGCCGGCCAGCAGGTGAGGTTGTCCCACATCTTGCTGCAGTCTGAGGGGTGAAGGCAGAGGATGCAGAGGTCAGCATGGCCACCAGGTTCCTCCAGCCTTGGGGCCTGAGCCCCCAGGCACCCACTCTTCTTCCTCTGGGGGTGGCACCACCCTGCCAGGCTGTAAAGGGCCTGTCCTGACAGGGAATGGGGAGGAGGCATGACTCCAGCTCCACGGTCCTCAGTGAGGGCTGGAGTGCCCCCTGGGGGTGTTTTGGACACTGGTGGGGTTTCATTTGTTGCAGAGATTGGAAGCCTCCCCTGGCATGTGTTGGGTCTGTGCCAGGGAGATATTCTGCAAGACTTTAAGATGAGCCACTGGGCCTCTGTGCAGGTGGAACTCTTTTGAAATGACTGGAGCCTAGACTCCGCCTCCATCTCACATGCGAACACAAGGCACTTACCACAGAGGCTTAACATACACAGGGTCTTCCGGAAATGCAACCGAGTAAAGGGAGATGTGCTTTGGGCATGTGCTTTGTCATATGCTGAACACCATTAAGAGTCATTGAGGTTTTGGAACATCACATTAACTACAGCAATGTTGGCCATGAACCTGCATCAGTGAAACAACCGCCGTGTGTATCAATCTACATCTATAGCAACCACATTCCCCGAGTTTATATTTATGGGTACAGCCTTCAAACTGTCTTATCTTTTAGTGTGGTTGTGCCTGAATATGTACATAGTATTTTACTATAAATCACTTTGCTTTTTATGTCCCTTTTACAACCAGAACTTCATTTTTTTTAAATATGAAGGCACATGTCATGGATTTCATTTTATAGTAAAGGAGACATTAGAAAATATTTGCTATAAAAGGAGGTGTCGGGGTGATGGGATGATGGGAATATTGGGGTTTGGCTGGTTCTCGAGGAGCCTTTGTAGAACTCAAAAGGCAACGTAGGTGCCCCCAACTCAGTCAAATGGTGACTTGTGCTGTGGGGTGGTGGTGTTCAGGACAGGCATTCAGGGAAATCCCTGCACTGCAGGCCATAGTTTCCACCATGTACCTGTTAGCACGAGGGCTGCCTAGTGGGGTCCCTAGGGGGCTGCTTTAATTGGCATGGTTTTGCTTGTTCAGGGTCTGAGAGCCCCCGAGGGGCTAAGACTCCCCGGATCCCCTTTCGTGGGGGAGGTTTGTTTCTTTGCAACCCTGCCAGTCGCATAGATTTTTCCAGGAAACCCACCCCCTGAGCAAAAGTCAATGCCAGCTCAGCCAAGCCCAGCCAGCCCAGATCCGAAGATTCCTAGGTTCTCAAGGGGGCCTCGGGAGAGGAGATGAAAGGGTGTCACCACGTGGGCAAGAGCCTCGGGGCTCTGAGTGCTAGGGTGGGCTGGCGGAGGGGGCGGGCAGGCAGCATACCTTCGGGGACTGCAGCAGCCTGGTAGCACCTGCAGCTGAAGGCTGAGAACACCTGCATCTGTGGGGCCCGGCCAGAGAACACAGCCTCCCTTCCTTGGGGTCCCCAAGCCCTTCTGTCCACTCCATCATGAGGCTTCTGTGGCCTTCCTCCGGTTCCCGGCCCCTCCCCCGCTCCTGTGCCAGCCTCTCTGAAGGCCATGGAGGGGCGCATCGTGCCAGGCAAATCCTGTTGGCGGTTCAAGACCTTATTGATAACACCAACAAATACTTATGTAGCCTTTGCATGTGGGAGGCACTGTTCTACCCTCTTTAAACACATAACTGATTTAAACTTTCCATTTTACAGATGAGTAACTGAGGCAGGGAGCAAGTAGGTAAGCCCAAGGTCACATTGCTGGTGAAAGATGCAGCCTCTTCACAGGTTCATATGCTCCCTTTTCAGCAAACCTCCTCGCTCCTCCTCTTCTGAAGGGCTCGATGTCCGTTCCCTGGGGAATTTTGCCCTGCTGGACCCTGTTTAGCCATCTCTGACAGTACTGGGCACACCTTGTTTTGTAGGCCAGCTATTGTGTCTATGTCCTTGCCAGACTTAGAGCTCTCTGGATCTTGAGCTGCAGCATAGTCGGCCAGCAGATTTGGAGCTGGGTCTCTGGCCCTGAGGTCGGCTTCATCGGAAGTGATACAGGGCGAGGGAGACCGGGCGCTGCCCTTGGGTGGGGGGCTGCACTCGGCCTCAAGGAGTCTCAACACCACCAGGACTGGGCTGTGAACTGTCCTGGGGTGCAGGCCAGTGGACATGGCAGGGGACCCTGGGAAGAGAGGCCACTAAAGGTGTGTGGTCAGGGAAGCTTCCTGGTGGAGGCAGCAGGGTCAGGAAGCTGAGAAGGGAGTAACAGCCAAGAAAATGCTGGAGCGCCTTCGGGGCTCCGTCGGTTAAGCATCCGACTCTTGACATTGGCTCAGGTCATGATCCCACAGTTCATGAGTTTAGGGGCCCCAAGTCGGGCTCTGTGCTGACAAGTGTGGAGCCTGGTTGGAATTCTCTCTCTCCCTCTTTGTCTGCCCCTCCCCTACTCTTGCTCACTCATTCTCTCTCTCAAAATAAATAAGTAAACTTAAAAAATTTTTTTTAATCAGAAAAAAAAATGCTGGCTATCTGGAGAGCCTTTTGTCCTGGATTGGGCCTCAGGAGTCTTCTGTTTGCCTGACAGAGAGAGGGGCCCCACAGTCCCCACCACACATGTCCCCAGGCCCACAGAGAAACAGGGCTCTTGTTGGCTGTGTGTGCTCCCTCAACAAGAAAGGGACTGCCACCTCAACAAGAAAGACAGCCTGGAGACTCGGGTGGGGGGTGGTGAGGCAGGGTGGCGGCTTCCGCTGGGCTGTTTTATAGATATGTGTGCACCGACAGACACACACAGACCAGCAGTCCCAGGCACAAAGAACCATAGTCATACATGCAAATATATATACACATATGCTTCCTTGGACATGGGAAGACCAGACACAAGCAAACAGAGGCACAGAGAGACACACACAGCTCACAGACACGCATGCATAGACATGAGTGGGCATAGCGCAGATATTCACACTCGTACATCCACGATCAAACACAGACGACACACAGAGACACAGCGCACCAGGCAGACATATCCAGGCATGTCCAGGCTTATGCAGACACATGTCAGGAGACACACAATGACACTCAGAGTCACTGAGCTTGCAGACCCCAGAGGCCCAGGCAGCTCCAGACAGACATGGGCCAGGAGCACACACCTGGATGTGCGTGAACAGGCCCAGAGCCCCACCCCCACAAGGTCATGGGCAGGCTCACTTGCCCTCCTCTGGATCCCAGGCTGCCTTCCCGGTGACAGGATGTTGGCACCTGACAGGCACCCTGTGCCAGCAATTACCTCACTGAGATCACGAAGGTGGCTCTCCCTTGGGGCCTAGGAGGCAGTGCAATGGGAGCCTAGACTCGGGGTCTGGGCCTCTCTGGGCTACACGCAACCCCGGATCCTACTGTTGGGGGTTGCTGAGGATGGTCTGCCCTGTCTTCTGCCTCTCCGACCTGGAGGGGTGGGGTGGGGCACAGAGGCAGTGGGTTGTCCGGCCACCCCTCACCCAGGTCTCAGGCTTAAGGCCTCAGGAGACAAGAGCCTGTTCTTCCTCAAGAGCTGGGGAGGTAAAGGCCATCCATGAGGCTACACACACTCACTTCCCGTGCAGGAAGCAGATTCTGGGCACCAGGGCCAAGGAGGGAGCCAGGAAGGGTTGCATAACTGTCAGTCTCAGAGAGGTGACAGGAGATGGGGGAGCCTGGGAGATGTAAAGATGTGCCTGCTCCAGGAGAGGCTGTTACATGACTGCCAGTTTGGCCTCAGGGAGGTGACCTGGTAGGGAGGCCCAGGGCAAGCACATCCCCCAACTGATCCAGCCCTGCTCTGCCCTCAGGGAGCCTTGGGCCCCATATCCTCCCCCAATCCCCAGGGGCAGTCTGCCAGGCGCCTCCCACCTTCCCAGCCTCTCTGCTTCTCCCTGGCCTGCCCACCCTTCAGAATCTGGCCCAAGGGCACCTTGCAAAGGAAGGCCTCCGGAGTCCCTGCCATGCCTGTCTCAGCTGTTGTGTGGGGCACCCGGGGTAGGGAGGAGTCATCTGATGTATGGCCTTGCTGTCTCCGGGCAGCTGGGCAGCCTCGGCCCGAGGGTGCCGCAGGCGCCACCCGTCAGGCCCTCAGGCTACCTGGCTGGTGCCCCCCGCACCCCTGAGCTGGGCCCGAACGTGCTCAGCCTCTGAGTCTGTGACTTGTCCCACCAGCTGCACAATGAGCAGGCGGTTCACCTGGCCTGCTGACAGGGGGTTGCGGTTCACCTGGCCTGCTGACAGGGGGTTGGGATGGGGAGGGAAGCGTGTGTGCCTCTCGGCCTCTGTGCGTGTGCGGTGGCACCTCTGGGGGCAGAGCTTGGGGTTGGGAGGAAGAAGCTGGGCCTCAGAACCCCCAGTTTAGTGTGTTCTCCTTGGCTCAAGCAGGACGCTTCCAGACCTGGGACAGATGATGGGATCAGAGAGTCCCCTTAGGACTTCCTGTTTCCCCGCCCCCCAGCTTCCGGTGGCGTCCTCTCCTCACCCCCAGCATCTCCGTGGCGACACTTCTGTCTGATAGGTGTGGGAGGAATGTGCCCTGCATCTGGGCTCACAGGGTGAGGAGAGTCAGGGCTCTCTGGGGGTGTGCGGCCCTCTCCTGCCTTGTCATTCTCCGGCTGGGCCTCCTTCAGGCACTGCTTGTGCTGCACCTCGATCAGCTGCAAGTAGTAATATTCTTCCTGCTGCAGGATGGTTGCCCGAGTGCCCTGGGGAACAGAGACAGGGAGGGGACCCGTCAGCCTCATCCACGGCCTACCTCTCGTCCACAGACTCCAGGAGCATGAGACCCAACAGGGCCTGTCGCTTGACCGACCCAAGTTCTAGACGGAACCCCAATCCCAACCCCAGTCTAAAACCCAACCCTGACCTGGACTGGACCCAGAGCTCTTAGTCCCCAAAGATGGGTTTGCCTTGAGGGCCCTGTCTGGCTTCCTGGTGGTTCCAATAGTGCCACAGCTGTAACAACTTTGTCCTTTTTCTGGGTGGCACTGCTCTGGCACCTCTCTATAGAGCTCAGAGCCAGCCCTCTGGACTCTGCTACCCTCCAGCCTGGGTTGGGAGTCCTCAGTGCTTGCCTCAGACTCTGCGGATGAGTGGGGCCCAGCTAGTGCTACCTGGTTACGAGGACTTGGTCCCCAGAGCCAGGCCTGGGAGGAATCCAGGAGTCTGGCTGCATCTTCCAGCCCCTGTCCTCGTTCCAGGAGCTTGTGGTTGGTCTCCTGGGTCACCAGGCTGGGAAAGGGACACTAGCCCTCTTTACTCACACGTCACCTGCCTTCTTCTTAGCTTCGAAACAGTTTAAGCTATATCATACCTAATGAAGGAATGGAGATTTCAGGAAATAAGAGGAGCCCCTCTAGGGTGTCTTGCCATCCCACCAAACCTCCTCTGTCCTTGCCCCTGCCTTCTGGAGGTGGGGAGAAGAGGGATGGGAAAGCCCAAGGCTCTCCCATCCCTGTTCCCGAAACCCGGCCAAGGATCAGGGATGGAGCCAGACCCGTGTGCTGGCATGGGGGGGGGGGCGTGCATTGGCTTTGGGGCCAGCAGGTGAGCAGGGGCGATGGCTGCCCAGGAACAGACAGAAAAAAAGCCAGGTCTTGGGAAACACTGGGTGGGCAAGGGCAGGTGAAGGCCTCCATGGAGATCCACTGAGCTGGTAGAAGCTTCCGCTGGTCTCTTTGGCTTTAGGGAAGTGGCTGCCACCCCTGGGCAACCCTCCATCAGTTTCCTCATCTTTGCTCAGGGAGGAAGAATGCCATAGTCCCCAACAGAGCTGTTCAACAAGGCAGCTCCAGAATCAGGGACTCTCAGTGTCTCTTCCAACTTGTTCCTCCTGCCCCGTGACAAGGTCCTTACCTCCCTAGTGTCCTTGTAGGCCAAGTGGGCCTCCACCACCTCCCCTGCTGACTCAAAGGCTTGTTGCAGTGGGGCTATGGGGGCAAAGCATTTCTTTCCTTAAGTGTATCCCCATCTGGCCTGGTACCAAGGGTGTGACTTTGTCCATTGTTCGACATAAGATGATCCCCCTGGAGGGATAAGCATTCCCGGTGCCAGGGAGCTCTCCATTGCTATAGAGGAAGGGGGTCTAAGCTGAAGCTGGACAACTCAGTGCCCAAGCGGCTGCGCAGCTGAGTCCCTTCCACTTAACACTCTCTCATCCCTTGGGAGGCCTTGGTGGAGCCTCCCTGTCACAGAGGTCCTCACCATCCAACTTTCCCACATGCAGCTAAGCACCACAGCTGGCCATGCCCAGGTGCAAGGGAAGACGTCCTTGTCCAGGATGCCTTTCAGACTCCCTGGCACCTAAACCTCGCTCACCCATGTGCCATGGCCGGAAGCCCCACTGGGTTCCATCTTGGACCGCTAACTTTATCAGCTAACCGGAGTAACAACATTAGCTGGTTAAGTCATTTAAAAGTTGGCATATGGAGAGTAACACAGATCCATTATATAGCAGGATATATGGTTTTTTGTATAACTGTTTAAAAGAAAATACATGAGACTTGAAGGAAATGTGCCAGGATCCCTGTTTGGGGGTCCCATGCTTTTCCTTCTTGCCCAAAAGCATTACTGAGACTGAAACACTCAAGATGCTCTGTCTTAAGTGATCTGTGGCTGGCTTATGCTGTTCAGGCATGGGAAGAGGGGTGACCGAAGGACCCCAGAGGTGGCCTCTGGAAGAACCTGGGGATTGGCTTGTGTCACACTACTGGTCTGTCTTGCTTGCCTGGAGCATGCTTCTCCCTGAAGTGCCTTCCCAGCCCCACTGCCCTCCAGCAACAGGGTTTGTTCTGCCTTCTGCCCATTCTCCCCTCCCCTCCCCCAACAACATGAGAGTAGGTTGGATGGTAGCAGACGTTTCTTGTTGCTGCCTTTCTACCATCCTTTACCCTCCTCTGGAGCCATGTTCTCATCTCTATTGGGGAAACCACCTCCTTCCCCACTCCTAGTTCTTGGGGTCCTGATGAACCTTCTTCTAAGAAATCAACATGTGATCAGACTTGAGCCCGTGAGAGCATTCCTGGCCTTAGTGCCTGGCACATGAACAAGTCAGGCCGCTCAGAGCCAGCAGGCTCATTCCTGGGACTTTGGATTGAGCGATTAGACAAGTGGATTTGTCTTTCCAACCATACTGGAAACCTCAAAGGGTGCAGGGGCTGGAACTACTGTCACCATCTTGTTGCTTCTTGTGTTGTGGAACACAATGACGAAATCCACACAGGTAAAGGCTAAATAAAGAGATGGAGAAAAACTGGATCCTCTTGACATCGTCTAAGTCCTTGGATGCAGCCATGCCTGCAAGTAGCCCTGCTTCCAACAACATGAGTCAGTGTCTTTCTTTATTTCTATCCCTGTAACTAAGAGAGTCCAGACTAGTGCTCTGAGGACAGGACAATGGATGCCCTCATGTGCTGGGTCCTCTTAAGCCAGGGCTGTGGCCATGCTGTTTACCAAGAGATAATTCTTTTTCAAAATTGCCACGGACATCATAGAGTTCCTAGTAGCTTCTGATGGTGGAAGGCTTTCAGGTCAATTACTCTAGCCAACTCTGCCCGTGTCCCCCAGCAAAACAGCCACAAAGCCTTTCCTGAGAGGCAGTTTGCAGGGGGAGGGCCAGGAGGCCCTGGGATAACCTAGAAGCCTACAATATCTCTGAATAAAATGAGGGTAGTATGGAAGATGAGCTCTGTCTTTACTACAGCTTAGCTGAGTGCTAGACCCCATCCGCAGAAGGGTAGAGGAAAGAGAGACCCAAAGAGGGATCTGAGGTCACCTAGCAAATGCACATTCCTAGATAGGAGCCACATCTCTGACCACAAGTCTGGACTGCATCAATCCCTCTCCATGGCCTCGCTTTGGGCCATCTGGTCTACCACTGCCCTTTGGGGGACAGGGCCAGGGCAGCTCCCTGTAGTCCTTATCATTGAGGAATTCAGGCAGACTTTGAATTTCCTCTTCCACTTATTTCCCTATGCTAAACATCCTCATTATCCTTCTGGACTCCAGACACACAAAGTTGGAAAATTCCCAGCCAGATATAGCCAAGCCTACTGATTCTAGGAAAGGGTTCCAGGATGAGATATAGCTAGGGTGTGGCCTTCATAGAGAATGGGTAGTAGAGGTGGGGCTTTGAAGATGTGTAAGTTTGACAGTTAGAGGTGGAGTAAGAACATTCCAGAAACTAGGAGCAGTGTGTACAGAAGTATGAAGGTATGAAAATGCCTAATACATGCAAGGTTGCAAAAGCCTGGGGTGACTGCAGCAAGGGGTCCTGAGGCATCAGGAGACAAGTTGTGGGATACAGGCAGGGGCAAGGCCTCATCAGTACCTGCCTGGACCAGTGTACTATGTTTCAGCCCTGCAATCCAAATTCCCCAAAGCCTAGCAATCAAAGCCCACCATTCAAAACTGGCATTCAAGTCCCTTCTTATTTCTATGACTGCCTACATTTCCTGACTTGTCTCCTGATGCCCCACATGGAGAGGAGAAAGCAGGGCTTTCTCTCAAGCCCTCACCAATTCACGTGCTGGGCTGAGCTCCACGTGGGCTTAAAGTCACCTGACCCTGTGGATGGGTTGAGGTGAGAGTTTCAGGCCTGACTGAGTCCCCAGTACCTTCTCTATCTCAGGGACCCCTGAGGCCAGAAGAGGAGACCCAGACCAGAGTGAGGAAGTCTGTAACTTCCCTTCAAACTGGGTCCTCTTATGTCCTCTGCCTTGGTACTGGCTGGAGAACCCTGAGTCTCTGGTTGGGGCAGGGATTAACCAAGTCTCGTTAATTCTGCCTGCTTACTTGGGTCCCTTCCTCTCTGTCCCCACTGTGAGCACTTTCTCCTGCACATGGGGCTCCCTGAGATCTGGGGTAGGGTGTAGATGCTGGGAGCTGTGGCTGTTAGATGCTAGGGGCTCTGAAAGACAGGGTGGAGGACTGACTCAGCTTTTGTGGGTGCCGTACCCACCTCTCCAGGGAAGCTTGAGCCCACAGCTATCGTCTGGGAATCAGAACTCCCAGCCTCATCTGGGGACAGAGAACTGTGGTGGGAGAAGCCAAGGGTGACAAATGCAGCTGGCTAGAGTAGGTAAGAAGGGAGAAAGCACTTCCTGCCTGCAAATTACCAAGCCCTAGGAGCCACCATGAATGATACCTGTTTCTGAGGCTTGTCGAGGGCCCTTTCCCCAGCCAGGTTGCAGGGGGCTGGGAACAGGGAATAAAGAGCCACAGTGGTCTCATTTATCGTTTCTCCCATCACCAGCTCATATCCGATGATTTATTTAAGCTGAAAAACAAGCTCTTCCTGCACAGTCTGTCATCAGAAGAGGGGAAGAGGTCACCAACTGACTCTGGAAGTCTCGCAGCCTTGTGGCTGCACTCAGCCCTCTCTCTGCACGGGGCCCTGATGCCAACATTGCCCCTGGACACTGCGTGTATAAACTGAGTCCTCTTTCTCCAAGAGGCAGAGGATTTAAACCTGAGTCCCTGCTGCTCCTGCATCACTGGCCATTGCTACGGTGAGCCTCTGCAAAGAAACCCTGAGAGGCTTCGTGCCCCTAAGAACACCTCACAAGAAGGGCCCTAAGATGGGGCCTGGCTTAACCTCAGGCTGAAGTCTGGGACCACCCTGCGATATGGAAAGTTCTCTCTTTTTTTAAATTTTTAAAAAATTTTATTTATTTTTGAGAGACAGAGAGAGACAGAACACAAGCAGGGGAGGGGCAGGGAGAGAGAGGGAGACAGAATCTGCAGCAGGCTCGAAGCTCTGAGCTGTCAGCACAGAGCCCGACACGGGGCTTGAACCCACGAACCATGAGATTATGACCTGAGCTGAAGTCGGACGCTTAACCGACTGAGCCACACAGGTGCCCCCTGGAAAGTTTTCTTGCCCCAACCCCAAACCTGCATCCTTGTCTCCCTCTGTCCTTACCCCTGCACTCCACACACACCACCCAGAGTTCAGCCTCTCCCAGGAGGAGATATGGTTGGCAAAATTTGGATAGTTAGAGGGGAGGCTTCAGATTATCAACAGAAGGATATAAAAATAGATGGAGGGAGGGGCGCCTGGGTGGCTTAGTCAGTTGAGTGTCCAACTCTTGATTTCGGCTCAGTTTGCGATCCCAGGGTCATGGGATCAAGCCCCGTGTCAGGCTCCAAGCTGAGCAGGGAGCCTGCTTAGGATTCTCTCTCTCCCTCTGCCCTTCTCCCCCACCCTCTCCCTCTCCCTCTCTCTCTCTCTCTCTCTAAAATAAAAAAAAAATTTAAAATTGGGGCACCTGGGTGGTTCAGTCAGTTAAGCGTCCAACTTCGGCTCAGGTCATGATCTCACAGCTCGTGAGTTCAAGCCCCATGCCAGGCTCTGTGCTGACAGCTGAGCCTGGAGCCTGCTTCCAATTCTGTCTCCCTCTCTTCTCTCTCTCCTTCCCCCACTTGCACTCTGTCTCTCTCAAAAAAAAATTTTTTAAGTAAATAAATAATTTTTAAAAATTTAAAAATACAGGGAGGAAAAAATCAGACTGCAGCATGGGGTGAGGGAATGCCGGACTGGAGACCTCCCTTCCAGTGGGCTCAATGGGTGGGACCTTCAGACGGCCTGGGCTCTGCAGCACATCAAGGCTGTGGCAAGGCCGGGTCCTCTCTCACATGTCTGGACAATAACTGCTGACCTTTCTTGGTAGTGCCATTTACGTGTGACCCTGGACACAGCCCTGGGGGTGGATAGTGCTGTCATTTGTCCCCATTTTACAGATGCTGTGGGAAGACTTGCCCAAGGTCCCGCAGCCAGGAAGGGGCCGGCCATCTGATTCTGGAACCTGTGGACCTAACGGGCTCTGCCACCTCACCAAGGGAGACTGCTTCTGCCCAGGCAGCTGTAGCATGCTGCGGGCTGCCTCGGACCTTGGGAAGTATTTTTAAATTCATAAAACATACAAATCTGAAGTGACATCCCAGGGAATTGTCACACATGTGTACAACCATGTAGGTACCACCCAGATCAAGCTATTCCACATTCCCCATCACCCTAGGGGTCTCCCTCGAGCCCCTTCCCAATAGGATGAGGGCTGATTTCAACTTCTTGGAGTGCCCTCTGCAAAGTTGGGAGAATGTTTCTCCTCTTTTCTGTGACTTCTGGATCCCATGATTTACCTTACCTACCTGTGCCCCCACCTCCTCCCCACTGCCCTTTTCTCCTCCTCTTCCTCCTCCTCCTCCTCCTCCCTCTCCCCTTTGCCCCCACTACACCCTCTCCATGGCTTTACCAATTCAAACACAAAAGCCAGAACGAAGGGCACAGCCTGGGAAGCTCGTTTGGGGTCCTGTGTGCCTTTGACCACGCTGCCTTCTCTCTAGATCCTCAGTTTCCTCCTGTGACTCTTTGTTGCCCCATAATTTCAATAGGGGAAAGGCTGGACTCTGGGTGGTGTGTGTGGGGTGCAGGGGTAAAGACAGAGAGGGAGACACAGGGATGCAGGTTTGGGCTTGAGGCAAGTAAGAACTTTCCATATCGCAGGGTGGTCGAGGACAAGGGCTCTCACATTAGAATACAAGCAAAGATTTCAGCCTAAGGTTAAGCCGGGCCCCATCTAAGGGCCCTTCTTGCGAGGTGTTCTTAGGGGCACGAAGCCTCTCGGGGTTTCTTTGCAGAGGCTCACTGTGGCATTGGCCAGCAAGGCAGGAGCAGCAGAGACTCAGGTTTAAATCCTCTGCCTCTTGGAGAAAGAGGACTCAATTTACACACGTGGTGTGCGGGAGCGATATTGGTGTCAGGGCCCCGTGCAGAGGGCTGAGCACAGCCACGAGGCTGTGAGACTTCCAGAGTCAGTTGGTGACCCTCTTCTGATGACAGATTGTGCAGGAAAAGCTTGCTTTTCAGATAGCAGGGGGGACTTCCTGTGAGATATGGACCCTCACATCATGAGTCCCAAGAAAAAGGGTACAGATAAAGATTGGGCCATATCCCAGCAAAGGGCGTGATGTCCATCCACCCAACCAGCTCATTGTACAGGCTGATTCCAACCCAGGCAGGAATGCTCCTTCCCATCAGATCCGAACCCCCGATAATATCACCATGCATCTTGGGGTCCTTGACTAAATGCTGTTTGGGGATATTAAGATATCCCCAAGATATTAAGGAATGCCTGTTCATTTTGTTAGGTGCGGTGGTGGTATTATATGGGAAAATGTCCTTTGGTTTTAGAGAGCATCTTAAGATAATTTGCAGTACAAGGTCATTGTGTCTATAATTTACATTAAAATACTTCAGCCAGAAAAGCAAAATGTTGCAAATATTAATTGTCACAGGTTATTTGTTGTCAAACCTAGAGATGGGGAGGACCAGCACTGGGAGTTCCTATCCCACAATTTTGCTGACGTCACTTCAAGGAATGGGTATTTTCATGCTCATTGTAGTATTCTTTTTAAACTATATTTGAACATTTTCACAATAAGGTTTGATTAAAAAGTCTCCTAATGTGGTGGAGAGATTAAACTGTGTTTCTATTACTTCTGAGATACATCCAAGGTGTGTGAGAGACTTTGCACATATTATACATTTGTGGTGGGAAGGGCAGAGTGTGGGAGGTTGAGTAGCAAAAGCAGGGGGAAGGGGACAGGCCTTCATCTAGTCCCTTGGCCCCATTCCTGCATTCATGGCTGGAGGGGCCAGTGAGGGGTCCCTGCAAGTGGCAGGCTTGGCCCAGGCTGGGCTGTCATGGAGGCTGCCCACCATGTGAGGAGGCCCAATGCCTACCACCCAGCCCTCCCTGAGATGACTCATCACCTAATTGGGCCTGGAGCCTCAGCCCCACACTGCCTGGCTTACCTCGTGGGGACACCCTTGTCCCCAGAGCTCCCGAGCTGGGGAATCAAGAGAAGAAATGGCCTATGACAGTTCACATGGCACTTTGTCCTTCAAGTGTCCCAGGAGTCCTGACTGGAAGACCAAGCCCCTTTCACAGAGTCCTGAGGCTCAGAGGGAAAATTATGCCCCAGTTGCAGGGTGGAGCTGGCCTCCAACCGAGCCTCTCTTCCCATTTCTCCTGCACTGGGACCAATGTTCCTACCCTCCCTTTTGTGTTGAGGAAACTGAGGCCCTTCCAGAGAAATCAAACTTGTTCTCAAGGTCAACTGACCATTGCCACACAGTAGGGCAAGGACCAGGTCTCGTGTGCTCCGGAAGGCTGAGACTCAGAGCACCAGGACGGGAGGCGGGAAATTTCGAGGGGGAGGTCACTCTTCCAGCACAGTCCCCCAGGAGCCCTGGGCGGGCCTGAGGTTGTCACTTTGCTCAAGGAGGAGGCCGTGACCCCACTGCAGCCATGTTTCCTAAAGCCCACAGGGTGGTCCCTGGGGGCCAAGAGAGCCTGGCTGGCTGTGGACGGCCTCTGGAGAAGCTGGAAGCAGATGGCCAGCAATTGCCTCAGAGAGGAGTTAGAGGAGCCAAACCTTCCCCAAATCCCTGGGCCATCTCAGCCTCGGGGGGGACCTGGGAGCTTCTTCCACCTTCTGGGGTCAGGTCCATTGGTCCAACAGAGCCTCCTTTATAGTCTCTGGCGGAAGGTTGGCCCATTTGGCCAAACTCTTTGAGGCATTGTCTTGCCCCCTCTAGGGAGCCTTCCCTGACTGCTTCTCTCAGCTACTCTTGCCTCAGTTCTGGGAGATCTTCTTCACCCCCCTGGGGCCTTCCTCCTGGCTCACTGGCTCTGCTTTCCCTGACCAGCCTGAGAATCTTCCCAGGGAAGGAAGGACCTGGGTCCGCTCCTCCTCTGACACCCCTCCCCTTGTCCCTGGGCTGGGCATTGCCCTGGGCGGTTCTGCTACCAGTGAGGAGCCCCGTGCCTGCTGTCCAGAGGGTAGGGACAGTAGAGGCCTGCCTGACAGGTGGCCTTGGGCCAGACTTCCTCTTCTGAAACACTAGAGGTTTTCCTTCCTTTTTTTTGCTTCCCTGTTCAGAGATTTTCCCCTTCCCTGACTGAGGTCAGGGCACCATAAATAGGAGTGATAAGGCTTTGGGTCTTTAAACTGAACTTTGCGGCTGCCATTTTATGACTCTGACAACGTCAGCCCCCTCAACCCTGAGTCTGGCTAGAGCGGGACTGCCTGGGTGTCCAATCAGTTGGGGAGCAAGTGGTGGCTGGTGGGGAGGAGTGTGAAGTGGAGAAGGATGTGGGGAGCCCTTCATGCCAGGCTGCCCTCACCTAGTCCTGGGTGAGTCCCTTCTCCTCCCTCTTCAGGCCCAGGCCTGCACTGGGCTGTGGGGGACAGCAAAGATGACAGACCGCAGCCCTTGATCCCATGGGGTGGTCAGAAGAGCCCAGGTTGGGAGGTGGATAGGGCTGAGGAGTGGGGTCAGAGTGAGGAGGGCTGAGTGGACTGGAGCAATCAGGGAAGGCTGTCTGGAAGAGGTAATAGAGTAGGGTGTTAAGTGAATAAAATGTGTCAGGACAGGGAGCTGCAGGCATTGGAGGAGCCACGCTTGGACTGCCTCAGGAGGTAGGAGGAGGGGGACAGATGTGGCCTAGCACAACAGGAGGCCCTACTGATAGCATTCCACCCCTGGGCTGAGAAGCCTCCAAGGATGGGGAGTGAGGTACCAGTGGTGGTCACAAGAACTCTGCCTCATCTGAGTGGTGAGAGCCCAGTTGGGAGAGACAGAGCCTGGAAACTCCAGGACATAGAGGGGACTCTCAGTGGTGCCAGGGCTGTGGAGCTGCGGCCTCAGGGCCGGAAGCAGGTGAGGCTTTGAGCACTCAGGAGGTGGGTCTCTTGTCTCTCCATGCGAGGAGGGGAGGCGCCTACCAATTGTTACTAAGTTCTGCTCCCAGGACAGGCAATGAGCTTCTCATCCCCAGGATGTACAAGACGTTAGCTAGAGGGAAACACAGAGATTCCTGCTTTGGTGGAGGTGATGGTAGAGGAGTAATGACGGGCTAAAAGAGAGTAGGTGATCAATATACTCTACCCACCAGCAGCCAGCCTGGAGCTGGTGCCGGACCCTGGGACCCACTTGGGTTTTAGGTTCCGACTAAGCAGCAACCCCAGATTCCTCACGTCCTGGGGTAGGGAAAGAGAGAAAATCAACCCTAGTCCTGGCCTGATGGGGGGGGTGGGGAGCAGGTGTCTTTGGGACTTATTTTGCCCATCCGTAAAATGGGCTTAGGTGGATTCAATGGGTGTTGAGGTCTTCCCCGATCTTAGAGGGAGATGATCCATGCGTCTCCTGTCCTGCAGGTGAGCCACCCACAGCCACACACAAGGGCACAGCCACACATTGGAGGCATACACATACCTGCGTGGGGATGAAGCAAGACTGGGAGGAAGAGGATGCAATGCTTCTTGGCTGTTCCCACCTTGCCCTGCTTTCCCCAAGCTCATGTCTGGCCTTTCCAGATAAACACCACCCTCCACTCCTCACTGCCCACCACCTTCCACCTTGCCCTCTTACCTTTCAGCTCTGCTCAGTGGGAGGGCACAGGAAGGGCCTGCCATTCAGAGGCCTTATCCCAAAAGCCCCTTCTCAGCGCTGGCTCTGTTGCTGAGATGTCACTCCTACACGTAACACACAACGCCCCGCAGACACCTCCGGACAGGCACAGCACACAATGACAACCCTCACAGCCTCCCTCCCTTCCACCCACAGTCTACCAGGCCTTCCATTTCAATCGACCACAGCCCCCAACCTTGCATCCACTGGGTTCCTCTCCCCACGCACAACGCAGCCGCTGCACCGAAGGCAAGTTTTGGGAGCACGCTTTCGCCTGGCGCCCCTCCACCGGTGTCTCAGATCACCGCGCTGAGCGGGCTCCCAGCAGCGCTGGAGGGACTAGGCGCGACCGAGATCCCATCCCTCGGGTCTAGATCCAGTCCGAGGCTGAGCTGGGAGGCGAGACCCAGTGCTCCTTGGCCCCATTCCCCTTACACAGACGTGCGCAGAGACAGCCGGGCTCCCGCCGTTCCCCACTCCACCGCGGCGGCCGGGACTCGGGGGGCCAGCGGACACTCACCGCGGGGCCGAGGGCGCAGGCGAGGACGCTGGCCAGGACGCAGAGCCAGCGGGCCGGCGGCGGGCTAGCCGGGCGCATGGTCCGCCGTGAACCCGCGACAGGCGGCCCCGCGCCGGCAATAGGCGGGCGGGCGGCGCACCGCGTGGTCGA
>CM053573.1:140344468-140370101 GCA_028646485.1 Cryptoprocta ferox | reverse complement strand
GGGGAAGGAGGAAAAAGAGTTAGGGAGAGGGAGGGAGACAAAACACGAGAGACTCTTGAATACTGAAAACAAACTGAGGGGGGAAGGGGAAGGGGGAAAGGTAATAGGGGATGATGGTCTTGGTGGAGGTCACTTGTGGGGAAGAACACTGGGTGTTATATGGAAATCAACCTGACAATAAACTATAAAGTTAAAAAAAGGAAAAAAGAAACTATGATCTAGTATACTGTGTACAGTACCTCTCAGTTTCTAATTGAAATAAAAGTTTCATGAACCACTAAAAAAAAAAAAAGAAAAGAAAAAAGAAAACCTAAGCAGGGAACACCACGGAAAGTTCCCTATGTTCACCACTGTGGGGGGGAAATAACACTTTGGAGAATACGTTTGTCAATTATTTTTGTTCTAGTGAACGAGTTGGAACTGTTTGAAAACCTAAGCATGAAATGATAACGGAAGTGTCATAAACTCAACTCTGACAAAAACAGAGTTGGGAAAGCCTCTTGCAACTAATATATTCTTTCAGTAAGTTAGAAGAGTTTGAAAATTGAGGCCTAAATGTGTAATGACAGTGCCACTCAACTTCTTGAAATAAAACAACAGAAACCATGTTTCAACTAACGTCTGGTTTCAAGTTGAGAGGTGTTTGAAATCCTTTACAGAAAACTATAAGAAAAGGGTCTTATTCTTAACTCTGAAAAAAAAATTGAGAAACCGTCTTTCGACCATCTTCTTGTTTCACTAAGTTAGACATGTTGAAAAACCTATCCTGGGAACTCTAAAGAAAGTGCCTTATACCCAACTCTGTGAAATCACTGACTGGAGGAACCATTTTTCAACAAATCCCTTGTTTCACGAAAAAGTGTTTGATAACCTATGTGGGGAACTATAAGGACAGTGACATGTACTCAACTCTGAAAGAACATAACGAAGAAATGACCTTTCCAATAATGTCTTGGTTCACTAAGTAAGACGTGTTTGAAAATCTAGGCTTAAATATAAAATGAGTGCTATATGATCAACTCGTTGAATTAAAACCTTGTCGAGAAACCATCTTTCAATTAGCATCTTGTTTCAAAGTTAGAAGTGTTTGAAAACCTTTACAGGGAACTATAAGGAAAGGGCTACAAGCTTAACTCTGTGAAAAACCACAATGGGGAAACGGTCTTTCAACCAACTTCTTGTTTCACTGGGTCGGACTTATTGGATAATCTCTGCGGGCAACTGCCATATATTGAACTTTGTGCCATATACTCAACTTTGTGAAATCACAGTGTGGGGAAACCACCTTTCAATTAACATCCCATTTCACTAGGTTAGGTGCTTGATAATTTACACTGGGAACCTTAAGGAAAGGGCCACATCCTCAACTCAAAAAACACAGTGGGGAAACCGTCTTTCAACCAACTTCTTGTTTCAGTAGGTTAGAAGTCTTTGAGTCCCTATGTGGGGAAGTATAAGAAAGTGCCATGAACTCCTCTCTGTGAATTCACACCGTGGAGAAAGCTTCTTTCAACTACCTGCTTCCTTCAGGGTCAGAAGTGTTTGAGAACATATGCGGGGAAGTATATGGAAAGTGCCATCAACTTAACTTTCAAATAACTTCTTGTGTCCGAGACTGCATTTCAAAGATCAATGTGACATAATATAAGGAAAGTGCCCTATCGGCACTCTGCGAAACAACACTGTTTCAATAAACATTACGTTTCAGTAAGTTGAACTCTAAGAAAATAACACTGGGAAAACAGGTCTTTCAACCAACTTCTTGCTCAACCAGCTTCTTAGCTCGACATGTTCACAAACATGTGCGTGGAATTATAGGAAAGTCCATATACTTAGTTCTGTGAGAGAATACTGTGGAGAATCCATCTTTCAAATAACTTCTTATTTCGTGAACTTAGAAGTCTTTCAAAACCTATGCAGACAATATAGGGCAATAGCACTGACTCACCACTGTGAAATAATATTGTGTGGGAAACACTTGTCCACGAATTTCTTGTTTCACTGAGTAACAGGTGTCTCAAAACCTAGGCCACAAACTATGAGGAAAGTGGATATACTCAACTCTGTGAAAACACACTGTGGAAAAACGATCTTTCAGCTACCATTTTGTTTCACTACCATAGAAAGAGTTTGAAAATGTAAGTGGCAAACCCGAAGGCAAGTGCGGAAATTTTTAAAGTAACACCGTGTTTCGTTGAGTTAGAAGTACTTGAAAACCTATGCGGGGAACAGTAAGAGAAGTTCCATATACTCACCTCTCTGAAAAAAAACACTGTGGAAAACCATCTTTCAACTAACAACTCTCACTAAATCGCAAGTGACTAAAAATCAAGGACTAAATGTATAATGACAGTGCCATGCACCAAAATCCTTGAAGGAAAACCATGGAAAAAATCTTTCAACTAATGTCTGGTTTCAAATTGAGTGGTGTTTGAAACCCTTTACAGGGAACTATAAGGAAAGGACCTCATGCTTATTTCGGAAAACCAAACCATCTTTCAAACAACTTCTTGTGTCACTAACATAGGCATATTGGAAAGCCTATCCTGGCTACTATAAAGAAAGTGCCCTATACTCAAGTGTATGAAATAACATAGTGGAGGGACCATCCTTCAAATAATTCCTTGTTTCACTAAGAAGGGTTTGAAAACGGAGGCAGGGAACTAGGAGGACAGTGATGTAACCTCAACTGTGTGGGAAAAGGCGGCGGGGAAACCACCTTTCAACTATGAGTCTTGCTTCACTAAGTTACAAGTGTTTGAAAAAGTAAGTGGAAACCCTAAAGCAAGTGCCACATACTCAACTCTGTTTTACAACCGACACTGGAGAAACCATTTTTAAACTCACACAGTGAGTTTCATTGAGAGGGAAGTGTTTGAACACCTAAGCAGGGAACATTAAGGAAAGTTCCCTATACTCAACGTTTTGGGGGAAAAAACACTTCAGAAAACGCATTTGTCAATTAACTTCTTCTTCACCAGGTTTGAAGGGTTTGAAAAATCATGCGGGAAATGATAACGAAAGTGTCATAGACTCAACTCTGTAAAATAACTCAGTCGGGAAAGCTTCTTTCACTGAGCATCTTCCTTCCTTAAGTTAGAAGTGTTTGAAAATCTAGCCCTAAATGTATATTGAGAGTGCTACATGCTCAACTCCTTGAAATAAGACCAGCTTTCAACTAACGTCTTGTTTCAGAGGTAGAAGTTCCTCAAAACCTTTACAGAGAACTATAAGGAAAGGGCCATGTACTCAACTCTGAAAAAACACTGTGGGGAAACTACCTTTCAAGCCATTTCTTGTTTCCCTTTGTTAGACATGTTTGAAAACGTGTGCAAGGAATTATAAGAAAAGTGTCGTATACTCTGTTCTGTTAAATGATACTGTGGAGAAAACCACGTTTCAAATAACTTGTTTCACTAAGAAGTCTTTCAAAACCTATGCAGAAGGTATAGGGGAATGGCATAGGCTCACTGTGAGCCACTGTGAAATCACATTGTGGAGGAACCAACTTTCAACTAATTTCTAGTTTCACTATGTACCAAGTGTCAGAAAACCTATGCGGACAACTATGAGGAAAGTGCCATATACCTAACTCTATGAAAAATGCCGTGGAGAAATGACCTTTCAACAAACATTTTGTTTCACCACCTTAGAAGTGGTTGCAATGTAAGGGGCAAGATCTAAGCCAAGTGCTTAGAGTTGGGTCATATTCAAAACTGTGAAACAACAGTGTGGACAAACCATTTTTAAACTAACATCATGTTTCATTGAGTGAGATGTGTTTGAACACCTATGCAGGGAAGAATAAGGAAAGTTCCATATACTCGACTCTGTGGAAAAACACCGTGGAGAAATCTTTCAGGTAACCTCTTCTTTCCCCAACAGAGAAGTGTTTGAAAATCTAGGCCTAAATGTATAATGACAATGCCCTACACTCAACTCCTTGAAGTAAAACCATAGATGAAAATCATCTTTAAACTAACATCTTGTTTCACTACGTTAGAAGTGTTTGAAAACCTGTGTGAGAAACTCTATGGAAAGGGCCATAACCTCAACCCTGTGTAAACAACAGTGTTGAGAAACTGCCTCTCAACTAACACACCAAACTATCATCTTGTTTCACATACACCACACTATAACCAACATTTAGCCAACACTCACCAAGGTCTACACACCAAACACACTCCACACGTCTACCTCTTACACACCACAGACACCACACTTCAACCTCCCACAGTGCCTAGGAAACACATAAACACCAAACATATCCCATGCACACAAAACATGGCACACCACACTGCAAGTACGACACATATTCAAACATCCTGTGTACACTTTTATACTGCTTCAAAATGGCTTTGGATGCACACCCCATATATAAACGACATGCACAATTTACATGTAACGTACCCAACCCACTACATCACAAAATATCCAGCACAGTCCAAACACCACACACACACGCATACCACATGACCTATACAGCACATGTAATCCAGACACACACTTCACATATACCATGCACAGAAATGCACACACCACACATACAACAGAGACATACTGCTTATAAACCACAGGCACATGCCCTTTCCATACACCTAACAAACACAACACTCCAATGCTCCACATATACCCTGCTACATCTCTGCTGCCCCTATCTGCCCATGGGATTGCAGGAAAGACATCCAAAGCTAGAGCTTTCTCTCTCTATTTGAAGGAATAATGGAGGCCTCATGCTGACAGTGCTTTGGGTGTGGCCTAGAGAGAGGTCCCTTTCCCAAAGCCCATGACTTTCTAATTCCTGAGACAGTCACCTTGCTAAAAGATTGTGCTAGTCACTTCATTCACAACAGTCTCCCATTCCCATCTCTAAAGAAGAACTCTAGCTCCCCAACTATCATCATGAACCCCTTTGTTCTATTTTCAAAGGAATTTCTCCCCGGGGTTCATTCCAAGTGAGTCTTTCAGAGGAACATCCTCTGCTTTCAAGTGGAGAGTGTGGTGAAGTCCCTGTGAGTGTGCAATGAGTTTTGTAACAGGACCACCCATTCATCTGGTTTCAGAAGTATATGGACATCAAGAGGCCTGGGTCATTGGAAGATGCCTAGTGGAGAATGTTTGCATGTATCCTGGGCCAGAGGTTGCAGGAGAGAGCTGGCTTCCTTTATGGGCTGAGAAGAAATAATGTGAGACATCTCCTTTCCAGATGGATACAATTCCCATTTGGAACGTTGAGCTCTGGTCCAACTCCTACTCATTTTCTTCCCATGGCTGTGTTTTGAAATACATTTTTGTTCACACATGGGGCCACAGAACTGTCACTCACTCAGCTGGCAACCTGAGGTAGGCCACAGACTCCCACTCGGGTCCTGTGCTCAGTGAGAGCTTTCAGGCTCTGCTATACCAAAGGAACGATGGCCTCTGAGTGGCTGGTGCTTGGCCTGCTCTGGTATGGAAAGTGAAGGGGAGTGACCTTGTTTCACTCCTCTGCTTGAGTTGCCTTCATTTTGAGAAGCCGACAGTGTGCACATGGGCAGTATGAACCAGGAGTGGGTCAGCACAGAAAGAGCCTGTTCCAAGAATAGAGAATGAAGTCCTTGTTCGAGACTCTTGAGCAAGAGTCAGCAGAACCCAATAGCTACAGCTCGAACACTGCTGCCTCCAACAACTGATTGCAATACTGGAAGGGACAAAGCCAGAAATTTCTGGCTCCTGAAGAAATACTGAAGGCTTCTTGAGGAGAAGGCTTCTGCGTGTAGACCTTCAGAGGGCCCCCTTTGCCTCAGCCCACAGGCATTTCTTATTCCTGATAACAACCAGGTTGATAGGAGATTGTGATGGTTATTTCAATCTCAACATTCTCCATATGTCAGCTCTAGTGAAGAGCAGTGGCACTCTGTGTCTCCATTTATACAACTTGGCTCTCTTTTTGGGAAAACGAAACCAGTTCTGTTTAAACCAGTGTCTGAGAGATATACTGTCTTCCTTCAAGTTGGAGTCTGCCTGTGTTCATGTTATGGTGATATAGGTTTTGCTTAGGAACAAACTGTGTTCCACTGGTTAGTCAGTAACAGCCTAGTGGGTTCACAAGGAGTGAAGATGACTGTGTGGACGTGAATCCCTATCTGTGTCTCCTCGGGAAGTCCAGGAGAGTGTGTTGAGCAGGCATAACCTACAAGTGAGAACAGTGGCTACACTTTGGAAATGGCTGTAAGTGACGAGTGTCCAGCCTTGCTCATCATTAGAAAAGTGAACATAGAACAATGGATTTAGCGTAATTTCTCATCCACCAAACCAGCAAAAATATTTCACCAACCCCCTGAAACTAGACCCCTTGTTGTACATTAGTCATAGGGGCACTCATTTTTCAGTAGTGAGAGGCACCTCAACTCTGTTACTGGAAGGAGATTGTTGCCATGATTTCAGCTACCATCACCTTGATTCTGGTGGGGAGGGGTCTGCTTCTAGAAACCAAAGAGGTTGGCACAAAGAATTCATATAGGCATGTGTCTTCTCTACTCTGACATTAAGAGCCCAGAATGGGACACCTCCTCAGACAGAGAGGAACCATTTCCTCTGGCAGCAGGACCACCATACAGCCATGTAAAATGATGGTGTCAGACACAATATCTCACACTGTTGTCAAACCCCTTTCATGGACCATGAACACGTGAGTGGATGTTAAGATATGTTTTCTTTTTTTAATTTAAATATTAGTTAGTTAGCATGTTGGTTTCAGAAGTAGAATTCAGCGATTCGTCACTTACATATAACATCCAGTGCTCATCACAAGTGCCCTCCTTAATACCCATCACTCATCTAGCCCATCTCTCACCCATCTCTGTCCATCAACCCTCAGTTTGTTCTCTATTATTAAGAGTCTCCTATTCTTTTCTCCTGCACCTTCCCGTATGTTAATTCTACATATAAGTGAAATGGTATGGTATTTGTCTTTTCAGAAGGACTCATTTTGCTTAGCATAATACATTCGAGATCCATCCATGTAGTTACAAATGGCAAGAATCCATGCTTTTTGGTGTCTGGGTAATATTCTCATCAAGATTGTAAAGCTTCTGCACATTGAAGGAAACAATCAACAAAACTCAAAGCAGCCTACAGAATGGGAGAAGACATTACAAACCACATATCTGGAAAAGGTTTAGGATCCAAAATCTAGAAACGACTTATCAAACTCAACACCCAAGAAACAAACAGCCCAGTTATGAAATGGGCAGAAGACATGTATAGACACTTTCCTAAAGAAGAGTTCCAGGTGGTTAACAGACACATGGAAAGATGCTCAACATCACTGTTCATTAGGGAATGCAAAGCAAAACCATAATGAGAGACCACCTCACACCTGTTAGAATGGATAAAATTAACAACACAAGAAACACCAGTTGTTGGTGAGATAAGGAGAAAGGGAAACACTCTTGCACTGTGGGTTGGAAGGCAAACTGGTACAGCCACTGTTAAGATTTTTTTAAGGAAAATGTTAGAAAGCACTCCTCCTTCTATGGTCACTGGTTCTCATTTCTGGGTACTATTTAGGGCACAGTCAGCAGGTGAAGATTTTTCCCTATGATAAGTAGGATAAAAAAATGGAAAAACCGTTATAAATCAATATTTAAAGATATGAGTAGGGTTTACTCAGTAAAGATGAAAACAAAACAAAAGCAAAAACAAAACAGTTTACCCAACCAAATAACCAAATTCACATTGTGATTCCTTCTGTAGGGAAAAAAAAAAACTCATATGTAGAAACATAGTTTAGGCTATGACAGTCTTTGAATGCCACGATTTTCATTTTCTTCATTATACTTATTTTGTCTTTCCAAATAATACAGAAAGCTGCTGGCAAATGTAACCTGGTTTGGTTAAGCAGCTTCATAAACAAAGTAGGAAAAATCAAAAAGGAAGATGGACACAATGGTGGATCCCAAAGGGAATCATTTGATTGCCACAGGATTAGAGAAGCCATTGGAAAAATTAAAGAAGCCTAGAAGATTTCTGCCAAAATGTTGTTATTTGGTGAGACAGATCCCTGGTCCACTCTGGTTTAATTCTTTGTTCTAGGAATCAGTACACAGGTGAGATTTTCACACACCTTTTGTTCAATATAAAACGAGACTTTTCCCAAAGCTCTAATTCATTCCTTTTACAAGACTTATGTGCTAAGTTTTCCTTGTGGAAGAAATTTCCTTCGACGCGCAGGTCTCTATTTTAAATGACCCAATGCTGTTTTCCACCATCCCTGCTAACCACATGGACCCCCCTTTCACTTCTATCTTCCTCATTGGAAGTCATCTCCACATGGCACAGTTCACGTTTTGTCATAGTCACTAATAAAGATATAGTGCTGGGCACAAAGCAAGGATAGGTGATGGTTAAGGGAATTCATAGAAAATGAACCTGTATTGGAGGTGGGTCAAGAGGGTCATAAGTACAGGCCCAGGATGGCATGCACGGAGTGTTTTCCACTAACTTTCCATTGCAAAGCTGCCTTTATCTATATGTAAAATATTGCCGTTCTGATTTTTCTTAAATGCCTGCACAATTCCTGCTAAATATTGGTGCATGCAAGGGAGCAGGAGGAGGAGTCTCTGTGCTATGTGCCTTAGAGGACACTGTAACTTCTTCCAAGTAGCTCTTAACCCACTGCAGGCATGGCAAGAGTGTCATAATGCAGTTCTCATGTAATTCACCTAGGAAATGATTGGAGGATAGATCCTTATTTAATTTTCTGTCTTTTTCACAGTGTATTTTCTTTTTAGTCTCTTTAATTCCAGTTAGTTAATATGAAGAGTTATATTACTTTCAGGTCTACGATTCCATATATCACCCTGTGCTCATTATGACAAGTACACCTCTTCAGCCCCATCACCGATTTCACCCCCTCCCCAAACCACTACCCCTCTGGTACTATCAGATTGTTCTCTAATCTTAAAACTCTGTTTCTTGATTGTCTATTCCCTCTCTCCCTCTCTCTCTCTTATTTTTTCCATGTGCTTGTTTGTGACTTCAATTCCATATATGAGTAAAGCTATTGGATGGTGTTTGTCTTTTTCTGATTGCCTTATTTCAGTTAACATCATACACTCTAACTCCATGCATGTCCTATAGATGGATATAGATATAGATAGATATAGATAGATATGGATATAAATATGTGATTATATATGATAAGTGTATATATATATAAGGAGATATATGGAGATATATAGATAGATGGATATAGATATATATAGATAGATGGATATATATGGATGGATATACATGTATATACAGATGAATATATAGATGGATATATACATATGGATATATATGGATACATATATATGATTAAATACATATATGGGTATATAGATATAGATGGATATATATATCCATATATAGATAGATATATATGAATATACATATGAATATATAAATATATGGGTATATATCTATGGATATGTATCTATGGATATATTCATGAATATATCTATGGATATATTTCTATGGATATATCCATTAATATATACGTACAGATATATCTATGGAGATAGATAGATAGATAGATAGATATCTGTATGTATATAATAGCCAGTGAAGGAATGAAATCTTTCTATTTGCAAGAACATGAATGGAATTAGGTAGTATGATGCTAAGTGAAATGTCAGTCTCAAAAAGACAAAAAGCATCCAAAAATTTCACTCCTATGTGGAATTGAGAAAACAAAGAAGCAAAGGGGGAAAAGGTAAGGGATAAAGTGAAACTATATTAGGATTCTCTGCCACGGAACTTTTGAGATTCATTATGGGAGACTCCCTAACCCCAAAAGAGGAATAATACATTCCTATTTTACAGCCATTGGGAAAGGTGGCCAACCCTATCCTCAATCAGAAAGCACTCCTTAAATTATTAATGATTACTCAGTAACACTGCCCTTGGTTCCCAAAACAAGGAACTCATCGTTTTGATATTTGGGAACAAGTAAGGAAAACATTTAAAGTTCGGCATTCTGAGGGGGCTAACGTTTCCCCTGAGTTAATCCTCACATGGTCCATTGTCCATACTGCCTTTCTCCCCTTGAGTTCAGAAGATGTATATAGAGATTAAAATTACCCAAACTAGAGGAAACACCTGAGCTTTTTATAGTCAGCCTGTGCCTTCAGTGCCTTTACAACCAAAAGATACTCCCCCTTTCTCAAATATGGTGGGACCATATCGAGCCTCTAAAAACCTCACCCACCAGTTCTGATAAAGTCCTTACCCCAATGCAAAAGGATATTAAGGAAGCCCATATTAAGGAAGCCAGTCAATTCCAGCTGTTTCCCATTGTCGGGTAGATGGGCAATACGGCCACAAAGGTCTGCTCTTTCCAATGGTCAAAGAATTGCAAAAATCAGTTCAGCTGTATGTCCCTCACAGCCCTTTTACAATCAGCTTTTAAAAAAATGTTTGTGGTACTTAATTCCATGTGTGCCTGGCACTGGGGCTCTGTTATGAACATCATTTTGACCCCAACCCAGGATGCTATCTGTGCCCAAGACTTTCATCATGCTTGCGTGGCTTGTGCTATGCAGAGCTTTGATGCTGCTGTTCCAGTGTCTTTTGAACAACTCGCTGGTACAGGGCAGTATTCCCAAACAAGGCAGCAAGCCCAGCTTTCAATCATTGTCAGTAAAACAATGCACTGAAAGAGCGCGGTGTATTTTACACAGGCCATCCCTAATAGAAACAACTCTAACTCTCTCCCTCTGTTTCTCTCTATACAGTCCGGTTGCTCTAACTATATGTGGGGGCTTCTCCCTCATTCATTTCCTGGGTTAATAACTATGATGATTAGAGCTAATTGTCTCTGGCTAGTCTACCTCGGGATGGAGATTTTAAGGAATATTCCCAAGGAGCTGCCAAAACTCCTTTTGTTTTGGGGAACTTCCTTGTCTTCTCTGGCCAGACATGGACTGCCTAATTCCACTAGTGGAAAACCAAACCAAACCAAATAATACGAAACAAAACAAACCAAAAGTCGGGATCTGCTCATTTATCTGAGCTGAGAGGCTTCAGGACCATGTGAACTCTTTTCTCTGCCTTCTGTACCTTTGTCTGTCTTCAGGCCTCTTGGCAGCACCTCACCTTTTCTGCCAGCCCTCCCCCTTCCTGCCATTTCTGCACTGTCTGTGGTGCTGCTGGCATATCTGGCTCTTCACTGACTCAGGTAGCCTCAGCTCTTCCTCCCCACATTGTCAAAAAGCAAAAATTTCTCTCTTAGACCTCAGATATCCTCACTGATTCCGTGGGGAAAAAATGCCAATAGTAAACTTTGAAGAGGACACAGATAAAATATTATGATAGGCATGTCTTTTAAATTAGAAAACTTTATTCTACTAAGGTTTACCTAAGGTCAAATAAGCTCATGTTATATCTGTTTCCATTTGTTAGCCAAAGGATGAATTAAAGTAACGGTTAATTTTGTCTGTCTCATAGTTTTCATGGGTAATTGTTAAAATAGCTTCCAGGGTCTTTGGTAACCTAAAACTTGAACATTTTGCTTAAATGATAAATTGAATTAAGTTCAATGGACATTTAGGCCTCTTCCAAATCAAATGGAATGCTGAAGCATTGCTTACTAAACATAGGTTGATGCTTCTGACTTCTTATGGCAAAAAGGCAACACTAAAAATATTTAAATCCATTAAAGAACATGCTTTATGCGTAATGGATTCATAAGTCTAACACCGAAACAATTTTCTTATGTGACACACAGGTCACAATTAGTTACTACTTAGTTTTCACTGGAGAACAAGGCTTCTAAGAGTTAAAATTCTGCTAAATGTAATTAAGGCTAATGGAAATAAGTAATTCCATATACAAAAAAGTAAGAGATATGCAAAAAAGATCTAAAATATAAAAATACAGGGGCACCTGGGTGGCTCAGTCAGTTAAGCATCTGACTTCAGCTCAGGTCATGATCTCATGGTTTGTGGGTTTGAGCCCCGCATCAGGTTCTGTGCTGACAGCTCAGAGCCTGGAGCCTGTTTCAGATTCTGTGTCTCCTTCTCTCTCTGCCCCTCCCTTGTTCGCACTCTGTCTCTCTCTGTTTCTAAAATAAATAAACATTTAAAAAATTTTAAAAAATAAAATATAAAAATACATTTTTGTTAAAGGTGATAAATAAGTCAATAAATGAATATATAAATATGTTTGTATAGAAATAAATGCATATATAAATAGATTTATAAATATAAATAAATATGATTTTGACAAAAGGGTAAAACAACAGGACAACACACATTTTTAAGTTGTTTTACTTAAGCCTTGGTTGGAATTACCCATTCCTGATAATCCACAAGGCCAAGCAATTGTAAAATGAGCACAGAATATGCTCAAAAACATGTTAGAAAAACCAAAAGGGAGAGATACACCTGGCTGTCTGCATTACAACCTCAGATCCTTCTTGATTGTGCTATGATTATTCTTAACTTTTTAAATCTTAATCCTCAAGGACTAACTGCAGCTGAGCGACATTCTTCAACATAAGATAAACCCTCTCACCCTATGGTGCTATGCAAAACCCCGAAGGGGGTCCCACAAGGACTGAGCCCGCTAAACTTCTCGCCTGGGGTCGAGGATGTGCTTGTGTTATTTCAGTTTCCAAACCTCTGGATTCCCTCTCAGTTGCTGAAGGCTTACCATGGTGCTGGAGTCCAGCTCCAGCAGGTCCAGGGGTCGGCACGAGAGAGATGGGAGTGCCTTAAGTTTCTTTCTGATCACCAGGCAGGCATCTTTGCTCTGACCAGAGAGTCAGCTTTATTTATGGTTAAAAAAAAATGTATGGGGTACAGCACAGAAGTGGCATTTGCCTTAGGCAATGATTTCTGATGATGAATTTCTTTGGCATGTAGAAATTTCCCAGAACATAGATTGGTAGAAGACTCATGCATAATCTTTATCAATAGTGATTGATGTAAGTGATTTAGATGTTTATCATATGGGGAAGGAAGGTATCTTTAGCATTTAAATTCAAGACAGTGTTTTAGCATAGCAAAGACAAAAGTTAGCTCTTTGCAAGCAGGGGTCAATAGCCTGTTTTCTTAGGGGAAGTAAAACAGGTTTCTCAGGAAATGTAATATTTGCTCCCATAATCCTAAAAGAAGAAATTCCTATAATAAGTTCCTTCACAAGGTGCAATCAGCATATTTTAGAATAAGGGGACAAGTCACTCCCGATACCAATCAGCAAGGTGCCTTGGGGGTCAGTGCTCAAAAAATAATTGAATGGGGGTGGATATCGGTCATCATCTGATGGCGAGAGGCCTGGCAAAACCCACCTTAACCTCACAAGGAGTATTCTCAATTTAGGGAGTTCAGAAATGGCTTCCAACACCATGGCATGGTGGAGACCCCCAGGATATCTTCCAATGAACCAACACTTCCAGAGAATGACTCTGAGTGAGCAGCCATGGCCCACCCCCACCCCCTGTCTTCAAGATGAAAGAAGCCTCTTCATGGACTCCTCATCCTGAAGGCACTCCACAAATGCAAGTCCTTGCCCCTGATATAACATGGGGACACCTTAAACGCCTGTCTAACTAGGCCAGCATCCTCTTACAACACAGTGATAATGCATACACCCTTAATTCACATCTGATGGCCATGATTTCTGTCACTAACAAAAATTTGATATGTATAACCCTGATTCTTCTCCTTGCCCTCATTTGTCCACGCCAAGCTCAATATTCATATTGGGCTCATCTCCTCAACCCACCTCCACCTATATTTGATAGCTTAACACTCCTCGCTTGGGATATTGCTATTAGCAGTAATGACAGATCACATGGGAGGAAAGAATCTTAACCCGCCCTTCCAAACTGAACAAGAGAATTGGCTTTAGATGCCAAGACCTCAATGGTGGCTTCCTCCAGCACCTCCTATGTGTGTTACTAAACCTAGCAACTTACCTGCTTGTGTCCACCGAAAACTCAAGTGGCTTTTACATGTACAGCCCAAAACCTCTACAAGGCCAGACACTTTTACTTTGTTCTCAGCCACACTCTTTGATATACCTCCAAAAACAAACATATCTCACACTCCTAATGTTCTTGCTCTAGTCTCAAATATTCAGACCACCCCTGGGATAATATTCCTTGGACAACCTGTTATGGAGAGACTGAGCATAATCTTCACGGGGTAATCAGACTATTATTGACAGGGGTCCTAGATGACATCTTGAAACAAAGTATTCAAATAAGAGCATATCCTTTGACCAGTCTAGTAGGGAGGATAGTTCTTGGAAAGACAGAGGCTTGCCTGGCTCTCTCATTTCTGCACATAAAGAGAGATTACAAGGACCTTGGTTTGTTAATTTTTGGAAACTAGGTCTTCCCTTCCTCATGCTTGCTATAAGCCACAGTGAAATTGATGCAAATAGACAAATTCACATAACTCGGGGCTCCCCACACAAGGATCAATTGTCATAGACCACTATTTGTGCCTCTTCTCTCTAGGTTTTCTTTGCTACCTCCACATATCAGATCAAACAAATAATTATAATATCTTTACCTACCAGGGCTGGTTTGTGTCCTGCACAAGTAATGCTTACATGAGCCAATTAAATATCTCCTCTTTATTCGTACTTGGACAGTGCGTCTCAGCTTGGGTTTCTGTTAATAGCTCTGAGCACTATATGCATCCTTCAGGACCAGGCGTGCTTTCCAGTCTTGTTCACCTCAGTGAGGCCTCTCATACTCTCCAGTGACTCCCCAGCCTGTCCTCACATCACACTCGTTCTTTTCACTATTACAGTTCTTGCCTCCCACCCCAACCCCATTATTTTCACATGTTTTGTCTTTCATACTTTTGTTCATCTCCCACCAAACTGTGAAGACTTGGCAGGCAAGGACCACTTTGTCATTGTAAGCCTTGTACTTAGACCCACCAGATCCCCTAACTCAAGGTGAGGTGTGGAGCAGTTACTGAATGAATAAATGGCAGGACCGTGGAGCCTTCTGTCTAGATATTGATTGGCTTACTCTGTGGAGATAACTGCTAGTAATGGGTGATTCCTGTTGAATATGAGGCAGCGGAAATCCAGGATGACCTCTGCATGACCTTTCCCTTGTTCCATTCCTCCAGCAAATCTCAGTGGGCACCACTGACACAGGAGGCTGCCTGTTCCCGGGTGTCCAGCACTACCACCAGAGCCACAGGCATGAAGACCACCAAACAAAATCAGTACCTTTATGTGGCTGACATGAAGGCCATGGCCCTTTAAGGCCCGTGGGTAAAGCTCAGGAACCAGAGGCTCTGGGCATGTGCAAGGGATTGCAGGCTTCTGCTATTCCCCTTTCTCTGTCCCTCCCCAGTGTATACACATGACTCATGAGGAATCCTCATGTCAGCCAGAACAATGACCCCCCTATTTCCAACTGAAGAGCCTGGGAGCCCAACATGACTGCTATTGTACTTGGACACTAGATTCCATGTACAGTGCTCTGGTATGTCCTTCCCTATTCCAAGTCCTCACCACCCCAAGTGCCCAAGACTCTCTAAGCTCGAAAAGTCTTCCCGCAAGTATCAAGCACTTCTTTAGTATCTCAGAACACAGTGAGTCATTGATGGAGCACCAAGGCCAATTGACACTTATGATTATATGGAACTCTGGAGAAACCCACTTATGATTACATAGAACTCTGGAGAAACCCACAACACTATATGAGAGAACACTGAAGACTTTTCCCCTGTAGCTATTGTCTACACTAAGGGGAATTAGCTCATCATCATTCCAGGTGCCCACAGAGTTGGGCTGCAGGACCCTAGTCCTTTCCTCTGGAGGCTGGGCCAAGGATGGCCCTGGGCCCAGCAGAAACTTCTTGAAGCAACTTCTTGAAGCATGAACTTCAAGAACTCCTTGCCCATCTTTGGGCCTTTGCACATGCAGCTATGAAAATGGATGCTGCTGCCCCATGGCAGAGCTCTCTGTAACCTCTTTCTTCTTTCCATCCTGTCACTTCCCCAGGGTCCACTCTTTCTTGAACACACCTTTCAGTGTGGATGTGCCAGTGTTCATGTGAGGATCTGGATAGCAAAATGACCCCAAATGGACAGCAAGTGCTGGCATGATTCCTCCCGGTATATTAGAGTCTCTCCTTTCTAAAGCAAACATGTTGGGAGAGCCCAGCCTACCATCAAACGCCAGAGCCCAGCCTTCTTCTCTGGATTCTGCCCGCCTCCTGTGATCTGGGCCAGTCCTAGTCTCTTGATCAGATCAGTCAGTCACCCCATTGTACAGTGAGAGCTAGATATACAACTACAAAAGCCAGTTATTCAGAGGGTGTGATGTCTGGCTCCATTAACACCAGATGGGGTGTCAGGTGGGTAGTGCTCAGCCACACCTGTATCCTAAGCATTCCGGTTTACTTTATACAGGCATAAAAACGTGCATGAAACAGGCAAATGTGTGGAGTAAGTGAGGAAACATCAGGTCTGTGTCCACCACCAGGTATGCATGACATGACTAACCCAGCAGTGCATGAATGAGCTCCTTGCCTTATGAGGTATGGTAAGGCAGCAAAGACTCTGCTCAAGAAGTAGGTCTTCAGCAACCACCCACCCACCACCTGCTGGTCCCAGTAGAGAGGGCATGGATGTCAACCAGGCAGAAACAATATATCTCTGAATGATAGTGTCTACTTCCACACCTGCCTCTCCTGCTAGGCATACAGAGATCTGTTCTTCAGAGAAACGTAGATCCTTTCCAAAGTCACACAGTGCTCCAAAGGTAAAGTTCTTGCTTTGCTTAAGGTTACATTTGGGCCCCTGTAGATGTCGAAGAAAGAAAGAGGATACAGATGTGGTTTTTTTCTCTTTTTTCATATAAACGGCTAGTCACCAAATGAACCCCAGATGTGGCTACTGATTATGGATTGCCCACCATGGGAGATCACATAGTATTGATCTCCCTGCTCTAAGATCTCAGTTTAGTATTTCCTTTCTTAAAATTTAACAGAGCAGAATCTATACTTAATGCATTATAGTGTGGCTTGAACATCAAACCATTTACAAAAAAGTTAATTGGACCTGAAAAATCTTTCCATTAATTATAAAATAAATTCAGATAAACTAGAACTGGAACGTTGAGCTATGCTTTTTTAAATTGAAGATTTAATGGAAATGTTTCATTAGTTTTCCCTGAAACACACTTTATCCATAGACATCCTATATTCATATATTTCTGATTTCAACGTTGATGAAGCATAGCACCAAAACAAAATTGTGTCTGTGTGTGAGCTGCGTTCTCCAAGATAAAAATGTCTGAGTCACAATAGCAGGGTCAATCTGGAGGTGTAAACATAGGAAGACCTAATCATCTTGGTTTGATTTTTCCTAGTTTTTGCCTTCCTAGTTTTCTCCAAATATCTACTTAATTCTCATTAGTGAAAATACAGTGCAATATTGGTTTCAGGGTTAGAATTCAGTGATTCCTCACTTACAGACAACACCCAAGGCCATCATAATAAGAGTCCTCCTCAATATTTGTCACCCACTGTCGTAGACTCTGGGTCTAAAGTTCTCTCTTGTCTCAGCATGAGAGCGGGACGCAGGATTAAAAAATAGGAGAGATGGCTAATGTCCCAGAAAAGACAAGAGCCCCAAATAAGGGTCCTTGCCTCTTATTTATTAAGGTCAGAAGGCTTACGGGGCGCCTGGATGGCTCAGTCAGTGAAGCAACTAACATCGGCTCAGGTGTGATCTCACGGTTCCTGGGTTCGAGCCCCGCTTGGGATCTGTGCTGACAGGTCACAGCCTAGGGCGTGCTTCAGATTCTGTGTCTCCCTTTCCCCCTGCCCCTCCCCCAATCATGCTCTGTCTCTATATCGCAAAAAAAATTTTTTTTTAATTTTAAAAAAGGATCAGAAGACTTACAACATGATGGCCGTGCACAAAGGGACGAAGAAGCTGTGAAGGTCAACTCGGGGGCATGAGGGAAAGAGGTTTTTTGGAGATATACAGTGATTGGTGTTTGGATCAATAGAAAATAAAATCCTGGCACCGGGCAGATGGGTAGGTGGTTGTTAATGGCAGAAAGGAGGCACCTTGTCTGTTTCTCTTAGCTAGCCTGGGGGATAAGACAGATTGGATTACACATATCAAAGTGAACAGAAGGCACCATTGTTTTGGTTCTGCTTGTTGATGTTGTTGTTAACCATCTCCCCTCTGGGCTGCTTCCCCTGCAGCTGCCCAGCAGCAGAATGCAGACAGAGCTCTAAAGCCCTCATTACCTGCTTACCTAATTGAGTCCTTCCTTCCTGTGAAAGCAGCTCTCTGCTATAATAGTAAATGGGATGGCACACTGGCACTACCTGTCTAATCGGGCTTACCTCATATGCCTTTGTATGGGGAGCCCGTGTTCCCATTCCCATTTTGGGGCCTATGCCCGTCCCTCTCTATGTTTGGGGTTCTGCAAACCCCTCTTCTTGGGATGCCTATGTACTTCCCTATTATTGGGGTGCCTATCTTGTTTACCCAAACTCGGGTGTGAGCATCCTATGGCTTTTTATTTCTTTATGCCATGCTATAACCCATTTCCATAAGCCCGGGGGATTCCTGAGCATACCCCCCACAACCCATCTAGCCCATGCCTCCCCCACCCAGAAAATGAAATCAATGAATTGATCCCAGTGACAATTGCACCAAAGATACTTTGTAAGATACTTGGAAATCAACCTACCCGCAGAGCCATGATATATGTACTCTCAAAACTTATGAAGGCAAGAGCAGAGGACACATAGAAATGGGAAAACATTCCATGCTCCAGCTTTGGGAGTACAAACATGGTGAAAATGCCTATATGTCCCAAAGCAACCTATACATCGAAGGCAATCCCTATCAAAATACCACCAGCATCTTTCACACACGTAGAACAAACAATCTTCAAATCTCACAAAAGACTCATCAAAGACCCTGAAGCACCAAAGTGATCATGAAAATGAAAGGGAAAGCTGGTGGTAATATTGTGGAACATTTTCCATAGAGCACTTAACAAAGATAGACACAGAAAACAAATTCTCATGATTTATTGTGACCAATTCCATTATTCCAAGAACGCTTGTTTTCACTTGATCTTTATGCTCAGAGTGGCGCAGGAGCATCCTAAAATCAAGTGTTTGACACTGAGATATTTAGAATGAGTCAGTGAAGAAAAAGATGAGAGAAGAATGGGTTCTCATGAAGATTCAATGTTTCTGTATGACATTTCCGAATAAGAAGAGTTTCAAAATATGCCAACTCCTCATTTCTAGGTGACAGTGAATAGAACTTGACAATGTTCAGAAGTCAGAAAAGACAGCCTGCCTTTCAAGCGGATTGAGGCCTTTCTACATTTGTGTCAGGTATCAGTTACCTGTTTGGAGATCACACAGAACTACTCAAAGCTCCACCGCTAGAAGGCTCCACACGTGAATCAAATATGTTATTTGAACGTCTATGTAAGCTGAAGGCATCCCAATAGAGGAATGTGTTCCTGTGTGTTTCATGCAGTCCAAAGACAGGCATCATGCAGACAAGCAACTAGGCGAGATGTCCCCTGGAGCTGAGAATATAAAACCCAAATGCACTTCAATGCAGGCGGTGCTGGAAAGAGCCCAAATCACCTCAGGGGCAAGAAGAGACAGAGATCAGGGATCAGAGACAGGAGCAACTGGTGTGTCCTCACACAGTGAAAAGAAAATGCTAGGCAAGCTCCCACGCTGGTGGTGTGCTGCCACACAGCAATTAGTTTTGATGTTTGGGAAGAAAGGTTGCTCTTCTATTTCTGAGAACACAGTCCTTGGCAGGATTGTGTTGGCCCAGACGGTCACTTCCTGCTCTCTACCAACCTTCGGGAATCCTGAACTTCCTTCCTTCTGAGATACTAACACTTCATCCATTCAATCCCCAGACCTGGAAGAGGAAAGGATAGAAAAAATAATCTTGGTAACTAAAAGACCAGAGCCCATTTTCACAGACTTGCCTGTGAGCCAGGAGCCAGGAGCCAGGAGAGCCCCCGAATCGTCATTGTTCTATCACTGAAAGGAAGGAAGGGAAAACAGTGACAGCCCTTTAGCACACAGGGCTCCAAAGTGTAGTGCAAGGATGTTCCCCTTAGATCTGGCCCACTCATGATGGTGATGACACCAACCTTGCCAAAAGATAAGTGCTAGTGACATCATGTGAAGCTTCATGCCATGTTCATGTGAGACAAAGATATTTGGCCCTCGGGGCCTCCTTTCAGATTCCCTTTTCCTTTCATTAATGAGAATTTCACTAGGGAACAGTCACAGACATCATCTGGAATCCTTTTCTGATGTGAATCAAGGAGTTGGGACTAGTTCTCAGGAATGTGGAGTGGCCTCGGCAACAGCAGTCCATGGATCCCTTCTGCCAGCTCAATCTTAGCAAACAGAGGCACAAGGCTCTTGAAACTGTTCAGCAGAAGAGGGTTGCATGTGCACAAGGGGCAGATGATGTTTGGAAGGATCCTATCTCCATTCTGAAGCAAGGGCCTAGGGTCAAATTCAGGAGCTACAGGGCTCTCACTCAGACAGCGCCCAGTCCTTCCCAGGGAGCCTGCACTCACACCGTGTGTCCTCATATAGCAATCAACTTCTTATGCTGGAAAGGCAAAGGTTGACCTCCTGCCAAGAAGAACTCTGTGACTGGCAGGATTCTCTTGGCATGGGACCATTGCCCTGTTCTCTATCCACCACTTTCAGGAAAGCCTGAGCTCCTGACCTCCTGAGATACTCAGGGTCTATGCACGGAAAATCCAGTCACCAAGCAGGTAAGGGCAAAAATGACTCCAAGACGAAAATATCAGAGCCGAATCTGCAGACTTGCCAGGAGCAAGATCCTCCTTTGTGAGTCACAAGTGCCTGTCCACACATAGGAAGGGCTTGAGAGCTGGGGACAGCTTGACACATTCCTCACTTTATGGAAGTTGGGGTGCATGACTTTGGCCCACAGAACTCCCTGGTGTAGCTAGTGGATGTTCCACTTGTCTCCAGGCTACAGGACTTTCTTGCTCCTTGGAAACCAACCTTGCCCAGGGACTTGTGCTCGGAACATTCTCCACAGCTTCATTCTGGTCTCATAGGACATAAAGAACCTGAGCCCTCAGTGTATCCTTTTCAATTCCCTTCCACTGATCCTAACCGTGTGTTCCCTGGGAGACCTTCAGGACCAGAGTCCGGCAGCCTTTTTCTCCAATTTTAATTGTGGATCGCACCAAGTTCCCAGACTTTTGGAATCTCTTGGGGAACAGGTGCCCCTGGGGTGTCTACCACTTCTAACTTGGGAGGGAACAGGAGGTATTGGGGACTTGTTAAGCACATGAGGATTGCTTGTGGGTAGGGGCAGGTGATAGTCGGAGACAGTTGACCTCACTTGTGTGGCAAATGCTGATGGAGATGTGGCCTTTTGTGCCATAGTCAGAAGTACCATGCACACACACACACACACACACACACACACACACACACAATGCCACACTGAAAGGGTTGATTAACTCCAAGTGAGCATACATGAAAGTTGTTTTCTACCCCCTTAACAACTAATTTCACTTATCCAGGGAACAATGTTGCCTTCCTAAAACCTTGGGCGATTGAAGACTTCTGTGTGTGCACTATTCCTGTGTTCTGTGTCCCTGCCATAGAATGCCTGCACATCCTGCTTTCTTAGCCTCGAACATACATGCCCAGTCTGTTTCCACAACAGGTGAATGTGAAAGAGACTACTCACAACCTCAAAAATCAGAACCTAGTTCCACAGACTTGGACACCAGTGCCCATGGAGACTCCGCCCTCCAAAGCATACTGTTTTCACCCCCTGGCAGGAAAAGCTGTAATGCTGGCAAGTGCCCCAAGCCCTCCTACACTGTTTGAGGTCAATTGTAGCAATTTTATGCTACTTTAGGGTTCCCAGCTGTAGCTGAAATATGTTCCATTTCTCTGTAGCCCACAGTTTTGCCAACGTCCTAGGACACCAAGCTTCCCTGGGGATTTTTGCTGGTCACTTCATTCAAAGCTTTGTTCCATTATCATCTGAAACAAAGAATGTGGGACAAAGTGCATCCCTTCCGATTACCGTTGTCCATTTCTAAACAGGATTTCCTCTCAGGCGTGGAGAGTTCCGACTGGACGCATTTCTCTCTGGTTTTGATTCTGGTGTCCGATTAAGTACCCCTAAGTCTAGAAGAATGTGGGCAATGTGTTCTCAAGGGCTCACGTGTGAGACCTATCTTGGCACCAGAAGGCAAACAGCCTTGGAAAGGGGCCAGTGTTATTGGGAAGGAGCTGTCCTCGCTTCTGGGTAAAGGGAGATGGAGATCAGAGGTCCGAGTCAGGAACCATGTGGCCGTTACTCAGACAGTGCCCAGCCTTCACAACCCGCTAACACAGGGCGATTCCGAAGGACATAGTGCCCTCCTCGATGGAGACTTGTGAGCTGGGCAGGCTTCTGTTGGCCTGAGTGGGGTTGATTACCCTGATCCCACTGGCCCCTGGGAGTTTCCTGCATTCTGAGAAGATTAAAGTTTGAGCATGAGCCTTGTTCTTCCCAAGATGGTCCGGGCACAGAGTCCATTCAAGGCAAGGACTCTGGGACCAGAACCCAGTTCCACAGACATGGCTGCCAGCCAACACAGAGAAGCCAACATTCAGATAGATCACGAGTGCCTCTACCCACCAAATAGATGAGAAAGCCAGGAGCCAGAAGCCTTTATTGCTTTTTCAGCTGAGGTGAACAACGTTGGTCCTCAAGCGTGTTCCATCGGATTTTTTATTATCATTACTTTTATCATCATCATTATTATATTGTTATTACTGTTACTGATCATGTGAAGAATAACTGCTTCTATAATATGGGCTTGGGGAAGGTAAAGCAAAATGGCAAGTGGAAAGCACTTATATGGGCTAAAGACCCACAGATGACTGAAGGCCTATGATTTCAAGGTAACATTATTTTACCTCTAAAAAAACATTAACATTAAGACTATAAGGCGTTCCAGGAGATGTGGTTTACTGTGGCAGCCTCAAGAATTTGTCAATGTGCTGTAGGTGATATGGAAATTACATTTAAATTTTTTGTTCGCTTTTGAGAGAGAGAGAGAGAGAGAGAGCCAGCCAGCCAGACAGAGAGAATGTGCACTCGCAGATGGATAGAGAGTGAGGGAGACACAGAATCTAAAGCAGGCTCCAGACTTTGAGCCATCAGCACAGAGCCCCACATGGGGCAAAAAGTCAGGAACTGTGTGAACATGACCTGAGCCAAAGTTGGAGGCTTAAAGGACTCAGGCACCCAGGATCCCCAGGAAATTCAGTTTTATCTGCCTTTTCTTGTTGCCTTTGTTCCCCATATCACTTTGGAGTGCAGGGTGATGTTGGGGCTCCAGGAATCGGAGTCCATAGGTGTCTGGAGATAAGGCCCCTGCGTTTCTCTTGCCTTTTCCTGAGATATTTGTCCACTGATGGAGGTTCTATCAGTTAACTATTTGTTTTCTGTCCTGTCTTTTGTCCTTGGGTAGCCAGGGGGTGCCTGAGGAATGTCACACATATCCCTCCTGAGGGTAGGGGCAGGGAATGCTAGCTTGTGTTTGGCCCTCAGCTTGCCTTCTGCTCCTTCCTCACGCAGATGGATGCTTCCCTTTTACCCAGCCCATGTGTGTTTGTCCTTCAGAAAACAGTGAGCTTTCCAGGAGATTGTGCAGTTCTCATATTCCCAGAGTTATCCCATTGTCGTCTGATGAATATTTTTGTCTTTCTATGTATCCATTTCCATCCCCTTACTCTTTTCGTAAATAAGTCCCCACTGTGGGGAATTCAAGGCCAGACCGAAGAGCAATGCCCACTGATCTTAATTGGGGAGCCTCCCAAGGTATATTTACCCTGGTAGAGTTTGGGCAAAAGACTCCTTGGGACTTGCCTTTTAAGAAATATTTTGACACGACAAAGACCTAGGGCACTTGAAGGTTGCCAGTGTAAAGATTGGTATATAGGCAGAGCCAGAGAATTGGGAGGAAGCACCCTCACTTGTGGGGAGAAGAGCAACAGAGCTCGTCATTCTCTTCTCAGTTTTATCCCCTCGTCTGCTGAAATGAAGACCTTTGACCCATCATGTGTCCATTCTGATCCCCTGCTTGTTTTTCTGAGGAGGTCTGGGGTCCCAGTGAGATGTGAACGGGCTTTCACTCACACAGCAAATGCCCAGGGATTGGTGGCCAGCTCCCACGCCATTCCTATGCTAGCCTCGAGCAGTCAGTTTCTGATATCCCCCAAAGAAAGATTCACTACCTGTTCCTGAGATGGTGGGGCTTGGCAGTGATGGGAGTAGGCACCGTGATCCTTACCCAGTTTATCTCCCTCCCCTGGCTGCTTGAGGTGACTTCCTATGGAAAACCAAAAGGTTCCTAGATGGGAATTCATCTCCCAGAACTGGCCAGGGTATCGTTGCCTATTCATGGACTACTTCCACAGAGCCTGATTCCAAACACATAAGCATCGAAACCGATTACAGGAAAACCACTGGTGACAGTATCCACTGTAGGTAAGGGGAAGAAATCCACTCAGTGCTAGCAGCTTCCCCTCCCTTTCTCAAGTCCCAAATGAAGAATTCCTGCAAAACTGGTTGCCAGTGTAGCCATTGGAGGTTTCCTTTGCCCCAGGCAAGATGTGCTTCTGTTACCCAAGACAGCCAGCTTCCCAAAGAGTGTGCTGGTCACTTCATTCTCAGGTTTATCTCATTCTCATTACATGAGGAGAACTTTAGCACTCGTTGTATCCAGTTCCATCATTTTGCCCTTTTTCAAACCAGGAATTGCCTGTGAAGCATTCCCAGCTAGCGTCCATGAGAGATCACCTCACCTTTTAACTGGACAGTCTCACTGAGCTCCTGTTACTCAGGTATAGGTTAAGCAACGGGGCCCCTTGAGACTTGCCTTTCCTAACCACGTTGACAATGGGAGGCCTAAGGCATTGGAGTTTCTGCCTATAGGTCAAGTCCAGAGCAGCTTGAAGAGAGCTGGCCTCCCTTGGGAGGCCAGAAGAAACTCATCTCGTCATTTCATTCTCAGCTTTATGCTGTCCTCATCTGCAGTGAAGAACTTGGGCCACTGATATCTCCATTCCCATGTCCTTGCACTTTTTCTACTTAGGCATTTGCTGTGGCGATTCAGGGCCAGAATGTCAGAGTAATGTCCTGTCATGTCAGGTGGGGATTTGGGCAGCGTCCTCCCAACTGAGACAAAAGTTGGGCAACATGGGCCCACCCACAGGGCTTGCCTTCCAGCCTTGCATTGACCACAAAAGACATAGGGCACTTGAAGGAGCCCAGCACAGAATATTTGCAGTAGGAAGGAACAGAGGAGTGCGATGGAGCCAGCCTCAATCCTGCAGCAAGGGGGGATGAAGCGAGGCATCACAATCCAAGTTCTAGCCCATATCTCTCTTAAAATAAGAACTCTGGCCCTCCGTATGTTCCCATCCCCTTGCAGAATTTTTAACGAGGTCTTGGGTCCCACTCAGGAGAATAGGGTTGTCACTCACATAAAGAGGACTCACGGATTAATGGAGAGCTCCCCCTCACTGCCTGTGCTAGCCAAGACCCATCCATTTCAG
>CM053573.1:140285766-140343968 GCA_028646485.1 Cryptoprocta ferox | reverse complement strand
CCTATTAGTTTTATTGACTGTTTCCTTTGCCATGCAGAAGCTTTTTATCTTGATGAGGTCCCAATAGTTTATTTTGGTTCTTGATTCCCTTGCCTTTGGGGATGTGTCGAGTAGGAAATTGCTGCGGTTGAGGTCAAGGAGGTTGTTTTCTGCTTTCTCCTCTAGGGTTTTGATGGTTTCCTGTCTCACATTCAGGTCCTTCATCCATTTTGAGTTTATTTTTGTGTATGGTGTAAGAAAGTGGTCTCATTACATTCTTTTGCAAGTTGCTGTCTAGTTCTCTCAGCACCACCTGTTAAAGAGGTTTTTTTCCATTGATTACTCTTTCCTCTTTGTCAAAGATTAATTGGCCATACATTTGTGGGTCCAATTCTGGGTTCTCTATTCTATTCCATTGGCTTGTGTGTCTGTTTTTGTGCCAATACCATACTGTCTTGATGACTACAGCTTTGTAGTAGAGGCTAAAATCTGGGATTGTGGTGCCTTTCGTTTCGCTTTTCTTTTTCAATATTACTTTGGCTATTCAGGGTCTTTTGTGGTTCCATACGAATTTTAGGATAGTTTGTTCTAGCTTTGAAAAGAATGCTGGTACAATTTTGATTGGGATTGTATTGAATGTATAGATTGCTTTGGGTAATAATGACATTTTAACCTTTATTCTTCCAATCCATGAGCATGGAATGTTTTTCCATTTCTTTGTGTCTTCTTCAATTTCTTTCATAAGTTTTCTATAATTTTCATCTTACAGGTCTTCTACATCTTTGGTTAGGTTTATTCCTAGGTATTTTATGGTTTTTGTGCAATTGTGAATGGGATCAATTTCTTGATTTCTGTTTCTGTTGTTTCATTATTGGTGTATAAAAATGCAACTGATTTCTGTACGTTGATTTTGTACCCTGCGACTTTGCTGAATTCCTGGATCAGTTCTAGTAGGCTTCTGGTGGAGTCGGTAGGGTTTTTCATGTAGAGTATCATGTCATCTGCGAAAAGTGAAAGTAATTTCTTCTCTAATTGCCTGATTGGCCCAATCATTCTTTAGTAGGGTGGTTTTTAACCTCCACATTTTTGGAGGTTTTCCAGACTTTTTCCTGGGATTGATTTCAAGTTTCATAGCATTATGATTTGAAAGTGTGCATGGTATGATCTCAATTGGTTTATATTTATGGAGGGCTGCTTTATGCCCCAGTATGTGATCTACCTTGGAGAATGTGCCATGCACACTCAAGAAGAAAGTGAATTCCCTAGCTTCAGGATGCAGAGTTCTAAATATATGTATCAATTTCATGTGTTCCAATGCGTTGTTCAGGTCCACTGTTTCTTTAGTGATTTTTTTGTCTGGTTGATCTATCCATTGCTGTAAGTGGAATATTAAAATCTCCTGCAATTAGCACATTCGGCATGTAGATGTTTATAATTGTTAGCTCTTCCTGATGGAGCGACCCTGTAATTATTATATAATGTCCTTCTTCATCTTTTGTTACTGCCTTTACTTTAAAGTCCAGTTTGTCCGATTAAGTATGGCTACTCCGGCTTTCTTTTGACTACCAGTCACATGATAGATATTTCTCCATTCCCTCACTTTCAATCTCAAGGTGTCTTCAAGTCTAAGATGAGTCTCCTGTAGACAGCAAATAGATGGATTTTGGTCTTTTATCCATTCTGCTACCCTGTGTCATTTGATTTGAGCACACAGTCCATTTACATTCAGTGTTATTTTTGAAAAATATTGGTTTAGATTCATTGTGTTCTCTTTAGGGTTCATGCTTGTAGTGGTGTCTCTGGTACCTTGTATTTCTTGCAACTTTTCCCTCATAGAGTCCCTCTTAGGATTCCTCGTAGGGCTGGTTTAATGGTGATGAATTCTCTCAATTTTTGTTTATTTGGGAAAACCTCTCTCTCTCCTTCTATTTTGAATGACAGGCTTGCTGGATAAAGGATTCTTGGCTGCATATTTTTTCTGTTCATCACATTAAAGATTTCCTGCCATTCCTTTCTGGCCTGCCAAGTTTCAGTAGATAGGTCTGTAACCATTCTGATAGGTTTTCCTTTGTATGTTAGGGCCCTTTTATCCCTAGCTGCTCTCAGAATTCTCTCTTTATCTTTGTATTTTTCCAATTTCACTATGATATGTGGTGCCGAAGGTCAATTCAAGTTACGTCTGAGGGGAGTTCTCTGTGCCTCTTGGATTTCAAAGTCTATTTCCTTCCCCAAATTGGGGAAGTTCTCAGCTATAATTTGATCAAGCACCCCTTCAGGACCTTTTTCTCTTTCTTCTTCTTCAGGAATTCCTATGATACGGATATTGTTCCATTTGATTGTATCACTCAGGTCTCGAATTCTCTTTTCGTGCTCCTGGATCAATTTCTCTCTTTCTCAGCTTCCCCCTTTTCTATAACTGTGTCTTCTAATTCACCTATTCTCCTCTCTGCATCTTCAATATGTGCAGTGGCCGCCTCCATTTTATTATGCACCTCATTTATAACATTTTTTTAACTCGTCACAGCTATTTTGAAGGTCCCTAGTCTTTGTACCAATAGCTTCTCTGATGACTTCTATGCTTTTTTCAAGCCCAGCAATTAATTTTATGACAATTGTTCTAAATTCTTGCTCAGTTATGTTGTTTATATCTGTTTGGAACAGTTCTGTGGCTGTGACTTCTTCCTGGAATTTCTTTAGAGGAGAGTTCTTTCGTTTCGTCATTTTGGCTAGCTTTCTGTCTCTTGTCAATTTTAAAACTCATTATGGACTGTGCATCTGTTAGTATTCATCTATTAAAGGAGGCTTATTGACTGTCCAGGGCCTGTCCATTCAGGAAGTGTTCTTTTAATGGTGTCTCTCGGTTTCTCTTGATGTGCCTTTGGTTATTTTATTTCCTTACTCAGTGATATTTGGGACTCTCCACCATGTGTACTTTGGCTTGTTTCTTGAGGTAGCCCTGAAAAGGAAAACAGACAAACACACAGGGAACAAAAGCACGCAAATGCACAGACAAATCAAACAAACAAGCAAACCAAAAGGGGAAAGAGAAGAGAAGAGAAAAGAAAAAAGAAAAGAAAAAACAAAGGGAAGGAGGGAGGGACAGAAACAACAAAAGACAAGGGACAGTCTAAAAGCATAAAACCAGCAGAGGGGAGAGATAAGAATGAGATAAGGGAAAATATATCTGAATGGCAAGAATTGATCTAAGCACGGCAATGCATCAATGTTGGTTCTTACCAGGGTCCAGGGGGAAAAAAGAGAAAAAAAAAGGCAGCTCTCCAGCATGGATGGGAGTGGTTTGGTGCAGGTAAGTCCTGGGGGCTGCTCCCTAAGGCCCCACCTTGGTGGTTGTGGGGAGAAGAATGACGGCGCCCCAAGCCCTTCTCAATCCAAGCATTGCAAGCCACTCTTTTGAGTCCCATATCCCTGTGCTGTGGGTGGGCCAAGTTGTATTTTCCAAACCCCGCCTCATTTCCAAACCCTAGTCCATGCACTTTAATGCTACCGCCCGAGATGAGATGTACTCCCGCAGGCAGCCGGCTTCCTAGCCGGGATTGAGTAGGGGGAGTCAGCGAGCAGTTTTCTTCTGGCTTCGCCTGGAAATCAGCGTGCTGCTGCCGAGCCCAAGGAAAAATTCGCCAAGTAAACGGGACAGATTTCTCTCCCCATGCCTAGCGGTCATATATGGGATGATAGTATCCCTCTCTGTCCCGGGCCGAGGTTTTTCTCTTCTCTAGAGACACTTATCTGAGCATTTTCAGTCTCTCTTTCTCTTCCCCTTGTCTCTCCGGGACTCCGCTCACTCTCCCCGGCTCTGTGCTGGAGAGGAGCTCCCTCCCCTCTGCACCTCCGGGCCCAGCCCATTTTTATTTCCCCAGTTCACACTCACTCAGGCACCTATGAGGCTGTCTTCTATGTGTACTCTGTGTGTTTTCCTCCCACTCTTGCAGATCAGAGTATTGTGGCTTCAGTCCTCAGTTTGATAGATTCAGGTGGGTGAAAATTACAGAGCTCCCTACTTCTCTGCCATCTTGCCCCTTCCCCTTGCTTTTTTCTTTTTTAAGTATTTTAACATTTCTTTGAGATACAGAGAGAAAGACAAAGCGCGAGCACGTGCGCACAAGTAGGGTAGGGGCAGAGGGAGGGAAAGAGAGAATCCCAAGCAGGCTCTGCACTGTCAGCATAGAGCCCGACGTGGGGCTTGGACACATAAACCATGAGATCATGACCTGAGCCAAGATCAAGAGTGGGACGCTTAACTGACTGAGCCACCCAGGGGCCTTTCCAATTTTGTTTTCAAAAAGGCACATACCTGGAAGTTGTGCAGGGTGGGTAAACGGTACACACTGCGGGTGGAGACCTGGGCCAGATGCAGAGTAGACGTGAGATGGTGAGCAGCAAGGTTAAGGACACCCTTAACCTCTTGTGACAAAGGTTCTCACTGTAAAGTCACTCAGAAATGGACACCTAAGGGGTACCTGGGGGCTCAGTCAGTTAGGCGTCTAACTTTGGCTCAGGTGATCATCTTGCAGTTCATGAGATCAAGCCCCACACTGGGCTGTGTGCTGACAGCTCAGAGCCTGGAGCCTGCTTTAGATTCTGTGTCTCCCTCTCTCTCTGCCCCTCCCCTGCTCATGCTCTGTCTCTCAAAAATAAACATTGAAAAAATTTTAAAACAAAGAAGTGGACACCTATGATACTGTAAACAATGATATGCAATCGTTCTGTGTATTATATTGAGATCTCTGTGTTTTGCAAATGTAAACAGGCATCCAGTAAACACATACAGATTAAAAAAGTCTACGGATACAGTGCATCACCGGGCCAGGGGGCAGTGTCGTCTTCCTGCTGAAGGCAGGCCTCGTCCAGCACAGAGCCTGTCCCAGGCCAGAAGGGTGCGGCCCCACCATGACCTGCATCGGAAATGTGGGGACATGGGGGACAGGAAGGGCAAACAACACGCACCTCTAACACGTGCATCTCTTGCCTCCCAAGGGGTGTTCGGGGAGGATGCTGGGGCAGGATGGTGTGTCCAGGCCTGACACAGAGATGAGCTTTACAGACCCCTCAATGCTCAGAGACCAAGCATAGCGGCTTGACCCCACCTGGTCACACACCTGGAGTGTACTGTCCACTGTCCAGGATTCACGGGGCTACCCACAGAAACACGGGGTCCACACATGGCTGACATGATGCCAGAGATGCCTCCTCACCTCCCTGGGGCTGTTTCTCCAACGCCGGAGGGGACAAGATGAAAACTAACGGAAGTCTGTCTATGAGGCTAGCTCTTCACAGGGGCTGCAGGCTCCAGAGACTGAAGAAATTCGTATGGTTCGTGGGTCACCTCTGGCCGCTCCCCAACGCTGAGGCGAGGACTTCATGCAATTATGGGAAAGACAGGTGTTCACACAGCGAATCTACACACACGTCGAGGTTCAGACCTGGCTGAAAATGTGTCCCAGTGACGGTGGTTAGCGAAACCCACCACTCTGCCACAGAACCTCTAAGGCAGATGAGCTCTGCCCAAGCCCACAACATCAAAACATCTTTTAGGAGCCCATACTTGTATCTGGGAACTACAACAGCAGCATGGGGAGGTGAGGGAGTAAATTCAAGGATCCAGGAAGTGTTTGGTTCCCTTCCTGAGGGGGCTGAAATCCCGGTGGGGTCCACGCACCGGCCCACTCTGTCTCAGTAAACAGAGAAGGCCCCAGGCCACAGAAAGGCATCTGCTCTCCCTAAATCAGGGCTCTGGAGAAACAATGCACTTCCTGATACACTGTTTAGGGACTAGAACTGGAATGGCAGGAAGAAACAAATGTTCCCCAAGTTGAACTAAGTGTGGCTGTCAGCACCTGAGGCTCATTCTGCCCCATCCAAGGGCCTCGGGGTGTGGCCAGCTGGGCTCCTCCTGATGCAGAGATGGCCACGTCTCAAAGCCACAACCCACGACCTCTAATGCCAGGTAACTTCCACTCACATGCTTCAGCCCTGTGTAGCTGCCAGATGAGAGAGCAGCATCTCAGCCCCAGGGGCAGGGGTGCCCTGCAGAGGGACCAGCCCGCACAGTCCCGGGAGGTGTGGGAAGATGGACGCTAGGGCCGGGGGCCACCGTACTCAGGTGATGCTGGTCCCTGTTGGAGGGGGAGGTGTTGGACTGGGAGCTGAGGCTGGAGGATGGCTGGGAGCCCCCATGCTCCACCTGTGCCTTGTACAGGTCCTGCAGGAGCTTCGCCATCTCGGCCAGGTTCAGGTGTTTATCGTCTGCATCAAGCTCCTTCTTCACATTCCCTGCGCAAACACGGGGCCGTCGGACGTCAGACACCCAGCCGCCTGGGCCAGTGCTGTATGCGGCCCCTGCAACCCGCAACTCCAGGTCTCTCCCTCGCACCTCTGAATGCTCGGGATGACACCCACCATGTAGGAAGCTGGGGGTCGGTGGACACAACAGATCTGAGCCGTTTCACACCCAGAGGAGTTGCCCTCTGGTGTCAACAAGCAGGAAGCAGGACAGCATGTACAACAGAGGCCTGCAGACGCCAGGAGGGGGAACAGGCCAGAGTGGGGGAGGGGGGCCCTGGGCGGTGGGCTGCCCAGAGAGCTCCTGGGTCTGGCCCAGGAGGGGCCCCGAGTGTGAGGGAGCACACGACCCCACCAGGGAGATCAAGAGCTCACCCGTCTGCGACAACTGGTGGCCCAAGTCTCAGGAAGGGTGCGGCCCACTGGTGGGATGGTGTCCTCCCTATACTAAATGTGGCTCAGGGCCACCCTTAAAACACCTCACAGTCACACCTGGACAGGGTCTGATGCTTACACATCACTAACGGCCTGTCAGAATATGACCAAGCACGACTCCGAGGTGTTGAGCCAACCAGCGCCCGATGGCGTAACTTCAGTATGGCCGTAAGAAACCACTACCAGGCTGGCAGAGGGCAGGGAGATACCCGCCCCCCCCCACACCCTGTGGAGCATGGGAGAAAAGTGAACTAGAGGGTCCTTACATCGGGGCCCAGGCACTCACTTCTTAAAAAAGCAGAGGAAAAGCATGACCCAGGGGAGGAGAGACTCTTGGAAAAGCAGGCCCCAAGCCCAGAAAACAAGGCTGGCCCTTGGCTGGTGAACTTGGATCCCCGGAAGGTTCCCACCACCCCAGTGACGAAGGGGCTCCCTGGGCCTGGACTGTCCATGCAATTGATGTGGTTTCCACCGAACACCTGCTCTCCTTCCGGGATCCTGGAAATTGCAGACGTGCCAAGGAGAGGGTGGCTGCATTGTCCCAGCTCAGTGCTGGGAGTCAGCTGCATTGGTGGGACCCCATGGGGAGTGGGTCTGGATGTGCCGCCTGGTCTCCCCCAGACTCACCCCATGCACCTCTTCTTGTGGGCCCTGGTCTGTCCCTCTTTGCTATGTCAAACCAGAGCCCCAAGTCCCGGGGCTCCTAGGGAAACACCTAACCCAGCAGTGGCCGTGGGGACCCCCAGACAATTGGGGAAATAACAGATAAGGAGCAAGAGAGCAGACCTGAGGTGGGCATAGGTGACCACGCTAAATACAGTCTAACTCCAGGCAAAGACTGGAGCTGATGACAAAGCGAGACCACGACTCACGCTCTCTGAGTGCCTGATGGAAACCACTTCTGATGCAGTGGGGCTTCTTACCCCAGTCACAGCGACCTTTGGTGCTCGGTCATTCTTGGGTGGCCACTGCCTGTGCTGCGGGATGTCTGGCCTCAACCCCTCAATGCCGGAAGCACCACAGGCACCACCACACACAGTTCTGGGAGGCTGCTGTCCGTGAAAAGCCCCATGGTAACAATCAGGTCCATCCAAAGGAAAGGAGGGGAGAAGATGCACCCCGAGTGCCTCTCGTCGAAAGGGAGCCCAACGGCCCAGGAGACTCCAAAACCTTGAGTGCCATGCGGCCTATAGACGGCATTTCTTGTGGCAGGGTCAGGCTCAGCTGCCGCTGAGAGCACAGCCCGGTGGGTAGATGTGCACATGGACACACGGACGTCAGGCCAGGAGGTGGACAGCTCATCCCAGCATGACCGGCAGGCTCGAGGGGCCCTGACATCAAAAAGGAGACCTGGGTAAGCCCCCTCTGGGCTGTGTGGGAGGGATCCGAGGACAGCAGCCATACCCCTGGAAAGGAGACAGGCCTTGGCACAACAGCCTTGTGCCCCGGGGATGTGAGCATGAGTCCACTCCATCAGCAGACCCTGACTATGACATGAGCACACCCAGCATGACCTACCTAGAGAGCTGAGCATAGAGATGTCCAGGGAGGTGTCCAAGTAAGACTTCATTGACATGAAGTCCGGGACGGAGCTGCCATCACCCAGCGATCCCCAGCCTGCAGAAGACGGATACATACTGAGCAGAAAAGGAAACATGTCACTGAGCAGGCAGTTAACACGAGCAATTGAACTCCACAGGCGTCCTCCCATAGGGAGGACAGGACGGCTCTGCCACGTCCACGCCCAGGGAGCAGGCAAGACCATGCTGCGTCTGGTCCATGCTGCAGAGCACGACCACTGGAGACGAGCTCAGAAGTGGGTGCCACTGCCGAGACCAAAACCCACAGCCAGAGGCTTCTGACTCTCGGGGAAAAACAGGTCCCTGCAACACGGGGACACAGGAGGACACAGGACCTGAGGGGTCACAGCTACTTCTCAGGGGCCACACGTAAAAACACGGCAGATTCCAAGCCAGCACGTTTTCTCCCCTTCTGCGGCCACCCCACACCCTCCTGGCCTTCTCCTGTGTCAACTCCCCACTCTGCACCATTATGGAAACAGTCCTGCGTTCCCAGAGACACTCCCTCCCACCACATAAACCTTTCAGGCCAGCCTATCGCTCACAAACATTAGGAGGTAATAACAGCTAATGTATGGCCATTTGTAAAATAAATACTGAGGACCATCTCTGGTACTTTAAGGGAAATATGCCACCTAAGACTCTAAGGCCCTCAAATTCTGCTTTGGGGTTGGACCTTAAGTCATCGCGGGACAAGTTACTGTCCGATGACAGTGCCCTCCCTGAAACACAGCCTGGAAAGACTGCTTCTTCACCAAACCATTCAACAAAAGGTCCACTTCAGAGCAGATGCTCAGTCTGTGGACCTGGCTTGCTCAGGTGCATCTCGCACACCTCCAAAAGCCCTCAGCCCACCCTGAGGTTTGAAGGCTCACACAGGGTCTCCTTCAGCCCAGAGACAGGCATCCACCTCTACCCAGCCACACACAGGGACCTGGTGAAAGAGGAAGGTGAAGACCCTGCTACCAGGGAAGGGGCACTGGGCCTGTGAGCCCTCTCCCATCAGGTCGTCCCCTCTGGTGTGAGCCCTCTCCTGTCAGGCTGTCTCATCTGGGTGTGAACCCCCTGCCTTAGGGGTGTCATGTCTGGGTGATCTGGGAATTTGCTTCTTTCACTTGACTTTCAGAAAAGCCACTTTGTTCTGCACTCTGATAAATATCTCTAAAGAAGAAGTGTTACAGTGATGATTTTGGGCCATCAACACACCAGACTGAGGCAGAGCTCATGTTTATGGAGTATGGCAGTAGCTGGATCACAGGGGACAGTGCTCTCAACAGTCCTACAACCACCCACCATCACCACCCTGCTGTGCCCCCAGAAACTGAGGCTCAGAGCTGCTCATTATGCTGCCCAGGGCCCACCACAGGATCCTTGCTCCCTACGCTGCCGGGGCCTTCATCCCACAGCTGCGGCTTTCAAAGTTGTTACACACGTACCTGCAACTCAGAGCTTGTAAAAACAATTGGAAGACGGCTGGTTTACTCACAACGTCTTGCGCCAGCCAAAGAGCAGAACCAGATTTCCCTGGAGGCCACCCAGGGCCGAGCCCCATGCACAGCCCAGATTGCACCCGAGTGCTAGAGTGCCCTGCAGCTCCCCTACAGGAATCCAGTCCAGTGCCCATCCCCCACCAGCCAGTCGTGCATACTTGTTAGGTGCGCAGGTCCACACTCCAAGACAGGGCCAAAGACGACACTGTCATTGAGTCTGGACCTTTGAGTGTGTTCGAAATTGAAGTCTAAAAACAAACATGAATGTGTATCTGCAGAAATGTCTGGAAGCCCCCGGTGGTGACAGAAGCACATCCCCATGTGTGCCGTGTGGGGTGGGAGTGCCAATGGGGCGGGGAGAAGCGACATGAGGCGAGGTGAGGTGAGGCAGGCGCTTCCTCCCATGCCAACACCAGGCCACACAGCGCCTGCCAGCGGGCAGGCATGCACCAGCTGGCTGCCACCACAGGCTGAAGGACAAGGGTGGGGAGCTGGGGCTGGTGCTCCCTCCCAGTGCAAGGGACAGCCCCGGAGACAAAGGGCCCCTTCTGAAAGCGCCCTGGGCTTCCTGGGGGCTGTTTCTGCCTGGAGGTGCTGGAGGCAGGACAGGGGGAGTGACCGCTGGCCTCCCAGCTCCTCACAGACACCGGGAGGGGCTCGTGCTCATGCCACAGCACATCTGGGTGACCTAGGGACCCTGAGCAGAGCCCTGCCCTCCTCCCAAACCTGCTCGTGCAAGGAACACACCCCTGGAGGGGACACCCATGTCACCCTCTCTGCGCTGCATCACTCAACGAGCCCCACCTGACCTGAAGTGTACCTGACATGCCTGACCTGAGCGGGCCCTCCGTCCCCTGGGGCCACGTAATGCCTGTAGCCCAGGCCCTCACAGCCTGCCCAGCGGCCTGGTGCCTCTGCTCCAACACAGAGGCTCTGTTCAAAGCCTGTCATCTACATGCACCCTCCAAGTTACTCCAAGGGACAAGCAAAGTGGGGATGCTGAGGCCAGACCACGATGAAGTTTCCTCAAATGCAGCCAGTCTACTTTGGGTGTTGGGGAAGCCCCGAGGACATGGACCTGCCACGCTCGCCTCATTCCCCAGTGTGCAGTGCACACACACCTGGGTGACAGCACGTGGTGCCTGCCAGGAGGGCCAGAAGAGCCAACCGCACCACAAACGAAGCTCTCCCCTCACTCTCCGGGCCCCAGCAGGCCCACCCCTCCCACCCCTCGTAAAGACAGAGCCCCCCGCACGACTGCTGCTCTGTGGCTGCTGTGTCTGGACTGGAAGAGAAGTGCTGAGGCTCCCTGTCCCTCACCCCCTGCCCCTGTCACTAAAACTCAGGGGCGGGGACACTAGCACTTAACCCGTGTCTCGATAAAACAACACACGAACATCTTCTCAACCACCCCATTTCACATGCTGAACATGACGGTTCCCCGAGGGAATACTGAACATCCAGTCTTTACTTACATGTCTGTGCAGCTCACCTTCGCTTTGTCTGGAGGCTTCACAGGAACATTTCTCCTCTGCAAATCAAACGGGAAAAGCCACTTTCCAAACAGAATAATTTTATATAGAAAGATTCACTTGTATCATGTATACACATGTAAATTAAAAGCAGCTTATTCAGTGTTTCTTGGGTCGTCCTCATGGGTGTTGACACCACACTGTGAACCAGGGCTGGTGCAGCGGCAGAGAGACGGCCAACTCAGCCCACAGAAGGCCTGATTCATGCAGCCCCGGCCAAGATGGCAGGGGTCCAGTGCCCTGACGGCACCTTGGCCGGGACAGAGATGAAGGAGAGGGCACTGAACCAGTTCCTGCAGCCCTGGACAGCTTCAAACATAAGGTAAACGTAGGTAAATGTCTGACATTGGACCTGCATCTCGGGGCAGCTCGGAAAAACACTAGGCCAGGTGGTTTAATCTGCTGGGTGAGGAGGGGCCCCTGCCCTCCAATGAGCTGCACTGTGGGGCCACGTACCCTTCTCCTCGGGCTTCAGTGTCCACAAGAGGCTCACACTTGACTGCTCCTGCGTGACCACGGCCTGCGTGGGACCCAGAGTCACCTGAGACCGCTACTGTGTGAGCACATTCTGTTTGGGACGCCCAGTCACATGTGACCACATGTGGAGATCACAAGCCTAAATGCTACACTGAGCCACTGTCCTGCAATCTGGCAGGAGCACCACCTTCAAAACAATCACTCGGCTTGCACACTTTTGCATCTCAGATCTTTTGTTTGTGACAATATTTTAGAGATCCATTGGTGCTAAGATTTTTAAAGACTTTAGTAGAAAAATATACATCTCCACTATTTTAATATCCACTTCCACATGCGAGCCTCCACTAATGTACGCATTTTAGCATCGAACGTCACCTAATGCCATGGCACGTCAGGAATTACGTGACTCCTATAATGCAAGTTCACTTTCAGAAAAGTGATTCTGCTGGAACCTAGGAAGAAAACAGTGGCCAGGACAGCTCAGGGCTTCTTGCTCTACAGAGACACAGCCTCACACACTGTGCGCAGGGGTGGCACCAGGAGAAAACTTTCAGACCACAGTGCAGAGAACGGCAGCTGGAGTTCATCAGCCACATGGAACTGAAGGGTGGAAAAGTCTGGACAGGAGGACACAGCATATAGCAGGAGCTCCAAAAGTCCAGGAGGGATGAATCCAGATGTCACTGACCTGTGCACACACGGATGAACACCACAGGGCCAGGCACACGTGAGGAGACACATCCACACTCCACCCAGCCAAGATCTCACTGAAACCTGGGCCACCAGAAGAGACCAGAAAGCCCATTTCTTAGGATCAGGGTCAAACTTACCCAACATAAAGGCTGCTAATACCCAACCTAATACATTATAAACAAACCTTAAGAAATCAGGAGACTCCTAAGAACTCTGCCAAAATGAACATCAATGTTCCTTAAAGGAACACAATAAAATCCAGGCCAGCCTTGCCCAGCAGTAGCGTAACATGAGCACAAACCTACCTAATTTTCTAGTAGCCTGGTTAAGATTAATCTTAACATACATTCAATAGTAACATATTTCACTTAATCTAATGTATTGAAAACATTTTTATGTTAACATATGCTCCAAATAAAACAATGAAATAGTTTTACATTTCTTTTTTTGTACCCATCTCTAAAATTCTGTTTTGTGGCTCACATTTTCTTCATATCTAATTTAGACTAACCACAGTCATATTTCCACCAGCCACTTATGGCTGTTGGCGGCTGTAATAACACAGTCCAGACAGCAGACTTGACAGTGTAACACCTGGCATCCAATCAAACAATAAAGCAGGAAATCGTGGCCTATAAGAAGAGGAAAATCTACCAAAGGGCAAATCCAGGAATGACAGAGATGACAGAATTGGTGGATAAGGACTTTCAAAGCAGCCGTGAGAGGTATGAAAAACAATTGCAAAGATTTAAAGGAAACCAAGATCATACTGTGAGAGGGAAGACCTAAGAAGGAATGAAATGGGGTCCAGACGCACAACACGGCATCTCAAATGAAACCTCCACTGGCTGGCCTTAACAGCAGATGCGGCCATGGCACAAAAACAGATCACTCAACTTGAAGCCATGGCAACAGAGAGCATTCACGCTTGAGGGAGGGAACAGAAGACCAAATAAGCAGCAGAGCATTATAGCACATGGAACAGGCCAGGATGTCGGCCACATGTCAGAGTCCTGAGAAGCGATGAGAGTAGGGTGGGGTAGACACGACATCTGAAAAGACAATGGATGAAAATCTTCCAAATGATAGGCCCAAGAAGCCCCACAAATGTTAAGCAGAATAAACACAAAGAACACTGAAACACATCAGAAATGAACTGCTGGAAATCAGTTACAAAGACGAAAATTTAGAAGCATGTAGAGCAGCAAACAGTCCACTTTCTGCAAAGGACAAAGGAGCAAGTATCTGAGGCCTCCTGGGCACAGAGGTCTATAGCACATTCGTCTTCTGGTCTTTTCCTACAGCCTTGAAAGAAGGAAAAGAACCCTCGCAGCTCGCTGGCCGACGTGCACTTTGCTGAGAAGATGTGCAACAAACAGAAGACACAGATACCAATGACAGTGGATGCTTCAGAAATGGTGTGGTCAGATGTCTTTTAAAATAGGAAAATAGCAACCTATGATTCCACGATTCCAGACCCAGGGAAGAGGAATTCCAAAAATAAAGATAAAATGAAAACTTTTTTCAGACAAAAGAAAAGCCGAGCAAGTTCACTCACTGATGGCAAGTCTATACTCGAAGAAACATTAAAAAAGATTCTTCAGGACAAAGGGAAAGGACAACAAATGAAACAATTTCTATAACAGAAAAAGTTATAGAGCGCCAGGACTGAGGAGTATGTGGCAAAAAGGACTTTTTTAATTTTTAAGTTCCTCTGGAAGAAAATTAACCGCTTAAAGTAAAAACTTGAAAATCTAATGAGAGAAGAAGAGCTAGCAATTCCCTAGGAATGCTGTCCATCTGGATGGACTCCTTCCATAGGTGCAGCACACCCACCTGCCTCAGCTGGAAGAGCATCTGCGAGTGGTCCTCGCCAGTGATCTGGTCCAGGAGGTCATCCACCATCTTCTTGCTGGAGCTCCCAGCCTCCTTCACGAACTCCCACAGGCTGGAAGGGCTGTGAGAGAAAATGACGGGACAGCATGCTCTCATTGGGCAGAAGCTTTCCCCAGAGCCAGGGGTCCTGAGGAGCAGGGCCTGCCCTGCCGGCACAGTTTCTCTCATGAGCCTCCACGAGAGGGTCTCACGGAGAGCTGCAAACCTCCCACGTGTTATTTGGGGGTGGGGTGGGAGCAACAGTCTTTGTCAGATATTCAAAGTGGCCCATGACCCAGAAAGGTTAAAAACATCTCAAGGGGCGCCTGGGCGGCTCAGTCAAGCATCTGACTCTTGACTTTGGCTCAGGTCGTGATCTCAGTTTGTGACTTCTAGACACACATCGGGCTCTGAGCTAAGGGCAGAGCCTGCTTGGGATTCTCTCCTCTCTCCTCTCTCCCTCTCTCTCCCCCCTCCCCCACTCACGTGCGGGCGCATGTACGCTCTCTCTCTCTCAAAATAAACTAAAAAGATTTAAAAAACATAAAAAATAAAACTCAAATCTTGAGAAGATTATTTTAAAAAGCAGCAAGATGAACAAGAGTCTGTGCATGTGCAGCATGTGCAGTTAACCCTTGAACGACGCAGGGATTAAGGGCGCCAACCCGCAACAGTTGAAAATCTGCACATAAATTCTGACTTCCCTCAGAATGAACCACGAATAGTCTACTACTGTCCCGAGGCCTTTCTGAGAACATGAACGTGAACTGATTAGTAGAGATCTCGTATGTTACGTGCATCGCATTCCATTCTCTCAGCACAAGACACTCCAGAGGAGAACACGTTACGAAGAAAATCATGAGAGAAGACACACTTATGGTGCCATCCTCTAGCAACTGAAGAAAGCTGCATGCAAGCTGACCCACACAGCTGCTCAAGGTCAGAGGGGGATGCACGCTTCTGCAGGACAGGCACAAGTGTACCTGGTTTTTTGTTTTGTTTTGTTTTGTTTTGTTTTGTTTTATTTAAAATCAAAAGTAGATGGAGGAGTTGGTGGGGGGAAAGGACCCTCCGTGTTCACCCTAGAGTGTCATTTTGATTTTCCAACCCCATGAACACTAAAAAATAAAAATGGAAAACACTGTAAAAGGGGGCAGGGAGCAGAGGCCCACCCGAGTCCTAGCCTCCAAGCCCGGGCAAAGGCTCATCATAAGGGCTTCCCCAGATGCCTCACATGGAGATCCCTCACATGGAGCAAGGAGGCTGACATTCTGGAAGTGAGACCATGACGACACACAAGTCTCTCTGGGAGCATTTTATGAGAGGCCACCACCATGAACGTGTAACAGGAGCAGGGACACTGGAACACTTGTGGTGTGGTCTGGAACAGAGCGTCTGGGGAGGCGACATGGGGGACTCCCAGGAGGAGCACTCCTCACGAGGTCGGGTTTCTCGCTGTCCGGCACCCAGAACCCATCTGTGTTTCAGGGGTGGGCACCAGGGAAGGTGACCATGGTCTGGGAACACCATGCCCTCTGAACCAAAGGTGTCTGCCGTTCCTTAGGGGCTGTGACAGGGCAGTGGGGTAAAGGAGCGGGGGTCATCGCTTGTGACACTGTCCTTGCTCACAAAAGATTTCCTTGCTGGTCTTCCACTTCTGCTTCTTTGGGCTCACAAAAATCTGGGTTCAGTACTCACCGTATTAAGGGCTAACTGATTTCTCATTGTTTATTTTTAAAAAGACGTCCTGTATTCTGTTCAGAATTAAACAAAAATCAAATACGGAAAGAATCCACGTCTCAAAGATCAGCCAAACTTTCCTTTCCTCCTGGAGAATGACTAAAATTCCACAGGCATGACCCACTTCCACTTGGCACACAGAACACAACAGTTCTACAGAAACACAGCACTGTCTTCACGTTTTAGTACCACATCCCAGGCACTGTTGGGGACTCAACTGTGTCCCAAAATTCTTCTCTTGAAGATCTAACCCCAGTACCTCAGAACGTGAGTATATTTGGAAACGAGGCCTTCCAAAGGTGACGAAGTCTGAAGGAAGTCTTTAGGGTGGGCCCTAATCCATTATGATTAGTGTCTCTAAAGGAAGTGGAGACTGGGACACAGACTCACAAAGGGATGTGCAGGTGAGAACAAAGGGAGACCAAGGCCGTCTACACACCATGCACAGAGGCCCCAGGAGAAAGTAGCCCTGCCTACACCAGCCCTGCCCACACCAAGCCTCCAGCACCACCAGACGATGAACAACTATTACTTCACGGGCTTGGGAGCTCTGTCTCGGTGGCCCCAGCGGACTAATACAGCCACCAAGCCACGTTCTAATAAAACCAGGAAACAGACTCTAAACGTACACAATCAGTTACACACATACACATTCTTTTTTAAACTATAGCCTGGATCGTCACCTTTGTAAAGTGAAGTTGAGTTACCTGAACTTCAAGATGAACCCGCAGCAGACCAGTGGTTTATGGAAAAGAACCCACATATCTCTGCCATGCAGGCCCGCTGCTGTTGGCCTCTCCCGAAAACTGCCCGCCGGGGAAATGGCTCCTCCCACACAGCAAGTGAGAACCTTCCAGCCCGTGCCGACCCCGCTTACCTCAGCACACACTGTACACCCGTCTCCTCCCCATAGGTAGAATACAGCAGCTCCAACTCCTCAGATTTCAAGTCGCTGAACACGGAATTGTTGTGCATTAAAAGCGCAGTGGTGGAGCTGGAGAGGAATGTGACTGAGGGCAGAAGAGGGACGTCACAAGACATGAGACCCAAGTGCAGTGATGCCCGCATGGGACGCGTTTGGTCCTGCCGGCTGTGCCCCGCCCCTGCCTGCAGCCTCCTCCTGGTGACATTGCTGCTCCGAGCACACGTGAAGCAGTGGCAGCTTTCCAGGCAGAACCAGCACTTTGAGCTCTGCAGCAAATGCAGAGACCAGTTTTCATGCTGCAGGGAGAGCATGTGCTGCCAGAAGGGCTTTGTGCTGACTGGGCTCCCATCCTGCCCCAGACCCAGCTGGGAACCGAGACCACAGGAGGAGGCTGGCTCCCATGAGGGGGTGTCGGGGCATCACTGCTGGTGTCCCCATGTGAATGACATCAGGGCTTGAGAGGAGCACATCTCAGATGTGCCCCCCGCCATTAGACTCCAATAGCACCACGGTGTGACCATCACAACGTCCCCAGACACAGCCAGCTGTCCCCCAGGGACAAAACTGCTGCCCGCTGACACACTCCAAAACCAGCAAGCCAACCTCAGATGTCACTCGGCCACAAACACAAATCCAGCCAGCACACCAGTCCCTTCCCTCCCTCCTCCACTGCGTCCACCCAGCCCTCCATCTCCCACATTTGCCTACCATCATTCTCCAGACACCCCAGGGCACACCCCTACCCATCGTCAGCACAGGGCTTAGACCCACCCTCAGACCAGTATGAGTGGACGGCAGAGGAGGAGCGTGCCCAGTCAAATGTTTATTCCCCTCACTGGAAAGACCTTAATTTAATTTCACTGCTAGTTTCAGAGCCAGAATCTTGACACAGTACTAAAAACAGGTGAGCCAGGAAGATCATGGGAGGACTCTGGATCCACACCTCTGCTATGACTCCCTGACCCCACATGTCCCTGTGTGGGACACTCACCTCTGTCCCGTCTCTCGTCTTTGAAGCCCAGTGTGGGAAAGCCCGGGAGCAGCTTGCTGGACAGTGAGCTCAAGTCCACCAGGTGGGAATCCTCTGCAATGGGACCAGGCTGTGAGCAGGTGGCTCGGGGAGCTCCTAGCCCCTGCAGTGGCTCACAGTGGCTTGCAGTGGTGCACGGGGAAGGCACAGGGGCTCTCTACAAAGACCAGCTAAAATCAAATTTATAGAAACCACTACAATTCTTGGGCGCCTGGGTGGCTCAGTCAGTTAAGCACTCGACTGTTGATTTTGGCTCAGGTCATGATCTCATGGTTTGTGAGCTCTGCACTGACAGTGCGAGGCATGCCTGGGATTCTTTCTCTCCCTCTCTCTCAAAATAAATAAGCATTAAAAATAAAGTAGCCAGTATGATTTTCAAACCTTAACTTTGAGCTACGGAATGATCAACTCAAGATACTTTTCAAAGAGAGAGATGAATATGTAAAAACTTCCATACAGGTGATTATGCCTCCGTCAAGATCTTCCTCAACACAATGATCACACGGGGCATTTCCTCTAAGCACACATTTGGGCACCTTCCAAGCTCTGTGAGTGCTGAAGAAGTTCAGCACTCTGGCTCTCCTAGGGAGTCCTCCCTAAGGTGTGCGTGAATCCTTGTGATGGTATCAAGAAGTCAAGCCATAAGACTTGTAGAACCGCAGCCTTGCGGGAGCACGTCTCTACACCTGCTCCTCTGCTAGACTCCTCGGGCAGAAAAGGTCTGAGCAGCACCCCTGCCCCTGCTGGATGACTGCCCTCTGACCACGTGTCATACAGAGGCTGCGTGGAGGGGTATAGACAGGAGCATAACACCAGACAGGACTCTTGTCTTCTCTGGGCAACTGAGGCCTGCTCTGTAGGGAAAGTGGTTATTTCAAACAGGCTAGGAAATCCAAAAAGCCCTGGTGCTGCAGAGACTCACCCCAGCCCTGCAGAGACTCAACCCAGCTCAGCTGTGTTGACCACGCTGTAGAGCAAAATGCCATCACTATTCTTCTTAACACAGCCCCTCTGCAAGGAAGCACACTCGAGTGCCAGCCCTGATGCGGTCCACTGCAATGCCCACAGAGCCAAGGCATACAAGCATGGCCTAACACAAACAAATCCCAAAAGGCCACAGGGCAATTGGTTTCTCCATGGAAAAGACTGCAGAAGACCCTCTCATAGCTTCCTGAACTTGACTTTAGCCCTGTGTGCACTGAAAGGATTCAGACCAGCTCCTGATTCTTCTAAAGGAGCTATGGCAACAGGAGGCTTTACCCAGAAACCTCCATCTTACAGGATGTCAGAATCTGAGCCAAATGGGCTAGAACAGGACCCTGATCACCAAGTGCCATGTCAGTGGGCCCTCGAGGCTCCATCGATAACACAAGGGACTTACTTCCACTTAAAGAAAAACCAGTGAATAAAAATTCTCTTCCTCTAAAGGCCCCCAAGAAGGTCCAGGAGGAGCACCTGCACATCGGAGTGGTGGAAGAGAGGAGGGGGGCTTTGGGCCTGGGTGTCCGAGCCTGGGTACAGGGCGGGGTGGGGAAGACAGGAGACTTGACACTGACCATGTGAGCGCTGACCATGTGAGCACTGACCTAGTAAGTACTGACCATGTAAGTACTAAGTACTGACCATGTAAGTACTGACATGTGAGTACTGACCATGTAAGTACTGATCATGTGGGTGCTGACCATGTGAGCACTGATCTCGTAAGTACTGACCATGTAAGTACTAAGTACTGACCTCGTAAGTACTGACCATGTGAGTGCTGAACATGTCAGCACTGACCACGTTAAGTACTGACTGATTAAGTACTGACCCTGTAAGTACTGACCGTGTGAGCACTGACGTTGTAAGTACTGACCATATGCACGTAAGTACCGACCATGTGAACGCTGACCATGTAAATGCACTAAAGGAAACAGAAGTCAGGTTTCTTGCTGTGGAATTACAACCCAAAGAGGGAGAAAAGGGAACAGGCCCAGCACTGGGAGCAACGGGGGTTCAGGTGTGGACACGTGCCTCTGATGAATACACACAGGTGACCACTGCCCTTCCTCTATGAGCTACAATCTGTCCGGGCTCTTTCCCAGCCCCACTGAGGGTGGCACCCAAGGCCTGGGAGATTCCAGAGCTGAAGCACGATGTGCAGACCAGAGGGTCCAGCAGAGCAACATCAACTACACAGGGAACTTCAAACTTTCCACTAGGAAAGTTCGAGGTAAGTAAAAATTCATCTCGATATACTTTACATAACCTGGCATATGCAAAACGTCTTCATTCAACATTCTTTACGGACCACTCGACACACGTTTTGAAAATGTGCGTCTGAGACAGGGATGTGAAGCTCTAAGAGTTCCTCATGTGGACCATGTGCACAAATGAGACTGGATATACCAGGTCAAGTAAAACGTGCTAGGATTAACATCACCTCTGTCCTTGTTACCATGACTACCATGGTTCAAAGCTCACACAGGAGCCACACTGTTTCCACTTGATGTGCTGGTCTATTCTCACGGCAATGGGGTGCTCTGAGCATGGTGGGGCGGCTCCCACAGGCCAGGCCTGGGTCAGGTGGAACCCAAAGGTGCCACTGAGGTGTGCAGAGATGCGAGCACACCGGGAGAAAATCGAGACTGTGGCACAGATGCCTGGCAAGCCTGGCCTCCATCCGCCAGAGAGGAACATCCCCGCTAAAGGCTGAGCCTGCCCGTGGTGTCCCCACATCACACACCACTTTGGTGAGGGTCCTGCCCACGAGCTGCCCATGGAGGCCCCCTCCCACCCCGGATATGGGGCTGGTGACGGAACCCAACAGGAGCCTGTGGTACACGAGCTCTGCCCAGACACTCCTGTCGCTACCTTGCCACCTGGGAGGAGCTGGTTGATCCTGTCCCGGGCCTTGTCAGCCACGTGTTCCACCAAGGCCAGCACGTGCTCCTCTGCTGTGCTGTCGGTCAGGCTGCAGGCATTTTATTCCAGCTCAAACATGCAGCTGCTAAGCAGGAACACCACCCACGTCACCGGGAGGCCAGGGCTCGTGCTGCTCCCACCTCACCCATGGCCAGTCCCTAATGCTACTCAAGGTCACTGGGGGCTGGGAGCAGGGGCATGAAGCACTCCTCGACCCCATCCTGTGGCTGTAACTGCAGCAACACACGATGCTTCCACAAACAGCAAGGGAGACCCAGATGGCCGCTGGAGGTTTCTCGAATCTCAGCTACACCTCTGAGTCAATCTTAAGAGCAACCTGACAGGAACCTCACTGTTTACAGCGTCATTCAAGGCACCATGAGAAAAAGAGGCAAAACTCCATGGAAGACAAGAGACACTAGCAACAAGAGTGAGCTGGGAGAGACACTAGCAACAAGAGTGAGCTGGGAGTACAAGGTCGTGAGGCAAAAGGGGCATCCCGAGCCTTCAGCAGGCAGCCTCAGACCCCAAGTGAAGGAGACCTTAATTCAAACAGCGAAGGTTCACTGGGTGCAGCACCCAAGGGAGGTGGCCTCTCCTGTGGAAGGTTCTAGAAGCAAATGTATGGACCCCCATCTGAGGAGCTGTGGGAGCATACCTTGCCTGGGGACCCTGAGCCTGCAAGAAGGCCCTCCCTCTGGCCCAGGGTGCATGGCTGCAGGAGTGGGGGGTCGGGTGTGATGAGAAGCAAGCCACCCGCTCCCAAGTGTGCCACCTGCACTAGACAGCACAGCTACAACCCCCGCACTGGGACAGCCAAGCCAGGCCTTGGCATGAAAGGTAACTTCTTCAGAGTGAAGAGCCAACAATCACTACAATACACATGTGAGAAAAGCAGTGGCCAGACAGGCTCCCGTGTCACAGCTGGAACAGAGCCTGTGTGAGGCTGGCAGGGGCTATCCGGCCCTTGTGTCCCCAGGTCTGTCAGCATGACAGGGACTCTCCTGTGGGACAAGTCCTGGCTGGTCCAGGTTGCCGGCCAGCTGCCTGGAAACACCTAAGACAAGAGGTCATGTGTGGCCTCTGGGGACCAGGCTCCTTCAGGCAGATGGCCAGTCCGCAAGCTACTCTGTGGACATGGGCACCAGCACAGGCTCACCCTCACCCACAGTACCAAGGAGAGTGTCCTCCATGACAGCAAGTGTGTTTCCCATTACCTGATGACTTCTATACTCAGCCTTTGGATTTCTTGGCAGTTTCTACTTGTACAGGGGCCACTTGGGGAACAGGTTCCTCAACAGCTGTATCTGTGTTGCCCAAGAGAGCTGCCTGCTGAGAAAAATCCATGTCCTGCATAAATGACATGCTGTGCTTCAAAGCTAACAGCCGCTCGTAGAATCAAAAAGGACAGAGCAGCAGGCCCTTCCCTCTGCCTCACAGCCGAGGTGCCATAACGATGGGTGGGATGGGGATGGCTGCAGTGTCACCTGGCCTAACAGCAGACCCCACCCCCCACCCCGGGCACTACCACGGGAGGTGGCGGTGGGAGTCAGCACCACAGGGGCAGCCGACTAGCTGGGAGAACTCAGGACTGGTGGAGGACAGGCCAGAGGGCGCAAAGGCCCGCACCTCACCTACAGGCCAATCAGGCGCAAGGCACTGGTCCTAGATACATGACGCATGCAACCCGGCTCATGGGACAGTTCTGGGAAGCCATTCCGGATGGCCAAGACATCCCCTCTGAACTCAGTGAGGCAGCCACATAAAACAAATCACAAGCTGGCTGCAATCCATCAGACACCCAGACTTAGATCAACAGATCCAGAACTTTCCACCAACCCTAAAGGAGACATTTCAGCTGGGGCAGGAGCAGAGACAGAGAGTCCCTGGAGGGGAGGACAGCCTGGGACATCTACCCTAGAGCAGAGGGGTCCACACCACAGCCAATGGCAGATGGATGGAAGCATGTCATTCACTGGAAGTGAGGTTCTGTTTAGGCATCAAAACACAGAGGAGAACTCTCATTTCTGAAGCTCCTCGCTGCCCTGGGCTTCTTCCTTTGCTCATCATCTTAAAGCCCACATGAAGGATCTTCTTGGCTAACTTTTAGTACACAGTGTCTGGTCTGTTGTAGGTCATCACCTTATCACACATCAGTTTGAAATCTGCCTGGAAGGGAAAAAAATAGGATCTGTCAAATTTGAACCACTAAGACACAAGCAAAAACTGAATTCCTGTCAAGAGGCTAAAACTGAGTGAGAAAGAACTAAATCAGACTCTTCAGCTTAACAAATGGTTTTTAAGGACTCTTTCAGGAAAGTTTCACAGTCCTTACAGTGAGAAGGCTGCCAGACCTGGAGCTTCCTCAGGCACAACACATGCATGTTTTTTTTTGTTTTATTTTGAGAGAAACAGAATGTGTGTGTGAGCTGGGGAGGGGCTGAGAGACAGGGAGACTGAGAATCCCAAGCAGACTCCATTCTGTAAGCACAGAGCCTGACGTGGGGCTTGAACTCATGAACCGTGAGATCATGACCTGAGCTGGAACCAAGAGTTGGATGCTTAACTGACTGAGCCACTCAGCTGTCCCAACACGTGCGTGTTCTAAGAACACGGCAGTTCCTCTCTCTGTCTCCAGCTCCCCCGCTTTGGGGGAAATTGGACATAAATAGGGACAAGAAGTGACAGCCAGGTCCATTTAAGTAAAAGCTAAAGGATGAGCTGAGAACTGAACACATTCATGTCCTCTCTCTCCAGAATTTTGCCACAGAATTCAAAATTTGGTCTACTGGTATTTTCTCTAATAGTATCAGCAAAAAGGCTTTCCCTAAGAAAGGAGAATCTTGCTGAACACCTTGTATTAAAAGTAATTTATTGGAAACTTCAGGATCTTGTCACCCTAACCAAATTACATATGGCACACACCTGTCACAGGTGAGTTGGCATGAGGATGCATAAGACACCTAAAGCCTACCCTAACCAAGGCCCAGTGCTGGCCCCACGCCAAGGTCCACAGGGCTGGGCCTGAGGCCCTGAATCCCCCATCCTTTGCAGGCCTCAATGCAGGAGGACATGGAGGAGGGGGGGGACACTGCTCACATCCAGGATTGTCACTCAGAAGCAGAGCAAACTGGGGTCCCATGAGGAAGGTGGAGGACTGTTGGCTGCCCACCCAGTACCCTTTCGTGTGGCACCACCTCTGCAGCTCAGCAAACATGCTCAGTCATGTCACCAGAACATGAAAGTACAACAGCTAAGTCTTCCAAAAAGAGACCTGATGCCTTTTTCTAAATGACATCATTACCAAATTTGTCAAGCACTCATCTTCATCCACACTTGGTTTCAAAGCCAACAAGCAATTCCTACCTCACAGTTGTACCAAGAAACAGAGTTCAGAACTACACACTGGGGAGTCGTAGGAATTTATCATTCAAAAAAAATTAAACTCCTAGTTACTATAAAATAAAACTAAGAATTAGAAAATCTGTATTTCTAAAAATACCCATTCTGGAGCCAGACCAAATCAGACACACTCTTGCTTGATCCCATGCATTTCTATGGCTTCCTGGAAAAGATACTTGTTTCCCTGATGCAATCTTTGGGAGATCTTGGCCAGAATGCTCAGACCTCCATGGAAACTCGCAACTAGAAACAAGCTAATATGGACAGAGTGCCTACTGGACATAAACACACAGAGCTTCGGGACAGTTATTTCAGAAACTGAAACCAGTTTACCTTAAATTTTGTGACTGACTTGTATTCATTGGCCATGATCTTGTCTTTCATAGTACCAAAATCCAGGGGATGTTTTATTATCATAGAGTATCCAGGAGCAATTGCATCCATGACAGGAAAAGCAAAAAATCCATGAGGATCTTTCCTGAAAACAAAAACATCTTTATTTAAAGTGGAAAAACCCTAAATCTAGATTTCCAAATGATACAAAACCTTTCACAATAAAACATGACACAACTCACCAAATTTTGTGTCTTAAAATGAGAAATAAAATTTATGCTCTTTAGAACTGTAGTAGGTATGTTTGAGGATTAAAAATTCCAAAACTAGGGGCACCTGGGTGGCTCAGTCTATTAAGCATCCAACTTCAGCTTAAGTCATGATCTCACAGTTTGTGAGTTCGAGCCCTGCGTCAGGCTCTGTGCTGACAGGGCAGAGTCTGGAGCCTGTTTCAGATTCTGCATCTCCCTCTCTCTCTCTGTCACTCCCCCACTTGCGCTCTATCTCTCTCTGTCTCTCAAAAATGAATAAACGTTAAAAAATTTTAAAAACAAATTCCAAAACTACCATCCTGGCTCCAGCCATGACATCTGCATCATGGTGGCCCTGACCCCCTCAACACTCCCATCCTACATGGACTGGGCACAGGGAGCTCTCCCCCCCTGGCCGCTCACCCCCACACCAGACTGAGCGCTACCCAGGGAGGGCGAGGGGTCTGCTTCATGGGTGTTGGAGGTGAGGGAAAAACACCTCACAAAGGAAGATACCCTGAATGTTCCCTACCTCAGTCTTTACCTCTGGAGCTGGTGGACAAAATGCTCCAATAATTGCTGAATAGGCATACTCTCATTCTCAGCTGACGATTTAAAAAATACAAAATAAAGATGAGTCTAAACATTCTGATATCATGTCACCGGAGAGCTCCAACTTCACACCACGTCCTGTTTCACAGTGGTTTAGGCTCCAACAAGAACTGGGCACAAGGACAAACCAGACCCGGTCTTGGCCCCCAAAAAGCTTAGCTGGGTGGGAGGGGCATCCACCACAGCATCAGTCCCCAAAACTCCTGAGAAAGTGCCAATATTCTTAAAACGACAACAGGGAGCTATCACTTACCCATCTGTGAGTCCCCCCATCACTACTGGGCCTGGTACATCGAGACACGGTACGAAGACCAGGACACAGAGGCCGTCAATCTGTACAAGACCCCCATCACTACTGGGCCTGGTATCTTCCAGACACAGAATGAAGACCAGAACACAGAGGCCGAGCTTCACCAACTATCATTTTACTTGGGAGTCCAAAACCTCTGGCCACACCTCTGCTCCCCCTCATCTGTAAAACAGGGGTACAAATGCAACTGCACAGGGGTCCTTGTGAGGATGGCCATTGACTACATCTCTGGGCCCACAGTGTGGAAATGTGGTTCCAGAACAGATACCAGCACCGGTCTGTTCCCTAAACTGTAAGAACATGTGTGTTCATGCCCAGAGCCATCCGCTGACGGCCATGCCCAGCACCCAGACCTCAGCTTCTGAATGCACTAAGGAACCAGGACTCCTTGGAGAAATGGCTGGTTCCAGGGCTGACGCAAACATGAGTGCAGACCGTGAGTGGATCCTTGAGAGTGACCATGATCAGAGCAAGTGTGAACGTCATCCTTTCAGGTATATAGCAGGGAAGCACTGCACGCATGACCGCAATCTGGCAGTTAATTCAGACCAAGCTCACAGGGACTGGTGATTGTACCAACTTTGTAGGCACCAACACCTAAGGACCTGCTGTTTCATGCCTGACCTTCTCCCCTCCCTACCGTGCCCAGTGGCCTGGGGTCCTACCTGTTCACCGTAGCGATGGCTTACACAGGGACGGGTGTTACCAGAAAACCACACCCTCCACGACGACTGCAATACGATCCCACCTGCTTCCCCCACATCACAAGCAGTCACACCGAAAGTCAAGAAAAGAAACATTTGAAACAAAACTCTCTCCAATTCAGTTCCTCCTGACCATTTGAAAGTCCCTGAAGAAAGTGACTGCACACAGATTCGAAGGCCCCGAGCATTCTGGACTCTCTCCTTCAGTGAGGCTGGCAACTGCCCCTGTGGTTACTGACAGCCTCAGTAACTGATTTGAGCGCTAGTTTCCTTCCATCCATGACGAGCTCGTGAGTTTTAAAAACAAACAAGCAAACAAAAGGAAGGGGTCCCGGGAGCAGGGGTTGACTAACCCTTGCTCTACAGGTTCAAAGGTGACAGTAAGACCTCAGGTCCAGCTACGCTTCGCATCGAGCCCTGGAAGAGAAAATGCTGTCCCCTCCTTCCCACACTTGTCCCAAGGTGCTGAAAAGCATGGCGCCAACCACTGTGTCCCAGAGACCAGCTGTCGAGTTCTAGGAGAGCCTCCAAACATGTTCCCTGCACTGGCCTGGCTGCGTCCAGCACACTGGCATGGGCCTGTCGGGGGGGGGGGCGGCTCCATCTCCACCTTCTTGCTGGGATCGGGATCGAAGTCATCGGCCTCCCCCTCCGAGTCACATGCTCCTTTTCCCGCTTCTGCTTCTTCTCTTCCTGTGAGGCAGAGGCAGAGGCAGGGCAGCAGGAGCAACACAAGCAGTTTTAAATAGATCTCCTGTAACTGAGGGAGAACACGAGGCTGAGAGAGTAAAGTGCTCTCCAGAAATGCTTCTCACTTCAGATGCCCATGCCACCACGACCAGCCCCCAGGCTCAGGCCAGAAACCGAGCCACTGAGCTGCCTGCTGTGTGTTTTACTACAAACAGGACAGCCCTCTCCTCAGACCCTGCGGACCTTGTGGTCTGCCTTCCAGGAGGCTGGGGGCCACCAGCTGCCACCCTGCTCTACCTTTCTCTTCCTTCTTTCTTTGTCATCAATGTGCTTCTCCTTCTCAGATTTCTTCTTCTTTTCTTTATGCCACTCTCGCTCATGGTCTGACCTGTCATCATAATAACTGGAGTCGTGCCCAGGCCCCTACAGCTCTGTCACTTCACTTTCTCCAACCGTGAGGACCAGCTTCAGGGGCTTCTCCAAAGGCTTGTCTGTGTAATCTGTAGCCAGAGGCAGCAGCTTCATGGTGTGCCTGCCGTGTGTAGAGGCACATGGGTCCTAACGTGAAGAGGAGGGAAGGGGAGGAAGGCTGGGCCCCAGGAGGCAGCTCCGTCAGGGAAAGACAGTGAGTCAAACCCCGGGAACACTAGTTTCCCCCTCCTTGATGCTGCATAACCTCAGGGAGGTAGTTCAAGTCACTCTGTGAGGAGGAGGCACAAGGAGGGAGGGGAGCCCGGGAGCCTGGTCCCCGGTCCCTGTGCTCACGCCTGCCTGTCCTGCAGCAGACACAGGACACCAGGTTGCAGGAACAGGACACCAGGCGGGACACAGATGACAAACAGGGACGAATTTCTCCAAGACCAGATAAGCCAACCGAGATGCAGGAGGCAGCCCACAGGCTCGACAACCCTGGACCTCTGGCCCAGAACCCCACCCGCTATCCCAGAATCCTCACCCAGGACCCCTGCCCGTGAGCCCAGACTCTTCCCCCATGACCCTGCTCCTCTCCCGCCTGCGTGCCCAGGGCTATGGCCCGGGACCCCTGCAGGCTCCCTGGGGATCCTCCCTCTGGGTCCCCGTGCGTGAGCCCGGGATCTTTGCCCGGGACCCCCCCCCGCCCACATCCGCTGCGAATGCCCACCCGCAGGACAGCCAGGCGTCACAAAGCACGCCCACCACCTCACCTTCGAAAGACGAGCGCCACTCGGTCTTGTGCTTCCTGCCCGTGGCAGCAAAGGGCTGGGGCGCGGGGCTGAGGGCTGCATGCGAGCGTGGCAGGAGGATATCCGCCACCCTCTCGGCCCTGGCTTGCACCTGCCTGGCCCCACAGAGGTCGCAGCGTCGCGCCGAAAGCTGACGCCACGACAGGAAGTCAGGCTGCCCCGCCCCTCCTATGCCCAGTGCTTCCGGGTCAGAGGGTGGCACGCCCCTCGCGGCCTTTCAAGACAGGACAGGCAGGCCGGCGGACGGTTGAGCGGCCCAGGCAACTGCGTCAGGTGTGTGGCAGTTGCGGTGGCCACACTCCAGCCGGGTTTCCGCTGCTCCCGGCGGCGCCACGGACGAGGCCGTGGGCGGCCTCAAGCTGGCGCTGCCCTGCATGGCCAAGGCGCCAACCGTCAACGTGGAGGTGCACCAGCGGAGCGGCAGGTGAGCCCGGTCACCTCACCCGAGCGGATGGGGCCAGGGAAGAAGGGGAGCGTGTGCACGTTATCCTCAGAGCGGGTGTTTGTCGGACTGTTGGGCTGCCCCTGCTGCCTACTCCCTGACGGTTCTGGACCCCAGGCGAACCCCTGTCGGCCGCTGTGAGAGGGGGTCTGGCTGTGGCTTGTGTGGGGAGGACACCGAACCTTCCTAGACCTGCCTGCCTCCAAGGGAGAGGCTGGGGCAGAGCCCGAAGGTGAGCTGGTGCAGGATGGGAAGCGGGGCGGAGGCAGGTATGGTCCAGAACCAGTCGGCCTCCTGGAAGCCTTGAATGCCAGTCTAAAAGTGCTAGAGTTTTCCCAGAAGAACCACAGACCTTGGGCTTTTGTTAAAATGCAGACTCAGGCTGCACCCCCACAGCTTTGGGAGCTTTGCTCCTTCGTTCCTAATGGTAGTAGAGCTAGCCAGTGCTCTCTGCATGCCAGGCAAGTGTGTGTCCCAACTTATCTTCAGTTTGCGGCAGCCCAGGGGGTAAGGAGCTGTTGCTGTTGCCCCTTCCTCGATAGAGAGCACGGCCCTGCCCTCTAGAAGCCTCCCAGGCCCCTGCAGGCAAGGCGTGGCTTGTGGCTGATCCCCAAGCTGTGCTCTGAACTATTGTGCTTTCTGACCCCCAGTTGTTTTGTAAAAAGCACTTCTTGTTACAATCCTGTTATAAACGTAGAGCTGATGACTGTGTCTCATTTGTTTTCCCAGCACTGCCAAAGAAGAAGATACAAAGCTGAGTGTTAGAAAGCTGCTCAACAGACATAACGTTGTGTTTGGTGACTACATGTGGACTGAGTTTGATGATCCTTTTCTGAGTAGAAACGTGCAGTCTGTGTCTATTGTTGACACAGAGTTGAAGGTTAAAGACCCACAGGTAACTAATTCATAATGCTAAGAAATCGCTAATCCATAGCTGAATACAAAGTTGGTGTCAACGGTGGCACCAGGCTGGCTCATTTGGCCAATCGAGCAGTCTTGATCTTAGGCTCATGGGGTTTCAAGCCCCACGTTGGGTGTTGAGTTTACTTTAAAAAAACAAAAGCGATGTCAGTATCATGGACATCCACTTGCTCCTTTGGTGGTATGTTGTCAGAAATTGGATCATTAATCTGTTGGTTTGTTGGTGAAGAGCGAGGTGCTGGGAGTGGGTGTGGCCCCCGTATCAGGATGCTCACGGCGCAGGAGGGGGACCGTTTTGGGAAAGCAGAACGCAATGCTGTGGAATGGGAGGCTGTGCTGACAAGGCCCCTGTGCCTGCTCTCTGTCCCTCCAGTCAGCAAATGTCTTCGTACCGCTCTACAGGCATAGACTGCAGGAGGCATGGGGGCTGCGGGGATGAGATGGGCCTGCCGTGGAGAAGGGCTTCGTCTAGTCCGGCATGCGGGCTGCCTTGCCCACCATGATTGTGGGAAAGGGTGGGTGCATTGGGGCATTTTTGCCACTATAGAAACAACCCAGAGTGTCTGATGCATCACCTCTATCTGCATGGGTCGTGTCTTATAAAGAATCGATTTGGAAGCATTGGTTTGGCACTAAAATTTTACTTAGAAGGTGGACCTCCCCTTTCTTATACTAACAGTTTTAGCTTTGTCAGTTTTACATATCATACTTGATTCTGGACAGCCTGGAGGAAGCAGAAGTGCTTTCCACGATACTGAGGAAGGACAGATTAACGCAGCCTAAGTGGAGGGCATGGGTGCTGGCGATTAGCCACTTTAATGTCCTCATCTTTGCGATTCCCTTAGAAGAATTTGTTTTAACACATAATTATATGATTTTGTGGAGATGTGTGGGCAGTTTTTTATACGTATCATTAATAGTAGCCAACAACTTGAAATATCTTAGTTATGTCAGTCAGAGATTGGCTAAGTAAATGATACAATCACACCAAATATGACACAGCTGTGAAAAAGAAGTGAGAAAGGCACAGTTAGAAAACTGTTGTTGAATCCTTTTTTGGTCAAGTACATGTGGCTGCGTTATAGACCATTGCATGTGTGAGGTTGGATGAGAGACTTTGATGATCTTCATTCTGTATTGTTCGTATGTTTTCAACAAACACGTAACTTTCATGATACAAAGAACAATAAAGTGGTATTTTAGACAAAAGGGAAGAGAGAGAAACATTTTAAAAACAGTTGATACTGAATCTGAATATAACAGCCTCTTTACCTAATCCAAGAACTAGTTTCTAACATTCCGTGTATTCAATTTTTATTTTTGGACTTTACAATCTAGTCTTTATAGCTAGAATTGGGAAGAGAGTTATTTTCAGTCTGTGTGAGTTTATTTTGGTTTTCTGTCTCCTCACAGCCTGTTGACTTGGGTGCCTGCATGATTGCACTTCACCAGCTAAATGAGGGCAGCCCCAGCAGTAATACCCTGGAGGAGGAGACCAAGGACATCACCTCAGTGAGTCACTGGGTCCTGCCCGCAGGTGAGTAGGCATTGTGCGGGGAGGGGGGGGCGGTGATGCACCCGGGACACAACGTCAGAGGTTGACCTGTGGCCTGCACTCTCCAAGTCAGTTAGCCAGGGAAATTGTATTCGTCCGTCTCTTTTATAGGCTTTCGGGGTGTTTTATTTCTTGTGGAATGGAGAGCGTGTCACAAGATAAAAGTAGGGATCTCCACCATAAGACTGTCTTCCTTCAGGCGGGTCCCTCAGAGATGGTGCTGAGAATCTGGAGGTGTTCTTTTCTTCCCAGTTGATCACCTGCTGGGCCCTTCCTTCCTCCTGCCTTCTCTGGGCTTCCCTGTGGGCTCTGCCATGGTTCTAGCAGGTGGAGTCCTCCGTGTTTACGTCTGGTGTCCCGACTGCCGTCACGGACCTGCCTTGGCCCCACCCAAGCGCTGGCTGGTGAGGAGAGCGGTGGGGCAGGCTCTGTGCTTGTGGCAGAGCATGGGTCCACAACAGATGATTGTGCGTGGTCACGTGATGACAAAGTAACCCCGTACTCCATTTGATTGTCTGTTGAAAGTTGTGCGACTGGCAGGTACTTTGCATCTTTAAAGAAAAATTAAACTTTTAAGAAAAAGTTCAAAAATTTAACTTCCCAGTAATGAGCCCTTCAGCCTGTTTTATGTGATACAACAGAGAGTGTCCATGGCTCAGGGCAGACCTCACTGGTCAGTGTAGTGCTTGCTTTCCTAAAATTGGGTTTTTGTTTTCCTCTCTCCTAGCTGAATTCCATGGGCTTTGGGACAGCCTGGTATATAATGTGGAAGTCAAATCTCATGTAAGTTGCTGTGTTATTTTGCAATAAGGCTTGTTTGAGGTGGGATCAGTATCGTGTTGCTTTCCAGCATCTTGGAGCCCCATGACTCAAATAGGCTTTTGGGAACTTTTCCGGTTCCCAGCAGCCCATGTTCCGGGTACCTGTTCTGTGGGGGAGGAAGGGGAGAATGCAGAATGGAAGGACAGCTTTCACTGCATTGTGCTCTTAACCTACTGGGACTGAGGAGGCAGGGCCAAGGGGCAGACAGAGCAGGTGGGCAGGTTCGATCAAGCGCCGGCTTGTCTGAACCCCCCTTCAAGGGGAAGGGTCCTGGATGCTGTGGGGGATGCTAGAAGTCCATCCCCACATCACCCCAGGCTGTGCTACCACAGTCCTGGCTGTTGTCCTGAGTGAATGTGCTGTGGCTTGCCCGCTGCTGTGTGGTCCCAGAGGTAGAAGCCCACTCATCACTTGCAAAGTCTCGTCCTTTTGTGGGTCCTCTGTGTTTGTATACTTAGAGTAGTAGCAGCCAATTTGGCCACGTATGTTCTAAGTTTCTTTCAAAACAGAAGCCTGTGAGGCATCCGGTACTTGGCGCCGGCAGTTTCTGAGGAGTGGTCTGGCGCCTGTCCCTATCCTTGGGCAGGGCTGCTCCAGCAGCACTCCTGGTGGGAACCTTTGCCTTGTCTGCACCTTTATTTGCATTTTACCTTTCTTCGCTCAGCTCCTCAATGATATGATCATAAACTTTTGTGACCATAAACCGCAACATCCGTGCTTCACTGAAATACTGTCTGAATCTTCTCAGAGGAGAACATTGGGTTTTTACTTGATGTTACTGGTTAGACAGAAATCGAGGGGCGGCTGGGTGGTTCAGTCGGTTAGGCATCCGACTTTGGCTTGGGTCATGATCTCACGGTTTTGTGAGTTCAAGCCCCGCATTGGGCTCTGTGCTGACAGCTCAGAGCCTGGAGCCTGCTTCAGATTCTGTGTCTCCCCTTCTGTCTGCCCCTCCCATGCTCATGCTCTGTCTCTATGTCTCAATAATAAATAAATGTTAAAAAAAATCGAGAGAATGCCCAAATAATAGTGAGGTGGGAATACAGAGTAATTAGCTTCTCAGACCAGTTAAGATTATATGCTTCTGTGGAATCTTAAAAAACTGTCTTTTTTCCCCAAGAGTTTATTTATTTGTTTTGTGAGTGCATGCATGAGGGAAGGGCAGAGAAAAAGAGAGAGAGACAATCCCAAAAAGGGTCCATGCTGTCAGCACAGAGCCTGACTCATGGCTCAATCTCACAAACTGAGATCATGGCCTGAGCTGAAATCAAGGTTCAGATACTTAACTGAGCCACCCAGGTGCCCCCAAAACAGTGCCTTTTAAACAGCAGATATTGTCAGCGTATTGTTCTGATACTGGGTTCTGAGTGGGCAATCAGTAGGTATTTTGATTACTGAAATAAAGTATTTCCCATTTAGAATTGGTTATATGTCTCTCCTTTAATGATCAAGAATGCATGTAGAAAATCAGATTTTAAAGTGTCTGCATTTTCTGATAGATGCCTTTGTCCCTCCATGTTGGCCATCTCAGCTACTGCCAGGCATCCTGCTTGGTGGCACATGGGCCAAGAGGCTGTATGAGCAGGGTCTCGCCTGCTGCTCTTCTGGTTTAGTGTGGGCAGCAGTGAAAGACAGGGATGCTGTGGGCTGCAGATGACTGACTTCAGTGCTTTCATCCAGATGCTTCTCATGAAAGGTGTTTGACCTTTCACAAGGTCCCTTAGCGAGTGGGTTTTATAGAGGATGTGTGGGGACAAGGAGGGTGTCAGTAAAGACAGAGACCAGGAAAGGTGCTCGCTCTGGACGCTGAGGGGACGCACAGGCTGGGAGGCGATGCTGTGTTGGGGGCCTGGAAGCTAAGAGCAGAAACATGGGCTGAGGTCACCTAGGAGAAAAAGGAAAGCCTTGGGAAGTGTGTTGTTAATATTTTATAGCACACGCACTGCTAGCGGACTTCTTTGCAAGCTACCCAGAAGTACTTGGGGTAATAGCATTCTGAGCTCTGAGCTCTGCTTGATTTGTGTGCTACGGATAATGCAACTACTGTTGCTTTAAGGAATTTGTTACCACACTGACTTAAAACACATCTGCTTGGGTTTCATTACATGTCCTCCGGGAACTGGAAAAACATCTGTGTGTAAAGCACTAGCCCAGAAATCGACCATCAGAATTTCAAGCAGGTAACTTTTGGTAATTCGGGGAAGGGGAGCAAGAGGACTGGATTGTTTGCTTTTCATGTGTGACATAGAGAGTTTTTTATTTCTTAATCATTTTCCTTTAATAGTAGATGCCTCTCTTTCAAAGAAAATTCGCTCCAGTACTGAACATTGTCCTGAGTTAGTTTCAGTCTTAAATTTATGGCGCTTGCTTTATGATCAGCATGTGGTCTTTTGGTGACTGCCTTACATGTGTGTCCGAATGCAGTCTGTCCTCAAAGCCAGGTGCTTGCTGCTCTTGCTGATGGTCTACTGTGCTGTCGCCTGAGAGAGGCATGGCCAAGCTAGGGGTGGATTTGTCTGTTTCTCCTTGGGTTCTGTCTGTTTCGGGGTTTATGGTTTAATCGCATTTAGACACCATTTGGCCATTATTTTCTCAGTGAATCCTCCTCCCTTCCCCCAACATACACAAACACACATTTTCTAGGAATGAACCCATTTCTTTGCCTGTTCAATTGTTTGATATTCTCCCATGGGCCACTGATGTGGCTTTTTTGTCTTTGAGGTTTTTAGAATTTTTCTGTGTTCCATTTTGGGCAGTTTTCTAAGATATCTAATCTGCTTTTAATTCTATTCAGTGACATTTTCATTTCTGTTCATGTATTTTTCTTTTCTGGATATTCCACTTGGTTACTTTTATACTTTTCAATTCTCTCCACGTTAGCCTTTTGTTAAAATGTTTGAGCCAGTGTGTGGTCGCCGTTTCACAATTTTCCCTACTGAATCCATCATCGTCAGTTCTGGGTTTTTCTATTGACTGCTGTTTCTCCTGGTTTTGAATCTGTTTCTGCTGCTTGGACTGTCAGGAAGTTACGGTTGAATGCAGACATTGTTTTTGTTGGGTTTTGTCTGGTAGGCATTCCACTTGTGATTTAGTGCAGTCCTTTTGAGGTTTGTTTTTAAGCTTTGCGAGAGAGAAGTCCAGACTTGATAGTGAAGCGAGGCCCTTCTGGGATCTCAGTTGGGCACCCTGAGTGATAGCGGGTACTGTCCACCTTGGCCGTTGGCAACTTGAACTTCCCAGCCTATGAGCACCAGGAGGTGTGCAGCTCACAGTTCTCCAGCCTTTCAGGATTTCCATTTCACACACTCCCAGGTGTTCAGCAGAGACCCAGAGGGACCCCATTATGATTCCTAGAGCTTTACTTCTGCGTGTCTACCTCCCCTCTGGAACCCTGTTCTGCAGCCTGCAGTTGCCTCAGGCTCCTTGAACTCTGACCTCTGTGTCCAAATCAGCTGTGCACTTCTTGGGTCCCCTCCAGGGTCGAGGTTGGAAGGTGCTATAGGCAGAGAGACAGAGTGCTTGTAGGATCCCTCATTTCCCATGTGGGGTGACAGTCCTCCACACCTGCTGTCCAGTGCCATTGGCAGATGCTGTTGTGATTATTTCATCTCGTTTGCCGGTTAACTCACAGGGTTAATCTGATATGTGTTACACCAGTGTGTATCCTAGGATGAATACTTTAAATTATTTTATTCCTCTTCAAAAATGTCCTGTGAGTATTTTTATGTAGGGAAATTGCTCTTTCTCTATCCTTTATTCCGTGTAAGCCACTTGGTTTTTGTCTTGACATACTGAGATGCATCTGTGCCTTGTGGATCAGTTACCAGAAACGCTGGACAATGAAGATGTTACTGCAAGAAAATAAACTTTCTGCAGTACAACCATCTGGAAACATGCATTTATTTTGTGGCTTAGAAATGCCGAAAAAAAACCTTAGTGAGCCTTTGGTGCTCACATGATCAAGATGTGTTAGAATTAATTTTGTTCAGTATTCAACCCAGTCTTTATTCCATTAGGTTGTCTGTTTCTCCCTCTTTGGTAAAGAGAATTAGTGGAAAGCCAGTTATAATTTTTTGAAAGTGATTTTCTCATGTGGACTTTTTTTTTCTGTTATAGTTTATTGTCAAGTTGGTTTCCATATAACACCCAGTGCTCATCCCCACAGGTACCCTCCTCCATGACCATCACCCCCCTTCCCCTTTCCCCCTCCTCCATCAGTCCTCAGTTTGTTCTCAGTATTCAAGAGTCTCTCATGGTTTGCCTCCCTCCTTATCCCCAACTATATTTCCTCCTTCCCCTCCCCCATGGTACTCTGTTAAGTTTCTCCTGTTCCACCTATGAGTGAAAACATATGGTATCTGTCCTCCTCCGCCTGACTTATTTCACTTAGCATGACACCCTCGAGTTCCATCCATGTTGCTACGAATGGCCAGATTTCATTTTTTCATTTCCATGTAGTATTCCATTGTATAGATAAACCACATCTTCTTGACCCATTCATCAGTTAATGGACATGTAGGCTCTTTCCATGATTTGGCTATTGTTGAAAGTGCTGCTGTGAACATTGGGGTTCATGTGCCCCAATGCATCGCCACTTATGAATCCCTTGGGTAAATCCCTAGCAGTGCTATTGCTGGGTCATAGGGGAGTTCTATTGTTAATTTTTTGAGGAACCTCCACACTGTTTTCCAGAGCAGCTGCACCAGTTTACATTCCCACCAACAGTGTAGGAGGGTGCCCGTTTCTCCACATCCTCGCCAGCATCTATAGTCTCCTGATTTGTTCATTTTAGCCACTCTGACCGGCGTGAGGTGGTATCTCAGTGTGGTTTTGATTTGTATTTCCCTGATGATGAGTGACGCTGAGCATCATTTCAGGTGTCTGTTGGCCATCTGGATGTCCTCTTTGGAGAAGTGTCATGTGGACTTTTGAGGCATAGGGGATGTGGCTCGGCTTCCCTTCTGCATCAGTCTTGCTCCCTGTTTGATTTTAGTTAGAACTAAGTGCATCCAGGTTTCTCTTGTGCACAGAGGATCAGCACTAGATTCCTATCTATCGGTATATACTGAGGTTCACTTCCCCAGGGCCCTAAGGTCCACAGAGAGTGAGTTTGTGCTGGGAAACAGATTGTCCACTCGTTTGGGTTTATGGAAGGAGGAAAACACGTGTTGTTCAGCTCTGGCCAGAAAACATCTGATGGTTACGTTTTGCTGGTGACACTTCTTAGAGCACAAGATGTCAGTTACAAGTAGATTAAAAGTGAGAGAGATGTTACTCTTGCTTTGATTAAAATAAAGATGTTTTCCAGTCAAAAACCCTTAATTTGCTTCAGCTAGGACCACTGATGGCATATCATTAGATTGTCATAAGTACTTGTGCAGGCTGCTGCACAACCCCTCGTTGGTAGCTGTGGTGACTTAACCAGTTAGTGGGCAGCGGAGGGATGCTGGGTTAACTCTTCTCCAAGAGCCTCAGAGAGAAGTAGGTAGCACGTAATGGCAGGGCGGACTCTGCGGTTGGAGGGAAGTTCCAGAGCTAAGTGGTTATGTGGAACTAGTGAGGCCTGAGAGTACCCTCTGTTGGTTGCATCCAGACCTTTGGGTGGGACAGACACTCAACTCTCTTAGGAGGGGGGAACCTGCATTCAGCAGAGGGCTGCATCCTTGGCCGAGCACACCCTCAGGGCTCTGTGCCTCATTCCTCTGTGCTCCTCCATCCAAACTGTGGGACTCGGCCCAGATGACGTTGTAGGTGCCTCTCAGCACAGGAGAGCTCTGCCCGAGCACCTATGTTAGCAGATCCCTCCAGTGGGTGGTGACACAGGACAGGGAGCACCCGCATGGGGAGTGCTCGGCTTACATGGCTGCATCCATGACCCCTCTTGTTCCTAGTCTTGCACATGGCAGGCAACAGGAAGGAGGGAGGGTGCTGAGGCACCTGTGCCAGGCGAGCTGGGGCTGAGCCGGCGTTGGCTCAGGCTCACTGTCCTGACACATGGAACGGAGCAAGGGGGCCACATAGGTCGGCCTCCTCCTGCGTGGCCCTGGCTTCTTGGATTTAGGGATTTCTTCAAGGGGCCATCAGGATATGGTGGGCTTGTGGGCCGCCTGGGGTCACAACGAGGCTGGGTAGGGACCGCAGGTATGCGTGTGCAGCAGGCGGCGTGAAGAATTCAAGTAAACACTAAAGGAGTGTTATGGTTCCAGAGCGGCAAGCTGGTACCAAGATGTTCCAGAAGATTCAGGACTTGATTGATGACAGAGATGCACTGGTGTTTGTGCTGATTGATGAGGTAGGTGCATCTGGACATCACACCCATCACTGAAGGAAATCTGACCCTGGCTGAGCCCAGCGTCCGTCCAGCTCTCCTGTCATGCAGCCCTCCCCTCCTCGGTGTCCCACACATCATGCTCCTGGCACAGTGGGCTCATGCGCGCCCTTTCACTTGTCCCTCGCTTGCTCAGTTGATGCAGCACATGGCTGCCCCTGTGGCTGGGCGCTGTCCTTTTCGACCTGTCATCCCATCCCCACAGGTGGAGATCCTCACAGCCGCCTGCAACACTTGCCAGGCGGGCACAGAGCCGTCAGATGCCATCCTCATGGTTAACGCCGTCTTAACACAGATCAATCAGATTAAGTAAGAGGTAATACTGACAGGGTCTCACATGAGAAGCCACAGGGAGGGCGTGAGGTGGCCGCATGACCTTAGACCTTTCTCGGCTCCTCTGACTGGAAACACGGCTGCTGAGTATCAGCCCTTTCTCCACACCTGAGGCGGTGTATATGCTAAATGCAACACTTCGGGGTTAGGTGCTTTTACTAAAGTTTTGGAAACGTAAGGCAAAACTCAGGTGTGCAGAGAAGCACGTGCCAGTGAAACACGGCCACCCTCAAGCTCCAGTGCCAGCACCGCCCAGTGTTCGTGGGCATTGAAGGGCTGGCAATGGACAGGCAAGCGGCAACTGCACACCCTTTGTGGGGCCAGATTTCATGTCTCCACAGCCCAGCCTTGCAGGGCCGGGGCCTGTGGTCCATGTGCCCTGAGCCCAGTCAGCTTTAAGGAGTGATTCCTCCTAACCTAGCTCATGAGGAGATCACATCCACACCAGAGCCTCCATCTATATGCAGCACTTGCAGTGGGTCCCAGGAGTGCTCCCACATGGAGGCTACTGGGCGGCAGAGCACCGCATGGGAGCTAGCTCATCAGGTGTGGGCTCACGGGGAACAGAATTGTGCCAAGGGCTGCTGTCCCAGGCCTCCATGGTAGGTTTACTGCAGAGAGGCTCTAATTTCCTGAGCTGCAGCTGCTGTCACAGCCTCTCGCTTCCACCCTGCTCGGCGCCAGCCGCGTGCACGGTGTAGCTGCTGCTCCTCTCTGCCTCCTTCCCCACCCCTGCTCCTCAGTCTGGTTTCTGCCTCTGCCCCTCCCTCACCCAAGAGCTGGCTGCTCTCCCTGGCATTTTCTGCACCATCTGACCTCCGGCAACCCCTCCCCTGCCTCTGCTCTCTAGACGGTGTAGCTTCTGCTGCTGGCCTCCTTCCCTCTTCTGTTGCTCACCCCTCACTGGGCCTGTGGGTCCACCTGGATCAAGCGTCAGGCACGCTCCCAGGGTGCTCACTCGGCCCTGAAACCCCCCCAGGGTTCCCATTGCACTGATGGCCTCACCATGCAGTGCAGCCACTGCTCGAGCCAGAAGATGGGGCCCCAGTGCCCCTCATGTCCCTGGCAGGTGTCAGCTCAGAAGGCAATGGAGACACGTGGGCCTCTGGTTTTTCTCGAACCTTCCTGCCTCTTTAACTTCATGCTTCCTGTTCAGACCCCTAAAGGGCCACCCTTCTAGGCCTGCCTTTTTGTGGATCTGACTCTTCAGGACAAAGCCCATCCCCAGGCAAGAATCCCAGCTATGTAATCCCTTCTCCTGGGCTCCTGAGACCCACGCACTCCCTGCTCCTACCCTCACTGGCTCACCCCTGCTCACCCTGTACTACGCACCTGTTGCCAGATATCAGGTGAAGCTGGCCCTCCCGGGGTTTCCCTGGGCCACATGCTTCCTGCATCCTGTCTGTGTCAACTCGACCCCGGGGGAGCACTGCGGTGTCCCCTGCACCTGAGCCCAGTGGGCCGGGAAGTGTGCTCACCGGGATACCTTGTGCCTGCTATGTGCTGGCCACATCAGCCGGCGGACTACACGATGGGGCTCTCTTGTCCTTTGGGAGCTAAAGGGGAAAGCAGCTGCTAAACAGGATAAATAATTCAGCTCTGCAGCATGTGGGAGTCACGGGAGCTGCGTGGCCAATACTCAGCTGGCCGTGCCCAGGCAGGTTAATGGTGTTATGAGGGGTGTTCCGGAGGGTCAGGTGGCATATGACTTTTGATATCAACTCAGCCCGTGATCTCCAGGTCATGGGATCAAGCCCTGCACTGGGCTCCAAGCTGAATGTGGGATTCTCCCTCCCTCTCTCTCTCTCTTTCTCTCTCTGTCCCTTCCCTGCACATACACACTTTCTCTCTGTCTCTCGAGATAAATAAAATTAGGAGGGAAAAGGAAGAAAAAAGAAAACAAAGAGCTTTGCCGTGCCACGGTCAAGGGAGGAGAGGGAGCAGTGAAGTGGGAGTTTAGGAGAACTTTCTGGAATACAGGAGCAACATCTGCTTGGTTCACTGTGTTGGAGCCAAGAGAGCTTGGTGGAAGTTGGGGGCCCGGCAGGCACTCAGGTGTGGGACTCAGGAGGCCTCATAGGCCAGTGTTGGGACATGGAGTGCAGCTGGCTGAGATGCTAGCTGAACACCGGAACCTTCTCGGACAAAGGGTGTGATTGGAATCACGAGGTAGCAGCCCACTGGCGCTCGCTCCTCTGCCTCCAGGCACAGCAACGTGGTGACTCTGACCACTTCCAACATCATGGAGAGGATCGATGTGGCCTTCGTGGACAGGGCTGACATTAGGAAGTACACTGGACCACGCTCTGCGGCAGCCATTTCCAAAATCTACCTCTTCTGTTTGGAAGAACTAATGAAGGTACTGGGTGTTCTTTCTTCTGACTGGATTTCTCATGTGTCCTTAATTCCCTGATGTAGTTTAAAATAGCTAATCCTCATGTGGAATGAGTTTTTTGAACATGGTGTTCACCATCTTAGATTGAAAACTGCAGTTGGTGTGTCTCGCAGGTTGAGCTGATAGTTGAAATTATGGCCACTGACTCCATATTTTTTCTCTTTTGGCACAAAATGATGATCATGGTTGTATGACCTACCAATCTGCCAGCGATGGGAGGGGTGTGGTAACCTACCAGACATGTCTTGGTTTACAAGGGAGATCTGACTGGAGGTCACAATTCACAGAGACACCTCCTGACTGGAGGTCATAGTTCACAGGGAGATATGACTGTAGGTCACAGTTCACAGGGAGGTCCCTCTGATTGGAGGTCGTAGTTCACAGGGAGGTCATCATGACTGGAGGTCACAGTTCACAGGGAGTTTCGACTGAAGGTCACAGTTCACAGGGACATCCTCCTGATTGGACGTCATAGTTCACAGGGAGATCTCCTGACTGGAGGTCACAGTTCAAAGGGAGTTCTGACTGGAGGTCACAGTTCACAGGGACATCCTCCTGATTGGACGTCATAGTTCACAGGGCAGTCATCCTGACTGGAGGTTGTTCACAAGGATGTCATTGTCTATAGTAATAATGTCCCTTTGGTCCCGTATTCTAGTGACAGCAATGAGCACAGCAGCCACGGGCAAGGTAGCACTCCCAGTGGGTCTGGTGTAAATCACTCAAACCAGGACCTGGGTGCTAAGAGTTGCACTAGGCACGGCAGGCCCGAGGCAGGCGGTCCCTTCTCCCAGGGTAGCATTCCTGAACCCTGAGTCTGGGAGACGTGCAGTAACCAAGCCAGCCTGCAGAGGATTTACATGGTGATTGTTGCCGTGGTGTTGTAACAGGATAGCGGGGGTGGGATCGACCCCCAATGCGGCACCATGGAGCTGGGGCCCTGATGGCCTCAGCAAGGATTACACAGCCCCTGACAGGGATGGGAGGGCTGGTCTGGCGTGTGCACCCCATCCTGCTTTGCTGTGGCACAGAGAAAGTGGGGGCCCCATGGAGCTTTGACCTGAGGTCCCAAGTGAGCTCCAGAAAGCGTTGGTGCCGAGAAGTCAGAGTGATGGGATCCTGCTGGTGGCCACACTCCCCACTTGTGCCATGTGTACAGGAGATGTTCTAAGGTTTTGCCAGTTAACCTGCAGACCTTTTTTAGAAGCCAAAGGTGTGAGACAGGGGTTCTTACCAGTTTACAGGAAATTAAGCCATTCCAAGATGGAGTGGAAATTCAGCAAGTGCTGAAGGCTGTCAACGTGTGACTGACCCACTCGGAGCCCGCAGTTGTCGTGTGCACCAGAGGGGCAGCAGGAGGCAGTCCCAGGGAGGCTGCAGGGACCCTGAGGTAGTGTCACTTAGGAAGGCGCGAACACTTCCAGCATAAACCCTGTTTCTTTGATTTACCCACAGCCTTCACCAGACCTCCAAAATGTGCAGAGAAAGCCATTTGTTCTTCATTCTCTCCTGGTTCCTAAGTCAGATCAGTTCATGTTAGAAGTCGTTAGTAGTGGTCCCTGGGCACCCTGACCATCGGGTATGGCTTCTTGGCAGAGTGCCTCCCATGTACACATGGCTTACAAGGGAACAGAGTCCAGATCCAGGGTCAGGCTGTGCCATCACATCACACAACAGTGTTCTCAAAAACAACAAATGAAGGGACGCCTGGGTGGCTCGGTTGGTTAAGGATCCAACTTCAGCTCAGGTCATGATCTCATGGTTTGTGGCTTCGAGCCCCAGGTCAGGTTCTGTGCTGTCAGCATGGAGCCTGGAATCTCTCTGCCTGCCCCGTGCCCCTGCTCTGTCTCTCTCTCTGTCTCTCTCTCAAAAATAAACATTAAAATAAAAACAAATGGAGACCTCCTTGAAAGGCACGCCAAGTCCTGGCTCCTGAGCCTGACTCTGCTTCACTGGGTTGTGATATGCCTTAGAAACCCGATAGCGGGCAGGCCTCTCCAAGTCCCTCCCTGCCCTGACACATAGGGAAGTCACATCTTGATTAAAAGCACAGAATAGGCTAGGTCCCTGCTGGTCTCTGAGACCTGTTTTGTCATCTGTAACATCACCTGGGTTTGAAGAAGTGGGGACGCGCACATGAGCGAGAGGGGAGCGGCCCGTGTCCTGGCGTGGCTGTGCTCGTGTTTCTGGGGGGAGGCAATGTTTCTGGGGGATGGACTGCTGTCCCTGTGGCTGATGGTGTGAACTCTGCCCGCGGACCCTGCCGCAACGCCCTGTCTCTGTCTCCAATGTCAGATCATACACTCTCACCAGTAGCTGCTGACCCTCCAGGAGCTGGAGATGATTGGGTTCATTGATAACAACGTGTCAAAGTTGAGCCTCCTTTTGAGTGAAATTTCAAGGTGTGAATTCCCTTCATTTTTATAACCTAGAAAAGTGCCTTTGTTGTGGTCACAGGCAGTTGTAGCTGACTGGAGCAGCCTGGGGTAGTGGTTTGGGGTCAGAGGACAGTGACTTGAACCCCGAGGCATCTGTCACACGTACGCTGGGAGAGCTTCGAGAGCACCCGACCGCCTCAGCCCCAGGCTCCTGGGCCAGAGTGTAGAGGCCCACTGCCTTTCCACAGGCACCGTTAGAAAACAGAGCAGTGCTGTGCTTCTCTCTAAAAAGATAGATACCCAGATGAAAACTCTCATGATGCATCAATGATTTCTTAAACGATATTTGTTAAATTTTTATAAATTGACAAGAAGAAAAAAGTGGAAACTTCTGTTTGAGTAGGTAAGCAGGGTAAACAGTGGCAGGGGCCTGTGCTTGGTGCTTTGGGAGAGAAAGTGCATGGCCCAGCCTCGCCCTGGGCGTCAGGAGAGAAGCACTCAGCACCTGAGTGCTGATAGCCACACGCGTGCTGGGGCCCATGGCTGACAGCGAGGTCAACTTCCCAGACGGCTTTGGTGACAGGAAGGGAAGATAGGGAGATGGAGCGGGGAGCCTCAAAGGACAGCTAAATTTGGATAAATTGGAGAACTGGGGAAGGCTGCAGGTACTATAAGTGCAGGGGACCTCCAGTGGGCCGTACGGCAGAGATGGCCCAGAGGCCAAGTTCTGACCAGAGTTTGAACTTCATCCTGAAGCTATGAGGCTTGTGGGAGGTTTCGATCAAAGGGATAGCCTGAAGAAGAGATTATTTTTTGGATTATCTCTTGGAGAGATTGAAATTGATCAAGATGAGGCAGAGGAGGGCAGTTCAGACACTTGTACAAAAATAGATGGGAGCCAGCCTGGTTTCTTAGGGATCCATGCCACTGGCCACGTGCCCACCATGTCGTGCGTGGCTCTCCTGGGCAGGTAGCATGTCAGGGCAGCAAGGATCATGTCCTGCCTGGGGCAGGAGCTGAGGACCGGAGGTGACCGGCCCTCCTCGAGGCCAGCTGTAGGGGAGGGGCACTTGGAGATGAGGGAAACTGTCCTGAAACTGTCCCCAAGTATGGTTCTGTTCACAGGAAGAGCGAGTGCCTCAGCGTCTGTGTCCTGAGGAAACTCCCTTTTCTGGCTCATGCTCTGTAAGTCCAGGTGAGTCATACAGCCTGGGAGCAAGAGGTGGGGAGGCAGACTAGGCTTCTCCCACCCGGGGCAGGCTCAGGAGCCAGCTCCGCAGGTGCAGACGCAGGCCTGGTGCACACAGGACCCAGCACCAGGTGGCTTGGGTGGGGGTGGGAGGCGCTCAACCATGGCTCTTCACCAGCTCTTGAGAAGGCCACTTGAAACCCAAGAATTTAAAGTTTACTAAGACTAATTTTAAGCTTCTTGTCAATAAAATTAATTTTTGTTATTTCCTCTAACTTCCTAAGATATTTTGAAGAATTTCGTTACATGCTTCAGCTCATAAGTTATCGACAGTGCTAACTTAACACAAGTGAAAACATCACACCGAGTCCATCATGAATCTTGGAGCACCATGTGGACATATTTGGGAAATTACAAATACCTTTAAAGTATGGCTTCAAGGCGGAGTGAGGGGCATAGTGCAAATCAGGGTGGTGCTTGGTTCCCTCCATTTCCTTGACTCTGCATGCAGAGCCCTGCACTCTCCTTGGAGGAGGCCAGGCCACTGGCTGCCACTGATGTCTCCCCGGAGGAAGGGAACCTCGGAGGATGGGGGCTGCCCTGCACCCTGAACACACCAGGAGCCCCTGCCGTCCTTGGAGCCATCAGGCATTGTGGGACTTGGGGAGTCCCTGCTCCAGACTCAGGGTCTTCTGTGGCAGGGTAGACTTCTGTCACACTGATGGAAGGACACGGGATGACACTGGTCTCTCCTGGAGCACCTGTTCCACACTTGGGCTTCCGTGGCAGGGTAGATGCAAGTGGCTCCTGCAGAGCAAAGGAAAGCTGCCATGAGCACCTGAGGGTGGGTGAACAGAGAGCCCGCCCAGCCCTCGACCCCGGGGTGCAGAACCAGCCCTCTGCAAGGAACGCCAAGGACAACCTACCAGTCATGTGGCTCACTGGCGGTGTTGACGGTACCAGGCACCATGGCCTGGACCTGCTGGATCCCCAAGGGAGCATCCAAGGACAGCACATTTTTCCTGCTGCTGGGCAGCATCTCCGGGGCCAGCTCCCCAGCTGTGCTCTCAAAGGAGGAGGGCTTCTGGGTGGGCCATTTGGCCAGCGTAGGCTCTGTGGCTCCTGCAGAGCAAAGGAAAGGTGCCATAAGCACCCAAGAGCAGGTGAGCAGAGAGCCTGCCCAGCCCTCGACCTTGGGGTACAGAACTGGCCCTCTACAAGGAAGGCCAAGGACAGCCTGCCAGTCATCTGCCTCACTGGCAGTAGTGACAGTGCCGGGCACCATGCCATGGACCTGTTGGATTCCTGAGGGAGCGTCCAGGGACAACATATTCTTGCTGCTGCTGGGCAGCACGTATGGGAGCATGAATTTCTTTCGTGTCAACTCCCCAGCTGTGCTCTCCAAAGAGGAAGGCTTCTGGGTGGACCATTTGGCCTGTGTAGGCTCTGTGCCTCCTGCAGAGCAAAGGAAAAGCTGCCATGAGCACCCAGGGTGGGTGAGCAGAGGGCCTGCCCAGCCCTTGACCCCGGGGTGCAGAACCGGCCCTCTGGAAGTCCAAGGACAGCTTGCCAGTCCCCTGGCTCACTGGCAGTGGTAGACGCAAGTGTTGTTAAAGGATGAATACATGTTTATCCCACACTCAGGGGCTTTCATGGCGGGGTAGACCTGAGTGTTGCTGAAGGATGCATACATGTTTACCCCACACTCAGGGGCTTGAGTTGGCGGGTGGACACGAGTGTTGCTGAAGACAGGATACATGTTGCTCCTGGTCTCTTCTGAGCAGGGGGAGGACCCTCCGCCCCTGGGTGGATGGTGAGGCCTGCCCCAAAGCCAGCTCTGGTGTCTACTCTGGAGGCTGGTGGTGCATGAGATGGCACAGCTAGACAGGCTGCCAATCCCCTGGCTCACTGGCGGTGGTGACGGTGCCGGTCACCATGACCTGGACATATGCTGAGTCCCCCAGGGAGCATCTGTGGACAGTACATTCTTGCTGCTTCTGGGTAGCAATTACGGGAGCATGAATTTCTCTGGGGTTGACTCCTCAGCCGTGCTCTCAGAGGAGAAGGGCTTCTGGGTGGGCCATTTGGCCAGCATAGGCTCTGTGGTTCCTGCAGAGCAAGGGAAGGCTTACATGAGCACCCGAGCTCATGGAAGGCCTGCCCAGCCCTCGACCCTGGGGTGTAGTACCAGCCACCTGCAAGGAAGGCCATGGACAGCCTGCCATTCCCCTGGCTCACTCGCGGTGGTGACGGTGCTGGGTGCCATGCCGTGGACTTGCTGGATCCCCAAGAGCATGTCCAGGGACAGCACACTCTTGCTGCTGCTGAGCAGCAGGTACAGGAGCTTGAGTTTTTTCTGGGGCCGACTCCCCAGCCATGCTCACAAGGAGGAAAGCTTCTGGGTGGCCATTTGGCCAGTGTCGGCTCGGTGGCTTCAGCAGAGCAAAGGAAAGCTGCCATGAGCACCCGAGGGTGGGTGAGCAGAGGGCCCGCCCAGCCCTTGATCCTAGGGTACAGTACCGGCTCTCTGCAAGGAAGGCCAAGGACAGCTTGTCAATCCCTGGCTCACTGGAATTTGTAGAAGGGAGTGTTGTTGAAGAATGGATACAAGTTTTCCCTGACTCAGGGGCTTTCATGGCAGGGTAGATGAGAGTGTTGTTGAAAGACGGATACATATTTACCCTGCATTCAGGGGTTTAGACATGAGTATTGCTGAAGACAGGATATATGTTGCCCCTGGTCTCTCCCTGAACAGCAGGAGGGCCATCCACCCCCTGGTTGTATGGTGAGGCCTGGCCCAAAGCCAGCTCTGGTGTCTGCTCTGGAGACTGGTAGTGCTGGAGATGTCACAGGAAACCAAGGCCCAGGGAGATGGCATGGCTCCCTGGTCACAGAGCTCCAAGAAACTGGAGGTTGTATGTCCAACTACCCTGCTGCCTTGCTTGGGTAATGCTTTGCATATACTGCTTTGCAGAAAAGTTGCCTCTCTTAGACCATTGGAAATATTTGAAATAATTGCAGTGAGGGAGTTCTGGGAACACACTGATGACAAGACTGTGCCCATGTTGTCTGTATAGAATGAGGGTCTCACATGCCTGAAACACCTTCACATTTTTTATGTTTACAGAGTATCCATGGTATCTTTGGGTGCTTACAACAGAGGTTCTGAAGAAAAGCACAACACATGCCTCTTCTTTTACAGATGAGGAAACATAGCACATGCAGAGACCACAGGGCCATGTACCTGGGGAGTCTTGCCAAGAACCTCCCAGCCCCAAGCCCTGCCTTCCACATCTCCTCTGTTATGGAGCCTTTGCACTCCCCTTGCTTCCACCTCACACACATACACCCCCAGAGCCCCAGGTCACCAGGTGTCTGTGCCAGCACTGCTCACGGCAAGGATGTCTCAGGGGCAGGGGCCAACCTGGGGCTCTTCGTGTCAAGATGTCAGGTCACATAGACAACTGTTGTTATTGATGCTCTTACCTTCTTCAGGATGAGGCATGAATAAGACAGGAAAATGGGCTACCCATGCTAACTCTAGATCCAAGAGTGGGAGATGATGCAGGCCTAGCCAATCAGTGACTGAGGTGGGAGGAGACTCCAGCCAGGCCAGTGAGGCTCAGCCTAGGGCCTTTGGCTGGAACCATTTGTGAAGGGGACTCTCTCTTCCTGGCATGGTTAACGGTTTGTGAGCCTGCAGCTGCAACCACCCTTCCCATCATGGGAAAAGCCAAACAAGGAAAACAGAGCGAGAGATGAAGGAAGGAGATTGACCCCAGCAAACCTAAAGCAAGAACACTCTGGACTTACTACTTACTGGAGACAATGCACTCCTGTAACATGTTTAAGCCAATGTGAATTGGTTTTCTGTCCCTTACAACCAAAAACTCCAGGCTGACACTTTCCTTCCCTCCCTGGCCTTCATTAGTTACAATGGAAGAAATGTGCTTTATGGAGAGAAATCTGGAGGACACCATTCTAACCAAAGTGTCAGGCTCAGCACTGACAGTAGTGAGATGGCCTGATATTATGTGCTTCTGTTGTCACAGAGGAAGCTACACAACATTACCATGGGGGGTTCTTACCAGAAACAATTTGACATGAAGGGTCATGAAGAAACAGACCCATTTCTGAACATGGATGTTCTGAAGACTAAAGGTCCTAATATCTTCCGAGGAATCAGGCTCATGAACAGAAGGAAATGGACTATTGCCCTTCACTGGGGAGACTACAGTTTCATTATGCCTGAAGGCAGCTTATAAACCTTGGCTGCATTCTGGATTGGGAATGAAAATAGCTACAGAGGTCATCTGTGGGACCACGGAGCCCATTCGAGCATGGACTGTGCACTGGAGTGTGTCATTGAAATAAACTTGATTTCCTTAGAGGTGGTAATGCTTTTGAGGGTAGAGAGCAGCTTCCCTCGTTCTTGGGAGACTCAAATTGAAATACTTAGGGGTAAAGTGTCATTATGTCTGCGGTCAACTTCTAGATGCTTTGGCACACACACACACAAAAGAGTATATATTTTGAGAGAGACGTGAGTGGGAGTGGCAGAATGTTCATAGCCAGAAAGCCTGGCAAGGGGCATACTGGTGCTAATCACACTTGTAAATTGAAAAATAAGCTAACTTTTTAAGAGGCTAAAAAAAAAAAAAAACTGGGACTCTAAAGTCAGACAGCCTTGGCCCCACCACTTCCTAGCTTTGCGATCTTGAACACGTAATTTATTTTCTTTTGCTTCAATTCTGTAAATTCTGCCTCTAAAATGAGGATAATATAAAATCTACCGCATAGCCTTATTAAAGAATTAATGAAATAAATATATGTACAATGCTTAACAGAGCACCTGGCACATAGTAGTGACCAACAAGTAGTCCCTTTAATGTTAACATGAGAAGGAGGAGAAGGGCTAGGGGAGAGGAGGAAGAAGAAAAAAAAAGAGAGGAGGAGGAAGAAGGAGAGGAGGAAATGGAGAGAGGGAGCAGGAAAAGGGGAAGGGAACAGATTGCTTTCCTTGTCCTCTGACCATTGGTGTTCCAACACAGCAAATCTATGGGACACAATTTGACCAGGAAGGAACAAAAGGAGAGGAGCATGCTCACTACCCAGAAAGGTGGGCAGTTTTCCCTAGGCAGGACATTCTAGATTTGGGGAAAGGTTTTGCCTAAAGCTCTCAGGAGAAGTTGACTGATATCCTGTTATAAACAAAGCCATATATAATGAATTCTGCTTAATTACCACCACACTGACTGCCCAACTCTAAGCTTTCTTAAAAAGTATCAGAGACAGGGGTGCCTGGGTGGCTCAGTAGTTGGGTGTCCGGCTTCAACTCAGGTCATGATCTCGCATTCTGTGAGTTCGAGCTCCACAACGGGCTCTGTGCTGACATCTTGGAGCCTGGAGCCTGCTCAGATTCTGTGTCTCCCTTCCCATCTGTCTCTCTCCATCTCACAAAAATGAATAAACATTAAAAAAATTTTTTTAAATATCAGAGACAGACTAGTGTCAGCGTAGAACTACTGGTTGCTCATCTTCCACCACCCCCCCCCCAGGCCTGGCAACCCAGGGAAAGACATCGATCATTAACCTCCTTGGTCTCAAGTCTTGCAGCAAAGCTGTTGGTATCTCTCCTTCCACAAGTGGAGGACACCTGAACATGTATGCACACTGCCTTTAGCTCCAAAATGCAGAGATGTGCGTGCATTAGGGGGACCCAGCCACTATAGCTTCGGTTTTCAAAGGATCACTTATCAACTATAATCCAACAGTGAGATCAATTTGGCTGCTTCCAGTCCCATGTTCTTTATAGGGAGCCCTGGATTGGGGTGTGGCTCAGCCACCTCTTACTTGGAGATGGGGAGCCAGCCCTGAATCCCTGAGTCTCCCTTGCTCTCTTGGGGCTGAGGCCCCTCCCATTTGCCCCTGCTGGACTTCTGAGCCTTCCCTAACAGATGGGTCTCCATCTGCTCTGCAGACACCACCAGATAACACAATCTAGAATTATATTTGTATCTGTCAATATCTGCATCTATATCTGTAGCATCCGCCAAAAAAAAAAAAATGCCTGGAGACAAGAAAAGATGCTGGCCAGCCAATCCTGTGGATACTCAGAAACATCTGAGGAAGAAGTTCCTTTTGAAACTATCTAGTTTGCCTGTTTTCAAGATTGTTTCTTGCCACCTCTACTGTTAGCTTGCCTTCCCTGCCTCCTTTGCAGGCAGCACATAAGGGCTGTACTGGGGCTTGAGGAAGGTGCATCCAGTCACCATGTGACTCACATCTGAGCAAGACAGAAACAGAATGGGGCCCAGAGCCCAGGGCCTCAGAGACCCAAGGGAGAAGGCCGAGAATACATTTTTGGTCATCCAGCCAAAGCCACCCCTCCCTAAAAGAACCCTAATAGTGTTTCATGCACTGGGCAGAGACCCCTGAACTGCAAAGAAGATGGGGCCTGACCCTGGCTTATGGGTGGATGTATGACCCAGTTCTGGCCAGTAGGATGTGACAAGAAGTGCTGGGGAGAGGGCGCTAGAGAGAGGAGCTTCTGGGAATTACTTCCCCCAAGGAGAGAGAGGCAAGAAAGGAGAGAGTCCCTGTTCTTGGTCACCCTACTTCATCTTCTGTTTTTTAATTATTTGAGAGAGAGTGTGTGTGTGCATGTACGCACATGCAACCATGGGAGCGGGGAAGGGGCAGAGGGCAAGGGAGAGACAGAATCCCAGCCGGCTCCACACACAGTGCAGAGCCTGATGCAGGGTTCAATCTCACGATGGTGAGATCATGACCTGAGCTGAAATCAAGTCTGAGGCTTAACTGACTGAGCCACCAGCGCCCCCAACCACTTCCTCTTTGAGTTGCTGCTGCCATTTTTTGTCATGGGGGAACCAAGACAATGGCTTTGATACCAACTTGGAACCTGACATCACTGATGCCTAAATCAACATCAGCAACTGCCCACCTCCAGACTTCCTCTTATGCAGGAAAACAAAGCTCTGTTGCATGAGCCCCCTTTAATCACATGGTAGATTTCTCCATATTTATTTTCAAATCCAAGCATTTTTAGCTGTTGTGTTGCTTGCTTTAGCTTAAAAGTATTCAGCTTCCTCTGAAATGGCATCAGAAAGAAAACAACCCCAATTTCGTGAACTCATTGAGCCCTCATCTGAGCAAAATGTGCTCACAGCCCTGAGAAAGGGGGAGGCAAGTGGAGCTGTTTGCTTGTGTAAACACCCCTCTCGTGACTGGGTCAAGAAAAAGACTCCCTGGCTATCCACAATGCCCTTAAACGGAAGGAGAAGGATGCCAGGTTGTGCGGGGAGAAATGCTAAGCAGGGAGCAGGCAGGGAACCTATTCACGACCACAAGTCCGGGCATGTGGAAGGCAACAACGCTGGTCCAGACTCCAGGGCTTGTGGGCCCACATCACAAAAGGGGTTAGAAAAGCCAGCAGGGACCACCTCACGCCAAAGAGCCCTCCCTGAAGAAGAGGCTGAAAGGCACAAGTTGTCAGGTGTGTGAAAGGCAAGGACATGGCCCCAGACCCCTGTGGTTGTGGTGGGGTGAACTGCTGTCCTGTTTGTCTGGGACTGAACAGTTTCCAGAAATGTGGGACTTTCGGTGTCAAAACTGGGAAAGTCCTGGGGTGCTTGGGTCGCTCAGTTGGTTAAGCATCCGACTCTCGGTTTCAGCTCAGGTCAGGAAATCATAGTTTGTGAGTTCAAGCCCTGCCTCTGGCTCTGCGCTGACAGTGCGGAGCCTGCTTGGGATTCTGTCTCTCCTCTCTGCCTCTCTCCCACTCACTCTTTCTGTCTCTCTCAAAATAAATATAAATAAACTTTAAAAAACTGGGAAAGTCCTGGGTGTGAAGCCTGTAAAACGTAGTTCCTTGAAAGCAGGAGATATACATGAGATTGAGTCCCCACCTCCTCCACTCCCCCCTGCACCATGGGGGACAGAGCAGCAGAGCCAGCCCAGTTTGGGGGACTCAGAATGAGGTGTCTTCAGTCACTCCATAGGGTCTGAGAGAACAGATGGCAATGAATGAATGGCTGCCTGGATGAATGAATGAATGACCCCAACAGGGTATGATTATTTATATGACAGTTCTGTTTCAATATGATTGTCTTCCATTGACCAACATATAAATTCCACCAACTGACAGACACTGGTAAATCTACTGCCTCCCACCACTAGGCCCCATGGGACAAAGGAATGCATTTGAGGCCATGAACCAAAAAGATCGCATTCACACACATTTTATACTTGTACTTTTTCTGCCTTGAAGGAACTTACTTTCTATGTGAAGAGTCAGTGTGAGCACAGAAGACATAATCCGGAAGCCTGTGCCCAGTGCCAAAGAAGGGCTCCCAGCAAGTGCTGTGGAGACATCATGTGGCATTGAAATGGCGGTAACCTTTCCTGTGGCCCAGGCTTTAGGGACATAACTTATAAGAGACACTTCCAGGACGCCTGGGTGGTTCAGTCGGTTAAGCGTCCGACTCTCAGTTTTGGCTCAAATCATGATCTCATGGTTTTGTGAGTTCCAGCCTTGCATTGGGCTCCACACTGATGGTACTCTTGCTTGGGATTCTCTCTTTCCACCTCTGTCTGGCCTTCCCTCCCTCAAAATAAATAAATAAACTTTAAAAAAAAGAGCATCTCCATTTATGTTCCTCATAGTCCTGAGAAGGGGGTATTCTTATCACGCCCATTTTACAGAGTGGGGACCTACTGCTGGCAGGATCTAGGCAACCTGCCCAAGGTCTCACTGAGAGTAAGTGATGGGTCCCATGTCTTTCTGGCTCCAGAGACCATCCTCTTAACCCACACTCTGCTACTTTTGTGCTCCAGAGACAGAAGACCTGAGTGGATCCTACCACAGCTGCTAAATAGCTGTGTGACCTGGGACAAGACACCCCACTCTCCAAACCTCAGTTTCTCTGCCTGCAAAATGGGCATAGAAGCAGTGCTGGCCTCATCGTGTTGCGTGGAAAGTTCTAGTCCACAATAAGCTTTTCGTGAATGCCAAGGACAAGGGAAAGGAGTGTGCAGGAGCACGGTGAGATGTGGTGTGAGGAGGACAGACTGGTGGTGAGGAGCTAACAGACAGAGGCTGACAGCTGCACTTTCAACCCTGGGTGCACATTGGAATCACCTGGAGAGTAGCACCCAAGCCAGGTAAATCCGAACATCTGAGAGGGGGACCAGGCATCAGAATTTCCACAGGCATCAGAATTTCCACAGTTGTTCCAGTGACCTCAGTGTGCAGTCAGGGTTGAAAGCCTTTGGCCTAGCCCTTTGCTATTAGAGATGTGGACCTTGAAGGTGCATGGGCATCACTGGGTGTGTGTGAGGTATGCAGAATCTCAGGCCCACCCCAGACCTGCTAATGGGACTTTGCCTTTGAACAAGATCCCTGGGCAATTCTTGCGCACATTAAAGTCTAAGCATCCCAGGACTAGCCTGTGCGTCGTACAGATGAGGAAAATAAGCCAAATGCAATGCAGGTTTTGAACCTGATTAAAATCCAAAGTGCGAGTTGGAGGGGAAATGAGGGGCAGCTATTTACAATAATCACCCACCCTCATCTCCTGACAAACGCAAAGGGCAAGGGGGATAGGCCTCTGTGTGTTTAAATGTCAATGAATCTGCTACTGTGGATGCTCAGGAAGTCGGGGTTCTGCCAGCTGCCCCATGTTTGCTCATCTGCCACAGTATCAGCCAGAGGACTAACAGCTGGTGTCAACAATGCTCGTGCTGGGGGCTGGCCTGGGATTAGAAGAAAAATAGCATCCCACATGAGGCCTTGGAATCATTACCAGGAAATAATTCCCAAAGAGCTTTTCTTCACCCAGAATGAGCAACTCTCTCCATCCCTGGGTGGACAGGCTCTGAGGAGGGCAATGGTGGCTGAGGCTTACCCTGTGTGGCCAAGCTTGAGACAACCCTGCTGGGTCTCTAGACGTAGGGCTTTCTTGGGAGAGAAAAGGGGTCATAACATCTAGAATGTGAAGAAATGATACAGACTAAATTCTGATCAGTATTTATCATCTCTGGTAATCCCAGTGGGTCCACCATCACTCAATAAGAGACAGCTAAAAAGTAGAGTCTACACCTTATATTGAAAGCATTTAAAAACTACAAATACGAAGTCTTAGTTGTAAAAAAAAAAAAAAAGGCGGTTCAGTCTGGTTCAATATCTAACATCTCAGAATAGTCAACTCTTTTGGTTGGTGATTGATAATCTAATCAAAACTGTGGCCCATCTCCCTGAAAAATGGGCATAAACATGAACTTTCCCCGTAGCTTTACCTACAACCTATCCCATATCCCCGGCTACAGTGATGGATTCAGGGATAGACACACAGACTCATTTAGGACAAATGAGACTCAATAAAAATTATATTCTGGATTAGACCCTGCCCCCAGATGAAGCTCAGATTCCCCTGACTGTGCTCTATTCCAAACAAATATTTTCCCTTTCTTAAGTCAATTGGAGCAAGGTATTTCTGTTATTTGAAACAGGAAGTATCTTATGATTATACATTTGTTTTAATGTCTTGGATAAATTCAGTTTTTCAATTATATGGAAATGATAAATGAGAGAGTTTAAAAAAAAAGACTCAATGAAAATTAAAGGAAGGTCCTCTCCTCTTTCCTATTGTTGTGTGACAAAGAAGGCCATAGCCACAGGAGCCAGAACCTGGCAGTTGCCACCGTGGGACCACAGGGGAGAGTCCATGTGAGAATGGACTCAGCTCAAAGGAAGCAAAGCCCAGAAATGAAGAAAAACCTGGTCCTCAACATAGCACCTGAGCCCTTAAGTCTTGTCAGATCTATCCCTGGACATTCTAGCAAATACTGTAAGCCCATGCTTCACCCAGTTTATGCCCCATGCAACCAAAAGCACTCTGATGGATAATCTTCATTAATTCATTGTAGGTTTTTTGATGATTCTTCACATGGCTACCAAATAAACATTAAATAATGTCACCATACAGATGCTTTTTATGACCTAATGTTGCCCTTCAGTTTCAGTAAATCTCTTTATTCCTACCGTTAATCCTCAGCTTTCCCCAGGCTCCTTTATAAATAAACCCCTTCTAATACAAGGTTCCTTCACTTTCATGCACCAATGATGTTATCATATACCACAGAATTGCAAATCATGATATCATATCATATCGCAATAAATATATAAATATGACTTTTAAAACTTTTTAATTTTTTTAAATTTAGTTTTGAGAGAGAAAGAGAGCACAAGCAGAGGAGGGGCAGAGAGACAAAGAGACACAGAATCTGAAGCAGGCTCCAGGCTCTGAGCTGTCAGCACAGAGATCAATCACGAGATCATGACCAGAGCCAAAGTGGGATGCTCACCGACTGAGACACCCTGGTGCCCTGGGATTACATTTTTAAAAATAAATTTTTAAATAAACATTTAAAAAATTTAAAGGGGCTCCTGGGTAGCTCAGTTGGTTAAGCTTCAGACTTCGGCTCAGGTCATGATCTCATGGTTCATGGGTTCAAGCCCTGCCTCAGGCTCTGTGCTGACAGCTCAGAGCCTGGAGCCTGCTTCAGATTCTGTGTCTCCCTCTCTCTCTGCCACTCTCCTGCTCATGCTCTGTCTCTGTCTCTGTCTCTCTCTCAAAAATAAACATTAAAACATTTTTAATAAAAAAGAAATATTTACCACTTTTAGAAACTGCAAAATGTTTATAGGTTAAAATTTTGAATCTCTGGGATTTGCTCTCCAAAAATATCTAGGGTGGGGGTGGAGAGTATATTGACTATTATTGAATGTACTCAACATGTGGTATTTGTGGGTTCATAATATGCATTCTTCTGATTCTGTACATGTTTGAAATATCCTATAATTAAAAGTTGGAAATCTCCCAATCATTGGTGAGTAATACAGATTTTATTGAAGATTTAGAAACAAAATGGATAGTAGGGTTGCAGTAGCAAAACTTACTCAAATGTTCCCACTAGACACCCTTGTCTCACTCGAGTCTTCTCCTTCCCATTGCTTTGCCCACATCTGTCCTCCCTTTACTGCCACCCCAACCCCACCTCCTCACCTCCCTCTGTGGCTCAGGATACCCCACTATTCATCATGTCTTCTCCACCCCACTCAGCAAAGCCAGAGCTTTTCATGCAGCCCAGCAGTGACCACCAATATTTCTCCCACCTACCCCAGGAGTCCCCGTTCATCCAACCACCATATTAAAGGGCTGGTCCAACAGCAAATGGTGGCTATTCTTTCCAGGGTCTAGTCCTGCAGCTCCACAATCATCTGGAAGTTTTTAAAAATAAAGCCCCACTGCATATTCTCTCTCTCTCTCTCTCTCTCTCTCTCTCTCTCTCTCTCTCTCTCCCTCTCTCCTCCCCTCTTCCTCCATCTGGGACACAAGCACCCACACCAATGGCTGGAACCCAGAGTGCCAAATGGTGATACCCACTGCTCTAGAGAACAAGAGGGCAGGACATTACATGCATCATATTGTTAATGATCAGCATAAATAACAGGAAATGTTTCTCTTCTAAAACATTCTTAATCCACTAAAAATACAAAACACAGAGTTAATACCCATTCTTTTCATGCTATTCCAAAAATAGAAATAGAAGGAAAATTGCTAAGGACTTATTCTACGAAGCCAGCATCACTTTGATTCCAAAACCGGACAGAGATCCAGAAAAAAAAGAGAACTACAGGCCAATATCCTTGATGAATAGGGATGCAAAGATACTAGCAAATCGAATTCAACACCACATAAAAAGAATTACCCACTATGATCAAGTGGGATTCATTCCTGGGTTACAGGAATGGTTCAATATTTGCGAATCGATGTGACACATCACATTAACAAAAGAAAAGATAAAAACCATATGATCCTGTCGATAAATGCAGAAAAAGCATTTGACAAAATACAGCATCCTTTCTTAATAAAAACCCTCGAGAAAGTCGGGATAGAAGGAATTTTTTTAAACATCATAAAAAGCCATTTATGAAAATCCCACAGCTAATATCATCCTCAATGGGGAAAAACTAAGAGCTTTCCCCCTAAGATCAGGAACACGACAGGGATGTCCACTCTCACCACTGTTGTTTAACATAGTGCTGGAAATCCTAGCATCAGCAATCAGACAACAAAAGGAAATAAAAGGCATCAGAATTGGCAAAGATGAAGTCAAACTTTCACTTTTTGCAGATGACATGATACTCTACATGGAAAACTCGACCGACTCCATCAGAAGCCTACTAGAACTGATCCAGGAATTCAGCAAAGTCGCAGGGTACAAAATCAATGTACAGAAATCGGTTGCATTTTTATACACCAATAATGAA
>CM053573.1:140268182-140285266 GCA_028646485.1 Cryptoprocta ferox | reverse complement strand
CCTCCCTCCCTGTCCTTGGGCACCTTGCTTTAATTTGCACTACCTCCTGTCACAAGGATGTGAGTTTGCTTCTCCTCCAGATGAGCACCAATGAACAAGCCCAGTCTCTGCTTTAGCTCCCCCCACCAACTCTTCCTTCAAAGTGCCCAGTCATCTCTGTACAAAATGAAGTTGAGTTCAGTTCACACTGGACCTTCCTCATGATCGCAATGGTTCTAACTGAATAGTCTATCCTTACCACATTAGCCAATGTCCAGCTTTATGTTTGACAAGAGAAATGAAGCAACCATCCAATGGGTAGTAGGTGGGGGAAATGGGAACCAGTATTTCTAGCACCTACGTCCCAGCTTCCCGGTCATTTCTGGGCACTTCATCCCCTCCCTTAGGCCCCATAAATGCCTTCTGACATAATATATCCCCACTTCTTGCTTAAACAAATTCATGTCAGTGTCTATTACCTGTAAGGAATTCAGTCTTTACTTATATGTTTCCTCCTCATGCTGTGTCCTTCTCTTCCCTGCTGTCTGCCTGGCTTATACCTACCCATTTTTCCACACAGCTCCAAAATCAACTCCTCCTTGAAGCCTGCTTTGATAAGCCACTCTGAAGCCCCTGGTGTGTGCCTCCGCGATACCCAGAACCCCTTGAAACTGTTTGTTTACAATCACAGAAGTCCTTTTAGTTAATATGGGAATATAAACTCGATTGGCCAATAGAATGGAAAACTATGCATTGTTTAGAGCATACTGGTTCCGGTTATCTGATCCTGATTTCATGTGAGTGAATTTGCAATTCTGTAAATCATAGACAACTGATAGTAATGCAAAATCATCCTTGCCTAGAGACATGTAAGTAAATTCTGTGCAAGGGAGGGGTGACTTTCCCTTCTGTGGAAAAGCCAGTCTTGCATCCATTTGTACATTCATTTCAATATCCCCAATCCATCCGTAAGTGGGTCTGTTCTTTCTGGTTGTGAAATTTTTACCAGTTTTCTCATTAGTGAGCTAAATAAAATCTTTAACATGTGTTCATGTTTATACCTGCATGAGAGTCATGATTCTACCAGTTTTGGAAAGTCTCTCTTTAACAGAAAACTGGGGTCTCTTTTTTTTTAATTCTCGTAATAAAACTGCCGTGAACTGCACACGGTGTAATGGATTATGCCTTCAATGCTTCATGTAGAGTAGAGATGTCGTCAGTTTCGTTCACTGAATAAAACATACTGCAGCTCTAAGAGCAGTCCCTGGCATACAGCAAGTGCTCAAAAACGTTATTTGTAACTAAATAAATAAATCTCAACAATGCCAGGCAAACCTGTTTTCATTCCCATTTTATTTATTTTTTAATGTTTATTTATTATTTTTGAGAGAGAGAGACAGAGCACGAGCAGGGGAGGGGCAGAGAGAAAGGGAGACACAAAATCCGAAGCGCCTCTAGGCTGTGTGCTGAGCTGTCAGCACAGAACCTGACACGGGGCTCGAACTCATGAAATGTGAGATCATGACCTGAGCAGAAGTCAGATGCCCAACCGACTGAGCTACCCAGGTGCCCCTTCATTCCCATTTTGAAGATAAGGAGACTGAGGCACATAGCTATAGATGATAGTGTGAGAATTTGAACGCCTTGGGTCCTTAGATGAAACTTAAAGAGGAAAAAAATTTCATTACATTTCCTTTTACAGAAGTGTGGAAATTATTCCAAGAAGAACTCCTAACAGAATTTTCCTTATCTCTCTTTGGCCCAAATTGCAGAATATGTCCTTTTGTGAAGCAATCGCCAAAGGAATGAACTCTCACTTAGCCCATCTGGCCATGCCTGAAGTTGGTGATGAAGTCACATACAGGGGGGAGGGTCTGAACAAAGCAGGTGGGTCCACAAGTAGTAGTGTCCACTCCAGCAAGCTTTGCAGTTGTCTCTTCCCCACTGAGGTCACCAGCATAGAATCCATTTTATTTTTGTCTTGTTAAATTAATTTTTATATTGTCATAATTTTTTAGAAATATGTCATTTACATCAATGAAATGCAACTATTTAAAATACATGATTCCACAAGTTTTGACCCATGTGTATATCCATGTAACCACCATCCCAAGATATGGAACATTTACAACATTTACAACACCCCAGAGGGTGCCTTTGTGCAACTTTCCAGTCAATCCCACACCCCTACCAAGTAGCAGGCAGTCACTGTTCTTATTGGTATCACTAGAGACTAGGTTTGCCTCTTGTAGAAATTCTCATAAATGAAATCATACCGTATGTACTTTTTAAAGTCTGGATTTTTCATTTAACATAATATTTTTGGGATTCATCCCTGTTTTTGTATGTATCTGTAGTTTGTCCTTTTTATCAGTGGGTAGGACCCCATTCATACAATGGGGATGTATACAAGTTGTGTATCCATATTCCTCTTGTGAATAGTTGGATTGTTTCCAGTTTGGGACTTATGAACAAAGATGCTAAGAACAGTCACGTACAAGCTTCTCAGATCTGTGTTTATTTGTTTATTTATTTTTATTATTTTATTTTATTTTATTTTAGAGAGTGAGAGAGCCCAAGCAGGGGAGAGGGACAGAGAGAGAGAGAGAGAGAGAGAGAGAGAGAGAGAATCTTAAGCAGGCTCGATGCTCAGTGTAAAGTGTGGGGTTTAATCCCATGACCCTGGGATCATGACCTGAACAGAAATCAAGAGTTGGACACTCAACCTAGTAAGCCACCCAGGCGCTCCCTCAGATCTGTTTTTAAATTGTTTTCTGGCTCAAGGATTCCAGATCACAGTTGAAATTAGCCCAATACACACATGCAGCAATGACCCAGGGACCCATGCAAGACTTGGTTTCCACCCAGGCACCGTTTCTGGCCCAGGATCCTAGGCGGCCAGGCTGAGATTTCACTCTTGTTTAGAGATCTCAAGAAAAACAACACCATTTCAGCTCTGTATTTGACCCCCTGGCACATCTAGGGAAGGCCTCAACAACTTTCCCGGAGAAGGGATTATACACTAAAATGCCTGAGGTGTGCATTTTGTCCACATCCACCCACTCCTGTCCAACCCAACTCACCACTGTGGCCAAGGTTTGTTTTTCTTTCTCTTTCTTTCTTTCTTTCTTTCTCTCTTTCTTTTTATTTCTTTCTTTTTCTTTCTTTCTTTCTTTCTTTCTTTCTTTCTTTCTTTCTTTCTTTCATTCTTTCTTTCCTTCCTTCCTTCCTTCTCTTTAAGCTCAACTGAGAAACTTAGTCTATTCAGTCATCCACTCATTAAATACTCATTAAGTACTTAGTATGTACCAGGAATTAAGGATATAGCATTAAACAAAAGACAGAATAAAAACACCATCAACAAGAAATCAAACCTTGTGTTCAGGTAGACTGAAGGGCTATCCTCAATGACAGATGCAATGAGGTAGATAATGTCTAAGAAACACTACCATTCTCAGCTTACTTGTAATTATTTGGGGGTCATATGACTAGTTCTGACCTTGGAGTGTGAACAGTAGTGACATGTAACATTCCTGGATTGAGGCAAAGGATACCCCAGGTACAGGTCTCCAGTCCCCCTCTTCCTTTGGCCATTGGCCACCAGTCCCAGATGTGGCAACTACAGAAATGATGGTATTTCATTCAGTTAGCTGGAGACCCTGAGCAATAGTGCAGCAGTCTCTCATCCCACTCTCCCCCCACCCCCGGCAAAATGTGGCAAGCTTTTGTTGTGTTAAAGTGCTGAGATTTGGGAGATGTCTGTTACCACAGCATAACCTATTCAATCCTGACTAATGCAGAAAATCAGTACCAGAAAGAAATTCTGCTGTAATGAAAACCTAAAAAAATGGCTTAACAGTCAGACTACAGGTAGCAAGAAAATAGATATACAAGGCTGGAAAGATGACACTCCAAGTTATATAGGGGCAAAACATTTGAGAGAACTATTCCCTGAAATAATTTGGGGGGTAGCTCACATGACTAATAAACTTGTAGCTATAGGGGAAGTTTGGAGATCAAAACAATAGTAGTATCTGGTAATATTAACCTCATTGGCAAGGTAATACAAGAAAGAGAAACAAAACTGAATAGAGAGAATTCAAAAAAATGGACATTTCACATTACCAAAAAACCAACTGTTTGGAGACCCTAAGTACCAGAAGATAAATTGAGAAAGCTCACCAAAACTCAGACTTTCAGCAAAGATCAGGCTAACAGTAGAGCTTTCCCACAGAAGCTTTATGGCCTCAAAGTACCCCTCTTCAAAGTGAGAACAAGGCTGGGTGGCACGGGGTAGGGGTGGAGGGTGGAAAAGAAAGAAATATGGTGATCTGAGAACTAGATCTTAGAAAGAGCTGTATTTATGGTTTCAATGACATGGATTTGGAGAGGACAAATAGACAATAAATCTGCTAAGTTTTTGAACTACCAAAGAAATAGTTCTGGACTAAAAGAATTCTGTGACTCCTCAAGATTTACACTCACCCCTCAACCCCCAACTTTCCTTTGTTTAGCAGGAAGTGAGCTAAGAAATCTATGCAGCTCCCCAAGAGAATATATTCCCAACCTCCACCTCAGATTAGCCAAGGATAATAAAGATGAAGCAAGAAATAATCAAAGAGAATTACTCAGTCCCACAATAGGGCACTCACAAGATCTACCCAGTAGAATTTCAGAATTGTTTTGAGTCACATTTGGAGATCGTGGAAGAACCTGAGCTGGTGATATAAATTTGGGAGAACTATTTGAGGCTGTAGGTCTGAAAGAGATTAACAAGACTCATGGAGAAGTGACGTAGTCCAAATACTGAGACCAGGGACACTGACAGGTTTAAAAGTCAGCAAGATGAGCGAGAACCAACAAAGGAGCCTGAGAAAGAGGATCCAAAGAGGTGGGTGGGAACTGAAAGAGCAACAGAAGCTCACCAGCCAAATGAATAAAGCGTGCCAAAGAATAGCTTAGAGTCATTTAGTTTGTACACATCTGAAAATGTATTCACACACCAGAAATGTATTCACAACCATGTATAAATTGTCACTCTACAACAAAGGAAAAGGCAGGATTTATAGAGCAAACGTCATGGAGAGCATGTTGTCCTTGGGTAGGATGGTTGGCCACAAATGCTCATGAAGGGTGGTGTGCCCTGAGAAGGCTGACAGGGTGTGGGAAGATAGTTATTTGTAGGGGTGTCTGAGAAGTCCTAAGCATTCTGCTACAGGTGTAGATAGGACACCTGCCTCTCATGGTGGCCGGTGTCTTTCTGCTGGTGTCTCCATCTTAGGTAAGAAGGTAGTCTCTCCATGTCCCTCATTATGACTTCTCAGTCTCCCATTTGGTCAACCCTAGCTCACTGAGTAGCTGAGAAGGCCAGTAGGACCACTACTTCTTTTTGAAATGGTACTGTCAGCTAGATTTCAGCTTGGGGGAACAGCTGTAGAGTAACATTTAAGTGCAGGGAGATCCAGAATAAGGCAAGAGGAAAGATACTTGCAAATACCATAAGAAAAAAGTAACACCCACTTCATATCTAGTTTCCTCTTCAGCCTACCCCTTGCCAAGAGAATAAGAGCAATTGGCCAACAACCAAGTGTCTCTCTCTCATTTGACTAATTATTTTGCTCCCCCTTTAGTGATGACCCAGAAATTTTACGACGTATTAGATATTGGACAAGACGCATTAGTTCTAGCCCCTTTGGTTGGATAGGAAATAGTCAAGGGAAGTTCTACCACCTAGGATTGCTTAAAGCATGAATATATTCTGTTATAGTCTGTCAAGTCCCTGCAGCTTGAGTGTTTCATTTGTTGTTTGGGCTACAGTCATAAGTATATGGTGAATTTCTGTTAGATTTTGATAATCACTTATTAGTTTCTATAATTTTTTAATAGGGACTTTATAACCTAGCTTACTGATTCCCTCTGCAGGAAGGGAAAGATACCCTAATTGATGTGCTATGAGGAGTTTTCACATTCAAAAGAAAAGAGAGGGAGAATGTCATGTATTTAGAAGCTTTAGATTAGAGGGAGGAAGGGAGGGCAGCCATGAAGGTCTAGATGAGCCAAATGTAGTGACCTCCTTTTATTTCCATTCCATCTGAGATATGAACTTTTAAATACATACTTAGGCTCATTTGAACAGTTCTTATACAAAACAGGTAATCTTGCTTAGAAGCTAGAGCTCCCCGTTCTCTCCATCATGTGAAACTAATTTCAGTTAACTATTCATATGCATTGCCTCCCTTTGCTGGCAGGTTGGCTCCATGAATTAGACATACATATGGTGCCCACAAATGAGAAGCTCCTACAACCATTTAATCTCTAAAATCCCCCCCCCCCAACAAGAAAGAGAAGTGGCTACAGATACAAATAAAAGAAGGGGGAAAATAGTTATGCACAGCAAAGAGAATTGAAAGTCTCCCTTTTTTTTAAATGTGTAAATGTAATTTATTCACCATTACTCCTCCAAAAACTGACAAGAGGAGGGAGCCCTCACAATATTGCTGCATGTCTAAGAGCAGACCCATCCTCCCTTCCTGGGCTTAGTTCTTCACCCATAAGATGTGGATTTTCCAGCAGGCTTTCCCTAGACAATTTTCCAGCTCTGAAATGCCACAGTTTAATGTTGAGTGTTCAGACCTGCAATAGAAAGAATAGTTTAATTTTCAGGATGACAGTATAGCCTAGTGGCCAAGTGTGGGCCCCAGAAATAGACTGCCTTATTTTGATTGTTTGCACCATCACTTTTTTTTTTAATTCAAGTTAGTTAACATACAGTTATAGTCTTGGTTTCAGGACATCTCTTACATATGACACCCAGTGCTCATCCCAAAAAGTGCCTTCCTTAATGCCCATCACCCATTTAACCCATTCCCTCCACCCACCTCCCCTCCAGCAACCCTCAGTTTGTTCTCTGTATTCAAGAGTCTCTTATGGTTTGCTTCCCTCTGTGTTTTGGTCTTATTTTTCCTTCCCTTAAGTCAGTAAGAGAAAGACAAATATCATATGATTTCACTCATATGTGGAATTTGAGAAGTCTCCTTTTTGAAACATCTGTCAAAAACAATTACTGACACTTGTAAGCCAATCACTCTACTGGCCTTACTGTAGATCTTTATACAGTAGATCTTTATACACAAATAGCAGCACCACAGCCAGGGACATATTCCAGGCCCTGAGGCTCTAAACTGAGAGATGGCTCTCCATCCAGATCCACCAGGCTCTCACTCAGGAGACAACCAGACCGGAATATTTTATACTCTCACTGTCCAAGTGCACGTCTGCCAGCCTTCCTCTGGCAGACAGTCATGGCCCACAGGACTCAGACGCTCCTGCTTCTAAAATGTGAAAGATAAAGACATCTAACTTATCTGACAGACAAATAATGTCCATCAGATCTGAAAATGAGAACAATTTGTTGGGTCTCACCATAAACTCACCAGTAAGTGAAGCTGTTCCACCAAGAAAAGGAAGGAAGACACCAAAGATCTCAAAGGTACACTTGCTGTTATAGTTCTTGATCTGAGGCTGTTCTCCATTTCCAGATGTTTGCTTTGCACAAAATTCTATTTGCACAAATTCTATTTGTTAGTGATTTAAGGTCATACTGCTATGCAGACAAGCAAATAACACAGAGGACCAACCACTGTTGGGAAACAAAGGATAAACCTGGCCCAAAAAAGGGTTTGCCCCTTGCCTCTGCCTCCCAGCAGGCAACCTCTGAGGTCTTTAAAATGTCCTGCCTGGTAAGAGAGTGTCTTTCTTGTTTATACAGAGACAAATTGTCTGTGCTCACAATGTAGTTTATGGTGGGAGTTAGACCTCCAAGGGGGGATGGAGACTAAGGCCAGCAGCCCATGTGGTCCTCCATGTCTATGTGACCAACCCCCAGTGGAAACTCGGGACACCATGGCTCTGGTGAGTCTTTCAGGTTGGCAGTACTCTGCACATATTTTCACACATTGCTGCTGGGAGAAATAAGCACTGTCCATATGATTCCAACTTGGAGAAGACAACTACAAGTTTTATGCCTGGTCTCTCCTGAACCTTGCTTTCTGTGCCTGTTCCCATGGCTGATTTCAGCCTGTACCTTTTCACTGTAACAAACTGTAACCATGAATATAACAGCTTTGCTGTGTTATACGGATCCATCTAGAGAATTACTGAACCTGAGCATGGTCTTGGAGAACCCCAAACTACAACAAAGAGACAAATAGTTTATGATGTGCAAGTGCATGAGTGACTTCTCAACACTGTGCTTGATAACAGCTAATGATATAAATTTTTTTAACATTTACTTATTTTTGAGAGGCAGAGAGACAGAGCATGAGCAGGGGAGGGGCAAAGGGAGAGGGAGACACAGAATCAGAAGCAAGCTCCAGGCTTTGAGCTGTCAGCACAGAGCCCGACACAGGGCTCAAACTCACAAACCAGGAGATCATGACCTGAGCCAAAGTTGGCCACTTAACTGACTGAGCCACCCAGGCGCCTTGCTACCAGCTAATGATCTAAATCAAAGCTTTGTGACCCAGTGATAGACAAATGCCTTCATTGCAGAAGATATCATAATCTTCAAGGCAAAATGTCAAAAAATATAACAAATCACTTTGTTGCCACTACCAAAGAAAATGGAATGGTCATGTGCAAAACAGAATCAGAATAGAATCAGACATGACCAAGAGTCATATTCAGTGTTTGAGAATCAAAGAGTTTGATTACCATACTTAACTAGAGAAGCTAAAGGAAGGTGAAGCAGCATTCAAGGGGTCAATGAGGTATACATCCAAGGTCATCATTTGCTCAGCTCTGAGAGAGGGTGGTATGTTAGTACTACCTCCCAAACTGTCAAAGAATAACTCAGAGATGTTTGGTTGAAGTACAGCTGAAAATTTACATGTCATCAAGGGAAATTAATCATGTATACAAGGACAAAGGAAGGCTTTGGAAAAGCAAAAAATTATAGGCTGCAGAACATAGAGTCATACTTTTTGTCCTTGAATTGGCTAATTGGCTAAAAGTGGGCTAGAAGGGTAATCTGCTCTTAAGAAGAAAAATATAGTTGTCAGAGAAGGCAGTTTTGGTTTTTTGTGAATTTTCTTTTTGGTATATTAGCTGTTGAGTGTACTTCAACTGGACCTCAGACCTCATCTATAGTCATAAACCTGATCTTCAGAACTGAATTTGCCAGGACCTTAGACATTACCTTGATATTGACCTGAACATGGACAGTGGAAATGGACCTTAGATCTAGAATTCTCAGAAGTTCCTACTGCAAGTTAGAGTGAGTTAAGTTATATCTAAGTAGTATTTGTGGAAAAGACCCATTATCATACATTGCTTTTTTAAAAAATTTGATTTCTTATTGCAAGTTAGAACCAATTAAGATGAATCAAATAAGTGTATGGGAAAATAAATCACTTCCCCAAATGTGTAAACAACTAGTCTCACACACTGTTCTTAAAAGTATGGTCTTACTGCAAATTAAATGAAAGTAAGTGCACAAAGAGAAAAAAAACAAGTTTAAATCAAAGTCAGAATCTTAGTACCAACATCAAAGTCCAAGTCTAAGATCAAAGTCAAAGGTCTAGGTCCATGTCCAATTTCCATCCCTAAGGTCTGGCCCAATGTCAAAGCTAAATAAAGTAAGATCCAGGATCAAGGGCCAAGGTCTAGGTACAAGGTCCAAAGACCACATCTAAGGCTCAAGTCCAGGTCTAAGATTAGAGTTCCTGATACAGTTTCCAGAATTGAGATCTAGGTCCATGCTACAGGTCCCAGGTTCAAAACCAGATTTAGAGCCCAAGGTCCAAGACCAACGTCCAGTTGGTCCAAGTTCCAGATCTAAGGTAAGATCCAAGGAACTAGTCAAAGACTATTCCAAAGAGTAGGTCCAAGGTTCACATCCAGATCCCACATCCATATCACATCCAAGGATGAATATAACATGTTCATATTCCACATCCATACCAAGGTCAAGTTCAGGTCCATGATAGAGGTATAAGCCTCAGGTCAACAACTGAGGTTAGTGATCCAAATCCAAGATACACATCCATATCCAAGTTCCAGCTCTGAGGTTATATCCATGTTAAGTAGGAAAACCAAGTTTCAATATCCATGACTAGATTTGAAGCCCAGGTCAAAGGCGGAAGGTACACTTCCAAGGTCCAGAAAAACTTCATGTACAAGTTCTAAGTTCAAAGCTGAGCAACAGTTTGAGGTCAGTGATGTAGGTTTGAGGACAAAATCTAATTCCAGGCTGAAGGTCCATGTCAAAGTCCAAAGTCCAATTTATAGTTCAAAGTCTGAGGTCCAAGCTCAGGTCCAAGTACAAGACAAATGCAGGCCCAAGGTCAAGCTCTGATTCCCATCAGGGTCCAAGTCCAACATCCAGGTCAAGTTCCAAGGTTTAAAGTCCAGTTTGAACTCCAGTCAAGGTCCAATATCCAGATCTGTGAACAATCTCAAAGTCCAAGACCTGGTTCAGGGTGCACATACAAGTACAACTTCTAAGTGTGAGGTCCAGATCCAAGTCCAAGTTCCAACAGCAACATTTAGGACTATATTCAAGTTCTGGTCAAGGTCCTCTTCTAAGGTCCAGGTATGGGTTTAGATCTAAGTTCTAAGGTTGACTTTTAAGGCATAAGTCTAGTTTTAGGCTAAAGGTCCAGATCCAAATGCAAGTCCAGGGAAAAGATCCAAAGTGTAGGTCTTAGTCTAAGTTCCAGATCCATGTCAAGGTCCAAGATCCAGGTCCAAGGTCCAGGTTCAGGTCCAACTTCCAGGTGTAAGATCAGGTAAAAATATAAAAATTAAATTAAAATTAAATACAGATAAAGTTTAAAGTCTGAGGTTGCAATCTAAAGTTTAGATTCAAGGTCTTGATTTGATGTCTAAGTTAAAAGTCCAGGTCTAAAGTTCAGGTCCAGGATCCAAGGTTGAATCCCAAGGCTCAAGTCCAGTTCCAGGTCCAAGATCCCAGACCCAAATGCAGGTTAACAGTAGAAGGTCAAGGACAAGGTCCAAGTCCTGGTCTAGATTTAGATTAATATCTAAGTATAAGATCCAAATCCTGTTTCAAGCTCCATATGTAAGAGCAGTACAGGAATTAGAAAAAAATCAATGACAAAATTCCAGGTCCAAAATCAGTGTCCCAAGTTAATTAGTTTCAGGTACAAGTCTGCATTCCAGGTCTAAAATCCACCCAAGTTTAGAAGTCCAAGGTCCAAGATACAGTTTCAATGGAGGTCTTAATCCAGTTCCCAAGTCCAGTTCATATCCACATCAGAATCCAGATTCAACATCTAGGACAAGATCAATGTTCAGATCTAAGGTTCAGGTCTAAGGTCCAGGTCCAAGTTTCAGGTCCACAACCCTGATCCAGGATTGAGTACCAGGTCCAAGTTCCAAGGTCAAAAATCATGTCCAATTCCATCCAGGTCTGAGCTTCAAGATCAAGGTTAAATGTCATGGTCCAAGATTCAAATCCAAAATCCAGGTCCATCACCAAGGACAAAATCTATGGTTCTAGGTTATGGAAAAATCCAAAGCCAAAATCCAAAGCCAAAATTGAGATTCTATATCTGGTCTAAGGTCCAAATCCATATCTAAAGGCTATACCAAGGATTAAGATTCAGGGTCCAGTTCAAAGGTTGAAGTCTGGCACAAGGTCTGATCCAAGGCCCAAGTCCTTGTCTAGTATTCATCTTCAAGATCTTGGTCCAAGACCATGGTCTAGGTCTGAGGACTAAGTCTATGTTTCGAGTACAAAGTTCAGGTCCAGGTCTCAGTTACTGATCCGAGGTTGGAATCCATTACAGAGGTCCAAAGTCCAGGTCCAGCATCCACATCCATTATCCATTATGTTGTATGTCAAAGTTTGGAGGTCCAGGCTAAAGTTCCATTGTCCAAGTTCTGGTTCACATCAAAGGTACAGGACCTAGGTCCAACTCCAAGGTATAAAGTTTACATGTGAGGTTCAGGTCCAGGTTTGAGGCATAGATGTTAGGAATATGTCCAAGACTGAGCTCCAGGAACAAAGTAAAAATTCTATTACCAAAGTTCAAGAGTAAAGTCCAAAGTCTAGATCCAAGACTAACATTCGAGTCAGAAGTTCTTGTCCAATATCCATACCTATAGTCATGTGTCAGTTCAGGTATGATGTCCAGGTCTGAGATCAACTCCAAGTTTAGAGGTTAAAGTCCAAGGTCCAGTCCAAATACATGCTCAAGTTCAAGGTACAGAGCCAAAGTCCATATTCAAGTTCAGATCAAGGTCCAGATCAGAGGTCTGTGTCTAAGGTTCATTGCCAAGTTTAGAGATGCTGATCCAAGATCCAAGCCCATAACAAAGGAAAGGTTGAAATCCAGGTCCAAGATCCATAAGAACCAGGATGATCCCCAAGATGCAGGTCCAGTTATGAGGTCTAGGTTCAATATCCAGATACTAAAACCTGCTTAGAGTAATTTTAATTTGGACTTCTTTGGACAATACTGGTTGGATGTGCTTTAACCTGTTTTAACTTTCAATAAAAACTTTTGAGAACACTGTGTGACTTGGAGCTAGTTTTCACAAATACTGCATGGATTTATCTTGTTTATTCTAACTCAAAATAAGACTTTCCTTTTTAGAGTAATGTGTGACTCTGAGCTTGTTTTCACATTTACTGCTTAGATTTATCAGTGTAGTTGACAGGAATGTGTATTTTCAGATTTTGCTCATGTAATGCTATGTCCCTCACAGATCATTTGCCCAAGGAGTAAGAAGTTTCTGGAGATGGGTTTCTGGAACTGAACTTGTTTGCACTAATACTGTCTTCTTTCAAAACAACAATAGAGTTTTCCAGTTCTATCAAGATGGAGTTGTCCCACTCTCCCTGTCTCTCCTTCTTACAACTAAAAATCCCTGGACATAACACAACAAACAAGCATAAGACAACTCTGAAGGGTAGAGAGAAAGACACAGACTGCCTAGAGACTTGAACCACACCATGTGAATCCCCTGGGTTTCCTCCTTACCTCCCTCATATTCTGGACAGAGTATTGCAGAAACTCCCAAACCAGAACCACAAATGCACAGACATAAAAACTTCAAGAAAAGCCTGTTCTCTCTAGCCAGAGGACCCTCCCCCTCCCCACCACACACACAAGCTGGTATCACCACAGAAAACTTACCCTACTCTAACCAAACACCAATTTAAAAACCACGCCCTGTCCTGACAGTATTCGCAGAAACATGTTGGGGTGGGGGATGGTGAGTAAAGGGGTTGATCTTCCACCCACCACCTCACTCCTCGAAGTAAGAGGCACACTTGGATTTTTCTGCCAGTAGTCTTGGTGAGTCTGAGCAAGAAGTTAATATTCTATTCCCTTCCTGACAGAAGCAGGCAGCATTCTGATTCCCCTAAAAGATGGCATCAGCCAGGTCCACCAGTGAGCTCAGCCTCAGCCACACGTGGCACTGACGCAACCCGACAAGGCACTGCAAGTTGGGCTTAGTCATCCCTCCACCTTTCTTCCATTCTGGATGTCAGGGAGACCCAGGTGTGAGCTGCACCTGCACGAGCCCCCAGCAGCAGTGTGACTGAATGAGGCGATACACAGCCGGGCTGGTCAGCACTCCTGTACCACATTCCCAAGTGCTATCAAAGTCCAGTCAGGGCTGACCTTCCACACTCACGCTGAGACAATAGGTGGTATGGGTCCACCCACTTTCCCCCACTTCCTGGTAGCTGTGAAGCCCAGTGGGGAGCTGAACTTAAACTCCCACTCAGAAGCAACAAGACATTGTGAGTTGGTGTCCCACTTCTTCTATGTCAGTGAGGCTGCGGGAGAACTGAACTTCCACCCCATCTCTCTGCAACAAGCCAGTGCCCCACTTTTGCCAGGGTGGATGTTGTCCAGGCCAGTAGGAAGCAGAACATAACATTCGCCCAACTCATGTAAACTCATTTAATCAGAGGGACTCCCTGATTAAAAAAAAAAATGATTAAACAGAATCCAGAATCTTATGATATGATTTCCAAAACACCCAAGAGACAATTGAAAATCAACCATCATACCAAGACCCAAGCAAATCACAACACGAATAAGAAAACACAATATTCGGATTCCAACACTGAGAGAAAGCAGGTATCAGAATTATCTGACAAGGATTTTAAAGAAGCCATTATTAAAAAAAGTGGCTCAACATGCAATAATGAATTCTCTTTAAAAAAAAATTTTTTAACGTTTATTTATTTTTGAGAGACAGAGCATGAGCAGGGGAGGGGCAGAGAGAGAGACACACACACAAAATCTGAAGCAGGCTCCGGGCTCTGAGCTGTCAGCACAGAGACCATCACAGGACTCAAACCCACAAACCGTTAGATCATGACCTGAGCTGAAGTTGGATGCTTAACTGACTAACCCACCCAGGCACCCCTAATGAATTCTCTTGATGGGGGTGCCTGGGTGGCTCAGTAGGTTGAGTCTGACTCTTGGTTTTGGCTTAGGTCATGATCTCACAGTTCATGGGTTTGAGACCCTTGTTGGGCTCCACACACCTGCTTGGGATTCTCTTTCTCCTCTCTCTCTGGCCCTCCCCCCTCAAAAAAAAGTGAATTCTCTTGAAACAAAAGAAAAAGAAAACATCACAGCAAAGAAATCAAAGGTTTTTGTGGGGTTTTTTATGTGTGTTTATTTATTTATTTATTTATTTATTTAGAAAGAGAGAGAGAGCTGCACGTGCATGAGCCGGGCCAGTGCAGGGCTTGATCCCACAAACCATGAGCCAAAATCAAGACTCTGATGCTTAACCCACTGAGCCTTCCAATCACCCTTTGAAGGTGTTTTGTTTGTTTTAAAGAACCAAATGAAAATTACAGAACTGAAAAAAACAATAACTGGAAAAAGATTACTGTGGGGGCTGAAGACAGATCACTAGAATTTACCCAATCTTTTTTTTTAAGTTTATTCATTTTTTGAGAGAAAGAGAAAAAGGGGTAGAGCATGGGTGGGGGAGGGGCAGAGAGAGAAGGAGACACAGAATACAAAGCAGGCTGCAGGCTCAGAGCTGTCAGCACAGAGCTCGACGTGGGGCTCGAACTCATGAACCACAAGATCATGACCCCAGCTGAACTCAGATACATAGCAGATTGAGCTACCCAGGTGCCCTGAATTTACCCAATCATAATGACAGAGAGAATAGATTGGGGGCAAAGGGAGGAAGGGCACCTATGGGACAATAACAAAAAGCATAAGATCATGCTGTTGAAGTCCCAGGAAGAGAGGAGGGGGAGAGAGGGACTGCATGTATTTGAAAAAATAATAGCTGAAAATCTCTCAAATTCACTAAAAGATATTAACCTACAGATTCAACATGTTTCAACTAGGATAAACCCAAATAGACCTATGCCAAGACACATCATAATTAAACTTCTGAAAGCTAAAGACAAAGGAAAAAATCTTAGAAGCAACCAGAGGGAAATAATGCATTATTTATGAATGAACACCAATTCGAATGACAGAAAATTTCTCACGGGAAACGAAAATATAAGGTGAAAATGACTCAAAGCTTTTCAAGTACTGGAAGAAACCTATACCTAGAGTAACCACTAAGAAAGCTATACAGTGCCATATACTCAGAACCACTATAAGTAAATCAAGATAGAAGCCTTAAAAATGTTCAAATTATCCATGAGAAGCCAAGAAAAGAAAAATAACAGAATAAGAAATACAGAAAACATGTGATAACATAGAGAATCACCAACTAATGTAAATATACCAGTAAAAAACAGATTGGCAGAGTAGATTAAAAAGATGATGGGAGAGGGGAAGGGGGGTGATGGGCATGGAGGAGGGAACTTGTGGGGATGAACACTGGGTGTTTTATGGAAACCAACTTGACAACAAACTATTTTTAAAAATAATAAGGAGGAGCTGGCAAGATGGCGGAGAAGCAGGGAGCTCTGTAATCCGCGCACGCCCGTATGGATTGAACTGAGAAGGACTGAAGGGATAAAACTTGGATTTGCAGGTGGGGGAAAGAAGAAACAGACGCCAGAAAGAAGACAACCTCAAAGATGCCTGAGTGAGTGACTGTGATCTGGGAAATTAGGGGACGGGCGGGTTCCGGTGGTGCAGGGGAAGGAGCCCCCGAGCCCAACACAGGGAGAGCGCGCTGTGCCCCAGAGAGACCAGGGGAAGAGAAAGAGAGACGGAAAACGCATCTAGAACCATCTCTAAGGGAGGAAAAACTTGCCCGTCTCCCCATATATCACTGCCAAGCGCTGGGAGAGAAATCCGTCCCATCTGGCCGGCGAATTCTTCCTTGGGTGCAGCGGCAGCACCGGGAGCGGCTGCGGTGGCGCCAAGAAAGGCGCCTTGAAAAGCGGCAGCGGCGGCGGCAGCTCCGAGAAAAGGGTGGCGCAAGCTGGACCGGGAGGCCGACCGCCAGCGGGAACGCATCTCATCCCCGGTGACGGTGTTGAACTGCACGGACTGGGATTTGGAAGCGAGGCGGAGCTTGGAGAATACAGTTTGGCTCGCCTGCAGCACAGGGAGATCGGACTCAGAAGGGCGGCTTGCAACGCTTGGTTCCGACAAAGCTTTGAAGCTGCACCACCAAGGCGGGGCCTCGGAGAGAGCAGCCCCCGAGACCTGATCTGACGCCAGACCACGCCCATCTGCACAGGGGAGTTGTCTTTTTTTTTTCTTTTTTTTCTTTCCTTTTTTTCTTTGCTTCTCCTTCTTTTCTGCTGCCATCCAGATATATACCCCTTAGTATATTCTTACCTCTCCTCTTGGCTGGTTATAGGCTTTTAGATTGCCCTCAGACTTTTGCTGTCTCTGTCCCCACCTTGTTGTTTTTTTTTCTTTTTGTTTTTGTTTCTTTTTCTTCTCTCTTTTCTTCTCTTCTTTCTTTCCTTTCCTTTCTTTTACTTCTTTCCCCTTTTGGCTTGCTTGTTTGTTTGATTTGTCTGTGCATTTGCGTGCTTTTGTTCCCTGTAAGCTAGTCTGTTTCCTTTTCAGGGATACCTCAAAAAACAAGCCAAAGTATACATGGTGGAGGGTCCCATATAACTGACCAGGGAAATAAAATAATCAGAGGCACAACAAGAGAAACCGAGGGACACC
>CM053573.1:140251002-140267682 GCA_028646485.1 Cryptoprocta ferox | reverse complement strand
GGGAGGGAGACAAAACACGAGAGACTCTTGAATACTGAAAACAAACTGAGGGGGGAAGCAGAAGGGAGAAAGGTAATGGGGGGTGATGGTCCTGGTGGAGGTCACTTGTGGGGAAGAGCACTGGGTGTTATATGTAAACCAACCTGACAATAAACTATAAAGTTTAAAAATCAAAAAAATAAAAAATAAAAAGCCTACATCTAGCATCTTAATTAATGGTAAAGGATTAGTGCTTTTCCTTCAAGACCAGGAACAAGATAAAGATGCCTGCTCTCACGACTGCCAATCATTGCAGTTCTGGAATTTCTAGCCAGTGCAGGAAGGGAAGAAAAAGAAATAAAAGCATATAGATTGGAAAGAAGAAATAAAGCTGTTGCTATTTGCAGTGACATGATTGTCTATGTAGGAAATCCCAAACAATCTAAAAACAAAAGGCAAAAAAAAAAAAAACTCCTTAAATAAAGTTAAGCGAGGTCACAGGACATAAGATCAATAAACAAAACAAACAAAAAAATTGCATTTCTATATTCCAACAATGGGATATAGAAACTTCAGTAGAAATGGAAATTAAAAATACAGTACCACTTACAATCATCCCAAAGAAAACAAGATACTTAGATATAGCTCTAGCAAATCATGCACAGGATATGTCCTGAAATTTTTAAAGTACCGACGAAAGAAATTAAAGAAGACCTAAATAAGTGCAGAGATGTACTATGTTCAGAAATGGAAAATTCAACATATTAAAATAGGTTTAATGCAATTCCTGTCAAAATTCCCAGCAAGTGTTTTATAGACAAGTTTATTTTTAAATGTGTATGGAAAGACACAGTACCTAGAATAGCTAAAATAATTTTGAAAAATAAGAATAAAGTGGGAGGAATCACTCTACTCAATGTCAAGGCTTGCTATGGTAATCAAAACAGTGTGGTATTAGAGACAGAAGGACACAGATCAAAGGAACAGAGTAGAGAATCCAGAAATAGACCCACACACATATGCCCAATGATTTTTTACAAAGGCACAAAAGCAATTCACTGAAGAAGGGGGCTAATTATTTCAACAAATGATGCTGAAGCAATTGGACATCCACAAAAAAAAATGGCTAAAATAAAAACCAGTGATAACACCAAATGTAGAGAAACTGGATCACTCATATGTTGTTGGTGGGAATGTAATATGGTAGAGCCACACTTGAAGACAGGTTGGCACTTTCTTATGACATTAAACATGCAAACACTGAAAGTCTCAGCAATTGCAATATTGGGCATTTATCACAAAGAAGTGAATTTGACATTAGTAGAAAAACCTAGATGCAAATGTTCAGACAGCTTTATTCATAGCTGCCCCAAACTGGAAACAACCCTCCTGTCCTTCAAAGTTTGGATAAATAAACAAAGTCTAGTACATACATACCTTCAATAAATAAACATGAATTTTAAAAAAAGAATGACCTTTTGATATGATCAACAATTTAGATGAATCTCCAGGGAATTATTCTGAGTCAGGAAAAATATCCCAAAGGTTACATACTGTATGATTCTATTTATATAACATTCTTGAAATGACAAAACTATAGAAATGGAGAACAGATCTGTGGTTGCCAGGAATGGGAATCAGCAATGGGATGGGGAGAAAGTGAAAGTGGGTGTAGCTATAAAAGGGCAAGAGATTCTTGTGGTGGACGAACTCTATCTATCAATGCCAATACCTTGACCATGACATGGTGCTCTAGTATTGTATTGTATTGTTCCATGGAAGGAAACTGAGTAAAGGGTACACCGGACCTCTCTGTATTATTATTTCTTACAACTGCATGTGAATCTATAATTATCTTGAAATAAAACATTCAATTAAAACATTTTCAAATACCAAAATAAAAATTGCTATCTAGATTCCTCTGAACTGGCTCTAACTCAGATTTTTAAAAAAAAAATCAGTTAACAATGTGTTTCTTAGCTTTTGCGCTCAGCTAAAGCTGACATTCATATCTGTTTTCTCACAAACAAGAAGTAGCTACTTTCGAGAAGCATTTCTGAGACTGAGCTTGCTTCCACTTACAACTGTTTTTTTTTTCCTCCAGTGCAGTTTGAGTCATCTTCCTCTGCCTGTGTCACAAGTAGGTAGAGGCGAGAAGCAAATGTGTTTCTGAGTGCCTTTGTTCACATTTGTCTGCAATTGTTCTAAAAAGCAGTAATAAGTCTCTTACAAGTAGAACGCTGGGGGCTGAGCCTCTTTGTTCTATTGCCTCTCAGCACAAACACTGCTCAAATTCATCTTTGTCTACAAAACTGGCAAATAATGGCTTTTAGAGTAATTTCTTTCCCCGCTCTAAGATCCAATTGAGGATCATTTCCTTGGCTGCCTATTTAGTGTAATTGGTAAACAATCCTTACTCTTTGTTTTTTGGGGGACTTGGACATTTTTGAAGAGTGCGGGTCCACTGTTTGTGCAGAACGTCCTTCCGTTTGGGTTTGTCTGATTGTTGCTTCGTGATTCAGGTAATGCGTTTATTGGCAAGAATATTACATAAATGATATGTCTCCAAGATCACATCGGGAGGCAATTTATGTTATTAGTCCCGATTACTGGTAATGTTAACTTTGATCAGGTGCTATCTTCCAGGTTTTGCCATTCTAAACCCACCTTTTTTCTCTTTCTAATTTGTGTGAGGTTTTTAAAAATGTTTTATTTATTTGTTTTGAGAGAGAGAGAGAGTGAGCAGAGGAGGGGGCAGAGAGAGATGGAGAGGGAGAATCCTAAGCAGGCTCCTTGGTGTCAGCACAGAGCCCAACGCAAAACTCAAATTCACGAACCATGAGATCATGACCTGAGCTGATATGAAAAGTTGAACTCTTAACGGACAGAGCCACCCAGGCGCCCCTGTGTGGGTTTTTTTTTTTTAAGCGTGTTTCATAATCAAGTCTCCTGATGTTTGAAATACCCATGTTGGAGTAGAAGGACAAGTGTCTTCATATTTCTGCCTGTCAAAATGTCAATCCCAACAATGTTCACCTTGGTGGGACTGCTTTCCAGTTTGGGAAGTTAACATCTCCGCTAGTTTGTACAGTTGTCCTCTTGGCACCAGGAAGCTGTTTTCACACAGCATTGAACACTGTATTAGGAAAGTGCTGGAAGCACTAGCATCTCCAGCAGTGAAATCCATCTCATCCACCATGATGGGATGAGGAGATGGTTGCTTTTCTGAGAAAACATCCAGCCAGAAGAGCACACCTTTCACCTGGGCACTCACACAAGTCCACACACCTGCAGTGGATGTGGTGACAGCCCCGGGTGTTGCTGTGTATGCTACCTTTTTAAAGTAATCTCTATGCCTAACCTGGGGCATGAACTCACTACCCTGAGATCAAGACTCACATACTTTACTGACTGAGCCACCCAGGAGCCCCTATGCATTTTTTCATGTTCATTGAATCAATGAAAAGTTTTTATTCTGATGAACGTGGACATATGTCACTTTTATTTTTTAGAAAGTACTTTGTATTTGAAACTATGAATGATAATATCTTGTAGGCCTGCTGATAAAATATAATAGGTTTATTCCCCAATACACAAATAATTTTTAGGGGGAGGAGCCAAGATGGCAGAACAGCATGGAAGTTTTGCATCTCGAGTCCATGAAATACAGCCAGATCAACATTAAGCCATCTTGCATGCCTAGAAAACTGATTTGAGGATTAGCACAACAATCTGCACAACCTGAACCACAGAACTCAGCAGGTACATGGTGTGGAGAGGTGAACTGGAGGAGCGAAAACCCACGGAGGGCAGGGAGCTGTTTTTTCTCACAGAGAGAGGATGGAGACGGGGAGAGTACAGGGAAAAGCACCCCCCCCCCCGCTAAAAGCAGGTGGAGAGAAAGTGGAAAAGAGGAAATAGCCACAGGGACTGAACTAAAAAGGGAGAAAGGAGAAAGGAGAGGGTTTAAATTCCACTAAGACTCTATAAACAGGGAGAGCACACAGAGTCTGAAACTCCACGCTCATATCTGGCAGTGCTCTGGTGGGAAGGCCGAATCCCCAGGAGCAGAGAGCGAGGTCCTCATTGTCCTCGGGTCACATGGGGAAAGGCTGTTCCCCTGCTGGGAGAACATTTGGTAGAAGCGGCTATACCACAGGCAAAGCTCCCAGCAGACCCTGGAGAACAACCATATTCGCTGGTGCTGGAACAAGGATGTTAAGGGGGAAGCGTGGTGCCAGATGTGTGTTGTGATTTTCCGTAATCCCTGAAACGCTGCTGCTACACAATCACATGAACATTTTCTGGGGTGGGCTGGCACCAGGCCGCAGTCTCCGGGCATCGGCAGCCTGCAAACCTTCCTGGGTGCAGCTGGCACCCAGACATTGCTCAGTGAGACCCTCCCCTAGAAGGTCTGAGCCGGTCAAAGCTACAGGCCCTCAGGAGTGAGGGGTTGGGAAACACAGCCACATCTGAGATGAAACTCAGGAGGGAGGTGCCACCTGGCAACCTGATGGCTTGGTCACAGACACTGTAAAAGCGGGCAGTGGATGGAAGCTGGAGACAAAGGATGGGTGCATGATTGCTGATCAGGGAGAACAGAGATTCCATATAGAGACGTAGCTGGGTGACAGCATTTTCTACCCTTCCCGTGCATGGGCATACACACCTACAAGAACCACAACAATCCACCCCAGTAAGCTAAGCAGCGCCCTCTAGTGGAGAACGGAGTTGTTACTCTAAGCCCTGCCCAACTGGGCCAACCTTGCTCTTCCAGAACACAAGTCTCTCTACCTGCTCAGTTTACAGACCAGAAAATGCTTCATAGTTTGACTTCTAGGGGAAAACGATGTAATTTCAATTGTATTTCAGTCTGTTCGCTGGTCCATCTATTCAATTTTTTTCTTTTTTGTTTCTTTTCTTTTTCTTGAATACAGAAAAAGAAAAATTTATTTTTATTTTCAATTTTTATTAAAAATATTTATTTAATTTTTTCTACTATATTTTTTACTTTTTGGTAAATTTTTTCATATTCTATTTTTCTTCCATCATTTCATTTTATTTTATTTCGTTGTATTCATTTTTTCAAATTTTCAAACATTTTCCTTTTTTCTTTTTCTTCTTTTTCTTTTTTTCCCTTTTTTCTATAATTTATCAAGTTCCTTTCAACAACCAGACAAAAACACACCTAGGATCTAGCATCATTTATTTGATTTTTTTTTCTGTGGGTGTGTTGCTTTTAATCTTTTAATTTAAAATTTTTTACCTTATTAATTCCTTTTCTTCCTTCAAAAGGACAAAATGAAGGAATTCACCCCAAAAGAAAGAGCAGGAAGGAACGACAGCCAGGGACTTAACACTGATACAAGCAAGATGTCTGAACCAGAATTTAGAATCATGATAATAAGAATACTAGCTGGGGTCGAAAATAGATAAGAATCCCTTTCTGCGGAGATAAAAGCTAGTCAGGATGAAATAAAAATGCTACAACTGAGCTGCAATCTTGAATGAATGCCACGGTAGCAAGGATGGATAAGGCAGAACAGCCAAGTCAGCGATATAGAGAACAAAGTTATGGAGAATAATGAAGCAGAAAAAAAGAGAGAGACTAAGGCAAAAGAGCACAATTTAATAATTAGCAAAATCAGTGACTCATTAAAAAGGAGCAACATCAGAATCATAGGAGTCCCAGAAGATGAAGAGAGAGAAAAAGTGGTAGAAGGGTTATGTGAGCAAATCATAGAAGGAAACTTTCCTAGCCTGGGGAGAGATACAAACATCAAAATCCAGGATCATACCTCAAGATCGTAAAAACCATATATGAAAGATCCAATGCTAATATCATCCTCAATGGGGAAAAACTGAGAGCTTTCTCCCTAAGGTTAGGAAGAAGACAGGGATGTCCACTCTCATCACTGTTATTCAACATAGTATTGGAAGCCTTAGCCAGTAAAGAAATAAAATTAGTAATCAAAAATCTCCCAGAAAACCAGAATCCAGGGTCAGATGGCTTTCCAGGGGAATTCTACCAAACACTTAAGGAAGAGATAACACCTATTCTCTTGAAGCTGTTCCAAAAAATAGAAATGGAAGGAAAACTTCCAAACTCTTTCTATGAAGACTTGATTCCAAAACCAGAAAAAGACCCCAAAAAAGGGTAATTATAAACCAATTTCCCTGATGAACATGGATGCAAAAACAAGATAATAGCCAACCAGATCCAACAATACATTAAAAAAATTATTCACCACCACCATGTGGTATTTATACCTGGGATGCAAGGCTGGTTCAATATCCACAAAACAATCAATGTGATTCATCACATCAATAAAATAAAGGACAAGAACCACATGATCCTCTCAATAGATGCAGAGAAAGCATTTGACACAATACAGCATCCTTTCTTGATAAAAGACCTCAAGAAAGTAGGGATAGAAGGATCATACCTCGAGATCACAAAAGACATATATGAAAGACCCAATGCTAATATCATCCTTAGTGGGGAAAAACTGAGAGCTTTCCCCCTAAGGTCAGGAACAAGACAGGGATGTCCACTCTCACCACTGTGAGAGGCTAAAGCCTTAGCCTCAGCAATCAGAAAACACAAAGAAATAAAAGGCATCCAAATCAGCCAGGAGGAGGTCAAATTTTCACTCTTCGCAGATGACATGATACTCTATATGGAAAACCCAAAAGATTCCACCAAAAAACTGCTAGAACTGATCCATGAATTCAGCAAAGTCGTAGGATATAAAATCAATGTAGAGAAATTGGTGGCATTCTTATACACTAATAATGATGCAACAGAAAGAAAAATCAAGGAATTGATCCCATTTGCAATTGTACCAAAAACCATAAAATACCTAGGAATAAATCAAACCAAAGAGGTGAAAAATCTATACACTGGAAACTATAGAAAGCTTATGAAAGAAATTGAAAAAGACACCAAAAATGGAAAAATATTCCATGCTCCTGGATAGGAAGAACAAATATTGTTAAAATGTCAATACTACCCAAAGCAGTGTACATATTCAGTGCAATCCATTGAATCAAATAACATCAGCATTCTTCACAGAGCTAGAACAAACAATCCTAAAATTTGTATGGAACCACAAAGGACCCCAAATAGCCAAAGCAATCTTGAAAAAGAAAAGCAAACCTAGAGGCATCACAGGTGCCTTCAAGCTATATTAAAAGGCTGTAATCATCAAGACAATATGGTACTGGGACAAAAACAGACACTCAGATCAATGGAACGGAATAAAGAACCCAGAAATGGACCCACAAACGTATGGCCAACTATTCTTTGACAAAGCAGGAAAGAATATCTAATGGAATAAAGACAGTCTCTTCAGCAAGTAGTGCTGGGAAAACTGGACAGCAACATGCATAAAAATGAACCTGGACCACTTTCTTACACAATACACAAAATTAAACTTAAAATGGATGAAAGACCTAAATGCAAGACAGGAAGCCATCAAAATCCTCAAGAAGAAAGCAGGCAAAAACCTCTTTGACCTTGGCCGCAGCAACTTCTTACTCAACACGTCTCTGGAGGCAAGGGAAACAAAAGCAAAAATGAACTATTGGGTCCTCATCAAAATAAAAATCTTCCACACAAGCGAAGGAAACAGTCAGCAAAACTAAAAGGCAACCGACAGAATGGGAGAAGATTTTTGCAAAGGACATATCAGATAAAGGGTTAGTATCCAAAATCTATAGAGAACTTATCAAACTCAAAACCCAAAAAACAAATAATCCAGTGAAGGAATGGGCAAAAGACATGAATAGACACTTCTCCAAAGAAGACATCCAAATGGCCAACAGACACATGAAACAGTGCTCAATGTCACTCATCATCAGGGAAATACAAATCAAAACCACAATGAGATATCACCTCACACCTGTCAGAATGGCTAACATTAACAACTCAGGCAACAACAGATGCTGGTGAGGATGTGGAAATAAAGATCTCTTTTGCACTGCTGGTGGAAATGCCAACTGGTGCGGCCACTCTGGAAAACAGTATGAAGGTTTCTCAAAAAATTAAAAATAGAACTACCCTATGACCCAGGAATTGCCCTACTCGGTATTTATCCAAAGGATACAGGTATGCTGTTTCGAAGGGACACATGCACCTCAGTGTTTATAGCAGCACTATCAACAATACCCAAAGTATGGAAAGAGCCCAAATGTCCATCGATGGATGAATGGATAAAGGCGATGTGGTATATATCTACAATGGAGTATTACTCGGAAATCAAAAAGAATGAAATCTTGCCATTTGCAACTAAGTGGGTGGAACTAGAGGGTATTATGGTAAGCGAAATTAGTCAGAAAAAGACAAATATCATATGACTTCACTCATATGAGGACTTTAAGATACAAAACAGAGGAACATAAGGGAAGGGAAACAAAAATAACATAAAACAAGGAGGGGGACAAAACATAAGAGACTCTTAAATATGGAGAACAAGTGCCCTCCTCCATGACAACTTGTTCTCCATATTTAAAAGTCTCTTATGTTTTGTCCCCCTCCCTGTTTTATATTATTTTTGCTTCCCTTCCCTTATGTTCCTCTGTTTTGTGGGGAAGAGCACTGGGTGTTATATGGAAACCAACTTGACAATAAACTATAAATTAAAAAAAATATGGAGAACAAACAGAGGGTTACTGGACGGATTGTGGGAGGGGAGATGGGCTTAAAGAGGCATTAAGGAATCTACTCCTGAAATCATTGTTGCACTCTATGCTAACTAACTTGGATACAAATTTTAAAAATAAATTAAATTAAAAATAATTTTTAAATACATCATCATTTAGAGCCTCCTCTTCTGATAAAGAAGGTATGGTATATATATACAGTGGAATATCACACCATAAAGAAGAATGAAATCTTGCCATTTGCAGCGACATGGATGGACCTACAGTGTATAATCCTAAGTAAATGAGTCAGTCAGAGAAAGACAAATACCATATGATTTCACTCATATGTGGAATTTAAGAAACAAAACAAATGAACAAAGGAAAAAAGAGACAAACAGACTTTTAAACACATTGATGATTACCAGAGGGGAGGTGGTGGGAGGATGGGGAAACAGGTGAAGAGGATTAAAGAGTATACAAATGATGATGAGCTCTGAGTAACTATAGAATTCTCAAATCACTGTCTTGTACACCGGAAAGTAATACAACCCTGTATGTTAATTATACTGGAATTAAAATTCTTTTTAAAAAAAGCATTCCCTTTCAGTCTCAGAAGTGCCCCAGTTTACTTAAATATAAGACTTAAAACCACAAAACTCATAGAAGAAAACACAGGGGAAAAGCTCCATTCACAGTTTCACAAACTTCGCAATGATTTGGACATTGGCAACAAAAGGAAAAGTAGAAAAACTGAACTGCATGAAAACTTGAAAATTTGGTACATCAAAGACACTGTTGGCAAGCGAAAAGACAACCCACAAAAATGGGAGAAAATATTTATAAATCATAAATGTGACAAGGGATTAAGATCCAGAATATATAGAGAATGCCTAAAACTCAACTAAAAATAAAATCAAAAATGGGCAAAGGACTTGAATAGAAATTTCTCCAGAAAAGTTATGTGAATGGCCGAGAAACGCATTTAAAAATGCTCAACATTACTGATCATTAGGAAAATGCAAATCAAAACCACAAGGAGATATCACCTCACACCAGTCAGAATAGCTACTATCAAAAAAAAAAACAAAAATAGCAAATGTTGGCAAAGATGTGGGAAAATCGGTGCCCTTGTGCACTATTGGTAGGAATGTAAGATGGGGCAACTACCATGGAAAACAGTATGGTGGTTCCTCAAAAAATTAAAAATAGAATTACCAGGGGTGCCTGGGTGGCTCAGTCAGTTAAGCATCCAACTTTGGCTCAGGTCATGATCTTGGAGTCTGTGAGTTCAAGCCCCACTTCGGGCTCTGTGTTGACAGTTTAGAGCCTGGAGCCTGCTTTGGATTCTGTGTCTCCCTCTCTCTCTGCCCCTTCCCCACTCCCTTACTTGCTCGCTTGCTCTCTCTCTCTCTCAAAAATAATAATCATTAAAATTTTTTAAAAATAGAATTATCCCAGGATCCAGCAATTCGACTTCTGGTAGGTACCCAAAGGGATTGACAGCAGGACCTGGAAGAGAGATTTGTACACCTCTGTTCATAGTAGGGTTATTTGAAAGAGCTAAAACATAGAAGCAGCCCAAGTGTCCAACAGTGAATGATTGGAGAAGCAAACTGTGGGATTTCCATACAATGGAATATCATCCAACCTAAAAAGGAGAAGGAAATTCTGACACGGCTAAAACTGGATGAACCTTGAGGATGAGATGCTAAGTGAAATAAATCAATCACAAAAAGACAAATACTGTGTGATCCCACATATGTGAGATACATGAGAGATGAGTGGTCAGAACTGTAGAAACAGAAAGCAGAATGGTGGTTGCTGGGGGCCGAGGAGGTCAGGCGTAATGAGGGGATTACTGTTTCATGGGTACAGAATTTCAGTTTTATGAAATGACAAGAGTTCTGGGGATGGAGGGTGATGTGGCTGTACAACATCATGAGTATATTTTTTAAGCTTATTTATTTATTTTGAGAGAGAGAGAGAGAGAGAGAGAGAGAGAACGTGCAAGTAAGGGAGGGGCAGAGAGGGAGGGAGAGAGAGAGAATCCCAAGCAGGCTCTGCACTGTCAGCACAGAGCCCAGTGTGGGGCCTGAATTCACAAACCTTGAGATAGTGAGGTTCAGACACTTAACCGACTGAGCCACCCAGGCAGCCTGTCATGGATGTATTTAATATCACCGAATTGTGCATTAAAAAAAATGCTTAAGATGATAAAATCTATGTTATGTGTATTTTATCACAATAAAAAATGTTTTTAAGTGTCCCATTTTGGACACTTTAGCCCACATGCCTGAGAATTCAATGTAAGATTGTCCTTGAGAAGTTGAAAGCAAACAGAGATATTCAGAGAATTCAGGCAGATATAATAGAGGTGGTTCCAGAGTAGCCTTCAGCACAGTCTCTAGTCACCCCCCATGCATCTTCCCTTCCTCCATACACTCGACATCAGAGCCCAGAGTCCCAAACCAGATGTGCCCCATTGATGATCAAGGGCATGCCCGCCATCCCACACTGTCAAATAGGTCAAAGTCCCAAGCCAACAAATAACTCGAGGGACTTGGGTTCTTCTGAACAGATCCATCACTGTAACTCTTCTCTCTTCTTCCACCCTCTGATCCCTTCTTCCCTTAAATGCCCTCATTTCACAAGTGAGGACAATGAGGTCCAGAAGGGGCAGAAGCTGAACCAATGGCATCTAAGATAACCAGAGAGCCAGGGGTCAGCCTACCCTTCTAACTTCAAGAAAGTCCCGCTTTGGGGTGAGAGGCAGGAATCTTGGCTCGGATTCCACTGCTAGGGCTTTTGACAGGCTGCGCACTCCAGAGGAAGGCCACTGTGGCCACCAAGATGACAGTCCACACAGCACCAGACCACACCTCCAGGGAGAACTATGGGGTATAGTCTGTGGTTCCCTGGCCCCTCTAGACTGCAGTGCACCACTCTGTGCCCAGGGGTGAGGTGCCCTCACACCCTGGGAACTCCCCTTTTTAAAGATCTCAACTCTCCTACCCCAAGAAAAACCCACCATCTCCATGATCAACCAGACTACTCCAGGGCTGGGAAGCCACTTCCAGGGTCTGACACAGCCACGAATCGCTCCATGACAAGCTGGATCACCATGGTAATTTCAGAATTCTTTTTTTTTTTAATTCACACTCACTAGTTTTCTGACTCAAACTCACTCACTAGGATGGGTAAGAAGTTTTATACAGGTCAAGGTCAGGTCAGAGTCCCCAGAAGCAGAGCCTGAGACCGGGTTTATTGAGGGAGGGACTCAGGAGAAGGGGAGCAGGTGAAGTAGGGATGGGGCAGAGGAGGAGCTAAGCACGGATGGTTTGGAGAGGCCCAAGCTCTGCTTGACCCCACAAGAGCATGGGTGCAAGAAAAGCACCAGAGTTGGCCCTTCTGGCATCAAGGAAGCAGACTATATTTTTAACCCTTGCATTGGTTGGAGTTTGGCACTAAACAGGCCCCTGGCGGGTGGGATGTGTAACTCCCTAAGTGAGGTAGTTCCCACGGGTGTAAGGCAGTTCTCCAGAGAAGGTCATGAGCCTTCAGAACCACATTGACAGAGGCTGAGATGGAGGATCTGATGAAGGGGGTCTGGTGGGCACCACATCACCCAGCGCAGCTAACTTCCAAGGCCCCTGCCCTGCACATCACCAGACCCCTGGGACCTCCAACTCCCATGGATGGAGTAAAAGTTAAAGCCTGAGGGGGTTCACTTCCGGTCTTCACAGATACCAACTGGCCTTGCCCCACCCTGAGGCCAACCCACTGTTTCAGATGCCAGGAAGTCAACACTTCCCTGTCCTGACCCTCAAAGTGAAGTCTCCACTCCTCCCTGTTCTTGGACAATCCAGTTTCATCCAGTTACCTCTGAGAGTCTGCTCAGAGGTGTCTGAAAGGCAGCCCATCATCCCCCCCCCCCCAACCCAGCCTCCCACTCTGGAATACAAAGAGGCTGTTGACTCCTTCCTGGCACTAAGGAACACCCAGACCTTGGAACTAGGCTCCTAGGAGGGTGGGTTTGCCTTTCATCCCTTCCCATTGGGCCTTTGGCAGCAAAACACAACTCATCCTGCAACATACCTAATTCACTCCTGCTCCTTCCAACCAGTTCCCTCCGGCTCCAAGGAAAAGCAGTTATACAACTTCAGGCTTTGTGTGGGTGTGAATGGGTGGGGCGGGCAGAATGTGTGCCCTTTGTTCAGTACAGGGATTCCAGGCCTGGGCCCATAGCCCTGAGAGGCCAGGAGCTGGTTACTCTCCAGCACACCGTCACATGGCCCCACCTCCCCAGGACAGGAGGTGATGCCGAGGGGCCTGGCCACCTCCACAGAAAGGGCTCAGCCATCCTCCAGGACAGTAAGCCAGGTTTTGTGGGGCTCTGAGTTCATCTGTTTAAGTGATAGCTCTCCATTAACCAGAACGTTCGATTACCAACAACTTCAGCAGCCAGCAGGGAGAACATTCTTGTGGGGGTCAGGGGCCTCTGGGTGTATCCTGAGCCCCTGGGCCTCTTTCGGCCATCAGAAGAGGGAAAAGAACCCCAAGTTCTAGTCTAACCCCACTCTGTGTACTTGGGGATCTTCTGAGTTCTCTCTGGGTTTTGGCTTCCTCAGAGGTGGGCAATCTCTTGGGCTGTTCATTTAGGGACTGTCTCTTGGCTCTACCAGGTCTGCCATCTGTTGGCTCCCTGAGCATCCCCTACCCTGTCCTCTGCCTCCACGGGTGGGGTCTGGAGGGGGGTGTTAAACCCTCCTCCAAACCACCAGGTGTCTTCCTGGGGCCTGAAGCCTCCCGCCGTCCCCAAAGCGTAAACACCTTGTAATTCCCAGAAGGTAACTCTGCTCCTCAGTCCCAGGGCCACATAGATATCTCAGTCACATCTCATTTCCCCAGAATGGTCCAAAGAGGCTGAGTACACAAGAGGGCCTTAGGGCCAGGATATCACATAGCAGGAGCAAGAGAGCAGGGACTATGGGAATACTCAGCCTGATTCATTATGTGACCCTCCCCAGCCTCAGTTTCCTCCCCAATAAAATGGACACAAACATACATGGAGCCCAGAGCCTGGCCCAGACTCCCCTTACTACCTGTTCAGTTATGCTCCCTGCCCCAGCAGTTCCCTGCTCTGTCACCCTCTACTTATTCTCATGCCACAGGGCAAACTGGGCCAGCTGACCCTCCTCCCAGGGAATTCCTGGATCAAGCCCAGACACCACCCTTACCTACAAAGGCCTGGTCCAACAGGAATTGTGCACACCCTTCTCTGAGCCAAAAGGAGGAAAGGGACTGAACAGCCCCTGAATAACTTGCAGTTCCCCTAGATAAGTAGAGAGGCTTTGCTGAGGATGAAAAATAAACCCCCACTGTCAGCGGTTACCTCCAGCCCCCAGCACATTTAGCAGCCACTGTATTTCATGGATGGAACACAATCTCAATAGCTTTGGATGCACTGCTTCTGAAAAGATGGGTGCCAGTTTCTGAAAATAAATTGATCAATTCTCATTAGTAGGTCTAAAAAAAAAAAAAAAAAAGCCCAGCCCCTTTCTAACATGTTCTCAGAGCTCTGTTCTCAAGCCTGGCCTGAGACTACACCCCAACCCTGACCCAGACTCAGCCCTGACCTGATAGGGGCCAGGACCCCAAAAGAAATCTGAGGCCATTGGGACAGAAGTAGTCACATAAATCATGTGCAATTGTGACATTACACACAGCAATGGAACAAGTGTCAGTTTAAACATACGAGTTCAGACTTCTAGGCAAGGAACACCCGATGGGCTGGACTGTCTCAGTCATTTTGGTGCCCCCAGAACCCAGCCCAGATGCTGGCATGGAGTAGGCGCTCGGGAAACATTGGGAGGGAAGGAGCAAGTTGGACCTTGACATGCAGGGAGCCTCCCAGACAGAAGCAGCAGCATGAGCAGAGACAGAGATTTCAAGCCTGCAGCAGACAAGTGGCCCACGAGATCCCTGCTTCCTGGGATTGACATTTTGTGTGATCCCCTCCCCATGAGTGTGGATGGGACCTGGGACTTGCATCTAACTGACAGCATACATGAAAGATGAGGTAAGGTGTGTGAGGGTGTAATATAAGCTTGTAGAGCCCATCTTGATAGTGTCTCTCTCCCCTCCTGGCTTTGAGGGAGCGAGCAGCCATGTTGGGGAACACCACATGGCAAGGAACCCAGACAGCCTCTAGGAACTGAGGACGGCCTCCAGCAGCAAGCAAGAAAATGAGGCCCTTAGTCCAAGCTACAAGAAACTTAACTCTGTCAACAACTCTGTGAACTTAGAAGTAAATCCTTCCCTGGTTACGCGTCAGATAAGACAATAGCCTTGGCTGACAGCTTGATGGCAGCTTCATGAGACCTTGAGGTAGTGAGGTATTGGACCCAGAAGAACCATGCCTTAGACCCCTGAGCCGCAGAGAAGTGTGAGAGAATAAATGTTCATTGTTTTCAGCTAAGTGTGTGGTCATTGGTCACACAACAACAGATAAGGAACAGAGGGATGCACTGGGAAGTCTTGACAGAACTTCTGGTTATTTGGGATAGTTGAGGGAAGCTAGCAGGTGACAAAATATTGAGCAGCAGGGGAGTGGGGAAGGGAAGCATGAAGCAGGTGATAACGGCTACCTTTTACTGAACACATACTATGTGCCAAGTACTATGCTAAGCACTTTACATGTGCTAAGTCCTTTAAGTCTCACACACTCCAGGATGTGGGTACTATTACTATCCCCACTTTACAGATGAGGAAGTTGAGGAACAGAGAAGTTAAGCACCTTGTCCAAAGTCACACCCCTGATAAGTGGTAGAGCTAGAACTCAAGCCAAGAAGTCTTACTACCTTGCTTCCCCCCAACACCCACTCTCCATTTCAAAGCATTTTGCCACGTGATTTCAAAAGTGAGGGAGTTGGATGTCAGTCTAAGGAACTGTGTTCTTTGGGCAGTGGGAGCCCTTGACTGGGTGGGGGGGCAGGAGAATGGCAAAATCCACTTTATGTATTGGAAAGCCCTCTCTGTCAGGGCAGCAGGGAGCATGGGGAGGCAGGCTGTGCAAAGACTTGGAGGCTGGGGCAGTTTGTGGAGGATGGAGGGGTCAGAGGAAACATCCAGAGCTAGGCACCTGCGGATGGGCTGGAAAGCAGACAAGAGATGGAGTGAAGATGCTGACAAAAAGCCACCTAGGCCAGGGGCTGCCTGGGTGGTTTGGTCGGTTAAGTGTCCGACTTCGGCTTGGGCCATGATCTCATGGTTTGTGGGTTTGAGCCCCGTGTTGGGCTCTGTGCTGACAGCTCAGAACCTGGAGTCTGCTTCAGATTCTGTGTCTCCCCGTCTCTCTCTGCCCCATCCCTGCTTGTGCTCTGTCTCTGTCTCTCAAAAATAAATACACATTTAAAAACAATTTTTTTTTCCAGGACTGGAGGCCTAAGCCCTAGGCTCTGCCAGGAAGCTCCATCCTTTGAAGTATCAGTGGAGGCAGCTATGTTCCCCTAGTTCCTCTAGGTACAGTTCACACAGCACTGGGGCCTACCAGAGAGGCACATGGGGTGCCAAGGAACACAGAGGAGAAATATGGGAGCAGAGATTATGAGGGGTGCTGGGGAGCCTACAGAGGTCTCATAGGCACTGACTGCCACTCTTTTGCATTATTCCATTGCCTTGAACAACAGCTCCTGGATTCTGTTTAGATGGCTGACTAATCTCCTTATCAAAGGTGGTTTGGCCTCCCCTTTAGTGTTCTGCCCAAATATACGTTCTCATTTCTTTACCATATGGATAGGCTGGGAATTTTCCAAATCTGTAAACTCTGTGTCCTTTCTGATTTTTTTCACTCTTGTTTATAGAGTGAAAGCCCCAGTTCCTGTTCAGACTCAGTCCCAAACTCAGACACAACCTCAGAAACTAAGTTTCTAAAAATGAAGACAATACTGTTCCTTATAAGCTTGCCTCACCAGACAGTATACCCAGGATCAGCTCTGCAACACCTCTAGGGTTTCCACGTCTTTTTAATACCCATAGGACAAAAGATGTCCCAAC
>CM053573.1:140232412-140250902 GCA_028646485.1 Cryptoprocta ferox | reverse complement strand
ACAAATATTGAATGCCCACTATGTATAAAACACTATGAAGAAGAAAAATATTAAGAACTTATCCCTTTTCTTAAGGAGTTTATGATCCACTGGAAAAGAAAAGAAGCTGAAACTGGAGTGTCTTATAATTGAGACACAAAATGCTATGATACCACAAAGATTGCTGTCCCATATAGAAGGACTAGTTGATCCCTCAACAGAGGCTGATTTTCACCAGTCCAACTGAGACTTAGCCTATTTTGAACCCTATTGACCCTGATATCACTGTGGGACCCTATTGACCCTGATATCACTGTGGGACCAAGCTCTTGCCAGACCTTGGATAATCCTTGGACTTAGTAGGTAACACCTGCTTTAGTCATTGCCCAAGAGACTGTTAGGGATTTTGACCAAGTAGGCAACCTTGTCACACTGTCAAAATGCCTACAGTCTTTGGGGAGAAGGCTGTATCTTTAGCATCTCCAGTCATATTACCAACTTGGAGTACCAAGAAAAGGCTACCAAGGAGGTAAATTTTGAGCTAGCTTTTGAAAAAACAAATACAATTTTAATGACTGTTTGTATATCTCTGTTGGAAGCCAGAGAAAAGGAGAGAGAGGACATTCCAGACAAGAAGAGCTGGTAATAATAAAGGCACAAAGGTGCATCCATGTATTCTTTCAGGTATACGACACAGATATTGGTTAATCCTATGCCAGTGGGGAATACAGAGGAGGATACACCCAAGTTTCAAAGATCTTTTGAACCCCTTTGCTGAATGGAGATACTCATGGATACTAAGATACCGACCTCAGTGTTAGATGCATATGGTAGATAAATAAAACAAAAACTATGGATTAATTTAATGTCCTTAGCAACTAGAATATATCACCCAATACTGTGGTCTTAAAGTAGTGGAGACTTATGGTTTGTTAAAATAAATTTGGAGATAGAACTTTTAACTACCTATGTAAACAATGAAAAGATATTGATTAAACTATCTTTGAATAATAAAAAAAAAAAATTTTTTTTTAAGCCACCTAGGCCAGCAAGCATCTCTAGAGTCAGGACTGGATTGACTGTGATCCAGTTGGTCCCTGAGACTTGTCACCTCCCCTTTTCTGCTCTGCAGTCCTATAGCCTGTTCTACCTCCTCTCAGGGGCTGAGGCTGATGGAGGCTGGGCCTCCTGTCCACAGCCCCTGGCCAGTCTCTAGGCATGCCTTTCCCTCCGCCTCTAAAGGCTCCTGGGAAGTGCATGCAAGGGTGCACTTGCGGGGTGGGGGAGGGGCTGGCATAGCCAATGTCACCAGGGCACAGACCCCACCCCCGGATCTCCTAGAGCTGTTCCTGCAGATTCCACAGCTACCCCCAGAAATGAAACAACTCTGGACAGGGACAGGAATGAGCCAGGCTTAGTGCAAATGCTGCAGTTAGTTTTTTAATCTGGTGATTTACAAACCTCCGAGACATCTGGGCCACTGAACTGATCCCACACTAGCTAATGAGGACAGTGGCTTCTAGCTGGAGGGCCTGGCCGCTGGCCCTTCTGGGTCTCGCTGTCCCGAAGCCAAGATGTGCACTGCTGGCTGGACCGGCTCCCCCAGTGGCGTCCGGTGGAGGAAATGCCTGAGGGCTCAGCACTGCGGCGCTGGGGCCCAGCCTGCTTGCCTGTTCATCTCTGGGCCTGTGCCTGGCAGTGCCATCCCTGACCCTCCAGCAGCTGCCTCACAGAAGCTTGCTGTGTCTCCTGCTTCACAGGCCAGTGTCCCAGTGACACCTCCCTGAATCCCATCAAAAATGCACTGTCCTTTGCCTAAGGCTCCCCAGCACTCTGGTGGCCCTGACGGCATTCCCCTGGTGTGATAGTACTATCTCCATGTTTCTTTCCTCCTTGACCAAGCTCCCTGCTCGTGGCTGGGGCTGACTCCTCCGCTCTGCCCTTGCCCAGAAGCCATGAGGGTCATGATGTCTCGAGGCTAGAGTTTCCGTCCTGTCCCCAGGGTCTGAGTGAACACACGCTGGCATTTCCCCCGACCTCAGTGGCTCAACAGCAACCAACATGAACAGGGAGATAATCTCCAACAGGGTCCCTGAGGCCTGCGAGAGCGACCCACCTCAGGTGAGGCTCCTCATAGAACAGGGCGTCTTCTCCTTGAGTCCACTGACCCCCAAGGGATACAGAAATCAGAGTCCATATATTTGGGTGGGAGAAAATGCCAACTTTATTCCCATTAACTTTTTTTTAAATGTTTATTCATTTTTGAGGGACAGAGAGTGACAGAGTGAGGAAAGGAGGGGCAGAGAGACAGGAAGACAGAATCCGAAGCAGGCCCCAGGCTCTGAGCTGTCAGCACAGAGCCTGATGCAAGGCTTGAACTCACAGACCAGGAGATCATGACCTGAGCTGAGGTCAGAAGCTTAACCGGCTGACCCACCCAGGCGCCCCATATTCTCACTAACTTTTAACGGAGGTTTAGCATTTTCTTCCACTAGGGATGTTGGCAACAGAACACATGGGTATCGGCAGGAGCTTCAACTTTGTCAGCAGTAGGAATCCCAGGTGTTTTCATCTCACATCCCCACTAGTGGAGAGGCCTCAAAATGCCACCTACTCTCATCCCTGCTCTGAAGTCACTGTAGCAGGGGCACCTGGGTGACTCAATCAGTTGAGCTTCCAACTCTTTAGTTCAGCTCAGGTCATGATCCCACAGTCATGGGATTGATCCCCACATCAGGGATTCTCTCTCTGCCCCTCCCCCATTCTCTCTCTCTCCCTCTCTCTCTCTCAATAAATAAATATTTAAAAAAAGATATATCACCATGACACACATTTGTTTCACTCTTTTGATAGCTACATTTCAATTGATTGCCTTTGCAATCCTTTATGTTTTATTTTTAATGCTTTAAAAACATCATCCAGGCCACCTGGGTGGCTCAGTTGGTTAAATGTCCAATTTTGGCTCAGGTCATGATCTCACAGTTCGTGAGTTCAAGTCCTGTGTTGGGCTCTGTGCTGACAGCTCAGAGCCTGGAGTCTGCTTCAGGTTCTGTGTCTCCCTCTCTCTCTGCCCCTCTCCCACTCATGCTCTGTCTCTCAAAAATAAATAAATAACATTAAAAAACAAAACAAACAAACAAAACATCATCCTAACCAGGGTCCACAGCCTTCACCAGAAAGTCCATGGCAGTGAAAAGATCCAAGCACTGCCATGGAGTGACCCCCAGGGGAGAGGGAAGGGGTCATGACCTCTAGTCAGGAGGGGTCCTCTTTCAACCCTTACAGAGCGGGACCAGGGAGTGCTAGAAATTAATATTCTGGGACAGTTGGCTGGGCAGCCAGACTAGCAGAGGGCTTTATTCCGTCTCTTCCTTCTACTTATTTTTAACTTGTATTATGTTATGACTTCTATTCCTGAATGTTTCCATCATCCCCAGCAGGGAGCTTGGTAGAAGAGGATTTCTAGCCGAATGGAGTGGAAAGTGAGAGCCTGAGGGTTTACAGTCTGTGGTGTCCTGGATTGGGGTTGGGGGTGATGGCCAGCAGCCCACAGGGCAGCCCTCAGTGTCCCAGTTGGGGGTCTGGGAACGACCAAGCCTGGGGGCTTCCTGGAGATGGCCCATGTTGGCTGTCACTCATGGCTGATGAGACAGGGAGGGACAAGAAGTAAGCCCCAGACAGGAACTAGAGTGAGCCCACAGCTCGGGGTCTAAGGAGTCAGGGGCTGACAGCAGGCCTTTAAACTTCACACCCCAGATCCCTGTGCTCAGGCACTTTGGGTAGGGGGCAGGCAAAGTCGGCAAGCTATCTAGGTCAGAGATACCGGAGTGGTTTCCCAACCTGTTCTCTGCTTCTTCTATAGTGGAGCAGATGCTTTGGGGGTCCTTCCTCGGACCACAGCCACAGCTGTGATGGACAGTCCTGTGCAGGGTCTCAGCATCCCACTCCAAAAGCACAGAGAGGTCTCTCTTTAGCTGGCTCAGGTCTGTCTCTGAAGCCATGGGGATTGGGGTGGGTACAGCCGGGAAGTGTGGGGCAGTTTATTTCCCAGGCTGGGGCCCAGGTAGAAATGCCCCAGCCTCCCACCCCCAGCATGGACCACTCTGGGGGGCCCTTGTTGAGCTGAGCCCCTATCTCCTAAAGCAGGGACCTCAATAACGCACTCCCTGCCCTCTTCCTCCAGCCCCATAAGACCACCTGCCAAATAAACTATCTGCACCCACATTTCAGCCTGTGATGTTGACTTGCAATAAGAAATATGTATTTGGTCTTCATCCCTGGTTCCTGGCACAGAGTCCCTAAATCCCTTATAATTTCTAAGTGATAAGAGCACTTAGGCATCTTTCATTCTAATATTTGGTCTTTGATCTCAGTTCCTGACATAGTATTAAATGTCTTGGAGTTTTCTGGGTGATAGGAATGACTTTTGTTCTATCAAGGCATCTGTGGTGGGCTCCTGTGTGGCTCCTGGTCACCAGAAAGACCAAGCCATAATTAGAAGCTTGGAATTTTCAGCCTCGCCCACCATTTTCTTAAGAAGGAGAAGCACCGAAAATGGAGCTAATGATTTATCAATCATGCCTGTGTGATGAAGCCTCCCTAAGAATGCCAAAAGCACAGGCAGGGTCCAGGTGTGCAAACACATCCACATACTGGCAAGGTGACATACCCCAAGTCCACGGGGACTCTGGTGCTCTTGCACTTGGGACTTCCCAGACCTTACCCTGCGTCTCTTCATCTCTCTGTCCATCTGAGTCCTTTGTCCTATCCTTTAACAAACTGGGGGATGTAAGTGTTTCCCTGAGTTCTGCGAGCCACTCTATCAATTTAACCCAACACAAGGAGGGGCCATGGAAACTCTGAATTTATAGCTGATCAGTAGAAGCACAACCGAGAGTAGAACTGAGCCCTCAACCAGTGGGACCTGATGCTGTCTCCAGGTACAAGTGTCAGAACTGAGTTAAACTGCAGGACAGGCAGTTGGCGTCCCAGAATTGCTGGGTAGGGAAAACCCCACACACATTTGGTGACTGAAAGTGTCAGAAAGGAAGTGTTTGGCATGAGTTGTAAAGGGGACCCACAAAGAGTGGAGAACTGGGGTGTTCCCCATGCATGGGGAAAAGACTGGCTTTTTCTATCCACTGTGCCCAGTTCTGCTTTTAAGGAGACCCAAACTAAGATATGCAGTAACAGAATTTTGAACATGCTTGCCCCCTATCAAGGCCACAATCCTCAGCTTTGTGCTATAGATGCTTGTGGCCATGGCTAGCTTTTGGCAAATGAAAATCCCACAGAAAGCCATCAGACACATCCCTAGAGGGGACTGTGCTACCTCCAGGTCACTCTATCCTAGGAAGGTGCGTCCTCTCCTTCCCACTAACTAGAAAGCAGAAGTGGTGGTGAGTGACCGTGGGTCACGTGGACAAGGATTTTCGCCTCCTGGGCGCACACCTTCCACACTGACTCGGGAGTGACCTGTGGGACCAATAGAACATGGCAAAAGTGACAGGCTGTGATTTCCAAGACTTGTTAGAAGGGTCATTGTAGCAACATTGGTATCTCGGACCCCTCACCCTGCTAGATGTGAGACACTGTGTCATAGTACCCTCAAGCAGCCCTGTGGACAGGTCTGCAAGAGAGATGACTGCAGCCCTTGGCTGACATCTGATTGCAACCCCATGAGTCATCTCAAGCCAGAACTGTCCAACCAAGTTGCTCCTAAATTCCTGACCTACAGAAACCATGAGAGACGATAGATGATTGACTTAAGCCAGTAAGTTGAAGGGTAATTTCTTACAAAACCTTAGCTAACTGTTATGGGTTGAATTGCATCTCCCAAAATTCATATGTTAAAGTCCTACCTCCCCACCATTACCTTGGAGTCTAATGTTATTTCGAGACAGGATCCTTACAGAGGTAATCAAGCTAAAATGAGGTCACTGGGGCAGGCCCTAACCCAATGTGATTGGCATGCTTATAAAAGAGGCAATTTGGAGAGACACACATGCACACAGGGAGGGCACCATGTGAAGACAAAGGCAGAGATTGGGTGATGCTTCTATAAGCCAAGAAATGCCAAAGGTTTCAGCTCCCACCAGAAGAGGTATGGCACTGAGACATGGAACAGATTCCCTCTTGCACTCTCAAAAGCCACTGATCCCCATGACACTTCGACCTCACACTTCAAGCTTCCAGATCTGTGAGATGATAAAGTTTTGTTAGTAAAGATATCTGATTTGCGGTCCTGTGTTACAGTAGCCTTGTAAATGAATGCCATGACTGATCAGGGAACAGCCAAGGGATAGCCGGGCAGCAGAATGGAAGGATCCTGGGCCCTTCACATCTCAGTGAGGACCCCCTGACCAGCTCTGGCTTCCATGCCCCAAAGAAAGAAACTTCTCTCTTATTTAAGCCACTGTTCTTTTGGTCTCTACCACATGCAGTTGAAGCTATATCCTCCCATCCAAGTACTAAGCAGGCCCGACCCTACTTAGCTTCTGAGATCAGACAAGATGGGGCGTGTTCAGGGCTGAAGCTATATCCTAACTAATACAGCATCTAAAACTTCCTCCTCACGTGTACTCCCCTCTCTCCAGTATTCATATGGAAACGATTCCCCCCAAATAAATAAATGGAGACCTGCACTATCATCAATGTGGAGACTGCCTTTCTTCCACATGGAGACTCTTAGCATTTCTTCCACATGACAAGTAGGTGGGCTTGGGCTGAGGGAGATGCAGAGTGCCAGCTCCCCACTCTCATCGTGAAACAGCAGCAAGTCCTGGCAGGACCAAGGGAGAGGCCCTGGGGAGGCGGATGGAGAGGCCAGGGTACAGTACCGGAATTCTTGCTGATTCGTGTGACAGAAAGCCAGCATACAGTGGCTTAAGTAAAGAGGGGTTTATAACTCAAAAACTGAAAAGTCTGTGGGGAAGACAGGCTTTAGGTGCAGCTCAACCCAGGGACTCAAACAATGTCATCAGAAATCTATCGCTCACCATCTCTTGGATCTGATTTTGTGTGTACTGGCGCAACACTCAAGCAGGTAAATATGGTGACAACAACACCAGGCTTGTATTTTCCTGGCACAATAGCAAAAAAGCTCCCTTCTTTCCCAAAGTTCTGGCAGACGTTCCAGAGCTGATGTTCATTGGCTTAGCCCGGGGCATGTGACAATCAGCGTGGCTCTCATTGCCATGTCTGGGACAGGTACCCACCCCTGGAGCCAGAATGGAGGATGAGCCCCACCCAACCGTGAACCACATTGGCCAAGCATAGGGAAGCTGTGGTTTCCACCCCAGCAATCAAGGTGCTGTTACCAGCAAGCCACTAGATGATGATGGCCATGTTCTACTTGGCTGTTGTTTCACACGGACAGGAGGACTGAGAAAATGACTCTAATCGTGGAGTGGCCAGCATATGCCAGGCTGGAACATCTTGGCCAGGGCAAAACACAGCCAGCCCATTCATGTGGAGGGGAGGCCAAGACTCTGACCCAATTCAGCCCCCAGATTAAGTGAGTTGGCACTTCCCATGGACCAGGGATGGGACATTTCTTTAATACACACAGTTCTGCACCTTCCTGGGGCACAACGCCCTTTCATGGTCCTCAGGTGGTGCCCAGGTATCCTCAGATGTGGTCTTGGCTCTATCCAGCAAGGCCTCTGCTCTCTGGCTCCTTCCTGTCCCCCCATTCTGGGTCACACACACACACACACACACACACACACTCCTCCATCACCAGTCCAACCCCATCCCTCCTTGGTCCTCCACTCCTTTCATTGTACGGTCTCCACGGAGCCCCTCCTTCTGGTCTGCAGCACCCAAAGAGCCTAAGCTCAGCCTGCAGCCCCCACTTATACTGTAACTCATCCATGCAGAGGATTCTGGTCTCCCTAACTACCCTGGGAGCTCCCAGGTGCTGGGCTTCCTCCTTGCTTTGTCTCCCCAACCAGATCCTCCCCTCAAGGCAGAGGATAGACGGGTCTCATCTACCCCAAGGGGAGATAAATAACCTCATATCTGGAGCCGCTACAAAGCCAGAGAGCTAACAGTCAAGCCAGGGTGGCTTCCCAGAGGTGGCAACAGGTGTCAGTGTTTACTTGGGCTGCAGCAGAGTTACTGAAGCTATCTGGGGCCCTGATCCATCCCAGGCAAGAAGAGGCCTAGGGGCAGATAAAACTGGCAAGTGACTTGGGCCTGGGCAGGATCCAGGATAAGGAGGAAGTGAGAGAGGATTGCATAGCTGAGGCTATTTTTACCTAGACCTGTGCAAATAGAGGCGTGGGCTGGTCCGGCCAGTTCTTCCCCTTCCCTGATGCCTGGTAGCTCCCACTAGGTTGGGAAACAGAGAGGAGGGATGGGTAGAGGAAAAGCAGATGTGAGAACTGCCCTCAGGGGCCCAGAGGCTCCCATCTAGAGCCTATGAACTCAGAAACTCACAGTCTGCCTCCCAGTAGCCAGCCACACACTCCCAATGGCAAGCAGTGTGGACTGGGGCTGGAATCAAAGCCAGTGGTCAGCCTGGGATCAGAAATTAGGCTGAGGTGAGGCCTATAATCAGTTACACATCATCCTGGGGTCATGGGTCACTCTGGGCTGGGGCCCATGATCAGTATCAAAGGTTAGTTTGGGTCAAGACCTGTGATAAGGGTAGGGGGTCAGACTGGGGTCAGGGATCAGTCTGGTCATGGTTAATTCTGGGTGGAGGCCCAGGTTCATGGTTAGGGATCAGCCTGTGGTCAAGGGTCAGATCTGGCCTAGAGTCAGGAATAGGTCTAATCAGGAAAGGCCTAGAGGAGCTCCATTCTCTTGCTTACCAACTTTCACTGACACCCACTCTGGGCCTATCATCCCAAGCAGAGGCCCCCAGAAGTCTTCCCAGAGGGGGCAACTGACATCAACTCAAGCCCAAAAGCAGGACAAAATCACCCCTGAGCAATGTATGGAGGACACCATTCCTGACGGAAGGAAGAGCCCAGGTAAAGGCATGGAGGCATGAAAAGAATGGTGTTCTGGAAGGCTTGGGTGGGGTGGGACCAGCCTCCAAGGCCAGGCTAAGGAGGGGGAAGAGAGGTTTCCCTCAGAGCCGGAAGAGGGCTGCATTAGAACCTGGGACACAGAGGCTCCAGGGCAGCTCAGTCAGTTATGTGTCAGACTCTTGGTTTCGGCTCAGGTCATGATCTCACTGTTTATGAGTTCGAGACCCGCATTGGGCCCCAAGCTTGACAGTGCACAGACCCTGCTTGGGATTCTCTATCTTCCTCTCTCTCTCTCTCTGCCCCTCCTCTGCTCACTCTCTCTGTCTCTCAAAGACAATAAATAAACTTCAAAAAATTAAAAAAAAAAAGGAACCTGGAACACAGAGGGCAGCAGCTGCTATGGGTTTTGGGAAGAACCATTCATTCATTCATTCATTCATTTATTCATTCATTCTGTAAAGATAAATAGAAGATTTACCCTGTGCCGGGCACCATTCCAGGGACTTCAGATACAGTTGGGAACAAAGCACCTGAAAATCCCTGCCCTCGGGCAGCTTCTGTTCCAGCAGGGAGATAGAGGCAATAAAATGTAATAAAGTAGATTCACAAATATTTAAGGGCATGGCAGCTGAGAAGGTGGTAAGTGCATGGGGGAAAGTGTAGATGCGGGTGAGGGGCCCAGGAGTTGGAGTAGGGGGGAGCAGTTTGCAGTATTCAGTACAGATACCTGAGGAAGAGTGTTGCCAGCAGAGGGAACAGCCAGTGCAAAGCCCTAAAAGCAAGAGTCAGCCAGCAATGAGTTCTTGGAAAGGCAGGGAGCCAGCCCAGTGTGACAGAAGACAAGACTAGAGGGCAAGGATCCAATGGCGCACTCACTCAGGGTCCACAGGCACTTGAGCGACAGGAGCGACAGGATCTCACTTAAAAAAAAAAATTTTTTTTTAATCTTTACTTATTTTTGAGAGAGAGAGAGAGACAGAGTGCAAGTGGGGGAGGAACAAAGAGAGAGGGAGACACAAAATCTGAAGCAGGCTCCAGGCTCTGAGCTGTCAGCACAGAGCCTGATGCCGGGCTCAAACACACAAACTGAGAGATCATGACCTGAGACAAAGTCAGATGCTTAACTGACTGAGCCACCCAGGCGCCCCGGATCTCACTTATATTTGAAAATGTATTTTAAAATAATCAGCCTTGGAGACAGAGGTTAAATAACACCACAGAGATACAAACAAGAAACTCGGACTGTGGGAAGCTAGCTGACAGAACCAACCCAGTTTCTTCAAAAGAGGGTTTGCAGGGTGAAGAGACATGGAGGGCACGTCTGTATTAAATTCCAATGTGAACCTGATTTAAACAAACAACTGGGTTTTTTTTAAAGCAGTTATAAGGCAAAGAATAAAAATTTTTAAAACCTGAATATTTAATGCTATTAAGAAATGGAGCGTTGGTTGTAAAATGGTACTGCGTGATAATTCTATGGCGGTTATTTTTATTTCTTTGACTCCTTATCCTTTGGAGATACGTAGTGAGATATTTACAGATAAAAATCGCTTCCAAATGATTGAGGTTGGAGCGGGGACACAGGGAATGAACTAAGTGATTTGGAAACAAGAGAGCTCATTATATTATTTTATCCACGTTGTATATTTCGTAGCTCTTCTTAATAAATTAAAAGATAATAATCACCAACCTGGCTGCTGAGATTGGAGAGTTGGGGGCCAGGGAGAAGCCAGACATTATGAGGAAGCTACTGCCCTGAGCAGGTGAGGGATGAGATGAAGATGAACTGACCCAGCAAGGGAAGGGCGGAGCAGGGAGGGGCTTGCCGGTGAACCTTCCCTGGGGAGACATCCCCCTGGCTCCCGAATTTGGTTTCCCCTCTGGCCTTGCTCATTCCTTTCCTCTCCCCCTCCCAAATTCCTTCCTCTGCCCCCTCCCCGCACCCCACCATCTTTCCTTCCTCAACCTTCTACCTCCCACCTCTCTTGCCAGAGAGCATGTCCCTGGCCTGGTTCCGGGCCTTGTGCAGGCGGTCTCACTCCGCGGGTGTATCTCTGTAGTGGGGTTGCCAGTCACCACCCCTCTGCAGCCCCCCAGACCCCATCTCTCCATGCTGAGGGCTACGTTCTCTAGGTTTCCTCTAAAGAAGAAAGGCTGTTTTACAAGAGCTACTTTCCCTCCTCAGAACGGTCCCCTCGGCAGTTCTGGCCCAGCTTGGCAGACGCGGAGTGGGGCCCCCCTTGGCAAGGAGACCATGACCCGGCTTTTGCTGTTCGCCTCCCTGGCAAGGAGTCTTCTCTTGGGCAGCATCTCTCCCCACCAAGCAGGGTTGAAGCTAGGAGGGAGCTGACCCTGCAGGGGGAGAAGGGGAGGACCTCTTGCGGATTTCCTAAGACCCCCTTGCTTGAATAGCACTGAACTCCCTGCCTTCACCCTACCTTGAGAAGGGGACAGTGGTCTGTACTGGGAGGCTGGACCCTTGCCATGAGACCCCCCAACCCCAGCAAGATTCTCTGGCCCCAAAGCCTCAGCACCACGAAGACTGGACTAACCAGAGTCTTGGCATCAATCAGTGAGGCCCAAGGCTGGAAGAGAAGGAAGGAGCTCCCTGATACTTTCCCAGCACAAGCCTCTCCAGAACCCAAGAAAGGGGGAGGTCGTATTGTCTGCCAACCTGGTGTGAGGAAGGTACACAGTTGATGTTAATTGTGATTCTAAACCAGTAAAGACAAGCTGTATTTCCTGGGCCTGGGACTTTGTGAACTGAGAGTCCCACCCACATGAAAGGGGAGGCAGGGAAGGGAATCGAGGGCTTCTGGCTCCAGTGAGGCCCTAGCCTGGGAGCGCCAGACTGCAGATAGCAGACCGAGGTCCCTGCCCAGTGGCCGGGCAGCAGGCTCCTTCACAGCCTGTGGGCAGCCAGCAGGGTGTATGCCCCTCTCACGAGGGCCTGGAAGCCTGAAACAGCCTGTTTCCACAGGAAGGGCCCCTCATCCCCCATCCCCCACTGCATGTTCAGAAATATCAGAGGGCAGAGCCTGGGGTTGATGTTCTGATAATAATCATAGTAATCAGATGATAATAAGATGCATTTAAGGAGTATGACCATAAGTCTGTGGGGACAGTTAGGCTATAAAGATCCCAGGGGGCTCTTTGCTAGACATCTGTGGCTGGGGACCAGAAGGGGGACTGTAGACAGGCCCTCCCCACTTAGCCCAGGTCCCTTGCTCTGTCTGCCCAATCTTCAACCACAGCTCCAGTCCTGGAGTCTGTCTGTCTGCCCAATCTTCAACCACAGCCCACCCTGCAGTCTGGAAGTCACACGGTGGCTGCTGCAAAGGGCCCAGGTCAGACCCTAGGTCCTGTTGATGGAGAAGAGGAAGTCAGCCGGATGCTTTCACCCCAGCCCTGCAAGGACCAGGATAATGGGTGTGCCTGACATTTTCCAGGCCTAGGGTGTGCTCTGTCTTCCCTGACCATGAGAGTCCAACGTTGGGCCCATCCCTTGCCCATGACAGCCCAACATTAGGCCCATCCCCTTCTGGAAACAACAGCCTCCAGGTTACCGACCGGGGTTTTCTCTTCCTGTCTCAGTTCCCACCTGGCAGGTAGACTTGCCTTAGACCTGCTGGGCCCACGTGACCTCACCTCAGCAGGCAACGGCCGGCAGTGTCCTGTCTGAGGCATGCCAGTTGACCACAGACCTGTCCCCACCGGTTCCCCACTGCAACAGCCATGCTTTGTCTCCCTTGTTACAATTTTTGCTTCTGTGTTGATGTATGAACATGAATTAAACATTAAATTGAATGATGTATTAAAATAATTTATAAAATTTTTTATTAATATCCATTAAGTTATAAAACAGAACTACAGTCTTCTTCACTCGTGCTCTCCATGCCTTGTTTTAATATTAGCATTATGAGACCTCATAAAATATCTTGGAAAACAATTCTGTCTTCTTTGTGGCTGTCGAGCAGTTTGATTACATAAAAATCATCTGTTCCTTAAAGGTTTCAGAATTCTCCTATAATGATCCCAAACATCTCGATAGATTGAAAATTCTAATAATATGAACTATTTTACATTTTCCATCTTAATTCTCCTTCATTCACATGGACAATGGTGATTAATGGTCATAATTATTCCTGATATGTGAGTCTATGTTTTTATTTACCATGTATTCTTGTCTCTACCCCTCCCTCCATACATACACCCTTTTATTGAATTGGTAGAGTTTTCTTTGTTTCATTTTTCCTTCCTCCAGCTATTTAAGACTTACATAGAGAGCTCTATTTTTTTTTCAACGGATAGCCTTAAATTTTTAACACACACAGTGTTCTCTCATGGCATCAATTATGTTACTTACCCACCCTGTCTGTTTTGTTCCACCCACATTATCTTATTTTCCAGAAACTCTGCCCAAGGTCAGCTACATACTGATTTACAGGAACACAGGGCCGGGAGGTGGGGAGGTGAGTGTGTAAATTTAGATCTCCTGTGGGGTTAGTCTGAGCGTTCCCTGGGGTGGGAGTGCTCCAACACCCATGGGTGTCCACGGCCCCAGGGGTGAGCTCAGAGAGACAGCCTGGTACTGTGGTCCTGGGCACCCTCTCTGAGACTTATTCCCTCTCTGCCCCTAGTTTACCCAGAACCTTGCCCCTAACTCCGCCTCCCAACACACGCTGGCCAAGCTGTGCTCTCAGACATGCCACTGGGAGCAGGTGTGCCCGTTCACGAGGACACACGGTCACATGCCCTTATACATAGACGCGCTCACGTGTGCACACACACAAAGATGTTGCAGTAAGCATTTGACCAAGAGACTGTGGTTGCTGTGAGAGAGTAAACGGGGGTCCTCCCCTCTAGAGTCTCCCAGAATCACTGCACCCGCAAGCCAGGCTGCACGATGAGAGACTGTTGACCTCCTGGACTGAACTGACCCTTGGGATTTTGAGGAAAGCCCCTTCTGTGCCCAGACTAGGCTCTCTTCCTGGGTAGAAGACCTAAGTCTCCACTTCCCGTCTCCCAGAACAGGCACTCTCCCTCTCCCTTCAGTTTCCATGCCTCAGTTTCCCCTCTGTGGTAGCCTTAGGCATGCATCACTTGGACCTCGTTTCAAGAAAGAACATGCCATTCAGCTGTGAGGAATGCAGTGAGCTGACAGCCTCTAAAGGTAGCACTTTCAGGATCATTTGAGCCGAGGGCCCGCTCTTCCCAGACAGCCCTCCCCGCATCAACCGAGCACAGTGAGAGCACAGTGACGTGACAAAGGCATCCGTGTGCGTGCGCACTCTGCTCTGGAGCTCCCTGCTAGGCTGGCGGAGGCTCTGTCTGATCCTGCTTTCTCCCTCTTTGTCTTTCACAGGCCTCCCTGCCATCCCATAAATGTCCACAGTCCTCATTCCACCTTAGCGTCTGCTCACAAGAGGACCTGAATCGACAGACCTAAAGCTGGCACTGTCCCCTCTGTTCCCTCTAAGCCCTGACCTCCAGGATGAAGGGCCGGGATGGCAAAGTCCATTTCAGAAGGAGTCTCTGGGCTTCCTTTCCCCACCTGGCAAGTCAGGACAATTCTCCCTCCACCACCTGTCCTCCCATGAACTTTGTTTTCTTCCTAAGTGCAGCTATAGCGCCACCAGAAATTCCCCCAGTGCCCCGCTCAAGCAGGGCTAGGCTCCCCGGAGGGGCAGCCTGTGTCTGGGCCGCTGTGACATCTGGAGGGCGCATCGCTGGCCAGCACCTGTGTAGGTAGGTGATACCTGGGGGATGAAGGAATGCTATTTGCTGCCTGCTGTTAGAGATAGGATGGAGGGCACATTGCTTCCTTAAATACCTGACTGGACCCCTCTCGCCCTCCACCAAATTACAGCTTGGAGTTAAAATGCATCTTCTCCCGGGAAGAACTGGTCCCAAAGAAGGGCAGTTCAGAAGCCTAGAGAGACTGCAACCACACAGCGATGGGGATGGTTCTGGAAGGGCACCCCTGGAGCAGTGATGCCCCAGACAGATCCCTGCATGGCCCCCACCATGCAGGCCAACACCACACCGTGGTCCCCAGGCGCCCCTCCCACTCTGCTTCCAACTGCACCACCAGCGTGCTCCCGAGCTCGTCGCCTTGAAGCAGTGAGTGCACGACTCAGGGACACGGGAAAGGACCGGGGGAGGCTAGAGTGGCACCCACTGCAGGAATGAGGCAGGCAGCCAGGAAGCCAGGCAGCCTCCAAATGAGTAACTGCAGAGTCTTTCCTTCCGTGCCTGTCGTCACGGGGAAAGGCAAGTGACTGCCTCTTTCTCCTTCCCCCCATCTCCAGCACCCCTGTGATTTCCGGCAGCCGGAAGGGCGCTGAGGGGAGGGTGGGGGACAGGGAGGGTTGGGCTACAGACTGGGGACAGATTCCAGGAATCCAGGAAGGGACACCTCAGGACAGAATATACGAGGGAGGAATTGATGCAAAAGGACATGAGGAAACAGGGAGCAGAGGGTGACTGTGGCCTGTTCCCCAAGCCTGAACTGGTGAAGCAAAGGCTACCTCCAGATGGGGAACAGAGATCCCAGTCACTGCTTCCCACACCCTCAGGTAGCCTGCCCCTGCCCCTCATCTTCTGATATCGCCCCCTCCCCAGCCTTCCCAGATAAGGGGACAGGTGAAAGTTTGGCTTCCCCATAAGATCCCTTAGGATCCTCTCAGGTGATGCCCCAGAACACAGAACTGAACAAGCAGGAACAATTTGTAACAACAGGGTCACATCTAACCTTGGCTGAATTTTTCAAGTTTTTGTCTTTGCTTTTTTTCTTTTTTTCTGCTCCTTCTTCCACGTCTGAATTTGTTTTGTGCCTTTTGATATGTAAGGAAGGGTGGGTCCCCCAGGAGAACAATTCTGAAAGAACAAAGGGATAAATTTCATTGAAAGAATCTTCAGGGAAATTCTCCCCTAGTCACCTGCTTCCTTCCTGGAAGCCTTAGGGCTGACTGCCAGAGTGTTGAGGAGGCCCTGCCAATCACCCTTAATGCCTCCAGCCGGCCCGGAGCGCTAAAGAGGAGGGTTCTTGTGGACCCTCCTCCAGAGCAAGGGGAAAGGCAGCCCATCCCCAGCTGGGAGCCCAGAGTCCCTTTGTCTTCTCCCCTTCCACCAGCCACCTGCTGGGCCAGAGTGTCAGGTGGCAAAGTGGGGTCTGGCTCCTGGCTGTTCCCCAGTCCTCACCACCTTCCTCTCCATGTACTCTCAAGTATCCGAGATTCCTGTCCTCAGAGAGAGCAGAACTTCAACAGACCAAGAGACAAGCTTTAATGGTGGGATTTCTGTATGCTGTAGCTGGCTAGGTGGGGTGTGTGTGTGTGAGTGTGTGTGTGTGTGTGTGTGTGTGTGTGTAGAATGGGCAAAGGTTTATGAAAGCCAAAGCCCATGGATTTGCCACATCTAGCACTGTGCCAGCGGAGGTGACTCCCCAGAACTGGGACCCAATTCCACTGTCCTGCTGGAGAACTGAGGCTTGAGAAGGGGTACTGTCAGGGTCACAAGGGGAGTCAAGGACTCCTAGCTCCTGAGCCTATCCTGGCCCCCAGAAATGGACATAGCCGAGGAGAAGCCTGGAGATTCTTCAAACACTTCCTCCACTGAGAGGTTAGGTCCAAACCCCAGAATGGACAGGTCAGAGGCATCTCCACAGTTCTGGTATCTGGGGAAGGGCTTCTGTCGAGGCTCATAGGGAAGGCGGTAGAAATTGTGGGGAGTAGTATAGCTCTCCAGGTCTTCCTCCATCAGGAGGTGCTGGTGCCTTCTCTACCTCTTTAATGGTGCACAGCACAGAGCCTGGCACACAGCAAGCTATTAATAAATGTCCAAGGGAGGGAGTGAGACAGGGAGAGAAGGAGAGAAGCAAATGCTAGCACCCCAAATAAGCTTAAATCGAGGAGGGGCTGGGAGCTCATCCCTTCCAGGCTTTACCCTGACTCCCCACCCCATAAAGTCAGCGGCGGAGTTTCCCACGCTGTGAGGAGGGAAGCCCAGGTGGGACTGCAGGGGACTCTGACGCAGGGGCTAGTCAACCAGCGCGTGGAGTTGGACCTCCTTCAAGCAGCGTGCCTCCAGCTAGGCGCCCACGGCACTCTGCCTCTCCACTGAACACTGTCATCCCCTTATCAATACCCAATATCTACCCAATCTCTGCCGCCGCCGCCGCGGCCACCTCCAGCCTCCATCACACTGTCTCGAGCCCTCGGAAAGGGGGCAAGATAGCCATCTGCTCTTGGTCTACAAGAAGACCTCCCAGGGCGCGGCGCCGGTGTACCTTAGCCTCATTTTAGGCACGAATAAAATTGAGCCCTGAGGACCCGCAGTGGAGGCAGGCGGATCCGTTGTCACCCAGAGGCCGACTCGCCCAGTCTTGGGAGAGAGGCACCAGAAACAGATGGTCCGAATCCAGGCCTTTCTTCGCACTTCAGTTACCCGGGCTGTAAAACAGGGAAGGTGGGAGGAGGGGGAGCGGGAGGGGGAGGAGAAAGAGGGAGAGGATGAGGGGGGAAGGGAGGAGGCGGAGGAGGGGAGGAGGCGGAGGAGGGGAGGAGGCGGAGGAGGGGAGGAGGCGGAGGAGAACTTCTGCTTCGTTTTAGGCAGGCTGCGCAGCCTGGTCCGGAGCACCGGGGACAGATCTTCCCTCCCCGCATGGGGGCGCTGGAACTTCGGCCCAGCTTCCCTCGGGAGATGGCCCAGCGGAGACGCGTGAGGGCGCGGACGTGCCATCCTCCCTAAAGCACGGCCCCCTCACTCCCTGGTCGTGAAGTGCCCAGGAACCCAGCCGGTGCCAAGCGCGTCCTGGCAGGTCGCCTTGGCTCAGAGGTGGCACCGAGGATCCCAGAGTCGGGCCTCACTTGCGCCCTTGTTTCCTCACGCTCTGCCTGTGCTGGCGAGGGGTGAGTTGGGGCAATTGAAAATGAATCAAACCACATGCCCCACCTCCGGGTCGCTTACGACCTAGGACCCTACGCAGGCCGCAGCCCGCAGCCCGGGGGACAAGAAGTGACCTGTCTAGTCTCATAGTCCCGCCCGCCCGCACCTGTCCTCCGACGCACAGAAATGGGAAATGGGGCGGCTGGCAGGGATGCTTCCTGGAGGAGGTGGCTCTGAAGGTGGACGCGAAGAGCGTTCTGGGGTGGGGCTGGTGGGGGGCGGGCGTGTGGGAGTGGGAGACGGCAACTAGGCGCTTGGAAATGTGAGCGAAGCGGGGAAGGATGTGGCGTGTTGGGGTCTCGGGACTCCCAAGGATGCAGTCCGAAGGGGCGAAGGCACGTGAATGCCAGGCAACAGAGAAGCACTGACGTGGGTGATGCGTGGAGAGATCGCAGGGACACCCCACCGGCCGGGGAGCCCCCAGCCCCGCCCCACACCTGAGCGGCGGCCCCGCCCCTGCCGATCCATTGGCTAGACCCGCCGCCCGTCAGACGAGCCCCCGGAGCCCGCCTCCAGTCCCGAGCTGCGCCTCTCGGCGTAGGGGCCACCGCGGCAGCGCCACTCGGCCCGACTCCCCGCCG
>CM053573.1:140212326-140231912 GCA_028646485.1 Cryptoprocta ferox | reverse complement strand
CTTTCTCACAAACCTCCCTCTTTGGAGTTTAAGGTCACTGGCTTACACCTTCTTCCCAGGAAAACACACCTCTTTCCCTTACATTTTCAGCCCCTAACCTAGTCTCCTGTTTCTCTCCATCATTTTCAGAGGTTAAGGGACCAAGTACAGCTGAGCAGGTTGTTCACTGCACAAGGGCATCTGGCTGATAAATGGTGGGGGCTACAGTCTACTTCATCTTCAACTTGTCACTAGGTGGGTTCTGGTGACAGGCTGACCTGGCCGTGGAAGGGCTACCTTTTTCTCATCTGCACAAAGGCACCACGTGGGTCCCTTGGAGGCTGGCAGCCTCAGGGTTAGCAGATGGTGGGGGCTGCAGTCCAGGTTCTTATGCGAAGTTGCTGCCTTGACAACTCCGGCAGGGACAGAAGGAAAAGCCGTCAGGAGGGACGCAGTCAGCAGAGTGTCAGGGAGGAGAACACGTCACAGGCCATTCCGGGGAGTCAGAGAGAAGGCTGATTGCAGGCTCTGCTGGCTGGACACAGGAGAGCTGCCGAAGGGGCTCCTTGTCTACCCGGGTGCCCGGGTCCCCTGGAGAGCTGGGCTGGGTGGGGCCTGGCCTGGGTATGGCTCCTCTGTGACTGCTCTCAGACTCCTCAGGGAGGGCACTGCTGAGGTCACAACACTGAGCGCTTGGGGGCAAAGCCAGCCTGCCCCAAAGAGTCCCTTTGGCCCACATCTGGTCCCCATTTTACAAACAGGGAAGCAGGCCCAGCCAGAGAGGAAAAGGCCACCTGAAGTAAGAGATGCCCAAGAGTCTTTCTGCTCAGTCTCTGAATTCTTTAAAAAACACCTTTTTAATGTTTATTTATTTTGAGAGAGAGAGAGAGAGAGACAGAGACAGAGACAGAGCATGAGCCGGGGAAGGGCAGAGAGAGAGGGAGAGAGAATCCCAAGCAGGCTCCAGCTGTCAGCACAGAGCCCAACAAACTGTGAAATCATGACCTGAGCCAAAATCAAGAGTTGGAGGCCTCACCAACTGAGCCACCCAGGCGCCCCCTCTGATTAATGAGGAGCAGGACTAATTAATCCTCATTAATCCTTCCAGACTTGCTCCTCCCTGGGATCCTCCCCACTCCGAACCCGCTCCTCCCTCGAGCCCTCCCCAACCTGGACCCGCTCCTCCCTCGGGTCCTTTAGTCTTTTTTCTTTTTTTTTCCTCCCTTAGTCTTTGATGAGTCTCCCAGCTCATCAAACTTAAACCCAAGAGGGGCACACTGGGTCCCTCCCTCCCCTCATGAGCCCCTCATACCCTTCCTGGGCAAGTTTCCTTCTTCTTTCCTCTGCCACACTCTAAGTCCAAACCATGACCACCTTTTACCTGCCTTGTGAACGGGTCTTCCCATTCCACTACCAGAATCCCTTCTTCCCATGAAAAATTTGAATTACTGATTAAAAACCTCAACCTAAATTGGACCATGTCAGTTACTGGCTTAATGCCTCCAGTGGCTTCTCAGTGAATTTAGGAAAAAATCCCAAGTCCTCAGTCCAAGCTCAGGGCCAGCATGGTCTGGCCTCTGCCACCGGTCTCTTTCCTCTCCTCCCTTCCCTGAGCCGTCTCTGCTCCAGCCGCCCTGGCCTCCACTGCATTTCCTGAGTGCCCATCCCATAGGCTGCTGATTCTCCCTCTCAATGGTCCCCCAACCCAGGATCTTTCCCACCTCTATGTCCTCAGACAGCAGCTGAAGTAGCACCCCCTTGCGAGCCTGTCTATCCGTGAACACCTGCCTTGATGTTGTGCCTTACCCCCTTCTCCCTCCTGGCACTTTTACCATTTGTGATACGTGTTTGTTTTCTTGCTAAATGTCTCTTCACCTAGAGCGCTAGGTTCCTGTGGGCAGACAGCATGGCTGTTTTAATGCTGTGTTTGTCTAGCCCGTGCTTGTCATACTAGTAGATGTTTAATAAACATTCACTGAATGGAAGAACGGCTGAATACATGCAGGAAGTTTCTTTAGTTAATCGGTAACAAGAAAGCCCAGTTCCTAAAGAGGCCCCTCTTCTTTCCTGCCTTCTATGGGAACATTCATTTAAGAATATGATAAGGTGTGGGGCAGCTGGGTGGCTCATTCAGTTAAATGTCAGACTCTTTTTAATTTTTTTTTATGTCTTTATTTTATTTTGAGAGAGAGAGACAGAGAGTGAATGGGGGATGGGCAGAGAGAGAGGGAGACACAGAATCTGAAGCAGGCTCCAGGCTCTGAGCTGTCAGCACAGAGCCTGACGCGGAGCTCGAACCCACGGACTGTGAGATCATGACCTGAGCCGAAGTCGGACGCTCAACCCACTGAGCCACCCAGGCGCCCCAAGTGTCAGACTTTTTAATTTCAGCTCAGGTCATGTTCTCACAGTTGTGGGATCGAGCCCTACATCAGGCTCTGCGCTGACAGCTCGGAGCCTGCTTGGGGTTCTCTCTCCCTTTCTCTGCCCCTCCCCTACTCATGTTCGCTCTCTGTCTCTCAAAGTAACAAAAATAAAAACAAGCAAATACGACAAGGCGTGTATGCAAAGCCCAAAAGGTCATGGGCTCCAGGCAGGGAAAGACTGAATCATGACCAGTCCAAGACAATGGGGAACATGGGAGCCATAATTTAGTCATGCATCTGTCAGTCAACTGGTTATCAATTGCTGAGCAAATATTTAGCGATCCCTTGCTATGTGTGTGTCTTTTATGTGAAGAATTAATCAAATCCCACGAATCCTTCAAAGACCTAGTTCTGGCACATTGTCTTCCACAAAGCCCCTCCCCCCCTTGACAGGTGAGTACCCACTCCAGTTGGCGCCACTTCCACCCAGGGCTCTCACCTTGAACTGGGGAGAAGAGCTTATAGATGCGGGGGCAGTCCAAGACGACCACCTGGCCTGGAGGGGTGGCCGGCCAGCAGGTGAGGTTGTCCCACATCTTGCTGCAGCCTGAGGGGTGAAGGCAGAGGATGCAGAGGTCAGCGTGGCCACCAGGTGCCTCCAGCCTTGGGGCCTGAGCCCCCAGGCACCCACTCTTCTTCTTCCTCCGGGGGTGGCACCACCCTGCCCAGGCTGTAAAGGGCCCTGTCCTGACAGGGAATGGGGAGGAGGCAGGACTCCAGCTCCACGGTCCTCAGTGAGGACTGGAGTGGCCCCTGGGGGTGTTTTGGACACTGACAGGTTTTGTTTGTTGCAGAGATTGGAGGCCTCACCTGGCATGTGATAGGAGATATTCTGCAAGTGGAGTCTTCTGCAAGACTGTCAGAGGAGCCACTTGGCCTTTGTGCAGGTGAAACTCTTTTGTAATGACCGGAGCCTAGACTCTTGCCTCCATCTCACATCTAAACACAAGGCACTTACCGCAGAGGCTTAACATACACGGGGTTTTCCTGAAATGCAACCGAGTAAAGGGAGATGTGCTTTGGGCATGTGCTTTGTCATATGTTGACCATCATTAAGAGTCGTTTGGGATTTTGGAACATCACATTACCTACAGCAGTGTTGGTCGTGACCTGCATCAGTGAAACAACCGCCATGTGTATCAATCTACACCTATAGCTACCGCATTCCCAGAGTTTATATTTATAGGTACAACCTTCAAACTGTGTCTTCTTATCTTTTAGTGTGATTGTGCCTGAATATGTACATAGCATTTTACTATAAATCACTTCCCTTTTTATGTTCCTTTTACAACCAGAACTTCATTTGAAAAAAAAAAATGAAGGTACATGTCCTGAATTTCATTTTATAGTAAAGGAGACATTAGAAAATATTTGCTATAAAAGGAGGTGTTGGGGTGATGGGATGATGGGATGACTGGGGTTCGGCTGGTTCCCGAGGAGCCTTCGTAGAACTCAAAATGCAACATGGGTGCCCCCAACTCGGTCAAATGGTGACTCGTGCTGTGGGGTGGCGGTGCTCAGGACAGGTGTTCAGGGAAATCCCTGAACTGCGGGCCGTGTTTTCCACCATGAACATATTAGCCCTGAGGGCTGCCTAGTGGAGGGTGGACAGTGGGGTCCCTAGGGGGCTGTTTTAATTGGCAGATGCATGGTTTTGCCTGTTCAGGGTCTGGGTGCCCCTGAGGGGCTAGGACTCCCCAGGATCCCCTTCCCTGGGGGAGGTTTAATTGTTTCTTTGCAACCCTGCCAGTCGCATAGATTTTCTCAGGAAACCCAACCCCTGAGCCAAAGTCAATGCCAGCTCAGCCCAGCCCAGCCCAGCTCAGCCCAGCCCAGGTCCGAAGGTTCCTAGGTTCTCAAGAAGGGGGCCTCGGGAGAGGAGATGAAAGGATGTCACCAGGTGGACAAGAGCCTCGGGGCTCTGAGTGCTGGGGTGGGCTGGCGGGGGCGGGGGGAGGGAGGGGGTGGCAGCGGGGGAGGGGTACCTTTGGGGACTGCAGCAGCCCGGTAGCACCTGTGGCTGAAGGCTGAGAACACCTGCATCCGTGGGGCCTGGCCAGAGAACACAGCCTCCCTTCCTTGGGGGTCCCAAGCCCTTCTGTCCACTCCATCATGAGGCTTCTGTGGCCTTCCTCGGTTCCCGGCCCCTCCCCCACTCCTGTGCCAGCCTCTCTGAAGGCCACGGAGGGGCGAATCGTGCCAGGCAAATCCTGCTAGTAGTTCAAGGCCTTATTGATAACATCAACAAATACTTATGTAGCCTTTGCATGTGGGAGGCACTGTTCTACCCTCTTTAAACACATAACTGATTTAAACTTTCCATTTTACAGATGAGTAACTGAGGCAAGGAGCAAGTAAGTAACTAGCCCAAGGTCACATTGCTGGTGAAAGGTGCAGCCTGTTCACAGGTTCATATGCTCCCTTTCCAGCAAACCTCCGGCGCACCTCCTCTTCTGAAGGGCTCGATGCCCGTTCCCTGGGGAATTTTGCTCTGCTTCCAGGCCAGCTACAAAACAAGTGTCTATGTCCTCACCAGACTTAGAGCTCTCTGGATCTCCAGCCACAGCATAGTCGGCCAGCAGATTTGGAGCTGGGTCTCTGGCCCTGAGGCCAGCTTCACCGGAAGTGACACAGGGCGAGGGAGACTGGGCGCTGCCCTTGGGTGGGGGGCTGCACTCGGCCTAAAGGAGTCCCAACACCACCAGGACTGGGCTGTGAACTGTCCTGGGGCGCAGGCCAGTGGACATGGCAGAGGGCCCTGGGAAGAGAGGCCACTAAAGGCGTGTGGTCAGGGAAGCTTCCTGGAAGAGGCAGCAGGGTCAGTAAGCAGAGAAGGGAGTAACAGCCAAGAAAATGCTGGAGCGCCTGGGGGGCTCGGTTAAGTGTCCTACTCTTGAATTCGGCTCAGGTCATGATCTCACAGTTCGTGAGTTTGGGCCCTAAGTCGGGCTCTGTGCTGACAGTGTGGAGGCTGGTTGGGATTCTCTCTCTCTCCCTCTTTGTCTGACCTTCCCCCACTCATGTTCGCTCACTCTCTCTCTCAAAATAAGTAAACTTAAAAAAAAATTTTTTTTTTAATCAGAAAAAGAAATGCTGGCTATCTGGAGAGCCTTTTGTCCTGGATTGGGCCTCAGGAGTCTTCTGTTTGCCTGACAGAGAGAGGGAGGGGCCCCACAGGCCCCACCACACACGTCCCCAGGCCCACAGAGAAACAGGGCTCTTGTTGGCTGTGTGTGCTCCCTCAACAAGAAAGGGACTGCCACCTCAACAAGAAAGACAGCCTGGAGACTCGGGTGGGGGGTGGCGAGGCAGGGTGGGGGCTTCCGCTGGGCTGTTTTATAGATATGTGTGCACTGACAGACACACACAGACTAGCAGTCCCAGGCACAAAGAACCACAGTCATACATGCAAATATACATACACGTATGCTTCCTTGGACATGGGAAGACCAGACACAAGCAAACAGAGGCACAGAGAGACACACGCAGCTCACAGACATGCATGCGTAGACATGAGTGGGCATAGTGCAGATATTCACACTCGTACATCCACGATCACACACAGCCGACACACGGAGACACAGTGCACCAGGCAGACACATCCAGGCATGTCCAGGCTTATGCAGACACATGCTCCCGACACACAAAAACTCAGAGTCCAACATCGGGCTTGCAGACCCCAGAGGCCCAGGCAGCTCCAGACAGACATGGGCCAGGAGCACACACCTGGATGTGCGTGAACAGGCCCAGAGCCCTACCCACACAAGGTCATGGGCAGGCTCACTTGCCCTCCTCTGGATCCCAGGCTGCCTTCCCGGTGACAGGATGTTGGCACCTGACAGGCACCCTGTGCCAGCAATTACCTCACTGAGATCACGAAGGTGGCTCTCCCTTGGGGCCTAGGAGGCAGTGCAATGGGAGCCTAGACTCGGGGTCTGGGCCTCTCTGGGCTACGTGCAACCCCGGATCCTACTGTTGGGGGTTGCTGAGGATGGTCTGCCCTGTCTCCTGCCTCTCTGATCTGGAGGGGTGGGGTGGGGCGCAGAGGCAGTGGGTGGTCCGGCCACCCCTCACCCAGGTCTCAGGCTTAAGGCCTCAGGAGACAGGAGCCTGTCCTTCCTCAAGAGCTGGGGAGGTAAAGAGGTAAAGAGGTAAAGAGCCGTGAGGCTACACACACTCACTTCCGGTGCAGGAAGCAGATTCTGGGCACCAGGGCCAAGAAGGAGGGATCCAGGAAGGGTTGCATAACTGTCAGTCTCAGAAAGGTGACAGGAGACGGGGGAGCCTGGGAGATGTGAAGATGTGCCTGCTCCGGGCAAGGCTGTTACATAACTGCCAGTTTGGCCTCAGGGAGGTGACCTGGTAGGGAGGCCCAGGGCAGGCACATCCCCCAACTGCTCCAGCCCTGCTCTGCCCTCAGGGAGCCTTGAGCCCCATACCCTCCCCCAATCCCCAGGGGCAGTCTGCCAGGCGCCTCCCACCTTCCCAGCCTCTCTGCTTCTCCCTGGCCTGCCCACCCTTCAGAATCTGGCCCAAGGGCACCTTGCAAAGGAAGGCCTCTGGAGTCCCTGCCATGCCTATCTCAGCTGTTGTGTGGGGCACCCGGGGTAGGGAGGAGTCATCTGATGTATGGCCTTGCTGGCTCCGGGCAGCTGGGCAGCCTCGGCCCGAGGGTGCCGCTGGTGCCACCCGTCAGGCCCTCAGGCTACCCGGCTGGAGCTCCCGCACCCCTGAGCTGGGCCCAAACGTGCTCAGCCTCTGAGTCTGTGACTTGTCCCACCAGCTGCACAATGAGCGGCCTGCTGACGGGGGTTGGGATGGGGAGGGAAGCGTGTGTGCCTCTCGGCCTCTGTGCGTGTGCGGTGGCACCTCTGGGGGCAGAGCTTGGGGTTGGGAGGAAGAAGCTGGGCCTCAGAACCCCCAGTTTAGTGTGTTCTCCTTGGCTCAAGCAGGACGCTTCCAGACCTGGGGCAGATGATGGGATCAGAGAGGCCCCTTAGGACTTCCTGTTTCCCCACCCCCCCAGCTTCTGGTGGCGTCCTCTCCTCACCCCCAGCATCTCCGTGGCGACACTCCCGTCTGATATGTGTGGGAGGAATGTGCCCTGCATCTGGGCTCACAGGGTGAGGAGAGGCAGGGCTCCCTGGGGGTGTGTGGCCCTCTCCTGCTGGGCCTCACCTGCCGTGTCATTCTCCCGCTGGGCCTCCTCCAGGCACTGCTTGTGCTGCACCTCGATCAGCTGCAGGTAGTAACATTCTTCCTGCTGCAGGATGGTTGCCCGAGTGCCCTGGGGAACAGAGACAGGGAGGGGACCTGTCAGCCTCATCCACGGCCTACCTCTCCTCCACAGACTCAGGAGCATGAGATCCAACAGGGCCTGTCGCTTGACCGACCCAAGTTCTAGACGGAACCCCAATCCCAACTCCAGACTAAAACCCAACCCTGACCTGGAGCTCTTGACCATAGTCCCCAAAGCTGGGTCTGCCTTGAGGGCCCTGTTGTGGCTTCCTGGTGGTTCCAATAGTGCCGCAGCTGTAAAAACTTTGTCCTTTTTCTGGGTGGCACTGCTCTAGCACCTCTCTGTAGAACTCAGAGCCAGCCCTCTGGTTCTGCTACCCTTCAGTCTGGGTTGGAAGTCCTCAGTGCTTGCCTCAGACTCCTCGGATGAGGGGGCCCAGCTAGTGCTACCTGGTTACAAGGAGCCAGGCCTGGGAGGAACCCAGGAGTCTGGATGCATCTTCCAGCCCCTGTCCTCGTTCCAGGAGACTGTCACTTGGTCTCCTGGGTCAGCAGGCTGGGAAAGGGACTCTGTGGGACTGGCCCTCTTTACCCAAACGTCACCTGCCTTCTTAGCTTCTAAACAATTGAAGCTATATCAGATCTAATGAAGGAGGGGAGGTTTCATGAAATAAGAGGGGCCCCTCTAGGGTTTCTTACCATCCCACCAAACCTCCTCTCTGTCCCTGCCCCTGCCTCTGGGAGATGGGGAGAAGAGGGATGGGAAAGCTCAAGGCTCTCCCCTCCCCATTCCTGCACCCTGGCCAGGGATCAGGGATGGAGCCAGACCCATGTGCTGGCATGGGGGTTGGGTGGGCATTGGCATTGGGGCCAACAGGTGAGCAGGGGTGATGGCTGCCCAGGAACATACAGGAAAAAAAAAACAGGTCTTGGGAACCACTGGGTGGGCAAGGGCAGGTGAAGGCCTCCATGGAGGAACCACTGAGCTAGTAGAAGCTTCCGCTGGTCTCTTTGGCTTTAGGGAAGTGGCTGCCACCCCTGGGCAAACCTCCATCAGTTTCCTTGCTCAGGGAGGAAGAATGCCATCGTCCAACACGGCTGTTGGAGAATGTTCAACAAGGCAGCTCCAGAATCAGGGACTCTCAGTGTCCCTTTCAACTTGTTCCTCTTGCCCCAGGACAAGGTCCTTACCTCCCTAGTGTCCTTGTAGGCCAAGTGGGCCTCCACTGCCTCCCCTGCTGACTCAAAGGCTTGTTGGAGTGGGGCTATGGGGCAAAGCATTTCTTTCCTTAAGTGTATCCCCATCTGGCCTGGTACCAAGGGTGTGACTTTGACCATTGTTCGCTGTAAGATGATCCCCCCAGAGGGATAAGCATTCCCGGTGCCAGGGAGCTCTCCATTATTATAAAGGAAGGGGATCCAAGCTGAATCTCGACAACTCAGTGCCCAAGCGGCTGTGCAGCTGAATCCCTTCCACTTAACACTCTCTCATCCCTTGGGAGGCCTTGGTGGAGCCTCCCTGTCACAGAGGTCCTCACCATCCAACTTTCCTATATGCAGCTAAGCACCACAGCTGGCCTTGCCCAGGTGCAAGGGAAGACGTCCTTGTCCAAGATGCCTTTCAGACTCCCTGGCACCTAGACCTCGCTCACCCATGTGCCATGGCTGGAAGCCCCACTGGGTTCCATCTCGGACTGCTAACTTTATCAGCTAACTGGGGTAAAAACAGTAGCTGGTTAAGTCATTTAAAACTTGGCATTTGGAGAGTAACACAGATCCATTATGTAGCAGGATATATATATATATATTTGTATAACTGTTTAAAAGAATATATATGAGACTTGAAAAAATGTGCCGGGGACCCCCCTCTTTGGGGGTCCCATGCTTCCCTTCTTGCCCAAAAGCATTACTAAGACTAAAACACTCAAGATGCTCTGTCTTAAGTGATCTGTGGCTGGCTTATGCTGTTCAGGCATGGGAAGAGGGGTGACCAAAGGACCCCAGAGGTGGCCTCTGGAAGAAGAACCTGGGGATTGGCTTGTGTCCCACTACTGCTCTGTCTTGCTTGCCTGGAGCATGCTTCTCCCCAAAGTGCCTTCCCAGCCCCACTGCCCTCCAGCAACAGGATTTGTTCTGCCTTCTGCCCATTCTCCCCTCCCCTCCCCCAACAACATGAGAGTAGGTTGGATGGTAGCAGACGTTTCTTGTTGCTGCCTTTCTACCATCCTTTACCCTCCTCTGGTGCCACGTCCTCATCTCTATTGGGGAAACCACCTCCTTCCCCACTCCTAGTTCTTGGGGTTCTGATGAAACTTCTTCTAAGAAATCAACATGTGATCAGACTTGAGCCCGTCAGAGCATTCCTGGCCTTAGTGTCTGGCACATGGCCCAAGTCAGGCTGCTCAGAGCCAGGAGGCTCATTCCTGGGACTTTGGATTGAGCTATTAGACAAGTGGATTTGTCTTTCCCATCATACTGGAAACTCAAAGGGTTCAGGGGCTGGAACTACTGTCACCATCTTGTTGCTTCTTGTGTTGTGGAACACAATGACGAAAGCCACACAGGTAAAGGCTGAATAAAGAGATGGAGAAAAACTGGATCCTCTTGACATCGTCTAAGTCCCTGGATGCAGCCATGCCTGCAAGTAGCCCTGCTTCCAACAACATGAGTCAGTGTCTTTCTTTATTTCTTGAATCAGTTGAGTTTTCTATCCCTGTAACTGAGAGAGTCCAGACTAGTGCTCTGAGGACAGGACAATGGATGCCCTCATGTGCTGGGTTCTCTTAAGCCAGAGCTGTGGCCATGCTGTTTATCAGGAGATAATTCTTTTTCGGGGCACCTGGGTGGCTCAGTCGGTTGAGCGTCCGGCTTCGGCTCAGGTCATGATCTCACGGTTGGTGGGTTCGAGCCCCGCGTCGGGCTCTGTGCTGACAGCTAGCTCAGAGCCTGGAGCCTGTCTTCAGATCCTGTGTCTCCCTCTCTCTCTGACTCTCCCCTGTTCACGTTGTCTCTCTCTCTCTCTTTCTCCCTCTCTCTCTCTCAAAAATAAGTAAAAAAAAAAACATTTAAAAAAAGAGATAATTCTTTTTCAAAATTGCCACGGACATCATAGAGTTCCTAGTAACTTCTGATGGTGGAAGGCTTTCAGGTCAACTACTCTAGCCAACTCTGCCCGTGTCCCCCAGCAAAACAGCCACAAAGCCTTTCCTGAGAGGCAGTTTGCAGGGGGAGGGCCAGGAGGCCCTGGGATAACCTAGGAGCCTGCAGTATCTCTGAATAAAATGACGGTAGTCTGGAAGATGAGCTCTGTCTTTACCACAGCTTAGTTGAGTGCTAGACCCCATCTGCAGAAGGGTAGAGGAAAGAGACACCCAAAGAGGGATCTGAGGTCACCTAGCAAATGCACATTCCTAGATAGAAGCTACATCTCTGACCACAAGTCTGGACTGCATCAATCCCTCTCCGTGGCCTCGCTTTGGGCCATCTGGTCTACCACTGCCCTTTGGGGGACAGGGCCAGGGCAGCTCCCTGTAGTCCTTATCATTGAGGAATTCAGGCAGACTTTGAACTTCCTCTTCCACTTATTTCCCTATGCTAAACATCCTCATTATCCTTCTGGACTCCAGACACACAAAGTTGGAAAATTCCCAGCCAGATATAGCCAAGCCTACTGATTCTAGGAAAGGGTTCCAGGGTGGGATATAGCTGGGGTGTGGGCTTCAATAGAGAATGGGTAGTAGAGGTGGGTCTTTGAAGATGTGTAAATTTGACAGTTAGAGGTGGAGTAAGAACATTCCAGAAACTAGGAGCAGTGTGTACAGAAGTATGAAGGTTTGAAAATGCCTAATACATGCAAGGTTGCAAAAGCCTGGGGTGACTGCAGCAAGGGGTCCTGAGGCATCAGGAAACAAGTTGTGGGATACAGGCAGGGGCAAGGCCTCATCAGTACCTGCCTGGACCAGTGTACTATGTTTCAGCCCTGCAATCCAAATTCCCCAAAGCCTAGCAATCAAAGCCCACCCTTCAAAACTGGCATTCAAGTCCCTTCTTATTTCTATGACTGCCTACATTTCCTGACTTGTCTCCTGATGCCCCACATGGAGAGGAGAAAGCAGGGTTTTCTCTCAAGCCCTCACCAATTCCTGTGCTGGGCTGAGCTCCACGTGGGCTTAAAGTCATGTGACCCTGTGGGTGGGTTGAGGTGAGAGTTTCAGGCCTGACTGAGCCCCCAATACCTTCTCTATCACAGGAACTCCTGAGGCCAGAAGAGGAGACCCAGGCCAGAGTGAGGAAGTCTGTAACCTCCCTTCAATCTGGGTCCTCTTATGTCCTCTGCCTTGGTACTGGCTGGATGTGGGAGGTGACGGACTGGAAGCTGGCAGGAGAACCCTGAGTCTCTGGTTGGGGCAGGGATTAACCAAGTCTCGTTAATTCAGCCTGCTTACTTGGGTCCCTTCCTCTCTGTCCCCACTGTGAGCACTTTCTCCTGCACATGGGGCTCCCTGAGATCTGGGGTAGGGTGTAGATGCTGGGAGCTGTGGCTGTTAGACGCTAGGGGCTCTGAAAGACAGAGTGGAGGGCTGACTCAGCTTTTGTGGGTGCTATACCCACCTCTCAAGGGAAGCTTGAGCCCACAGCTATCGTTCGGGAATCAGAACTCCCAGCCTCATCTGGGGACAGAGAACTGTGGTGGGAGAAGCCAAGGGAGACAGAACCAGCATGGTGGGGAAGCAGGAGTCCCTCTGAGGGCCAGCTGGCTTCTGAGAGGGGTGACAAATGCAGCTGGCTAGAGTAGGTAAGACGGGAGAAAGCACGTCCTGCCTTCAAATTACCAAGCCCTAGGAGCCACTGTGAATGATTTGTTTCCGAGGCTTGTCGAGGAGGGCCCTTTCCCCAGCCAGGTTGCAGGGGGCTGGGGAAGAGGGAATAAAGAGCCGCGGTGGTCTCATTTATCGTTTCTCCCATCACCAGCTCATATCCCATGATTTATGTAAGCTGAAAAACAAGCTCTTCCTGCACAGTCTGTCATCAGAAGAGGGGAAGAGGTCACCAACTGACTCTGGAAGTCTCGCAGCCTGTGGCTGCGCTCAGCCCTCTCTCTGCACAGGGCCCTGATGCCAACATTGCCCCTGGACACTGCGTGTGTAAACTGAGTCCTCTTTCTCCAAGAGGCAGAGGATTTAAACCTGAGTCCCTGCTGCTCCTGCAGCGCTGGCCATTGCTACGGTGAGCCTCTGCAAAGAAACCCTGAGAGGCTTCGTGCCCCTAAGAACACCTCACAAGAAGGGCCCTAAGATGGGGCCCGGCTTAACCCCAGGCTGAAGTCTGGGACCACCCTTCGATATGGAAAGTTCTCTCTTTTTTTAAATTTTTTAAAAATTGTATTTATTTTTGAGAGACAGAGAGAGACAGAACACAAGCAGGGAGGGGCAGGGAGAGAGAGGGAGACAGAATCTGCAGCAGGCTCGAAGCTCTGAGCTGTCAGCACAGAGCCCGACGCGGGGCTTGAACCCACGAACCGTGAGATTATGACCTGAGCTGAAGTTGGACACTTAACCGACTGAGCCACACAGGTGCCCTTGGAAAGTTTTCTTGCCCCAAGCCCAAACCTGCATCCTTGTCTCCCTCTGTCCTTACCCCTGCACTCCACACACACCACCCAGAGTTCAGCCTCTCCCAGGAGGAGATATGGTTGGCAAAATTTGGATAGTTAGAGGGGAGGCTTCAGATTATCAACAGAAGGATATAAAAATAGATGGAGGGAGGGGCGCCTGGGTGGCTTAGTCAGTTGAGTGTCCAACTCTTGATTTCGGCTCAGTTTGTGATCCCAGGGTCATGGGATCAAGCCCCGTGTCAGGCTCCAAGCTGAGCAGGGAGCCTGCTTAAGATTCTCTTTCTCCCTCTGCCCTTCTCCCTTTCTCTCTCTCTCTCTCTCTAAAATAAAAAAAAATTAAAAATTGGAGCACCTGCATGGTTCAGTTGGTTAAGTGTCCAACTTTGGCTCAGGTCATGATCTCACAGCTCGTGAGTTCAAGCCCCATGCTGGGCTCTGTGCTGACAGCTCAGAGCCTGGAGCCTGCTTCCAATTCTATGTCTCCCTCTCTTCTCTCTCTGCCCCTCCCCCACTTGCACTCTGTCTCTCTCAAAAATGAACATTAAAAAATTTTTTAAGTAAATAAATAATTTTAAAAAATTTAAAAATACAAGGAGGAAGAAATCAGGCCGCAGCATGGGGTGAGGGAATGCCCGACTCGAGACTTCCCTTCCGGTGGGCTCAGTGGGTGGGACCTTCAGACGGCCTGGGTTCTGCAGCACATCAAGACTGTGGCAAGGCCGGGTCCTCTCGTGTGGCTGGACAATAACTGCTGACCTTTCTTGCTGACCTTTCTTGGTAGTTCCCTAGTGCCATTTACGTGTGACCCTGGACACAGCCCTGGGGGTGGATAGTGCTGTCACTTGTCCCCATTTTACAGATGCGGTGGGAAGACTTGCCCAAGGTCCCGCAGCTAGGAAGGGGCCGGCCATCTGATTCTGGAACCTGTGTACCTAACGGGCTCTGCCACCTCACCAAGGGAGACTGCTTCTTCCCAGGCAGCTGTAGCATGCTGCGGGCTGCCCCAGACCTTGGGAGGTATTTTTAAATTCATAAAACATGCAAATCTGAAGTGACATCCCAGGGAATTGTCACACATGTGTACAACCATGTAGGTACCGCCCAGATCAAGCTATTCCACATTCCCCATCACCCCAGGGGTCTCCCTCGAGCCCTTTCCCAATAGGATGAGGGCTGATTTCAACTTCTTGGAGTGCCCTCTGCAAAGCTGGGAGAATGTTTCTCCTCTTTTCTGTGACTTCTGGATCCCATGATTTACCTTACCTACCTGTGCCCCCACCTCCTCCCTGCTGCCCTTTTCTCCTCCTCTTCCTCCTCCCCCTCCTCCTCCCTCTCCCCTTTGCCCCCACTACACCCTCTCCATGGCTTTACCAATTCAAACACAAAAGCCAGAACGAAGAGCACAGTCTGGGAAGCTCGTTTGGGGTCCTGTGTGCCTTTGACCACACTGCCTTCTCTCTAGGTCCTCAGTTTCCTCCTGTGACTCTTTGTTGCCCCATTATTTCAATAGGGGAAAGGCTGGACTCTGGGTGGTGTGTGTGGGGTGCAGGGATAAAACAGAGAGGGAGACACAGGGATGCAGGTTTGGGCTTGAGGCAAGAAAGAACTTTCCATATCGCAGGGTGGTCGAGGACAAGGGCTCTCACATTAGAATACAAGCAAAGATTTCAGCCTGAGGTTAAGCCGGGCCCCATCTAAGGGCCCTTCTTGTGAGGTGTTCTTAGGGGCACGAAGCCTCTCAGGGTTTCTTTGCAGAGGCTCACTGGCATTGGCCAGCGAGGCAGGAGCAGCAGGAACTCAGGTTTAAATCCTCTGCCTCTTGGAGAAAGAGGACTCAGTTTACACATGCAGTGTCTGGGGGCAATGTTGTGTCAGGGCCCCATGCAGAGAGAGGGCTGAGCGCAGCCACGAGGCTGTGAGACTTCCAGAGTCAGTTGGTGACCTCTTCCCCTCTTCTGATGACAGACTGTGCAGGAAGAGCTTGTGTTTCAGATAGCAGGGGGGACTTCCTGTGAGATATGGACCCTCACATCATGAGTCACAGAAAAGGGGTGCAGATAAAGACTGGGCCATGTCCCAGTGAAGGGTGTGATGTCCACCCACCCAACGAACTCATTGTACAGGCTGATTCCAACCCAGGCAGGAATGCTCCTTCCCATCAGAACTGAACCCCCGATAATATCACCATGCATCTTGGGGTCCTTGACTAAATGCTGTTTGGGGATATTTGAACACAAGATATTAAAGAATGCCTTGTTCATTTTGTTAGGCGCGGTGGTGGTATTATATGGGAAAATGTCCTTTGGTTTTAGAGATGCATCTTAAGATAATTTGCAGTACAAGGTCATTGTGTCTATAATTTACTTTAAAATACTTCAGCCAGAAAAGGGAAATGTGGCAAATATTAATTGTCACGGGTTATTAGTTGTCAAACCTAGAGATGGGGAGGACCAGCACTGGGAGTTCCTATCCCACCATTTTGCTGACGTCACTCCAAGGAATGGGTATTTCCATGCTCATTGTAGTATTCTCCTTTTTAATATTTGAACATTTTCACAATAAGGTTTGATTAAAAAGTCTCATAACGTGGTGGAGAGATTAAACTGTGTTTCTATTACTTCTGAGATACATCCAAGGTGTGTGAGAGACTTTGCACATATTATACATTTGTGGTGGGAAGGGCAGAGTGTGGGAGGTTGAGTAGCAAAAGCAGGGGGAAGGGGACAGGCCTTCATCTCGTCCCCTGGCCCCATTCCTGCATCCATGTCAGAGGGGCCACAGTGAGGGGTCCCTGCAAGTGGCAGGCTCGGCCCAGGCTGGGCTGCCACGGAGGCTGCCCACCTTGTGAGGAGGCCCAATGCCTACCACCCAGCCCTCCCTGAGATGACTCATCATCTGTTTGGGCCTGGAGCCTCAGCCCCACACTGCCTGGCTTACTTCGTGGGGACACCCCTGTCCCAGAGCTCCAGAGCTGGAGAATCAAGAGAAGAAATGGCCTATGACAGTTCACATGGCACTTTGTCCTTCAAGTGTCCCAGGAGTCCTGACTGGAAGACCAAGCCCCTTTCACAGAGTCCTGAGGCTCAGAGGGAAATTATGCCCCAGTTGCAGGGTGGAGCTGGCCTCCAACCCAGCCTCTCTTCCCATTTCTCCTGCACTGGGACCAACGTTCCTACCCTCCCTCCCTTTTGTGATGAGGAAACTGAGGCCCTTCCAGAGAGATCAAACTTGTTCTCAAGGTCAACTGCCCATGGCCACAGAGTAGGGCGAGGACTAGGTCTCGTGTGCTCCGGAAGGCTGAGACTCGGAGCACCAGGACGGGAGGTGGGAAATTTCGAGGGGGAGGTCACTCTTCCAGCACAGTCCCCCAGGAGCCCTGGGCGGGCCTGAGGTTGTCACTTTGCGCAAGGAGGAGGCTGTGACCCCACTGCAGCCATGTTTCCTAAAGCCCACAGGGTGGTCCGCTGGGGTTCAATAGGGCTTGGCCGGCTGTGGACGGCCTCTGGAGAGGCTGGAAGCAGATGGCCAGGGCAGGATGCCTACAGCAGACAAAGCCCTTCAGGAGCAGGTGGCCAGCAAGTGCCTCAGAGAGGAGTTAGAGGAGCCAAACCTTCCCCAAATCCCTGGGCCACCTCAGCCTCGGCACAGGGGTGGGAGGGTGGGGGGGACTGGGAGCTTCTTCCTCCTTCTGGGGTCAGGCCCATTGGTCCAACAGAGTCTCCTTTATAGTCTCTGGTGGAAGGTTGGCCCATTTGGCCAAACTCTTTGGGGCATTGTCTTGTCTCCTCCAGGGAGCCTTCCCTGACTGCTTCTTTCAGCTACTCTTGCCTCAGTTCTGGGAGATCTTCCTCACACCCCCTGGGGCCTTTCTCCTGGCTCACTGGCTCTGCTTTCCCTGACCAGCCTGAGAATCTTCCCAGGGAAGGAAGAACCTGGGTCCACTCCTCCTCTGACACCCCTCCCCTTGTCCCTGGGCTGGGCATTGCCCTGGGCAGTTCTGCTACCAGTAGGAGCCCCGTGCTGCTGTCCAGGGGGTAGGGACAGTAGAGGCCTGCCTGAAAAGTGGCCTTGGGGCAGACTTCCTCTTCTGAGACACTAGAGGTTTTCTTTCCTTTTTTTGGCTTCCCTGACTGAGGTCAGGGCACCATAAATAGGAGTGATAAGGCTTTGGGTCTTTAAACTGAACTTTGAGGCTGCCATTTTATGACTCTGACAACGTCAGCCCCCTCAACCCTGAGTCTGGCTGGAGCAGGACTGCCTGGTGTCCAATCAGTGGGGGAGCAAGTGGTGGCTGGTGGGAAGCAGGGTGAGGTGGAGAAGGATGTGGGGAGCCCTTCATGGCAGGCTGCCCTCACTTAGTCCTGGGTGAGTCCCTTCTCCTCCCTCTTCAGGCCCAGGCCTGCATTGGGCTGTGGGGGACAGCAAAGATGACAGACTGCAGCCCTTGATCCCATGGGGTTGGTCAGAAGAGCCCAGGCTGGGAGGTGGATAGGGCTGAGGAGTGGGGTCAGAGTGGGGAGGGCTGAGTGGGCTAGAACAATCAGGGAAGGCTGTCTGGAAGAGGTGATAGAGTAGGGTATTAAGTGAATAAAATGTGGCAGGACAGGGAGCTGCAGGCATTGGAGGAGCCAGGCTTGGACTGCCTCAGGAGGTAGGAGGAGGGGGACAGATGTGGCGTAGCACAACAGGAGGCCCTACTGATAGCATTCCACCCCTGGGCTGAGAAGCCTCCAAGGATGGGGAGTGAGGTACCAGTGGTGGTCGCAAGAACTCTGGCTCATCTGAGTGGTGAGAGCCCAGTTGGGAGAGACAGAGGGCTGTTGGTGAGGCCTGGAAACTCCAGGACACAGAGGGGACTCTCAGTGGTGCCAGGGCTGTGGAGCTGCGGCCTCAGGGCCGGAAGCAGGTGAGGCTTTGAGCACTCAGGAGGTGGGTCTCTTGTCTCTCCATGCGAGGAGGGGAGGCGCCTACCAATTGTTACTAAGTTCTGCTCCCAGGACAGGCAATGAGCTTCTCACCCCCAGGATGTACAAGACGTTAGCTAGAGGGAAACACAGAGATTCCTGCTTTGGTGGAGGTGATGGTAGAGGAGGTAATGACGGGCTAAAAGAGAGTAGGTGATCAATATACTCTACCCACCAGCAGCCAGCCTGGAGCTGGTGCCGGACCCCGGGACCCACTTGGGTTTTAGGTTCCGACTAAGCAGCAACCCCAGATTCCTCATGTCCTGGGGTAGGGAAAGAGAGAAAATCAACCCCAGTCCTGGTCTGATGGGGGAGGCGGGGAATAGGTGTCTTTGGGACTTATTTTGCCCATCTATAAAATGGGCTTAGGTGGATTCAATACGGGTGTTGAGGTCTTCCCCGATCTTAGAGGGAGATGATCCATGCGTCTCCTGTCCTGCAGGTGAACCACCCACAGCCACACACAAGGGCACAGCCACACATTGGAGGCATACACATACCTGTGTGGGGATGAAGCAAGAGTAGGAGGAAGAGGATGCAATGCTTCTTGGCTGTTCCCACCTTGCCCAGCTTTCCCCAAGCTCATGTCTGGCCGTTCCAGATAAACACCACCCTCCAGCCCTCACTGCCCACCACCTTCCACCTTGCCCTCTTACCTTTCAGCTCTGCTCAGTGGGAGGGGACAGGAAGGGCCTGCCAGTCAGCCACCTTATGCCCAAACCCCCTTCCCAGCACTGGGTCTGCTGCTGAGACGTCACTCCTACACGTAACACACAACGCCCCGCAGACACCTCCGGACAGGCACAGCACACAATGACGACCCTCACAGCCTCCCTCCCTTCCACCCACAGTCTACCAGGCCTTCCATTTCAATCGACCACAGCCCCCAACCTTGCATCCACTGGGTTCCTCTCCCCACGCACAACGCAGCCGCTGCACCGAAGGCAAGTTTTGGGAGCACGCTTTCGCCTGGCGCCCCTCCACCGGTGTCTCAGATCACCGCGCTGAGCGGGCTCCCAGCAGCGCTGGAGGGACTAGGCGCGACCGAGATCCCATCCCTCGGGTCTAGATCCAGTCCGAGGCTGAGCTGGGAGGCGAGACCCAGTGCTCCTTGGCCCCATTCCCCTTACACAGACGTGCGCAGAGACAGCCGGGCTCCCGCCGTCCCCCACTCCACCGCGGCGGCCGGGACTCGGGGGGCCAGCGGACACTCACCGCGGGGCCGAGGGCGCAGGCGAGGACGCTGGCCAGGACGCAGAGCCAGCGGGCCGGCGGCGGGCTAGCCGGGCGCATGGTCCGCCGTGAACCCGCGACAGGCGGCCCCGCGCCGGCAATAGGCGGGCGGGCGGCGCACCGCGTGGTCGA
>CM053573.1:140106631-140211826 GCA_028646485.1 Cryptoprocta ferox | reverse complement strand
ACCATTTATCAGCCAGATGCCCTTGTGCAGTGAACAACCTGCTCAGCTGTACTTGGTCCCTTAACCTCTGAAAATGATGGAGAGAAACAGGAGACTAGGTTAGGGGCTGAAAATGTAAGGGAAAGAGGTGTGTTTTCCTGGGAAGAAGGTGTAAGCCAGTGACCTTAAACTCCAAAGAGGGAGGTTTGTGAGAAAGGCAAGTGTGGAGTAGAAATAATGCCATCCCTAACTCTAGCCCCTTTGGATGACAGGACTGGGGAAGGAGTGTCCTCCCTGGAGGGTTGGGAGGGACCTAGTTCTACAGGGAAGGCTGAAGACACCTGAAGAGGATAAAGACTGTAGAGTTAGAAAGAAGTCATCTACCTGGGCTGCATAAAATTCCTGGGGGAAGGCCGCTGGCCAAGCAAGGGACTGCTCATCAAGGGACCAAAATGTCTGTGGGGACCTGGTCCTTTAATTCGTGGTCTGCATGTCTTTCATCTGTGGTGTTTTTACCTTTAAATATTTGAAAAGACATGTTTTAAGAGTGAAAACTAGGATCGCCAGTTTGGTTGAGGAAAGTCAACACAGGCTGTTAACTGTGGCTGTGGAGTCCGAGGGACACCTCCTCTCCCCACCTCGCCACCTGCGTTGTGAAGCCATAGGGAAGAAAGTGTGGATGCCAACCTAAGACATTTGCCCTGGCTGACTGGAACAGGATAGCACTGACGGCATTTCAGCAGGGGAGCACCCCAGTCACATCGAGGATTTAGAACAATCTCTCCAGCTCTCTCGGGGTGGGAGTGGGTGAGCGGAGACAGGAAAGCAGGGAGAGCCATCGGGAGGTTTCTACCTAATACTGGGGAGATAAGGTGGTGGTGGTGGTGAGGAAGGGAGGCTGGGACAGGACTGGTGGCTGAGGGAGATGTTGGGGGGGATCGGGAGAGAAGGCAGGGGGAAGGAAACGAATGCCCGATTTCTACCTTTAGTCACTGAGCTGTGCTTTTCACGTGGAGGGCCCAGGAAGGAGTGGAGGGGTGGCTGTGACTCCTTTTAGTGACATGATGAGCAGGAAGAGACTCTTACATATCGCCCTCTACACACGCAAGTTCGGGCTGCGTCTTGGGGTCCCACGGTGGCCACCTTTGAGATCTTCTCAGGAACAGTTCCCTTTGAGACATGGGCTATAGCCCCAGGGCTCTTCAAAGAGGCCACCCAGCCCTGAAGATGACCCATTATCCCCCTGCCTTCCCCCGATACCCAGGGTAGCCAGGGTCCCAGGGGACAGGGTGCCCCTTCAGCCACTCTGGAAGCTCAGAAAGGTGTAAAGTCAGGCTAACCCAGGTCTGTATCCTGAGCCTGCTTCCTTGCTGTGTGACCAGGAGCAGGTCACCCAACCTCTCTCAGTCTTGGCATTGCCCTTTTTTTCCTAATCGCTAGCTTTCACACAGTAATGTTTGTCGCCCCCTCCCCCCACAGAAGGCACGAGAAGCTGCTGTGTAGATGCAGATGGGCCACCTAATTCATGATGGTACCAGGTGCCTGCTATGTCATGGGCCTGGCCCATGGAGCCCTGGTCCTTCTGGTGAGAGTGGAGCTCAAAACTTGAGGCATTAGTGTCCCAACTTCAAGGCTGGCTGATTTGGCCTTGTCCCCTTTTTCTACTTGCCCCAGGCTGGTGCTGGAAGTCCATGAAAGAATCGGATCCTGGGTGGGGCCCACAGTGGGCTCCTTAGATCTGGGGCTGAGGCAGGCCAGAGGTTTACTGACTGCTCTTTGAAGCCTGCGTGGGCTGTGGGCGGTGGGGGGGAGACCGGGGGGCTGAGCAGGGCCCGCAGGAGGACTTTTCTCTCCTGCTGGGAGCCTCCTGCAGCAGTGAGGTTGGGAGGCCTGCACAGGGAAGGGCTCCCAAATCAGGGACTGACCCAGCCCAGTGCCTCTTCCTCAGCAGAGTCCCTCCTGCTTCCTACAGGACCTCGAAATGGAAAGAGACCCAGGCCCTGCTACTCCTCCCTGAGTGTCCCCAGTCCCCCAGCTGTCCCTCAATTCCTCAGCTATAGAATGCTAAGAATGTCTTTCAAATGGCAGCCAGGAGGATTAACAGAAATAGCGGACGGGGAATCACCTGGGATATTCCAAGCACATGGCCACGTTGAGAAACAGTAGATGTACATGGCACGGTGACCCCCCAGCCCTGGGCTCTCAGCACAGCTCAACACCTCCTACAGCTCTGCACCTGCACATCTGACACAAGTCCTCAAGTCCCTTCAGTGCAGGTGGGGGCAAGGAGGCACTTGAGAAGACTCTGGGGATCACACCTGCTCTACCTTCTCCTCTCCGTGTGGCCTTGGCCAAGTGACCAACCTCTTGGAGCCTCACGTCCTCACTGGAGGGTGGAGGGGACCCAGTGAGACACTGAGCCAAAACTGCTCTGTACAGTACTGACAAATGAAGGGCTCTCAAACTTCTCATTGTGATGGAGCTGATGATGGTGATGCTACTGCCACTGCCGATGCTGCTGGTGGTGGTGATGGGGACCATGGTGGTGGCCAAGATGGTGATAATAGTGATGCTGCTAGCAGGGGTGCTAGTGGTGATGGTGACAATGATGATACCAGTGATGACGAGGACAGTGGCTGTGGTGCTGGTGAGGAAGGAGCTATAGGGCAAGGACATTAGGACTTATCTTCTTCCTCAGCTTTACCTCACCTCCCCTACTGTGCTCTCCCTCCCCCTCCCTCTTCCTCCATCCCTTTACCTCCTCCTCCTGCCTCTTCTCTCCCCCCCACCACCTCCACCCTCCTTTCTCTTTCCTCCTCTTCCTTCTCCTCTTCTCTCCCCCTTCCTCTCCCTCTCACCCCAATAAACCAGCTTTCACCCTGGACTCCAGTGCCTCTTTAATGAGTCCTGGGATAGAGGGAGCCATATCTTCTCTGGCTCACCCATTTTCTTTCTTTTTTCTTTTTTTTAAGTTTATTTATTTATTTTGAGAGAAAGAGAGAGAGAGCAAGCAGGGCAGGGAGAGAATCCCAAGCAGACTACATGCCGTCAGTGCAGAGCTGAATATGGGGCTCAACCCACGCCCCTAGGATCATGACCTGAGCTGAAATCAAGAGTTGGACGCTTAACCAACTGAGACATTCAGGCGCACATGGCTCACCCATTTTCTATTCAAGTCCTCTCCAGGGCTAGAGAGCGGGCAGCCTCAAGGTAGCCCTCACGTCACATGCAGTCTTGTCAGCCCTGTCCCTTTGCTACAGCTTTGGGCCCCCAAGGACAGTGGAGAATACCACTGCCCCGGAGCCCCAGCCTCAGCCAAGTTCAGCCCCAAGGTCCTGCGGTGCTGTGGTGCCTGATTCCCCGTACATGTGCCTTTGCCAGGGCAGGTCCCTGCCAGGACTCCCTGCTTCCCCATTTATGAGCACTTCAGATCTTCACCCTTATCAGGTGCCTTCCAACCCCACTTCCGGCCTCACCTTTGGTCCCTCTCTAGCAGCACATCTGAGCCACACCAGGTGTGGGAGGAAATCAGGCCCATCAGCCCAGGAAGGCTGACCCTGGAGGAGACCCTCAGCCCAGCCACAGGGCTGCTGTCTGCACCCCCAGGACAAAGAAACCATCTGCCACACCAGCTCCTGTGGCCCTGTGACAAGGGTGAATATTTAGCTCATGACAAGGGTCATGGGTCTCATTCCATACCAAGAATCCAGGCTGTGACAAAGATCGCTTTATTATATCTTACACCCGGGGTCAGTTTCAGGCCTGACAAGGGGCCAGGCTGAGCCCAGGAATGTCTGCTCTGACTGTTACTCATGGTGAAGTGTCCCCTCGCAGCCCCGGAAGAGCTTTTTCCTGCCCCAAGTCCCCCAGTGATGCCCTGGGGGTCTAGGTAAGGGCAGCTGGAGCCTGATACAACCGGGGGTGCCAGGGATAAGGCTGAGCTCAGAAACAGCCCAGCCCCATGCCTACTCCATGCACTCACCCAGCCTCAACCTCTCTCCTCTCCCCCTCTCCCCTCCTCCCAGGCCGCAACGTGAGCCGTAGCTGCACCAAGGAGGGTTGGACGCCCCTGGAGCCTGGCCCCTACCCCATTGCCTGTGGCTTGAATGACAAGGCATCAGATTTGGATGAGGTGGGCCTCAGTACACCCCTGCCTAGCCGCAGTCCCTTGGCCTGCAAGGCTCCTTCCACTCTCCCCCAGCAACGAGTAGGGCTGTTGTCTGTGTGCAAGTCAGGACTCCCGGAATCTGCCTTCCCCAAGCCTCCTCCCTAGCCAGGCCTGCATTTCCAGGGGCTCCTCCCCCTCTCTGTCCCTGACAGGGAACAGGAGGGGGACTTTCATGAGGATGACCCACAGCAGCAAACGCTGAAGCAGCTCTCTGCCCCCTGGCTGGGCCATCCCACTGACTCATGGGAGCCTTGCTCCAGGTCTGGAAGGACAGGGAGGGTACATAGCATCTTCCTAGCTCATGAAGAGGGGAAACTGAGGGGCAGAGCCTCAGTAGCCAGTCAGGGACAGGGACAGAGACAGGTCCTCAGTCCCAGGACAGGTATGTGCCCTGGAGCAGGTGAAGCATGAGTGGTCACTGAACGGATGTGGGCCCCAGCGCCACGTGGGGATACTGATGGGAAGTGAGAGTGTAACTGGAGTCCTCAGCTAGGAGCCCCCTCACTGCTTTGGTGTGGGGACACCGGTATGTATGTGTGTCTATCTGCTGTGACATTTGTCCCACCCCCAGACACCCTTCTCAGAGCTTTTACCCCTCCCACGAGGGCAGCTTCCTCAGAGGCCTTCAAAGCCCACCAGGTCCTCAGGCAGGATCTAAATCCCCTAAATCCCACTTAACCACTTGCCTGTACTCCAGCGGGGTGTGGGACGTGGAGAGAAACGAGGGCCCTGCCCAGTGACCAAGGCCCTGCGTATGTGTCCATAGGGAGGCTTCTGGGAGGGGGCCAGCAAGAAGCCTTTGGATTCCAGATTAGTCCTGTCCCCCTCCCGAAAGGCTAGATTGCCCTCCTCCTGCTGAGAGGAAAAGGGAAATTTGGGGGTATCATCTTTAGCATTCTAATTCCCTGTGTGGCTCTCTTGCTGCATGGCGGGAGTGCGAAGGGCACAGTGTTGGGCTGCCGGGGGTCCAGCCCGAAGTTGGCACGGAAGGGGTGCTGGACACCCGAGTGCAGAACGAACAACCAGGCAAATGGAACGCATGAGGTCTTTGCTCTTTCCCTCATGAAAGAGCAGAGAGAGGAGGCTCAAGTCAACCCCCACCCCACCCTGGGAACAGTCCTGGCCCGTCTGTGGAAACCCAGGGGAGGGGGGTCTGGGGACCGAAGGCGGTGGCTCAGCTGCCCTTGGGACCCCTGGGTCTCTTCATCTGCCAGGGCAGGGACGGGAGGCAGGGCATGTAAGGCGCGCACCCCTACCAATATCCGCTAGGTGAGCCCACTCCACCCCCACCTAAGACCCCCCCTCTGCCGCCACCCTCTTCCCTCTAGCAGCAGCAGTCAATGTTCTACAGTTCTCTGAAGACTGTCTACACCGTCGGCCACAGCCTGTCCCTCGCTGCCCTTCTGGTCGCTACAGCCATCTTGAGCCTGTTCAGGTGAGGTCCAGCCACAGCAGCAGGCCTCAGAGCAGACCCAGCCAGGTGACTCCTGTGCTCGAGCCCTGCCTGGCCCGGTCATTCTCTGGCCCCTTCCCTGTCACCCCTAGGCAGCATAGAGTCCCTGCCCTGCCCCCTACCAGGCCAGCCTCCCTTGGCGAGAGCAGGCTGCTCAAAGCATGCCACCTGTCTGGCCTAGTCCCCACAGGATGGCCCTGCCCCTGAAGAGGGCACGGTGGGGGGGGGGGGAGGCTCAGGAGGCTGAGGCCCTGGTGAATGAGTAGGTGGGACAGGGGTTAAGTGAACGGGTAGGTAGACAGATGGCTGAGTAAATAGGTGCATGGATGGCTGTGTAGGTGGAAGGATAGATGGATAAAGGCCAGGCTGTACCAGGGTTGGGGACCTGCACTTGGAAGCCCTTTGCTCCCCCACCCCACCCTTGCTCAGAGCACCGGACAGCATGGCTGGAGTGGGGGTCCCAGGCCCCCCCAGCCTCCCAGCTCTTCCCACCTTGCACAGGAAGCTCCACTGCACACGGAACTACATCCACATGCACCTCTTCATATCCTTCATCCTGAGGGCCACCTCCGTCTTCATCAAAGACTTGATCCTCTTCAACAGTGAGGACGTGGACTATTGCACCCAGGGCTCGGTGAGGACCCCACCCAGGCCCACCTCCCTCTCCCTCTTCACCTTCACCTTCTCACACCTCAATCCCTCTTCTGCTCCTTCTCCCCCTTTCCTCTCTTCTCCTTCCTCCTCTCCCTCCCCAAGGACGGCCAAACCCCCACCCAACCCCATCTGCAGCTCCTTCAACAGGAGGAGGTGCTCAGCCGCCTGGGAGCTCACAGACCTGCCCCTGCCCATGACAGATGCCCTTCCTTGGTGGGAAATGCGACACTTCATAGCCAGAGTCCACAGTCTCCCGTCCCTCCTCTATTGCTAACTTCCAGAGTGATCTTCAGGAACTCCCTGCCTCGGTTTCCCCATCTTGCAAGGACTTCCAAGCTTCCATCCTACTCCCCCAGCCCTGCCACCACCTGGAGCCAGTCCAGACACACACACAGCCCTCCTCTTCCCTTCTTCCCCTGCCATCAGTCTGTTCTGGGCCTTCCTCAGTAAGGGAAGTTAAGAGAGTGTCTAAGGAATTAATTGCCCATCGCTAAGGAGTCCATCTCCAAATGATTGTGAGCTCAGGGCCCCCTCCCTGAGTGCCCCCAGAGCTAAGGCAGAGAGATCAAGACCAGGCCTGGCTTCTACCACTCCTGTGGCCACTCTGCTTCATGAGGCACTACCTCAGGGGCAGTGCATTGTTTCGGGGTCAGCAATACCTTCTCCTCAGAGAATGGACTGATGATGGTGGAGTCTCGCATGTAGATAAGAAGGAAGGGAGAACTGGGTGGCCACCCTGGCCAATCCCAAAGCTCCTCCGAGGATCTCACCCAGGAGCTGGGGCCCATGAGCTGTGAAACCGGGGAAGCCAGGAAGCCTCCAGCACACTTGTTAAGGATAATTATGGAGACTGGCTTTCCAATTCATTAGCAGCTCTCTGAAGCTCTGCTAAGGCAAGAAGCACAGATAATTGTCCTATTAAAGAGATGAGCTATTCTAGTTGCAAGGCAAGTGGGAGAGGATGGGGGGCACAGGCCTGCCTGTAGCTGGAAGGACTAAAGTGGGACCTGAAGGAGCTCGCAGCCATAGGAAGAGAACAGACTACTCTCTGAGGATGTCTCAAAGCCAAGGGCACAGGAAGGAAGAGTTACTACCTGTGTTCCAGGGAGGAGTGGAATCTAGAGGGCTTCCTGGAGCAGGAGGGCTTTAAGTTCTGGCTTACAAGTATTGGGGCTTGATCTGCAATGGAAGACTGTTTCTGGGAGAGGATAGAGGACAGAAAAGGTCTTCTAGTCATGCCAGGTGGGCCACCCAGAGCCCCCAGTTGCCCTGCTTCTGCCTCCTCTTGCCTCTTCTCCTCAACATTTCCATCAGGGCCCCCCTCCATAGCCCATAGCCCACGGACCCACATACTCCATTCTCCTACCTATCCACCTACTAGACATCCACTACCAACCCACACTCTTGCAAACCCAAGCAAGAAATCTCCCTCATACCTCTTCCAGCTAACTTCCATCCTAATTGAAATAAGGTGAATGAATAGGTGGGACAGGGGTTAAGTGAACCGGGTAGGTAGACGGATGGTAGATGGATGGCTGTGTAGGTGGAAGGATAGATGGGTCAAGTAAGTAAAATTGGATAGATGACAGGTAGAGGGGTGGATGAGTAGACAGGAGGATGGATGGATGGATGGATGGATAGATGGTTAGGTGTGGGTTGGTAGGGGATGTCTAGTACGTGGATAGGTAGAAGAATGGAGATATAGATAGGTGAGTGCATGGGTAGACTGATAGATGGGAAGATGAATAAATGATCAGTGGATGCACGGACAGTAACTAGATAGGTGAGCTGGTAGTGGCTACCTAGTGGGTAAATAAGTGGAGGGGTGGGTGGGTGGATGGTTGGATGGGTAGGTAGGTAGATAAACATATAGAAGGAAAATGAATAGATGATAAACTGATGGATGGATCATTAAAACTGCGCACTTAGGGGCACCTAGGTGGCTCAGTTGGGTAAGCATCCAACTTCAGCTCAGATCATGATCTTGCAGTCCATGAGTTCGAGCCCCACGTTGGGCTCTGTGCTGACAGCTCAGAGCCTGGAGCCTGTTTCAGATTCTGTGTCTCCCTCTCTCTCTCCCCCTCCCCCACTCATGCTCTGTCTCTCTCTGTCTCTCAAAAATGAATAAATATTTTTTAAAAAACTGCACGCTTATCCCCAAATATCAGATGATCTAAAATCAATATAATGGGAAAACCACCGGCTACATTTCTAAAGGGCGATGCAAGAACAACAAAGAGATTAAGTTGGCTGTGCTGCACCTGTGTTTGTTGCCCCAAATAGAGATGTGGGCAGGCAGGGGACCCCAGTGAGCCCCTTCTCGGTTCCTCCCCCTGCAGGTGAGCTGTAAGGCAGCCATGGTCTTTTTCCAGTACTGTATCATGGCCAACTTCTTCTGGCTGCTGGTGGAGGGCCTCTACCTGCACACCCTGCTGGCCGTCTCCTTCTTCTCTGAGCGGAAGTACTTCTGGGGGTACATACTCATCGGCTGGGGTATGGTACTAGGGAGGGCTGCCAGGCTGGGGACAGAATGGGCAAGGCCTGGGGAGCTCCCTAGGGGGTGGGTGCCAGCCCTGCCTGCACTCTTAGGTCTCCCTGAGCTGTAGGGCCTGCCTACCAGGCTCTAGGCCAAGAGTTGACAAAAGTCCCCCCAATGTCTGACCTGGGGGTAGATGCCCTCAGGCTGCAGCTGAAATGCAGGGCCTTTGAAAGGTGCCCTTCAGCCGTTGAAACGCAGGGCCACTGCTAGTCTGTAAAGTGCCCCTGTCAAATTTAGGAAAAGATCCTCCCTTTAGGTGGACACAGCCCCTCAGGCATAGTGCTCCACCCCCTCAGTAGAGCAAGCGTCTTTGCACAGTGAATGGCCTGTGCAACCGCAGGTGGCAGCCCTGGAAACCCACTCTTCTCTCCTTCCCTTTCTCTTTCTTTCTCCTAAATCTCCCTTGTGCCCTGTTCTCTTTTTCTCTTCTTTGGCCCTGACAGGGGTGCCCAGCACCTTCACCATCGTGTGGACAATCATCAGGCAATATCTGGAAGATACAGGGTGAGCTGCCACCCCACCCCCTCCCCCAGGCTGCCATCATCTGGGGCAGATCCCCCAGGTGGGATGAGGGGAAGCCGGGAGGTACAGACTCTGGGCCTGTGGTCTCAAAGGGCCCAGGGGCAGAGCCGGAGCACCCGGGAGGACCTCTGACCCTGGCTGAGGACAACCGTTCTCATTCTGCCCCCCCCCATGCCCTGTCCAGATGCTGGGACACCATCAACTCCTCATTTTGGTGGATCATAAAGGCCCCCATCCTCACGTCCATCTTGGTAAGGCCTCCTCCCACCACATAGATATGGGGAAACTGAGGCCCAGACTGGGTAGTCCACTTACTTCAGGTCACACAGGAAATTCGTGTCAGGATCAGGACAGAAACACAGGCTTCCCAGCACCCCTAAGCAGGATTGTCCCCATCCTTTTCCCCATCACTTCCTCCTCTAGGATGAAGAAAACAGATTGGGAGGGCCAGTCCCTAAAGATGTGAAATAGAGTTCCCAGATGACCCGCCCAAAGTGGGGGAAGCTAGGGAAGAGATAAGATGGACAGACAGCAGGTCCTGGGGAAGAAACCATGCCATCAGTCCAGGGAGTTGGGCACCTCAGCCTTCCCTCTGACCACTAACCTTGGCCCCATCCATCAGGTGAACTTTATCCTGTTTATTCGCATCATCCGAATCCTGGTTCAGAAACTTCAGTCCCCAGATGTTGGGAAGGGTCACAGCAGCCCATACACGTGAGTATGCTCTGGCTTCCTTGGTGTCCCCAGCCCTGGTCCTCAAACCTGCCCACGTGTTTTGAGGTTTTCCAGGAACTTAGGTGACTTCAGAGTCACCAAAAAGCCACCTTGCTCTTGCCCACCTCCATCCCCATGACCTGGCTCAGCCCACAAGTGTCCCCTGTTCCAGCCCCATGCTCACCAGGCTCATAAACCCCATGCCTGCTTCTCCTGCAGTCACTCACCTAGCAAGTGATCTGACCCACGTACGTATCTTTTGGCAAGCCAGGGAGCTTGAGAAGACAACAGACAACCTGTGCCCTATCACACCATGTGCCCAGTGCCTAGCATTGCCTGGCACAGAAAAGGGACACAGTAAATGCATAGTAGATGCATGCCCCGGGGAAGCCCACAGCTGAACAACGCGATAGCCACATTCAGGATTCAGGAGTCCCCAGTAAAAGTAACAGCAGTTTACATGCGAGGTGTGTGCTAATGGGTTTCCACACATCATCTTATGTCATCCACACAGTCCCCTATAAAACTGTCCACATCTTACAGGTGAGGAAACTGACACTCACTCCCTCCTCTTCAAGGGTTGAGAGCACATGGCCATGGCAGGGGAGGGCACAGTGTCCCTAGGACAGTGGTCATGCTCCTTGCTTGGATAGGTGTGAGGGCTGCCCTCTGCTCTTGGGAGGACTGGAGAAACAGGAAGGTTTTCATGAGAACAGGGCTTGAAGACAGAACTAAAGAAACATGGACAGGGTGGCTGTGGGGAAGTGAGTAGGGGTCTGTGTGCCGACAGATAGGAACAGAAGACTGATTATTGGTGCTGCAGAGACGGGACAACCCTGGAGCATCCCATAAGGGCCTCCCAGTCCTGAGATTCTGGACTATTCTTGGCCTGGCTTCTCTTTGGAGAGTCTTGTGCTGTGGTTCTAAGATTCTTAGTTAGAATGTCACGAGCTGCTGGATTTAGGATTCTATTCTGGAATTCTGCGATTCTCTCTGATGAGACTAAGACTCACGTTCCTGGTGTGACGGCATTCTCCCCCGCTGGGTGCGTAGGAGGAACTTCCCTTCCAGTCTGAGAATGGGGTCTGTAGCCTGCCAGGGGACAGCACATCAGGCCTGTGCACCCTTATCCTCTGCTTTGCCTGCGGGGCCCAGCTTGCCCCAGTGTACATCTGCTCCAGAGGGCTTGAATCTGAGGCAAAGGAAGCTGATCATCACCAGGTCCATGTGGGTGAGATAGAAACTGAACAGCTGTCGGCAGGCAGAAGGGGGGGGGGCGGAGATGGAGCTCCCTGCTGAGGGGCTGTTGGCTCCCACTCTCCACCTACCCATAAGCCTTCAATTTAAAGAAAGCCTCCATCTGTCAGCCTTGGGCATGTGGGATAGAGTTGTGTCCAAAGAGGGGTGGGCAGTGCTTAGGATCTTGGCATGGCTGGGAACCAGGTCCAGGAAGGGAGGGGCAAGACCGTAGGATCTCAGGCCCAGGACTAGGTTTCCCTGGACTGACTGCCAAGGCGGAAGAGATCAAGGTAGAGACCCTCTGCTCCTCAGACTTCTCCCAGCCAGGGAACCCTGAGCTCACACTGCCTGGACCAGCTATGAGGTCAGGTGGCTGGGAGGCCTGAACCAGGATGAGCCCTGCTCCGTAGGAGACGGATGAGAGGGATGAGTCATTTGGAATGAATATCGACCCTGTCAAGTACACAAGGCTGGTGGAGGACCTGGTCCTTCAGAGCCTGCTGAGAGTGTATGGGTGTGGGGAGGCTCGGAGGGAAGGATGCAATCTCAGAAAAGGTGGCAACTTCTAGAGAAGTGGACAGCAGAGAAGCCAAAGACAGAGCTGTACTAAACTGGAGTGTCCAGCATTCTCCCAAGTGGCCTTGGGCATATGTGGTCAGCACCCCAATTACAAAGTCTTCCTTCCCAAATGTCCTCATCCCTAGTAGAGAAGTAGTCTCTTGCAGATGCACTGCACTTTATAACACCCAAAGCAGTTCTGAGTTCCCAGTGGACACCGTTTCCATACTTTGATCATGTTGAGCATATATTTACCCCACTGTAAAGATTAGGGAAACTGAGACCAGGAGAGAGGGAACCAGGATCTCCTGTTGGCTGAGAGCATCTCTCCCTTGGCTGCCACAGAGCCTGAAATACTATGTCTCATCCTCGAGGTTCAGCACTGACCTCCTTTATGGTCCCTCCTCCAGAAGGGTGAGAAAAGAGAGTTTCCTTCTCCTTCATGCTTCCCTTTAGGCTAGAAGACTCAGAGGTGGCAGGGGGGGAGGGATGAGGGTAGAGGCACTGCAGATATGGAACAGGAACACATGGGCACATAATACTTCTGGGAGCCAGCAGCCCATCCTCACACCCCGGTCATCGCCCCTACCTCCTATACCCACTGTCTGTCCTTCCCTTGTCCCCAGGAGGCTGGCCAAGTCTACTCTTCTGCTGATCCCCCTGTTTGGAGTGCACTACATCATGTTCGCCTTCTTTCCCAACAACTTTACAGCTGAGGTGAAAATGGTCTTTGAGCTCGTCGTGGGGTCTTTCCAGGTATGAACCATCGACCAAAGTCTGCGTTCTTCTCTGGGCTTTAAGGGAATTTAACCTGGGGTCTTGGCCCCTTGCCACTGGATTCCTTTTTTTCCCCACTGTAATAAGTCCTGATTAAGCACCTACTGTATGCTTAGCCCTTTGGTTAATCAGGGGAACATAGGGACCAGGGCTATGGGTGGTACAAGGGCGGGGGTCTCCTGGAGTCTATCTACCTCACCTCCCCTACCTCTCCTTCCTCCCCAGGGTTTGGTGGTGGCCATCCTGTACTGCTTCCTCAATGGCGAGGTAAGCTCCTCCCAGACCTTGGGGACCAGGCAATAGCACTTAGGTTTCAAGGTCCAGAAACACTAAAGGGATATGTGCAGAGCAAGGATGGGTTAAATCTTGCAACTCTAAGTGTGGTTCTCAGACTAGAAAATAGGTGATGGCCCATACCTAGGACCTTGTTAAAAATAATGATATCTGCCCTCTGCCCCCCAGACCTGCTGACTTAGAATCTGCATGTTAAGACACACACACACACACACACACACACACACACACACCTGGGATTCGTGTGCACATCGGTTTGGTTAAGTGGCTGTGTCCAGCGAGTGGGGATAGGGGAAAGGGGGTGGGCAGCCAGTGGACGCTGAGTTACTGTGGAGCCCTGGTTACAAAGCACAGAAATCCATCCACTCAGATGAGCTCCAGGGAGCTGGAGGGCAGCGATCAGAAGAATGGGGATTCGGCCAACCCCGGGCAGCACCCCTCTCCCTCCCGGGACTGCATTCTCTGATCCTCTCTCTGCCTCCTACCTCCTCCGACTCCAAGGCCTTGATTTGACCCCAGTCCCTAGTGGTCCCACTGTGCATTAGCTAAGGTAGCATCCGGGTCTCTCAATTTAGACTCCGCAAGAGGATCTGACTCACTGGCTCAGCACCCTAAATCCAGAGCAGCCCAATCAGCCACGGTAGAGGCTTACTAGGGGCTGGGGGCGGGCTCCAATGCCTCCCTTTTCCCAGGTGCAGGCGGAGTTACGGCGGAAGTGGCGGCGCTGGCACCTGCAGGGCTTCTTGGGCTCGGACTCCAAATACCAGCACCCCTCAGGAGGCAGCAACGGGGCCACGTGCAGCACGCAGGTCTCCATTCTGACCCGCGTCAGCCCGGGTGCGCGCCGTTCCTCCAGCTTCCAGGCCGAAGTCTCCCTGGTCTGACCGCCCGGCGCCCGTGGGTCCCCACCGGCAGCTCCCGTCCGCACGTCCGCACCTCCCACCCCGGGCGGCACCGAGCACCGAGGCCTGCCCGGGCTATGCCAGCCCCAGCCCTGGGCTCGGAGGCTGCCCCGGCCCCCAGGCCACTGTCCGGACGCCCCTAAAGAACTCTGCCCTTGTGCTTTCCTGAGGAGAGTAGGGTGCACAGACGCGGGAGCCGCTTCTCTGCAAGCAGGGGCGCTGGGTGCTCCCACTTGGGAAGATGTGGGGTGGAGCTCAGCCATCAGACTCCTCCCCGGAGAGTCCTCGTCCGCCAATCAGGGGCAAGAAACCCACATGCTCTCACCTGAGTGGGCTCTGGTAGCTCTCAGGCTCAGTCCAAGGTAGGCAGCAGCCCATCCCCAGACAAAGAATGTGGGAACGTGGCCGGCGCCCAGGACACAAAGATCTTGCCCATAAGGGTCACCTGCCGCCACCACCACCGCGACAGAGCCTGAAGTTCCACCGTTGCCGTCAAGTTCCTTCGGGTTAAGCATTATTATCATTAAGGCATCTCTTCCAAGATGCAATCGCCTCCCCCAGCGTCATCCTCTGAGCAGCCAGCTCCTCTGGGTGCAGGAATTTCTGTGCCTCAGGCAGGTGTGGTTTTACCGGGAGATTAGTTTGGGGGACACAGGTATCTGCATAGTCCCCGCTGAAGTGGCGTGGTCCCAGTGTGGCTGGAACGGTCGGGACTGCCACCAGCCCTCCCATCCCTACAGGCAGTGGGAGCGCCCCTTGGCTGCCCACCAGGTGTGCCAACGATTAGGATCAGGCTGAGAGATGTGCACTCATGGGCCCCTTAATCCTCACATCAACCCAGCAAGGTAGGAACGACTGTCCCTATTTCACAGGTCAGGAAACCGAGTCTCACAGAGAGGTACCTCGCCTTGTCACACAGATAGGGCTTGATCTCAGATCTGTTGAATGAGAAAGAGAAGGCACAAATACTTAACTGCTGCTTTTTATATATTGTAACAAGCTTCGTCCTCTTAGTTACGTGTATCAGCGTTAATATTATTGCCACCATCCCTGCAACCCCATTCCCACCTGAGCCACACTGAAGTGTGGCTGAGAAGTCCTCGAGCCCGTATATCGTCTGAACAGGAGCCTGGTGGTTGTAACATCCTGTGTCGATCCTGTACCCTGTGGCCACATGGCTTCCTGCCCATGCTCCAGCCAGAAGACCCCCTCAGGACTGTAAACAGGCTGTGCAACAATAAATGTTGGGTTGAATTGGCTTGGTTTCCCTGGTGGTTGATGTTCCCTCGGGACCGAAAATGGGGACCAGCTCTCAACTTATGGCCATTTCCCCCCATTCAGAGGAGGGGAGTTCGCAAGCATCACTGAAGCCAGCTATCAGCACCCCTCTGGCTTTGGATGGGAATCCTATACTTCCAGGTGAGAAGCACAGAGTTCTAAAGGCCTTCAGCCCATGTCTCATTGAGTGGTGTCCCATGTCTTCTGAGCATGGTGAAGTTATACGTGGTTCTCATTGTGTCCTCTGACCTTCTAAATCCAGCCAAGAGGAGGCAATTCTATTCTTGGATCAGTACAAAACAGCTGTCTGAGCTGCCTGCAGTCCCAGAAATGGTTAAGTGGGAACATTTTGCAGGCCACAGTGATTCCTGCAGACAAGGATACATGGGGTATGAGCCGACCATGTAGAACTGCCCAGGATTCAGCTAAGAGGAGATAGAAAGAGGACAGAACAAATGTCACCAAAATGAGTGACAGAGCCAATACGACTAATGGAATGGTTTAGACACAGGCAGTAGGGCAAAGTCGATGATTTCAATTAGCAGGAGAGGTCTCCAAAGCCATTGCCTTGGCTTCCATTTCCTGCAAACCTGCAGGGTCTTGTCTTGTTTGGGAGTGGGAGAGGGATGCCAATTGGTAAAAAGAAGCTAGAATAGGCTGGCAAAGTCTCAGATCTGCTTACAAGTCTCCTTCAAAGCCTTGTCCTACTTAGTACCATACCAGAACCCATCACCAAATGACAGCCCCAACCAACCCAGCATCCAGTGGGGGCCTGAGTCAGGGGTCATCAGGCCAGCATCAGAGTGACTGTGAACCCAGGGGTAGCCCCAGGCACAGTGACCCAGCAGGTCTGACCATGGCAAACTCCATCTAGAGTTGCGTGCCACGTCTGCCCTGTGCATGGTCAGCTGTAGGACAGAGGAGGGAATGCCCCTAGCTTTGGTTTCAGAAACGCTCTGGCCTGAGAGCATTCTCAGCACTCACCATCCCTTCCTCTGCCCAGTCCAATGGTGATGACCACTGATGGGGTGTGGAGAGCTGGGCATGGGTACTTGGGTCACCTGGAACTTGTTCTATTCTTCCCCAAGAGTCTCCTATCCCTACTACTCCAAGACACGGGGGATAAGATAAGAAATAGGGACCAGGCAGGATGGCCATGCTCCTCTCTCCCAGCTAGGCCATGTCACTCTCTTTCTCTCTCTCCCTCTCTCTCTCTCTCTCTCTCTCTCTCTGATTTCCCTCTCCACCTCCCCAGCTCAGTCCCTCTCTAAACTGGTTCCAGAGATGTTTTCTACCAGTAAGGTCCAGAAGACCCAGCCCTACCCTTTTAGTTCTGATTCTAATTCAGATCTTCTTTTAGATCTTGAGCAGTTCCCTGTATCTCTGGGCCTCAGTTTTTCCACCTGATGGATGGCTAGGCTTAACTCCTGGCTAAGGTGTGAGTGGCTAATAAGGAAGGGGCTGACCAGAGCCCTCTGCCACCCGCTGTGTCCTCTGGGCTCGGGGATGACAGCAATGGGAGGGAGATCCCCAAGCAGACTGGGAGTCAAGGGACTCACAGAGGATGGAGGCTGTGAGAGAACAAGGAACAGTTCTTTGGAACTGAGGGACGAGCTCAGGCTGGTGGAAGAGGGTAAGGGGAGGAAGGAAAACAGAAATGGGAGGAGTCAACAGATCCAAGAAGCAGGGCATTTGTAGAGGAAAGGGCAGCACCTTGCCTTCCAAATCAGTGATCCCCCAGGCTGCCTGAGCTATGGGAAGGCCAAGAGGGACCAGCAGACCAAGCTAGACCCAGCCCATCCACCAGAGTGACCGAAATCCCACCATTAGTGAGGCATTGCTTCAGAGTAAAGGAGAGAGCCCAGGGGAGACTGGATTAATCAGCCAGGAGGGTGGCAAGTGAAGCAAACATGGAGAGATCCAGCAAAAGGGAGCACACTGGTGAGGTCCTGCCCTGAGAGTACGTGAAAAGTCCAGTGTCGGTCATTCAGGAACAGAGAGAAGCTGAAACACTGTCTTGGGCAAGCACAAGCCATGGGCAGACATCCCAAGCAGCCTGTGGAGTGGGGTAACCACGAGCAGAATTTCTCCTGCACACCTTCTTCCCTCCAACCTCCCCCATCCCTCTCCTGCCTTGCAAGGCACTTGTCAGGCCAGTCCAGCTCATCTCTAGCACCATCTGGTGGGTACCTCAAGGACTTCACCAAGGCTGGCCTTTGGGCCCCAAACATCACAGGGTTCAGGCCCCTCCCCAGGAGGCCAGGTGACACAGAGGGCAGGCCTCTCTCCTCAGCTCCACCTCAGAGTGAAATACAAGAGGGAAGACATAGTGAAGCCACAGGACTGGTGACCCCAGGGACAGCCTAGGATTAGGGAGACCCAGAGCCTGGTCCTTAGACCCAGTCCCCTGACTTCTGTGGCACATAGTGATTCCTGCCCCAGTCCCAGCTGTAGAGTTGGGCCTCTAGGGCACAGACTATGCCCTGTCCCTTGACTGAACCCTGACACCCAGTTCCTGAGGGCAAAGTCCAGTGAACTCAGGTGGGCACCTCCTGGAAAAAGGAGCAAGGAGCCCCCTCCATCCTGGTGCAGAGGGCCCGCATCAATTCGACAGCAGAGGCCACCATGTAGACAGTACGTGCCACTCTGGGGCACAGGCTGAACAAGGAGGGTGGCCAGTGTGCCAACTGAATAAATAGGGAGCAGTGTCCCAGGTAAAGAGACATCAGGTTGTCTCCAAGGACTAAGCAGGTGTCTTTAGGTACCAAGGGAGCATGATGGGTGCCAGGGACATCCAAATCCAAGTAAGCAGGGGCCGGGGCCGGGGGGGGGGAGGGGCTTAGCTGCAGGAACCTAGTGGAGGCTTCTTAAATGAGGCTGAGGGGATGAGGTGGACTTGGGGCACGCCACCCTGGCTGCTGAGAAGGGCCCCAGGGGCAAGTCTAGTCCATCATCCAGGTGAAGGAGGAGGTAGAGGAGGGGGTTTGGGGAGATGGTTACCTGGTTCGGGACATGCTGAATGTAATGTCTGTGGGGATGTCTGGGGAGAGCCCCAAGGCTACTGAAATCAGGATCAACTGCGACAAGGCCCAGGCAAGGGTGGGGAGGCCTGGGCAGCCCCCACGGGGCAGGGGGCACAGGGAGTCCGTATCTGCAGGCACCTCTATCTGGCAGTGCTGGGCCCGGCAGGACGAGGAGTCAGAGTCAGCCCCTCTGTTCCCACCACTTACCCAGTGCCTGTTTTCCTGAGCAATGGCCCTGCCTCCTCCCAGCTCCCCCTATGTGGGAACAGGAACAGCTCTTATCTCTCCCAAGGGAGGGGGCCAGAGCCACAGCTGGCAGTCATTAAATACCCTGATCAGGCCAGGGATGGTGGAGATATTAATAGCCAGGAGTCAATGGCCCAGGAGACACAGCCTCCCAAGGAGAGGGACAGTAACCTCAGCAGGCCATGGGGATGAGGAAGACGGGTCAGGAGACCATCCTGGCAATGCCCTCGCCTCCATGCAGGACAGATGGGGTAACCAGAGTCTAGAGAAGGGAAGGAACTTGCTTGGAATTACCAGCAAGTCTTTGGCAGAGCCCGGCCATGAACCCAGGTCTCAAAATCCCAGAGCGCTGCTTCGTTATATGGATTATCATAGGTGAGATTCATCAAGAGGGCCCTGAGTGGAAACACAAGCAGAGCAGACCTAGCAGGAGACACTAATCTTTTAGTCTGTTTATAAAAGTCATGGTATTTTGTTCATTGTGTATTTTTATATGAGCTTTGATTTTTTTTTTGAAATATTGCATTAAAATACTGTTTATTCTGATTACTGAGGGTTTTTGTGTTTTTTTTTTTTTTTTTTGCCACCTCCTTAAAATTTGCATCTGAGGCGAATGCCTCACTTGCCTCTCCCTGGTCCCAGCCCAGCTCCTAGAGGTCCCAGTATCCCTGGGTTCCAGCATGTCAGCGTGGAAGAAACTGAAGCATTCTGAACCGGACTCTATGTGGCTCAGAGGGAAAGAGTCCCCCCTGCGTGATACCTAGTAAAAGTAGGTTAATGCTGAGGCTCAACCTAGGATTTTCTGTCTGTCTCCTCTGCCATTCTCAGTATGTTGACTTTCATCCACAGACTTCCCCTTGTGATTGCAAGATGGCTATCACTACCCCAAGCATCATATTCTCACAGAACTCCATCCAGTGGCAGAGAGAATGTTTCCTGTGTGTCTCCATTTATCAGAAAGATAAACTATTCCAGAACGCATCTTATGCACACTTTCTTCAGGCTCCTGGGCCAGGACCAGGTCACATACCCAAGCCCTGGCTGCAACTTCCAGAAGGAAAGTTGCTCTAATAAGGAAGAAGGGGGGGATGGCTTCTGGCGCTTTCTGGATGTTTCTTTGGGTAAATATGTGGCCTTTCAACATCCCTCCATCTGAGCCTGGTGGTATAGTATATGGTAGAGGTGAGGAAGCCCAGTCAAGGATAAGTGCAGGAAACAGAAAACACTCTAGGTATTTTGTGCAGAAAGATACTCAGTGTAGGGAATTAAATGTAGAAAGGTCTGGAAGCATGGAAGTGAGGGCACACTTCTGCCCTGTGGTAGGTCACACTACCCCAGCTGCCACCTTGCAGGAAATTCTTGTCAACATCCTAGTTGCACATCCATTAAGCGGTGACAAGAAAATGGAAGGAACACAGTGTCCCGCTGCCATGAAAACTCCTACCTGCCAGATCCCAGCCAGCAGCCACCATACTGCAGGAAGAGTGGCCTCGGCCTCCTTCCGCCTTCCAGCTCTCCCCTGCGGCGCGCCCCTCTGGTGGAGCCTAGGTTGCATCCAGCAAGGGGGGCACTGGGAAAAGTAGTCTTCAAGCCCCTGCAACACATGGAAATATGGAAGGGACAGACAGGGATGCTGGGCACAAATAGGTCATTTCTAGCACAGAGGCTCAGGTGGCCTTGTAGCCCATGTTACCAGAAAGAGAGCCTGAGACAAGAGTCTGTGATCCAGAAATAGGAATTGGGGACAGAGAAGTGTGAAACGGGGAAATGGGGAAAGCCAAAATGGTGGTGAGTTATTGCACTGGTCACCAGTGTGGCTACTGGCACCTTCTATGAGAAGCAGGCAGGGTCAGGATAGCATTAACTGCTGGCTCCCACCATCTATGGCTCAAGGTCTGCCCATGTCAATGCCATCATCCTTCCATGCATGAGTTGTCATGTGGGTTCCTGCAGGTGTCCCACACCATGGCTTCAGAGGAACTCTGGGCAGAAAGTGATAGCTGAAGTGGGGAACAGGTTATTCCTGAAGGAGCTGGAAAAGTAGGTCAAATAGGATACAAGGCAGCGAGTCCAGTACAGGTGGCCTCCTGCTGGCAGAGAAAAGGAGCCTTCCACAAAGGTCTCTGTGCTACCCTCTCTTCAAGAATATGCTCTTCATGGATACCCATTGCGGCCGAGGTATTCATAGCCTACTCTCTTGGCTGGGGCCTCAGAGCCTGCCCTTGCAGATCCAGCCCAACCTTGGCTCACACTGGCCCCTCAGCCATGCCTCTCTCCAGCCCTGAGTGTGAGCTACCCTCACCTCACTGTTAGCCATGGCGGTGCCACATGCCAGGCCCACCAGCTCTAACTCAGCGATCTCCCTCATACCCTGTGGAGCATGCAAGAGCTTCTGGATCCCTGCCAGGCCTCTGGGAGCCAAGAGACGTTTGGTGGTGCCATCAAATCCACCCATCTACCGTTTTTACCCAGTAGGGCCATTTAGGGGCACAGGCTGCCTGGGAGACTGGTTCCAAGAGGGAGACACATGCCCCCTCTGTTTTCACTTTTTAGGGTTTTCCCTCCTCAAGATTTCATCCCAGAGGATGAGGCCAGGACATGTTTGAAAGATTCTTCCCCTTCTCTTTCTTGCCATTCACCAGCTTAAGATGGGCTTTCCGCCCTCCCCCTCCATCCTCCCTTCCAGTTTCCTGAGATGCCATCCATCCACCGTCCTCTGGATCATAATGGTGGAGGGACTTCAGAGGAATACAGTTTCAGGGGTTAGGAGATGAGAATTACATTGGTTTAATATTTTCAAAGTATCAACGCCATAATACTCATTCAGCAGAGCCACTGAGCACTTACTGTGTGCACAGAGTGACCAAGGCAGAGGCCCCGCCCCCACGGAGCCACCCCTCTAATGGAGGAGTCAGATCCGTAAGTGGGGAAAATTACAGAAGGCTGAAAAGGACAGCATAGAGAACACAGTCAATAATATTGAGATAATGGACGGAGACAGATGGTGATGACATTTACCGTAGTGAGTAATGAACAGAGTTGTAAAATCACTATGTTGTACCCCTGAAACTAACATTGTATGTCAGCTATACTCCAATAATAAAATATAGAAAAATAAACTATTGATGTTCACAAAAATTTAACAATGAGGGAAATTATAGAAGGAAGAAGTCAGGATGAGGAGCTAGAGTAAAGGGGTGCTCTGTTAGTTAGGAGGGTCAGAGGCGGTCTCCTCAAGGGGTAACAGTGGAATAGGAGCAAGCCCTTCCCCCATTCCAATAATCAGAGGGTTTTAAATCACATACACCAGAGCCAGGGCCCACGGCCTTCAGGCCCAGGTCAAAACATGCAGTTCGCTGCCTGTGCAGCAGCCTGAATAGTGTGAGGAGAGCACATACTGGGGGCCTGGGCCTCACCACCTAGCTCAGGGCCCCGGTGCTCACTGCTTCCAGAGTGACCAGGACGGGATGCCCACCTGCACATGGGGAGGCTTGTTTCTTGGGCCCTCCATTACAACAGTGACCTAGGCCCACAGATGCCATCTGGGTGTGGGGACCAAGAGGTCTCCCCCCACCCCCCGCCAACCCTGGTTCAGTGTCCTCAGTGGTGCCAAGTGACAGAGAACAGGCAGCTCTTGAAAAGACTAATATTTACTCTTCAAATGGGAGCTGGCACAGGCCGTTTCCTGCGACTGGCGTCTGGCTCACCCCACGGGATGGACACAACAGGAGGCATTCAGGAGATAGGCAGATGTCCCCGCGGACACCAGCACCCAGGACGAGGCAAGGTCTCCGAGATGGGGACGGCGTGTTCCAAGTCCCCATCCAACACAGCTCCTCTCCGTTCGCACACCTTCGTGGTGGAGGGCTCACTATGTCCCTGAGCCCTGTTGGACGGCTCTGTGAGAAAGTTCATCGTACTGTGAGCCCTGTGTTCCTTGCTTCTGGCTGCTGCTCTCACCCCTGGGGCCTCAGAAAATGTGCCTGGAACAACCCCTCAGGGGAATGGTGGTCCTGGTTAGCTTCACCCTCCTGGCCCTGGCCCCCTCGGGCTTCACCTCCCCGGGCTCATGCTTTCTGCTCTGTGGCCAGAACACAGTATTTCTGGGGTGGGAGGAAGGCCTCGCCACTGGGGGCACCTCTGTCCCTCCTGCAGCTGTGTTCCTTTTGCCCTGAAAGTCCCCCGTGAGAGTCCTTCAGCTGAGTGCCTCATGTGGGAAAGAGCATCCGCCAGGAAACTACTGGTCAGACGGCGAGAATCTGGGAAGGAGAGAGTCCCTGGTGGCCAGAGCTGGCTCACCCATCTACTTTCCCCTCTTGAGTCCCTTCCTCTCTGCTCTCTGCCCTTCCCCCTCCCCCATGTGTCCCAGAAGCCCTCCCTGACCATTAGAGCCCCTGGCCTCGGCTTCAGTTCCCCCACTGCGCCCGCTGGAGAGTGCTGGAGGCTCAGACGCTCTGGCAGCGTTTGGGGCCAGAGTGCCACAGATGCAGGCCTTCTCTGCGCACAGAGGGCAAGGGCACACCCTGGGCAAGATCTCCGGGGGCGATGCAGGCCCCCTGTTTCACCCAGGGCTCTCAGACCCGGCTGCTGACCCTAGCAAGTATTCTCTCTTTTCTTTCAATTCTTTATTATTTCTGTCCCTCACTCCCATGCTCCTGGCCCCTGGGAGGCCAGCACGCAGATGTATTTAACACGTATCTTTTAAAATACATTCTTACAAAATACATTATCATTTTGTGTGTGTAGATTTCCAATCATATAAATGTTATTTTTCTCCAGTTTGAAGATCTGCTGCTCCATCACACCTAAGTCTGGTACTTGTGCCCACGGTGTGGTGTCTGTGGTGAGCCCGCACACTCCACCCGTCCGTGCAAGGTAGACACTCAGACTGCTTCCTACCAGCACAGACAATGCTTCTGTGAAACTTAACTGCACACATGTCCCCTTAAGGATCTGTGTAAGAAGTTCCCAGGGACATATAACCAGGAGTGAAGCATCCACAGTACGAGGCCTGTGCATACTAAGTTTGGATAGGTACCGTATCAGTTTGCTAGGGCCGCCATGACACAGTACCAAAGACTGGGTGGATTAGACAACAGAAATGTATTTCCTCACCGTTCTAGAGGCTGGAGGTCAGCGATCAAGATGTCAGTAGGGTTGGTGTCTCCGGAAGTGTCTCTCCTTGGCTTGCGGATGGCTGCCTCCTCTGTACCTCCAAATACACATGCATTCTGAGGTACTCAGGTATGGGTTAGGGCTTCAACATATGCATTTGGGGAGGGCATTGTTCAGCCCAGGACAGTGGCATTGCCCTTCAGATTGGCTGTGCATGAACTCCTATACCCCCCACTCCCTCTGACATTCGATGCTTTCTGAGTGTTGCCAAACTAATAGGCATAAGGTGATCTCTTACTGTTGTTTTAATATGTATTTCTCTGTATTTCTAATGATTTTACACATCTTCCTATGCTTATTAGCTTTTTGGGTTTTCTCTTCTGCAAACTGTTTGTTGTTCTACTGAGGTTGCTCTTTCTTGCTGACTTACAGGAATTGCATGTACATTATTGGCTTCAGACATTCTAAATACCTGCTCCCATTCATTTTCCCCATGAAATCTTTATTTGTATGTAATCAAACTCATCAATCATTTTGCCTTAAGGGCTGTACTTGTAACATTTTTATTGAAGAGCACTTTTCTATCCTCAGTCACAAAGATACTGGCCTTCATGTTCTTCAGTGAACTTTCTAGGTTCTGCCTTGCACACATGAACCGGTGACATCTTAGAGTCGACACTGCGGGACCAGGTGGCACGTCCCTGCCAGGTGCACCCCCCAGAGACCCCTACCTTTCTGAGCCTCACCCCCTCCACCGGCACTGCTCGAGGATGCCCGACAGTTTCATGCGGCATTTCTGCTCCCTGGCCCCATTAGCGGGTAGAGCCCAAGAAAAAGGAAGGCAATCCAGCAGCCTGAATGGCCACCCAGCCCTCCCAGTGCAGGAAGGGCATCTTTCATGGGCCAAGATCCCCTTTCACTCTTTGTGGTGCTGCCGACGGCATACAGTACCTTGTTGACAAGGAAGTTGAACCAAGTGGTGTCTAAAGGCTCTGCCAACTCCCAAATCCCAGAACCCAATTAACTTAGAGTTTATTTTGGAAGTCTTTGCCCTCCCCCAAAACTTTTGCACTCAGGACAGACGGTGGAGAGAAGCTTGGAGCATGCATTCCCCACCATGTCTCGAATATGGGCAGGAGAGGTCGGTGCATCTGTTTCCTTTCTGGGAATTTCATCAGCTGCTACAGGGAGGACTTCTGTAAAAGAGTGCAGTCCCCTGGGTCGGGAGCCTGTGGACCGGCTGGCAGCTGCACCTCCTGCTGGCCATTCTGTGGTGGGGCTGGTCCTGGGAGATGAAACTCAGTGGCCCTCAGAGTACAGCCAGGCAGGAGCTCAGAGACTAGAGCAGGAGAAGTGCTGCTCACAGCCACACAGAGAAGCAGGGGCAGAGCCTGCCCATAGAAAGCAGGGCTCCCTGCCCCAGGGCTGCTCTGTGACTGCTGTGTTGGCTTTTCCAAGGTCTTTCCTGGCCCCACCATTGCATTCCAGAGTCTACAGGTTAGTACTAAGGGCTGAGGCCTTGCACCTGTCTAGACACTGGACAGGAGGACATGAATTCCACTTCTTTCAACACTCCCCCTCCATGATGCCAGGCCCACATCACACCCTCTAGGAAAACGGACCCATAACTCAAAATTTTCTACACAAATACACGCAACTTAATAAGCACCTTAGATTTATTCTCCTCTCACTTCTGAAGCCACCTTATTTAATTTATATATACATAGTATATAAACGGCTATACAATATTCTTTACATATATTAACATGAGTATAGGCTTTACTACTGTGTGAGAGTTTGTTAAAACATACCCATCATTTATTCAAAATAGATCTTTATTATTACATGAAAACAGTAAGAAGCTTGTACAACATGGACAGCAAGCATTCAAAACAAACATGTGAAGTAAATGGTTTTGCCCTGGCTAAAATCAGCTTCAATCTTATACACTCTTAGTAGAAAAGTCTATTAAATAAAACAGAATTCGGGAGGGGGGGTCAAATCATACGAATAATTAGTTAAATATATTTCTGAAGTAACCCCAGAATCACAGAAGGGTTAAAGAAGGTCACACGTAGCAAGGACAGGTTAGAACAGAATGGGTTTGATCATTTTACCCTAAATAAAAGGCGCTTGTGAGCCGTGGCTCTGCCATCAGTACACACCGGCAGATGTTTCCATATCCGGCCATTCCCAGGTCTTACTGACAAGCCCTTTTCCACAGGTTCCTAGCCAAGACGTTTCCTCAGCAACAGAGGTCTGACATCACAGGCGGGAGGTTCAGAGCTCCCCTCATTTGGGTCTGGGATAGACCCTGAGGTTTGGTTCAACCAGCAGAACCGGCCTCCCTGGATCCCAGAGGGCCCAACGCCAACAGGCAAGAGCCCTGTGACTGGAGGGCAGGAGGCACGTTCAGGGAAGAGAAAGAGAGGTCACTACCTTTCTAGATGGAAAGACTGAGGCCATTTACTTTGCAGTATCCTAAAATGCCCGTTTTTGTAAAACCTAGAAGACACGGCTATCCCGTGCGGCCTGGAACGTGAACCTCCTCTCATCGGGTGGAAGTCATTCTCCTCCTGCCCATGAACAAGGGACTCTCCTAGTATCCTCCTCCGCCAGGCTGACAGCATGCCAGGGGACAAGGTGGTTACCCCATCTCCCAGCTGAGGGCCCAGGGACCCACAGGCGTGACTTGCCACAGTGGTGTAGGATGGAGTCGGAGAGTCAAGCCTCTCTTCCTCGACCACTGTTCACACCCCCAGAGCATGGAGGAGCCTCCCTGTACCTGAGCAGGATTCTGTGTAGGAATGTGAGCAATACCAGAGCACGAGGGCAATCTGGCCCCCATAAACCCTCCCACACCCACCGGTCCTCGCCTGCGCTGCCCTGGGCACACACAACTGCAGGCTCCTGAGGACCCCCTGCCCTGCACGTTGCAGTGAGTGGCCGATGCCTTCCAGGAAAAGCAAACAGCGGCCCTGGCTGAAGGTGCAGCACGCAGCCCCAACACGCCAACGGGCAGCTGCTCGAGGGCCCCCAGCTCTGCTCCTCACCTGTCTCTTGCTTCCTGCACCCCAAACAGCCGGCCCTCCTGGGAGGAGTCTTTGACTCTGAGCAGTGCTGACCGCCAGAGACCCCCGAGCATGTGCCGAAGCCCCTGGGGGCACAGAGAACAGGGCTGGGGCTCAGTGCCATCTGTTCTGCTCCCTAAGCTCCTGTACCCACCCACCGTGTCCACTACAGTGAAAGTCAGCTTTCCCCACCCCTCCAGAGACTCCAGGCTCAGCCTCTGTTTCCAGGATTGGAAAGTGTGGGACAGACATGGAAAGAGGCAGAAGAGTCCTGGAGAATGGGGGCACTGAGGAAAAGAACAGGGAGCTCAAGGTGAAGTGACAGAAATGAGATTAAATGTTTTAATTTCAGCACTTCTCCTAACACCTTTTCCCACTCGTTAAGGAACTTTAAAACATGTGGCCTTGCTTCACAACGCCTGCAACAGAGTTCACAGACCACAGGGGTGCAAGCCTGAGAAGCAAAACCAGGAGCCTCAGGTCCCATTGCTCCTGCCACCAGCAGTTGGGCCTCTGGTACTGACAGGAAATACCACTGCAAATACGCCCATGATTGTCTCCTCCCAGGAAAAGGAAACTCAGGAATGGTCCTCGAGCCACAATAAGGCTAGAAATGAAACCAGAGTCTACGTGTTTCTCTTGCCTGCACACTTGGGGAAGGGAAAACCCTGTAGGCCTTGGCCCCATGGCTGGGAACCCCTGGCGGAGAGCACTAAGCCACGTTCCCAGCCTGAAAAGGTAGAGGGGAATAACGCACTCCGATGTTCCCAGACCTTGTGGTATCTGATCCCAGAAGGCACTTTTAAGGTTTGTTTTCAACATTACTTCATCTATTCCCAGATCCACCCCTGTGAGGTTGGTTGGGCATGGAGCACTGCACCATGGGAAAACAAAGTGCTAGAGCAGCAGCGAGTCCTTGGGGTGGTGAGGAGAACTCCTGCAATGTGCAGCCAGCTTTTTGGCATCAAGGATGACGCAGGGGGCCACACAACTCCATGCCTGAACCAGGTCAACCCTGAGCCGGGATTTCCCTCGGACAAAATCCCCAGAACTACCTTCCTATCATTTCTCTCTTCCTCCAGTGAACGAGGCTTCCTTTAGCTGGGTTCCAGCTGAACAATGTTTTTGTGGTTACCGTTTTGCACTGTTTGTCTAGTGCAAAACCCAATCTGAAACCCCAAGCAGATGTCAACTGATGAAAACCACATTCAACCAAGGGTAGACAACATCTCCACTAGTACAGGAAGCATTCAGCAGGAGGGCCTACTGTTCAAGGCAGTTCTCTCCTGCCTGCTGAATAGGGATCACAGACTCTGCTCCCGAGAGTGTCTGGGGTACAGGGCTACACAGCAGTAACACATGGGCTCAAAAATAACAACTCACTTGTAGGCTGTTCTCACCAACTTTTAAAGCTTTTTTTTTCTTTTTCTTCCTCCCTTCCTTCCTTCCCTCCTTCCTTCCTTCCTTCCTGGGCTTCTAATGTACAGAGATTTCTCTTCCCTCCTTGGCTTTCCATTCTATTTTACCAACTCTTCAAAATTATCTCCCAGAGAGCCTGAAGATTCACCTGCTGGGTATGCAGAAAATTATGAAGATGCAACACTGACAGAGAGGCAACTGTGCTGTACACATCTGAGGATGTTGCTGATATAATTTTCATATCCAGATATTTTTATTAAAAATAGAAAACTGTATTATAAGAAAATTACTGTGGCATCATTTTCCCAACAGTTTCCAATCACAAAAACTTGTTTTTCTTAATGTGACACCAGGGTGGCTCAATAACAACGCACTACCAGGAACAACCAAGTACAACCGAGTTCCCTAAAATGATATTCTTGCTTTCTCTATGTACTCAATAACTCCTGTGAGGATTTTTTATTTTGTCAGGACCACATAATTCAACCCAAAATATCCCATGCAACTGCTGTTGAGCTATTCAGATTCCAGACATCTACCAGGAACAATCCAAAGGGGCAGGGGTTGGGGGTGGGGCGCCTGGGTGGCTCAGTTAAGCGTCTGACTTCAGCTCAGGTCATGATCTCGCGGTTTGTGAGTTCAAGCCCCATGTCGGGCTCTGTGCTAACAGCTCAGAGCCTGGAGCCTGCTTGGGATTCTGTGTCTCCCTCTCTGCCCCTCCCCTGCTCATGCTCTGTCTCTCCCAAAAATAAAATAAAATAAAAAGAAAGAAAAAAAAGAACAATCCAAAGGGCAAACTCCTGAAATGGCCTCCTGAACGGTACTGGACAGCCCAGGATGAAATTTGTGGAGACCAAAGGGGTCTTATTATACAGAGCCACATTTTAGAAAACTGTGATCGTCACTATTTTGACAAAGAGAAGTAGAGTAACTTTTCAGGGCATGGGGTTTATTACATCTTTATGAAGCTTTAAGAAAGTTAACATCTATTTAACTCCTGTTCATAAAGAACGAGGCCCTCCATCTAATTAAGATGACTGGGAGAGGGGCAGAGGAGTAATTAACTCGGGAGGTCTTCCAGGAACAGCTACACAGGGTCAGGCATTCATGATCACTAACATGTCTGACAGGCACTCAGCTGCCATGTACAAGGCTGATGACAAGAGTGTTTGTTCTTTTGTGTTTTAAATACAACCTGCATCTATAAAGTGCCACTGCGTGAGTCCGTGTGACACCTACTACCGTCCAGGGTCCCACTGCAAAGAATCCTAAAACTCTCAGGCTGACAAGCTCATCCTCACGAGCTTATGACCAGTAGCACTGGTTACTCAATTTTTTAAATATTCAGATATACCCTGCAAACACATACAAAACTTTTCTGTACCTACACAGTCCCACCACCATAAAAAAGTTATATACAAATTAAATAAACTCGGCTTTCTTAACCATTTTCTCAGCTTGAGTTTGTCCTTTCGCCAAATGAAGTTCAATTTATATCCAAAATATATTTAAATATTCTAAAGGTATATCAGACCTAAGTTATCAAAAAATGTAAACAAAATTTATCTAGCTTATATTTATGAACCATATTTAAAAATGTTTCATTCACCCTGTATTGACCCTCTACAAAAAACTAACCAAGTCCCATTCAGACTGAAAAGCTGATGTGGGTTTTAAAGTGGTTCCTCAGAGACACCCGCCAGTGACGAAAGCTAGTATTATTGAATCTAGTGGTTTATTGCATCATTCCATTTAAAAGACCAAAATAATTCCATTCTGACCTTCCAATAATGCTCCTTCTGAATGAGCCCCCAGATCCTGTGGCCCTTAGTAAATGTGCTGAACGGGAGATTCTGCAGAAACGCCCAGCACAAAACTAGGGCAGGGTATCCAAGCGACCTCACACTTTCCACTGCACCTGTTAAAAATCCCCAACTTTCGGTATCGGTCTGGTTTGGTCGAAAGGAACTTCAAGGATGGAAACTCGAGGTGAAGTCGAGAAGCAAAAAGGGAAACAGAGATGACTCTCACAAGAAAACGAAAGGATCCATTCATCACATGATGTCCTCTTCAAACTCCACAGTCAGACTGCTTCTCCTGAAGCTGCCTGGTCAGTATCTGATATGAAGACAGAAAAGCCACTCCTATGTGGAAAAGGATTTGCCAGAGGTTCCTTAGCCCATGCAGGTACATGTTGCCCAGGCAGATAAAGAACAGCATCAGCACCACCTTCATAGTCCTGGCTGGACTGTAGAACAGGTACAAATAACACTGAAATGACACCATAAGAGGCAGTCCAATCAGAGAGGAGAAAATGGCCACAGGTCAGATGCGAGATTCACTTCCTACATCTGCACGCACAGTGTCATCTCACACACAGTTGCTTATTAAACTGAATTCATGACAATGGAGCCTGGACTCGCCAGGTGAGCTGCTGTTAATCAAGTCACTGGATGAAAGTGGAGATTCAGAAGAGACAAGAAAAGTGAAGCAGATGTCACAGGAGGATTTAGAACATGACACTCTTTAAAACATTTAAGAAATACACATAGAAATGCCCAGGCTGTGGGCTGTGGAAAAAGAAATGTAGGTAAGGGAAAGAGAGCCAGGCCAAGACAACTCCAACAAGAATGACTAGCCTCCAACTGGATTTTTCCTTCCAAGGAGTCATGACAGGTGGGAAAGCCAGTGAAAGAAACTATGCTTTTATTATTTGTTTTTCCTGAGTTACAATGACATCAGGGACCAATGTTACCTAGACATCCTCCTTATCATGTCTTCAAAAGCATCTCTGACACAGGGAAAGGTCTCACAGCAGGGAGAGGGACTGACATTTTGTGTAGGACATTCACACAGAAAAGAGGCCATTCTTGTTCTGCAAAAGGTAACAGTAACTTTCTGGTTCAATGTTTAAAGAAAAAAAACCCAAAAAGCACATCCTCAAAACACAGAGCAATTCACCAAAGGCTCAAGCTGCAGTGGGAGGGAGAGCTCCCCACTGAAAGAGGTATCCGAAGAAGAATGTAGTTGAGGGAATGAAGGCCAAAGTGCAAGATCCCTGCAGCCCTGGAATGCAGGCTCTCGGGCACCTCAAATGGCAACGCTCAAGGTTTTGGAGACCTGATTTCTAAATTTTTTTTTTATTTACACTTATTTATTTTTGAGAGACAGAGAGAGACAGGACAAGTGGGGGAGGGGCAGAAAGAGAGAGGGAGACTTGGAATCTGAAGCAAGCTCCAGGCTCTGAGCTGTCAGCACAGAGCCTGACGCGGGGCTCAAACTCACAAACCGTGAGATTATGACCTGAGCCAAAGTCGGACGCTTAACTGACTGAGCCACCCAGATGCCCCTGGAGACTTGATTTCTAAAAAATGAGTGCATTTTCAGTCCTGGGTTGAAAATTTCTTTTCCCACAATCATGTCACTCTTTTTTTTTTTCTTTTTTTTTTTAATTTTTTTTTAACGTTTATTTATTTTTGAGACAGAGAGAGACAGAGCTTGAGCAGGGGAGGGGCAGAGAGAGAGGGAGACACAGAATCCAAAGTAGGCTCCAGGCTCTGAGCTATCAGCACAGAGCCCGACGCGGGGCTCGAACCCACAGACTGTGAGATCATGACCTGAGCCGAAATGGGAGTCAGACACTTAACCGACTGAGCCACCCAGGCACCCCATCATGTCACTCTTAAAAAATAGACCATTCTAGGATATATGTGGAAGACAGAAGTGTTCTTGAGAAAAGAAATTTTAATTGAAAGGAAAAGGGGAAAAAAAGCTTAAGAATGTAGACAAAGTACGAAAATCCTAGCCTCTGTGGAGGATGAGAAAAAGAAATTACAGTCAGGTTTTTTTACTAGAATTAACTCTGCCTATAGGGGAGTCAAAAGCTCTATTTTACTTTGCCACGGAAGCAGGCAGCTTATTTGAAAATAACTAAACATTAATCAGGGGTGCCTGGGTGGCTCAGTAAGTTAAGCAGCTCAGATCATGATCTTGAGGTTCGAGTTCAAGCCCCGCATCAGGCTCTGCACTGACAACTCAGAGCCTAGAGCCTGCTTCAGATTCTGTGTCTCCCTCTTTCTCTGCCCCTCCCCAGCTCACACACACTCTCTCTCTCTCTCAAAAATAAACATTTTTAAAAAATTGAAAATAACTAAACAGTAATGAAAGCCTACTAGTTAATGTTGTAATGTTTGTCTCATTTTCTAAGGACAGATTTGAGTCAGATGGTATTACTATTAAAAACATTTTTTTTAACCTAGTCTCGTATTTAAACCACACACACACATACACATACATGCACGCACGCACATGTAGTTGTTCCTTCTGCAGAAGGACATTTCTATACCTGGACTGCCCTAACAATAAGCAAGACTCTGCCTCACATTAGTCAGGCCACCCACTCCCCTCCCCACAGCACTCTCATCCCTCCCTTCTTGAAATTTGAGTTCAAGAATTGCTGGCTTCAGTTCGGCCACTGTCAAAGGCTCTGTGGTCTAGGGCAAGTGGCTTTCCCTTTCTGAGTCCAGTGTTGTTCCCCTGTAAAATGAGAGGACTGGGCAGGATGGGCCGAGGGTCTTTCCACTAAGGACCTGGTATTGTCCGTGACATGCCTCAGCGGAACAAAATCACATCTAGAAATTCGTTGATGGTTCCAACAGAAGAACAAAATAAGGCCCTGGGTCAACCCACTCAAAATATTAATGTTTCACCCACCTGGAAAATACAGGCTACAAAAGGAATAAGAAAAGCCAGAATAGTTCCAATTTCCTCGTGGGCAACCTAAAACAAATGTAAGAAACAGAAGAAAAGGAATATTCGGATGAAAGGAAACAGTGACATGAAGCTCTTCACACCTCAGTGGCTCTGGTATGGCCGGTAATGCAGAATCCCTGACTGAGACCAAAGCCCCTGTTTGCATACCAGAACAGGGGTTGACATGCAACTGTTTCCAACAGCTGGACATACCACATGCCCTCTTGTCCCCATGGATCTGTATGAAGCCCCCAGGCTGGAATGCCCCCAACACTACTAACACTCAAAATCCTACTCATCTGTCAGCAGTAAGCTTTCCCTAATTCTGCACCCTTCAGGTCCTTCCACCTCCTTAGTGATGTCACCACACTCTACCTTGTGCCCCATCTTAACTGTCTTGTTGGCCATGTAACTGTTCTAGTGCGTACAGACGCTTGGTAAGTATCTGGGTATGAGTAATCATAAAAAATAAGAATGGGAAACACAGCACACATCGGCCAAAGACAGGACACAGTAACTGGCGGTCACCACTCTTACAGCATGGGCCTGCTGCCACTCTTCACATAGGTCAGTCTACATTAGTTTCCTAAGATCCCATCAGGCATGCTTCAGACTTTAGCTACCACAGTGACAGTGTATTATGCCTCTATTTTTAAAAGCAGTATCTGCTTATGTCCACAGTGATTTTCTACTTTTTCAAAGTGTTTTAAATACTTCAAAATTTAGAAAAATATTTTAAGAGCACTGACATAAAAAGATGCTTTGATTTGAGCAGACTGGCAAATCAACTTCCTCGAGATACAGGTCTCTGACAAAGACATGGGGAAGTGGCATCTGGATGATATAAATCAGACTAGGAGGCAACTTTTCCCAGGCAGAAACAGCCTGAACCTCAGAGGCTTAGAATCAGATTTGCCCTCGATGAGGAATCGGGCCCCTAGGGTGACTCCTGGGGCCCCAAGGATGTCCCCGTAGCAAGCTGTTTCTCACCAATTCCCCCAGCAGACCCCTTTGGCTTCTTGGGACAACGGACACAAAAGAGCAAGTTTTACATTTGTTCAGTTTACTATAAAAAAATAAACTTTAAAATAAAAATTGTATTTTAATTAAACAATTGTTAAAATCTATGTACATAATAACCTTACAAATGAAGTGTCTCCCCATCAGTTTCTGCTATCGTAGGCCCTTCAAATTAAACTGTAAAAACAAAGGGTACCTGTAGAGAATGTTCTGCGAGGTGAATCCCACGGATGAGGTTCAGAGCAGCACACATGATGTTGAGAATGAGCGAGAGGACACCCAAGGCTGTCACTGGCTCCATTCGGAAATTAGGAGCTTCACAATTAAAAAAAATAAGTGTCTAGTGAAAATAATTTCTATATGAAAGAAAAATAAACAAAGATATTAACTAGACCTCCACTAATGATAGGCTCATTATGTTAAACACAGAATTACAAACATATTAATTAAAAGCAGCTGTAGTTAGAGGGCAAAAAGGCAAGAAATGGAGGACAGAATGGATCTGGGAATCCAAAGTGAGTTTCTTTCAGCAAGAGGCCTGTCTCTGAGTTAAGCATAGGTTTTTCAAGGCCTGATTTTCTTTTTACTTAAAGCACTGGTTCTCAGAGAGGGGCGATTAGCCCCTCAGTGGGCAACTGGCAATGCCTACAGATACTTGGGGCTGGCAAAACTATAAACAGGGTGTTACTAGCATCTAGTGGGTAGAGGCCATGAATGCTTCGAAGCATCCTACAATGCACAAGACAGCCCCTCACAACAAGGAATTATCCAGTACAAAATGTCAGTATGGCTTAGGCTGAGAAAACCTGATGTAAAGCAATTTGTGGCTTATTTGTAAATCGACTGTCAAATTGACAGCATTTCTATCATATACTTCAACTCTCAGCTTCTAAACAAGGGACAGTATTGAGTGTCTCGTGAGCTTCCGGGGCAATATGCCGCAAATGCAGTTTTTTAAATTCTAAATTAATTGGGAAGAGGAGGAAAACACTGATTTTTTGAGCTACAATCTGTTTCTGGAGCTCTAGAACAAATGATCATTCTTTCTTCAAAGATAACTAGTAAGACCGATTCTGGTTTGGACAATTAAATGGTGACACCCTGCCCCCATTCTCTTGGTACAATCTTTTAAATCATCCCTTCTTGTCCTTACATTCCCCCCCTACACACACACACACACACACACACACACAAATATCTAGCCACAACCCCAGTGATGTCTATGGTTAGTGTGTTACAGTTTCCACTGAGTTATCAAAGCTCCTGTTAGAACAGAACATGCTACCTGTAAAGATTCTAGCCTCAGGACAATAGGGTGAGTCAAACCACAGTAAAATGTCCTAGAAAGATAAGCAAGTTGATGTTTTCTGGATTTTACTCCTCTTGTCTAAGTGGTTGAAAAACAAAACACATGTTACAGAGTCACCCCATTTTTACATATGGCAAAAGAAGCAGCTTTGGGGCTCAACTACCCAGTCTTTCTTCCGCAGAAGTTAAGTTCCTTCCCAGTATAAATTACAACTTATTGATTGGCATGAAAGCCAATCCAGGAATGTATTTGGTTCAAATTTAAATAGATTAAATCAAAGCACAAAGTTAAGCCAAAAATGTGAACATTAAAAAAAATTTTTTTAATGTTTATTTTTGAGAGAGAGAGAGAGAGAGAGAGAGACCGAGCACGAGCTGGGGAGGGACAGAGAGAGGGAGACACAGAATCCGAAGCAGGCTCCAGGCTCTGAGCTGTCAGCACAGAGCTTGACGTGGAGCTCAAACTCACAAACTGTGAGATCATGACCTGAGCTGAAGCTGGACGCTTAACCGACTGAGCCACCCAGGCACCCCCAAAAATGTGAATGTTTTTAATCACAACTTTTAAAATTCAAGCAATGAGTTTAGTATAAAAACTGTTAAAACAAAATAATTAGACTGTTAAAAAAATTAGACTGTTATAGTGTAGACAACTCTATTTTTCAACGAAGGATTCAGCTCTTACACCATTATGGAATGCTTAGAAGGTAAATATCTACTTTCATTAAAAATTGGTTTAATTGTGTATAATTATAAACAAGGAATAAAAAAAAATCGTGCTTTGTTACATGTTGGGCATTGAGTAGGTAATGGTGTTAATGGCAGACTAAGTCACGGAATGCCAGGGCATTTGGCTCAGAAATCCGCAGGGATAGAGGGCCATCTCCAGGGCTCATGGGGAAACCCAGCTCTGGCCCTGCCCACTCGCATCCCCACAGCCCTTCCCTCCCTCCGTCAAGAAGAACACAGGGTTCTCAGTGGAGATGTGCAATGTTTCACTAAGTGGTAAGATGAGATAAGGAATCATTATCAAAGGAAAAAAGAGAGAGAGAGAGAGAGAGAGAGAATGAACAAGTCTGTACAGTTTAGTAAGTGACTTGCAGCAAAACCAAATGACTCTTCTTTACATGTAGACTTCACCCAGGTTAAGAAAACAACCTGCCAAGTCACTCCTCTGAATTTCGTCCAAAGAGTTGTCCCCACCTCAGATTGACTCACTATGATAACAAACAAGTTTTTTGCTAACAGTCACCTGGAAACAGGATCAGTCCATATTTTCCAGACATATTTTATATACTCATCCCCTAAAAAACACCTCCCTGGTAAAACAAAACAAAACAAAACAAGACAAAACAACAAAATCAATGTGCATTTGAAATACCTAATGTCACCCCTTCTTTGCCAACATCAGAGAACAGCAAACCACTCACCAGGCTCCAAGTGTATCTGTGTGTGACCATTCATTATCCCATTCGCCACATCTGTGTCCTCCACAGTGAGAACCACTGGAGGCTGGAACTCGAGCTCCTCCTGAATTTTTTCTAAGCTGCTCTCCATCTGAGCGGAACTGACATAGTTAAAATGCCACTTCACTTTCTGAATGATGCTATCTGCAAAAAGAGAGCAACCGAAGTTGCATCAGAAAGGATATTACAGAACAGTATGTGCAAAATGAAGTTCACCTTTCTGAGCAAGGTAGTAGGTCAGCCAGATTCTGAGAGTGTCAGGGTACACCCGAAGGTCAGATGATCACTGTGTGTCATTACGGGTCTCATCAATCTCTTCAGTGCCTAATACTTAAAATGCGATTATCTACAGAGAAGGCAACAATGCTTCCCAGAACCTCAGTGACGAGGGAGTCAAGGGACAGGGGCCTGAGTCTTAGCCACTGCTGCGGTACAATCCTGGGCAGATCACAGAACGATGCAAAGCTTCAAAAGGGGAGACAGCTATTCTTGAATGAATTACCTCAAAAAAGGTACGGGAGAAAAAAAATTACAAATAAATGTGAATGTATTGTGCAAACTAAAATGACATATTTGAAAGATATTGGTTTTAACTGTTTTGTTTGTCTGGTATTAATCGATTACCAAGTTTTAATAAGCATTTAGAGTTTCGTACATATTGGTAAAGCAAAATTACGCACAATGTCGGTATCTAATATCTACTGTTATATTCTATTCTCACTCAGTGGTGAGCAAACATGACGCTGGGGCAGGGTCTGCTGTCGGGTCAAGCACACCACTTTAGAAGGAAGGCACATGCAGAGCCAAGGGGGAAGAAGAACATGGTCCACGTTCATATCCACTGCCAGCCAAGGGATGCCACAGCTGTGGTCTGTCTGGGGCCAGCATGCCCTCTTTGTAGAAATAAGTGGGGCTGAGAGCAGGGGTGGACAAGGCCTCACAGGGAGACCTGGGGAGAACTCTGTCTACATCACAGGTATGCCTGGTAGAGGCCTGGGTACCAGGGAGTTCCCCAGCACCTTTGGGTGACAACAAAATGCACCAGCCGTGGACCACATGAGGGAGTAGGAGGTCCATGGCGGCAGTGCCAGGAAGCACACATGGCAACACTTCTCTGCACCTGACCCTTAGTACTGATGGCTGCTGGCCCCTTGTTCAAGGGCATCACAGAGACAGTAGTTAGTTTACATACAGTCTACAGAATGCCCCCCCAACTCCCACCTATAAGCTCTCCCAAGAGCTCAGAATGACCTGACTCACCCCTTAGGAAAAAAGAGCACACACTACAGTTACCATGCTGGGTTCCAAAGCCTCCGAGCCCCTACAAGCCTGTCTGGCAGCTCCTAGAAAAAACCATCCTCTTCCAGGGCAGTATTTCTCAGACCTTTGAATAAAGGGCCCGTTTTTCCTTATTTCCTAATGGTTACAGACTGATTCTTTGATAAAATGCAATAAAAAATACTGCAGGAAGGTCAAATTACCATATAAATTTCTGGACACTCATTCTCACTTTCTGTACCTACGTCGTGATAGAAGAACAAATTCCCATAGCACCCTTTGGGTAGTACTGCTCTGGAGCAGGGCTTAGCAAATTTTCTTAAACTGCCAGGTAGCAAATTTTTGAGGCTTCTAGGCCCCATATGGTCTCTGTCACAACTACTCAACTCTGCTGGGGAAGGGCAAAAGGAGACCCAGCCGATCCATGAAAGAATGAACATAGCTGGGTTCCAGTGTATTTACAAAAAAAAAAGCAGCTGGCCCTTGGACCAGTTTGCTGATCCCTGCCGCAGAGGGCTGTGGTGAATAACTGAAACAAGTTTCACACTCCCCAACTCTGCCTCAGGCTCTGAAGAGATGAAGAGCCAGTGTTAAACCTTGAAGCTTTCCAGGCCACTCTAATCACAGTAATCTCATGGTACAAAACTGATCTCCAGGGACATGTTAGAGCACCTCTGGTGGTTTTCCTTGATGGTCAAAGCCAAATCTAAACCATCAATTCTACACATATGATGCCATAAGAGAGAACAGTAAGTAGGAAAGAGGGTTACAAACCAAATTCAAGAAAGGCGTATGGCCTGGAGGCTAGGCCAATACAGGTGGTGTCATAGGAAGCTGTGAATTCCCACCACACAGTCTCTAGGAAGCAGAAGGCCATGGCTGCTGGACACTGGCGGGAGCAGATAGCCATGCAAGCCACATCGCCCAACGAAGAGAAACTGAAACAAAAGGGCAACATCTCCATTACTGGGGAAGAGACCCATATATTCCCATCCCACATTCAGACATGACAATGCTTCCGCCCTGCTCTTCCTTGTCCTTGAACAACCCTGGAGCTGTTTGATGCATGTATAGTCTCCCTTCAGCTGGACCTCCCTGGGACTTTCTTGTCCTTCCTCTAAAAGAGAGAGCACTGGGGTGCCTGGGTGGCTCAGTTGGTTAAGCGTCTGACTTCAACTCAGGTCATGATCTTGTGGTTCACGAGTTCGAGCCCCACGTCAGGCTCTGTGCTGACAGCTTAGAGCCTGGAGCCTGCTTCTGTGTGTGTGTGTGTCTCTCTGCCCCTCCCCTGCTCGGACTCTCTCTCTCAAAAATAAATAAAACATTTTAAAAAATTAAAAAATAAAATAAAATAAGAGAGCACTTATTTGCCACTGACAGTGTGCAATCACTCCTACTGATTTGTTCATGAAGGATGCATGTTTCATGAGGGAGAAGTAGGCCTCAGACTTCTCTGCATCTATTGAGGAAAAAAATTTTTTTTCTTTAGTCCACGTCAATAGCTTTCTAATGCTGAATCATCCTGCCGTCTGAAATAAAGCCTTCTTGGGTGTGAGTTTGTACAGATCATCATGCACACAACCACTGGATATACTCTGGGTTTTACTTAGGATTTTCATGTCTATGCAAAGTAAGACTGGCCTGTAATTTCCCTTTCCTGTACTATCGTTATCTGATTGTGGTATTAGGGTTATTCTGGTCTCATAAAATAAATGCAGTGTTCTCTCCTTTTTCTACCACTTTTCAGAATGTCATACTACCATTTCAAGTTCTGGGGACTCGAGTTCTCCTATCTATAGTGTATCCTGACTTGCACTCATTCTAGAATATCTCCTTTGATGTTCCATAATTTTTGGTGAGAGGGCACCAGCGTGGAGCTTCTTGGGTTTTTCTTCCTTCTGTAAGAATCTCTCGAGGACTGAGTTGTGGCACACTTCTTCCAGAGTGGCTTTCCATTTGCTTTGGCCAGCTACTCCAGGAGTGTCATCAAGTCTGGGACCAAAACTGAGAGCGGAACATTGTTTACGAATTCCTAGGCCATGGGGAGTATAAACTTAAACACCAACCCTACAGGAGGCACAGAGGCTGGGTTCCAATTTCTTAGATGAGATTTTGTTTTTCCTTCCCATTCAAAGCCAAGTGGAGATGAGCTACCCCTGTACTGGTGGGCGTCTACTTCTCACCTATTATCATTCCACCTGGACTGTGTGTGGCCTCACAATAATCCCTTCTTCATGCGTGGATCTTGTTGCAACACCTCAAGCCCAAAGGCCTCTCCCTTTATGGGTGCTGAAACTCAAGCCCCCGAGTTTACCACGACTGACTGATTACCCGAAGCCTCAGTGTCAGCTCACACACTTACCTGATACTCTGCTCCCCTTCATTTCTGGCACCTTGGGAATTCTTTATTTCAAGCTCAGCTACACATTTAAAACAATTTCTCATATACATTTACTTGCATTTCAGAATGTTTCTGGAAAAGAGTTTTATGTTTATATTGTTCTATCAATAGAAAAAGTCTATATAAAAACTTTGTTTTATATACTGGAGTCTCTATATAATTGGAAGTCTCTATATAAAAACTTTGTCAATTAAAAAAAAAGGATAACCTCCTCCTTATACAGGGAATTTTCCAGAAGCCTTTATTTGTGGGCTGACTTGTGTCTCCCAAAAAATAGGCGGAACTCCTAACTCCCAGTACCTGTGAATATGGCCTTATTCGGAAATAGTCTTTGCAGATACAATTAAAATAAAATGAGATTATAATGGAGTAGGGTAAGCCTCCATCCAATGACCAGTGTGAAATCTGGTTATAGAGACAGAGGCCATGTAACCAAGAAGGCAGAGACTGGAGTAACTCTTCTCCAAGACATAGAATGACAAAGACTGCCAGCAACCACTAGAAGGCAGAGGAGAAGCATGGGAAGGAGTCTTCCTTAAAGCCTCCAAGACAGCGCAGCCCTGCTTGATTTTAGACTTCTGGGCTCCAGAACTGTGAGAGAATAAATTTCTGTTGTTTTAATTTGTTACGGTAGCCGTAGGAAAATAACTCAACTCCTTAGTATAAAATAAGCTATAGTACTGCCCACCTGTATAAAAACAAAACAAAAACAAAACAAAAAAAACACTTCGGTTTTATCTGTGGAAATAATGGTAAATATTTAATTCAAAATACGAATGAGCAGAATGTTTTGTATTCTAGTTTTCAAAAAATGACTGAAGCACCCAGAATTTCATTTGAAGTCAAAGACTTTTTTTTTCTTAACAGAGAAAAGGTTTGAGGTGCGGCACCAAGATCCCATAGGATGTTAGAGAATCAGAGCATAAGGAGGGAGGGACAGGAAGAACGGTGGTTGTGGGCACCCAGAGAAAGGAGGCACAAATGCAGGCAGAAGCAGCTCAGCTGTGGCTCCTGAGCCCCCAGAGCCCACAGCACAGGGTGACAGCTGCGTGTGCCTGCTACCTGGTGCCCCCTTCAGGCCAGTTCCTTCTTGCCGATGACACCAGCAAGCCCCAAGTCAAGCCTGGCCTCTTCCTTTTGTTTTTCTGATTCTGAGGCTGAATTCCCCTAAAAGGACCCTACCTTATCAGGTCAACTAAAAATTTAGTGTTCAACGGGAGCAGGAGGAACTTGGTAAGTGAGGGCCTAAATAATGGAAAACAATGACGTAAAATCTATGACAGGCCATTAAGGTATTTCAAAACCTGCCTAGCCCCTGAGCCCTCCTGTAGAATGGCTTCTTGCTCTTAGCCCTAGAATATGAAATGACAGAACACATGAAGAGCAGCCCTTGGGGCCCAGTTACCTGCATTCAAATCAGAGCTCTACCAATTACTAACAGGACAACCTCAGCTAAGTCACTTCACCTCAGGTATAATAATATCACCCACCTCACAAGCCAATAAAGCACTTAAAACAGTGCCTGACATACAGAAAGCACTCAATAATACTAACCATTATTACTAGGATTATTGTCACCACTTGATTCTACTTCCACTGGAGCATTTTCCCCACTGTATTATATTCAGTTAGGTATCTCTCTTATTCTCTCCCTAGCCTTTAAGTTCCTTCAGAAAAGGGACCTACTTGTGCTCATTATTCACTTCCCTGCTCCGTTATATAATAAAAATTTTAAATTTTTACATTTAAAAACCAAAAAGGTGAAAAATTTAAAGAGTAAAAACTAAAGGCAAGAACTAGAAATCTTTCATTTTCTTGGCTTTCCTACTCTTATCTTTTCCTTTCCCTGGCATTATACTCTGGACTCTCCCCTTCCTCAGCTTTTCCACCCCTCCATCTAATGCAGAATAAACTACCAAACTACAGGCATGAAAACTGATTGAACCCAGGTCTCCGGATGCTCAAGAGCGACCCCACTAACAGAAGGGCAGGAGTGGGAGCAGTGCCCTCCCTTGATTCTATGGCTGCAAATGCACACAACCTCAGACCGCTGTCTGACGGCAGACCTACTCTTAACACACAGTGTGATCGGCCTCATGTTACCCCAACGTATGATTAATAGTAAACCAAAGCTTGCGGATGTTCTGGAAGAGTGAACATGCTTGCTTACTGTATACTGAAGTCACGTCCTTCTGCAGAACCTCGACCTGGGTACTGGGTCAGTCGCAAGGCTAAAGTCTTGAGCCGTCTCCTGCATTCCAGAAAGTCCTGGGTGTGGTAAAAGTCAGTGGAGGCCGAGAGGGGCAGTCCATCCCTCACCCTCACCACACAGGCAAAAAGGATCATAGACATGGTCTGCAGGGGAAGTCATGAGGACACCTGAGGAAAGCAACGGCACCTTGTTACTGAAGGCAGATGATGGCGACAGAGACGCCCCGTGCTCTTGAAACATCCTTTCTGGCTGTTTCACCCTCATCCCACTGTAACTGCAGATGTTGCCTTTATTATTACTTCCCTGGCCTCTATTGCTATGTCAGTCACTCCCTGTCTTCCCCCCTTCACTTTCCTTCCTGGCTCTTCTTCACTTATAATCCTCCTTTTCCTTCTAATGAAGCTCTCCCTTTCCAGAATTATACCAACTAGGATGAGGGAGAGAGGAATGGAGAAGCAAGGAAGCAGCACAAGAAAGGCTCAGAAGCCACAGTAATGACAGTGGCTAGCAGGACACAGGTAGCAAGACGGCCCCAGAGGGACAGGAAGCACCAGACGCTGAAGCAGCAGGGATGGGGTCCAGTGACCTATGCATGTCAGGTCACCCAGGGAGGTCGGTGCTGAGCATTTTGTCGTCTTGTCCTCACCTGCAGTGGAGGGATTCTGAGCATCCAACCTGAGGCTGGTGGCAAGGAGAACAGAAAGCAAAAATGGAACTGAGGGAGTACAGCATGTCCTCCTGAATTTCTCCAGGTGTTTGATGCCAAGCCAGTCTTCGAAATGATGACTGAGTCCCTACAGATGGCTAAAGGAAGTCATTTAGCAAGTTATACTACAGTAAGATACTAAATATTTGGCCATGAAATGTGGGCACTATTAAGAAACAGAAGGAAACAGATCTTGAGCCCTCATGGTGCCTCTGGCAAATCAGCACAAGGTGCTCCTCAGGGTGAAAAGAGGGCCTGGCAGAGCCTGGCTGGGTTTTAGCCCCATCCGCTAACTCTGCAGGTGCTCGCACATGGCATAACCTACACATGTAGGCTGTGGTAGCCCCACAACCAGGGCTTAGTGAGGTGGCCACTGCAGCTTTAATGGGTCTCTCCATGCACCCACACATCCTGTTTCACAGATTTTGTTTGTGAGCTCCTCTACTTGACAGGATGGTAACAGGCATACACATTGGTGGACTTTTCTTTCAAAGAACTCCAAATACGTAATCTTATTTGGCCTCTCAACTCCTACGAGCAGTAGGAAAGGGGAACCCCCGTGATGCACACTCCTCTCTTCACCTCTGTGCCTCTGTGGATTCCTTTCCTCTGTCTGTTCCTCCTCTGATCTCCCCATATCCAGATCCACAGGCACCCTCTCCATGACCCCTTCCTAGACTTGTCTAGCTGAAAGAACTTCCACCTCCTCTGAATTCTCAGAGAACCTAGATCTTTGTTCCCTATTTTACTAATTTATCATTTCTATTACCTAGGTATAGGTTCTAAGAATAAAGACCATATCTGGGATGCATAAATGAATAATTATTCCCATTTTACCCATGAAGAGACTGCAGTGGTATAAAAACAAGAGAAAGCAAAAAGAAAAGCAGACTAAGTAGTAGTAGACTAGTAGACTAACTAGCCAACAGATGCCACAAATTCCATGTGTCCCACCTCCCCACACTTTCCGTTCAGGAGTAAACACGTGAAACGCCCCAGGAAAAATACCTCCACACACCAAACTGCTAAGATCCCAGCACCGCCGGCCGTGCGGGCTATATCCCAGCTGCGTGGCCAATGCCGAGGCCTCTGGCACCAGAGAGGTCAGCAGGGGTTGGGTGTGTTGAGGCTGATCTCATGACCTTCTTATACTTTCATGAATGCTTGAAGTATTTAATTTAGAAATAGTTTTTTAAAGACTTACAGGCACAAAGCCCTGATAGAGGCAGGGGAAGACTACAAGATTAACTTGAGACCAGGCCTTAGGAGCAAAACAAGAACTACAACTTCCTTGCTACCTTGAGAACAGTGTTATTTGGGTGAATGCAAGTTATAGCTATTCTGCAATGCACGTAGAGGAGTGCTGAAGAATACTTGTAATTAAGGGGCACCTGGGTGGCTCAGTCAGTTAAACGTCCAACACCTGATTTTGGCTCAGGTCATGATCTCATGGTTGTGAGATCAAGCCCCCAAGACGGGCTCTGAGATGGGCTTTGTGCTGGACATGGAGCCTGCTTAAGATTCTCTCTCCCCTCTCCTTCTGCCCCTCCTCTGCTGGCGTGCACTCGCATGCACACACTCTCTCTCAAAAAAAAAAAAAAATACTTGTAATGAAGACTTTCTAAGAACACTACTAGATAAGAAAGAATATAAAAACACTGAGCCCCACCGCCAAATGCACACCCTGCCTAAAAAGAGAGAGAGAGAGAGAGAATGAATTAGTGAGATACCAAGAAAGTCAGAGACTGGATAGAAACACCCCAAGGCAAAATAAGAAAGACACTGGTTAGGGGGCTGAGTAAATTCTCTGCTCTTTGAAGGGAAGCAATATGTATGTACTCCAACTGTCAATGCCCAAATATCCTTTCTAGTGCTATTTTTATAGAGCATCTTCCATGTGTCAGGTATTGTGCTAAAACAAAAAAAGGAAAAGAGTGACCTTTCCCAGAGATAGTAATCTAAGAACCGGTTCTACCACTCTCTAAAGGACATAAACCTCCCCTCAGGCTCTCTACTGGGCCCACTTGATCCTTTTGGTGATCAAACCTGCTTCTCCTCAAACAATAGCATTCAAGATAAATAAAATTGTTGGTCAGTTCTCCCAAGTTATTAGTACTGAAAACTAGTGAAACCCACATCCATTTAAGATATTTAAAATTCTTTCTGATGCTTAAATGAAGGGGATGCTGTGATATTAAGTGTTACCTGTGCTGGTGTACACATATATGTGACACACAGGACGGGAGCTGCCTGAGAGGTGGAGGGATTTTACACACTGCTGTGTTAGAGTCCAAGAACAGAGACAACATTTTTTTTCCCTTTGTGAAAATGTACTTTGTATTCTAAAAGATGAAAAACAATTTAATACAAATAGGGAGCGATGCATCTTTGCATACCGTAGGGAGCTGATGTTTGCAAATTCAGGTTATGAACTATGATGAGAAGGTCTATACTTGAATAAGAGCTCTGGCCACTGCTCAAAAAAGAATGAACTGGGGGCTTTTCCTTCTGAAAAGGTAGAGTTGAAGGGCTTTTTCCTACTCCTACTAATAGCAGTATAAAAACTATGAACACTATATACAAAACAAACACCTGAAAGGTGGAGAGAGGAAAGCAGACTGGCGAGGGACTTTGGAACCTGAGGAATGGCACAGTTGTGAGTTTGCTCAGTTTTCTTTTTGCCTCGGATATCCTAGTCTTGGTGCTGGAGAAGCTGGTAACCCAGATCAGCCAATGAATGTAGGCAAAAAAAGAAAGAAAGAAACAAAGCTGCGACAATGAAAAAGAACCTGCTGTCTCCAGTCAAAGCACCAGGAAAGGTGTGTGCAGCCTAGCAAAACAGAAAAGTCTTAGACAAAAACATTCTACTCCAGTCAACCACCACAGAAAAACTGCAGACATCATATACCCCCAACAAAGGATGAATTAAGAGCCCAGACTTCTACTCTTGCCTGGCAGTAATGAGGTGTCCCCACCAACTCTCCATACTGCTGGAGTTTCAAAGAAGATCAGGTAGGGAGCTACGGGCAGCAAAGAGCCAGCCTCTCCCATTGTATCATTAAGTACACAGAAATCCCCTTCTCTTTAGGGAGCCAGAAGAGGCCAAGTGGGGAAAGCTAAACTTTTGCTCCCACCTGGAAGTAATGAGATAGTACCTCCACCACCCCTGCTAACACAGTGTCATCAAAGGCCAACTAAAACACATCTAAATAAGATCCAAAGTCTCATAACACCCCAAATGTTTAGGTTTTAATTAAAAAAATCACTGGTCATACTAAGAATCAGGAAAATCTCAAATTGAATAAGAAGAGACCATCAACTGATGCCAACATCAAGATGATAGACTTTAAAGCAACCATCATAAGGGTGCCAGGGTGGTTCAGTCAGTTAAGCATCCGACTTCAGCTCAAGTGATGATCTCACGATTCGTGAGTTCAAGCCCCACATCTGGCTCTGTGCTAACAGCTCAGAGCCTGGATTCTGCCTCGGATTCTGTGTCTCCCTCTCTCTGCCCCTTCTCCAATCATGCTCTGTCTCTCTCCATCTCAAAATTAAACATTAATATATTTTTTTAATTTTTTAGTAAAAAAAATAACCATCATAAAAATGTTTCAATGACCAATATAAACACACTGGAAACAAATGAAAAATTAAAGGTCTCAGCAGAGAAATAGAAGGTATGAAGAACCAAATGGAGGTTTTAGAATGTAAAAAAAACCATAATAACTGAAGTAAAAAACTCAGTAGATGAGCTCAACAGCAAAATGGTGGGGACAGAAGAAGGAATCAAATCCATAAACAAGAAGACAGAACATAAAAATTACTTTATCTGAACAATTTGAGAGAAACTAGATTGAAAAATATTATACAGAGCCTCAGGGACTATGGGACTATAACAAATTCTCTAACACACATGTCACTGAAGTCCTGGAGGAGAGGAGAAAGAGGAGAGGAGAAAGAAAAAGTATTCAAAGAAACGTCTGAAAACTTCCCAAATTTGGCAAAAGACATAAGGCAACAGATTCAAAAAGAATAAATCCCAAAAAGGATAAACCTAAGGAATTCCATGCCAATAAACATAACAGTCAAACTTAAGAAAACTAAAGACAGAAAAAATCTTGAAAGCAGCAAAAAATAATACAAAGGGGGGAAAACAATTCAAATGACAGCAAATTTCTCACAGAAACCATGGAGTCCAAAAGGAAGCACGTTTTTCAAGTGCTAAAAGAAAAGAACAGCCAACCAAGAATTCTGTATTTTTAGCAAAAATGTCCTTCAAAAATGAAAGGAAATTTAAAGCATATTTAGATAAAGAACACTAAAAGAATTTGTTGCCAGCACACCTGCTCTAAGAGAATGGCTAAAGGAAGTTCTCTAAACAAAAAGGAAACGATACAAGAAAAAACCTTGGGGGAAAAAGAAAAAAACTCAGAAAGAGTAAAAACATGGGAAAATACAATAGACTATCCTTCTCCTCATGAGTTTTGTAAGTCATGCTGGATGGCTGAAGCAATAACTAGAACATTTCTTATACTCTCAACGTATTTAGAGGGAATATTTAAGACAATTATAAATGGGCAGGTACAGAGATGTAAAAGCAGGTAAAGTTTCTATTCCTCACTTGAAATGGTAAAATGCTGTCTCTAGGAAACTGATTAATCATAAACATGCACAAACATAGATGTACATACATGCATAAATAAGTATATGTATGTACATTGGTGTATACTAGAGCAACCACTGAAAAAGCTATACAAAGAGATACATTCAAAAACACCATATGTAAATAAAAATGGAATTCTAAAAGATGTCTGAATTATTCACAGGAATGCAGGAAAAAAGAAAACAGAATTTTAGCTCTTACTTCAGCAGCACATAAACTAAAATTTGTAACAATACAAAAAAGATTAGCACGGCCCCTGTGCAAGGATGACATGCAAATTCATGAAGCGTTCCATATATAAAAAAAAGAAAGAAAACAGAATTTTAAAAAATAGAAGACAAAAAATAAAAGACCATTCTTAAGCCTTAATATATCAATGATTACATTAAATGTAAATGGTCTAAATACATAATTAAAGACAGAAATTGATAAAGTGGATAAAAGACATAATCCAATTATTTACTTTCTACAAGAAATTCACACCAAATATAAAGAGATAGGTAGGCTGAAAATAAATGAATAGAAATAAATATACCACGCAAACATTAATCAAAAGAAAGAGTAAGTTATATTAATATCATATAAAGCAGGGTTCAAAGCAAAGAAAATTTCCAAAGATGGAGAAAAACATTACATAATGGTAAAAGAATACATCTACCAAGAAGACATAAAACTAAATGTATATGCACTAAACATTTATTTACAACTAAATGTAAAATAGGTGAAGCAAAATTGATAAAGAAGGAGAAATAGACAAATCCACAAAATTACAGCTGAAAACTTCAACATCACTCTTTCAATAATTGATAAAAAATCAGCAAAGATATAGAAGATCTCAACATTATCTACAAAAGTAGGTAGTCAATATTTATGGAACATGCCATCCAACAACAGAGTTCCTTTCAAGAGCTGACAGAACATATGGCAAGACAGACACAGGCCATAAAAGAAACCTCAACAGATTTTAAAAATGCACACAGAGTGTGTTCTGGTACCATAGTGTAATCAAAATAGAAATTAATCAAAGAAAGGTACTAAAACCTCTGAACACTTAAAACTTAAACAACACACTTTTAAATAATCAATGAGTCAAAAAGGAAGTCTTAAAGTAAATTTGAAAATTCACTGAACTGAATAAAAAGGAAAACCATCAAAATTTGTGAGACACAGCTAAAGTAGTGCTAAGAGGAAAATTTATTGCACCAAATCCTATCATTACAAAAGAGAAAAAGTCCCAAAATAATAACTTAAGCTCACATGTCAAGAAACTGGAAAAAGAAGAGTGAAAAAAACAAAAACAAACTGAAAACAAAGAAAAAATTCAAAGCAGGCAGGAGGAAGGAAATAATAGAAATCAATGAAACTAAAAACAGAAAATAGAGAAAATCAATGAGATAAAATCTTAGTCCTTTGAAAAGATCGACAACATTGACAAATCTCTACCAAAACAATAAAGAAAAAAACTAGAAAAGAGACATATTACTAATATCAAGAATCAGATAGGAGCTATCACTATAGACACTACAGACATCAAAAAAAAAAAACCAATACTATAAACAACTCTACACCCATAAATCTGACAATGTAGGTGAAATGGTCAATTCCTCAAAAAACACTAACTACCACAATTCAACCCAATATGAAATAGGTAGCTTAAACAATCTTATAATTAAATTTCCTATTAAGAAATTTTCATTTGTAATTTTAAAACTTCTGAAATCTCCAAGCCCAAGCCCAGATGGTTTCACTGAAGGATTCTACCAAACATGTAAAAAGGAATTAACACCAATTATGTATAATCTCTTCCAAAAAAATAAAAGAGGAGGAAATAATTCCAAGTTCACTTTACAAAGCTAGTATTACCCTGATATTAAACCCAGAAAACTACAGACCAATAATCCTCATGAATTTATATATGAAAATCCTTAACAAAAAATTAGCAACTAGAAATCGGCAATATAATAAAAAGAATTAGACACCATAACCAAATGAGATTTATTCCAGGATGCAAGGCTGGCTTAACATAGTAAAATCAATCACAATAATCCACGATATTAACAAGCTAACAAAAAATGATATCAATTAATCAGAAAGGGTGTCTGACAAAATTCAACCCTGCTTCATGATAAAACTTTTAGCAAAATATGAACAGAGAGGTGAACTTCCTCAATTAGAGGAAGAGCATCTATACAAAGTCTATAGTTAACATCACACTTAATGGTTAAAGATTGAATGTTTTCTCTCTAAAATCAAGAACAAGAATGTCTGCTCTCACAGCTAGTATTCAACACATTACTGGAAGTTCTACTCAGTGCAACAAGGCAAGAACAGAAATAAAAGGCATATATATATAGGAAAGGAAGAAATAAAACTACTGCTATTTGCAGATGACATAATCATCTACATGAAAAATCCTGAGGAGCCTACCAAAAAACCTCCTAGAACTAATGAGTTCAAGAAGGTTGCAAGACATAAGATCAACATACAAAAATCAACGTACTTCTATAAACTAGCAAGAACACATAGAAACCAAAATTTAAAATAAAATACCATTTACAATCACTCCAAAAAAAGATCTCAATAAAGCTATAATTTTTAAAATAAAATACTTAGGTATAAATCTAACAAAACATGTACAGGTCTTCTATGCTGAAAACTACAAAAACTGCTGAAAGAAGTCAAAAAAGTCTTAAATAAATGAGGAAATATATCATGTTCATGGATTGGACAACTCAACATAGTAAAGATGTTAATTCTCCACCGAACTGACATACGGGTTTCATGCAATTCCTATAAAAATATCAGAACAACAGGGGCGCCTGGGTGGCTCAGTCAGTTGACCGTCTGACTTTGGCTCAGGTCACGATCCCACGGTTCGTGGGTTCGAGCCCCGCATCAGGCTCTGCACTGACAGATAGCTCAGAGCCTGGAGCCTGTCTTTGGATTCTGTGTCTCCCTCTCTCTCTGATCCTCCCCTGCTCATGCTGTCTCTCTCTCTCTTAAAAATAAATAAAACATTAAAAAATTTCTTAAAAATATCAGAATGACAATTTGTATTCTAAAATTTATATGGGAAGGCAAAGAAACGAAGATGGCTAAAACAATTTTGAAAAGGAATAAAGTGGAAGGAAATATGCTCTTCCATTTCAAGACTTATTACATAGTTACAGTAGTCAAGACTGTGTGGTATTGGTAGAGGAACAGACACACAGGCCAATAGAATAGAAGAGAGAACACAGAAATAGACCTTCAGTAGTACAGCTAAATGATTTTTGACAATGGTGCAAAAGCAATTCAATGGAGGGAGGTCAGTATTTCAATACTTGGTGCTAAAGCAATGGATAGCTATAGGGGAAAAAATTATTGACCCAAACCTCACACCTTACATAAAAGTCAATTCGAAATGGATCATGAAGGTAAATCTAAGAAGCAAAACTATAAAAATGGAAGAAAATGTAAGAGAAAATCTTCAGGACTTGGGGACGAGTTCTTAGACATGACACCAAAAGTATTAATCCATAAAAATCAGTAAATTGGATTTTATCAAAAGTAGAGACATTCTATCTCCAAAAGCTCGTGTGAAAAGGACGAAAGGACAAGGACAATACAGAGACTGGAAGAAAATATCTGTAAATCACATATCTGATAAAGGACTCTATATATCTAGAATTTATAAAGAACTCTCAAAACTCAATAATAAAAAAAAAATCCAATTAGAAAATGGGCAAAGTATGTGAACAGACATTTCACCAAAAAGAATATACAGAGGGCAAATAAGCACATGAAACGATGTTCAGCATCACTAACAACTCAGGGAATTGTAACTTAAGATCACAATGAGATAATGCTATATAACTATGAAAACAAGTAAGATTTTTTAAAGTGAAAAGATCAAATGCTGTCAAGGCACGCAGAGGAACTGGATCTCTCATACATTACAGGTAAGGCTACAAAATGGTAGAGTCACTCTGGAAAACAGTTTGGCAGTGTCCTTTATTTTTATTTATTTTTATTTTTGCAAGTGTCTTAAAATTAAACATGCAGGGGCACCTGGGTGGCTCAGTTGGTTAAGCATCTGACTCTTGATTCCAGCTCAGGTCATGATCTCAGTTTGTGAGATCGAGACCCATGTCAAGCTCTGCACTGACAGCACGGAGCCTGCTTGGGGTTCTCTCTGTTCTCTCTCTGTCCCTACCCTTGTTCATGCTTCTCTCCCATTCTCTCTCTCAAAATAAATAAATAAACTTAAAAAAAAACACACAACTAAACATGCAATTAACAAATGATCTATCAATCACACTCCTGGGCATTTATCCCAGAGAAATGAAAATTTAGGTCCACACAAAACCCTGTGTACAATTGTTCATAACAGTTTTATTTGTAATGGCCAAGAACTGGAAAGAACCAAATATCCTACAAATACTGAATGGTTAAATAAAACATTACATTCATACCATGGAATACTACACAGCAATAAAAAGAAATGAACTATTGAAATTCAGAACAACTTGGATGGATCTCAAGAGCACAGTGTTGAGTGAAAAAAAACAAAACAAAAATAAACTCAAAAGGTCACATACCATAGGAATCCTTTTATGTAACATTCCCAAAATGACAAAATTACAGAGATATCATTTTTAAATATCTCTATAAGTAGGGACCCTCGATGGCTCAGTCAGTTAAGCTCCTGACTTCTGCTCAGGTTATGATCTCATGGTTTGTGGGTTTGAGCCCGGCATCAGACTCTGCACTGACAGTGTGGATTCTGCTTGGGATTCTCTCTTTCTTCCTCTCTCTCTCTCTCTCTCTCTCTCTATCCCTTCCCCACTCATGCTTTCTCTTTTTCTCAAAATAAATAAGCTTTAAAAATAAAATAAAATAAATATCTCTATAAGTAGATTAATAATCTTTTCTGCTAATTAACTGTAATTTCAATGATTTCTGCTTGAATGTTGAAAAACATATTTTATAGTGAGCAGCTCCATAACTACATGACATTTCCAAAATAGAAGGTATTATAATCTCGGGGACTAATTAAAATAAAAGCTGTTTGCATTTAACTAGTATTCAGTTTAAAAAACAAGAATTAGTGGAGCGCCTGGGTGGCTCAGTCAGTTAAGCATCTGACTTTGGCTCAGGTCATGATCTCGAGGTTTGAGAGTTCTAGCCCTGAGTCGGGCTCTGGGCTGACAGCTCAGAGCCTGGAGCCTGCTTCAGATTCTGTCTCCCTCTCTCTCTACCTCTCCCCTACTCACAATCTGTCTCTCTCTCTCTCTCTCTCTCAAAAATAAATAAACATTTTAAAAAATGAATAAATAAAAATAAACAAGTAGTGGTATAAATCTGAAAAATCATGCCGCAATAAATAGAAAAAAATACATATTATCAATTATACAAAGACAAAAGCACCACCTTCAGAGTACTCATACAGAGACCACAGTCTGTCTTCCAGGTCTTCTCAGCTCCCTCTACGAGCCAGTAGACTGGCTTCCTAACCTAACACCATGCCTGGCACACATGAGAAACCCTCAGTAAAAACTGCTAAGCAAATGAATGAACCACCTAGGAGCTGCCTTATTTTGTCCACTGAAACAAGACATGTGGGTTTTCAGACCCTGTCATATCCTGATCTAGATTTTGAATACTTTTCCACGATAAATTTCTACTTGGAGAGAAAAAGACAGTGATATAGCTGGAATTTTTCCGAAGTAGAAACCAAATTAGTAATCAAATATATATACCCAAGTCACTGCTACTATGCTTTATAAAAATTACATTTTAATCTGCCTCCCCCATTTCCTAAATCCTCTTCTCAGCATCTATTTATAAACTGCTCCTGTCATAGATTATCCCTACTCTACCTTCAAAGACTTTGTCCCTAGCTGGAAGCCACCCTTGTTCCCACTGGTTTTTTTTCCTCACCCTTACCCTTAGCCCACTCCCAAATCCCTACCACATATGCTCCTCCCCTCCTTCCTCCAAAAGAGAGTAAAAGAAAAACCTGGAAAGAAAAACAACATTAAATGACCAGACCATTACCAGGCCTTGCAAAATAGTAACATAAACAAGCTTAACGAATTTCATTTGGCACACAAATACTCAAACACCAGTCTTCGCCATGAGGCATATTACCCACTGCTCAAATACACAATACAGAAAACAAAATTGAGTTAGTCACCCTTATTGAATTCATCTTCAACTTGAGAACTGGTTACCTAATTTGTAGATCACTCAGGATCCTCTGTTCCACCTTTCCTGGGGATGGTGTGGGGGTGGGAAGGTACAGTTAACTCTTTGAAACAAGCAAAGAAGAGAAGGGGACTGAGCTTGATAGTGACTAACATTACATGTGAGGCACTGTGCTAGGAACTTTTAAACTGACTGCTCAAAACTATCTATGAGGTAGGCATAATCTACACAGAGCAGGTGGGAAAACAATATACCTCCAAAGGCATAAGCGGGAGAGTCAGGATTCAAATCCAAACTTCCTTATTCAAAATATCTGAAAGCTATACAATCTTTTCACCATAATCTGCCTCTCTAAATCCAATTTTTGGGATCACAGCTACTCTATTTCTATTTTCTCTTTCTCCTGGAGCATTACTACTCAACTAATCAGAGACCTGTTAATAGAAGGAGCAGAGGCCTAGGGTTACATTTGTCACAATTACTCCTTACTCCTTGTGTTACTTTGAATAAGTCCATTTTCCTCTCTGACCATCAATCACTTTTTGGTTGCAGTTTGTTTCTGAGGCACCTTCTAAGGATAAAACTTTCAGACTCCAAGATGTCTTCTGTGTTGTAAACACAAACACTTAGACAACTACAACTGTCTACAATGTATTTTCCAGAGCAAACTCTATTATATCAATTTAATTCTATTTACCAATATGCAACCACTTTCAATTATTTACATTTTAATTTCACTAAAATTATCTTTATCGGGATTAATTCCTTTGTAAAATTTAATTAAGATTCACCCTATCCATTGGTCTGAGCTTTACTTTTTTGTTCTGACCATGTAGCAAATTTCGCCAAATACTTTTCCCCACTAGGAACAATTCTTTTGTGGTTTTGATTTCTAAATACCTCATTTTTCTCTGAATGCTTTATCCTTCTGGCTCTGGAGGTCTAGATCTAAGCCTGTAATGGACACAAATGTACATCACCTCCTACATCTAATGTTCGGAAGAACTGGTCCAGTGCCCCCAGTATTTGGTAAACCAAGTCGTATAATTTCGGCATGGTAAGGGAAGTTTGCTATTAAAATTAAACTCAGACGTGGGCTTCGTGGATAATCAAGGAAACGATCGCCCCCTCTCATTTGGACACACCCCTTCTCCTCCCACGGGGAGCAGCGCTCCACGCGCATCAGTCAGCTTCGGGTTCCAGCAGGCGTGCGCCCCGGTTGTCCTCGAGCCCGGAGAGCAGCCCGGGGAAGAAAAGGGGACAGACGACCGCGGGAAGACCCACGAAACCGGGTGGGGCTAAGTCGGGCCTGAGGGCGGGGCGGGCCCGGGGCCGCCTCCACCTCCAGGCCCGCCCTGCGCCACACCCGACCCCGCCTGCTTTCGGCTAACGGGCCGCGGCGCCCGACTCCGCCCGCCAGCCCTCACCTCGCCCCGACGGCGGCCTCCAGAGTCGGCGCCCGCCAGTCGCGCCGCCTCCTCCGCAACCTCAGCCCACCGGGCGGACCCGGCCCAGGTCACTGGCGGCCCAGGCGCAGGTAGGCGATGGTGCGCATGCGCGAATCTTGAATTCCTATTTGCAGCTGCTAAGCGACACCCGCACCCAAGCCGACCAATCCTGGAGTGGGTTCCCCGCCCAGTCCCAGAGGAGTCCTTGAATGAGCTGGTTCTTAAAGGGCTGCGACCCAAATGCAAAGGGGGAGGGGGAGGGACGCGCGCTCCTCCCAACCTTCTTCCCATCTCCTGGCTCTCACCCGCGTGGGTTTGACGTCCAAGCCTGTAATTCCCACGTCCGGAGGTGCGAGGAGACTTCTAGGTCTAAGCTCGATTCCTGCTGGGGTAGAGTACAGAACTGACGTGCCGCGACCGGGAGGTTCTGCGTAGGTCCGCGACACGCCCCAGCTGTGGGTTCTGCTGTCTGCGCAGCTGGGCGGGAAGTCCGAGATAGGCAAACCAAAGAGCACAGCCTCCTGCCAGCCTGGATGAGGTGCTAAAGTCCGACCCTGGAGGGACACACCCCAGTCTGGGGGTGGAGGCACTCACAGCTGTCACAGATGGGTGGCCCGCTGCAGCGAAGCAGAACTCGTCCATTTATTTTTCGTGCAACAAAGTCTGAGCACCTGCTGTGTGCTAGGCACTATGCCAGGCAGTGGGGACACAGTGAGGAACTCCTGACACTAAAAACTATATTAAGAGAAGGCAGAGTGAGAACAATCATCAAACAATTAAACAATTACACAACATGTGTTGAAATACAAACTGAGGGGCGCCTGGGTGGCTCAGTCGGTTGGGCGTCCGACTTGGCTCAGGTCATGATCTCTCAGGTTGTGGGTTCGAGCCCCGTGTCGGGCTCTGTGCTGACAGCTCAGAGCCTGGAGCCTCCTTCAGATTCTGTGTCTCCCTCTCTCACTGCCCCTCCCATGCTCATGCTCTGTCTCTCTCTGTCTCTCAATAAGTAAAAATGTTTAAAAAAAATTTTTTTAATACAAACTGAGATATGTGCTCTTCAGAGAGGAACAAGGTTTTTGGGAGAAGTTACAGGAACTTCTGGTCTGAACTTGGGGGTCCTAGGAGGCTTCCTTGAGAATGGGATACTAGCTGACTAGTAGCTCACCCGCCAAACAGGGAAAGAAGAGTGTTTCAGACAGAAGGCAGTGTGTGTATAAAAAACAGGAAGGCGGCAGGGCTCCTTTGATGGGTGAAAAGAAACAGTGGTGATGCATGAGGAGCTAGTGTTTAACACTATTTCAGCTGGAGAAGATGAAAAAGTTATGGAAATGAATGGTGGTGATGGCTGCACAATAATGTAAAATTTTAAATGTCGCAGAACATTTAAAAATAGTTTAAATGGTACATTTTATGTTATGTATATTTTGCCACACCAAAAAAAAAAAAAAAAGACAAGAAAAGGAACTCGGAGTTGAGAGAGTAAGGAATAGGGTGAGAGCCACTAGAAAGAAAGAAGAGCTAAGACCATGTAGGACCTTCATAGTCCATGCTAGAAAGTTTAGGACAGTGGAAAACTGATAAAATTTACCTTGCGTAAAATTACTTTGGCTGCTGAAGTTAAGATCAAAATGAAAAAGGCTCATAGAAGCTCTGGTAGGACCAGCTGGGAAGCCAATGCAGTCATCTGGGCATGAGAGGATGAAGCTAGAGCTTAGACTCCGACTGGAGCAATGGTGAAGAAGAAGAGAAGTGGGCAGCCTGCAGAGACATGTAGTAGCAAAATCAATAAGACTTGGTGACAAATTAGATGTAAAAGAGTAACAAAGTGGCTTCAAGGATAATGTCACTGTTCAGCCTTGAGTGAGCGCATAGATAGTGGAGGGATTCATAGATACAGAGAACACTGGAAGAGGATCTGATTTTGGAAAGAAGAATGATCGCTAGTTCCATCTCAGACAAGTTGAATCTGAGGCAGCCTTGAGACTTCTGGTCCAGGTGTCAGTGTAGGCAGTTCAATGTACAGGTTGCCATTCCATGTATAGGTCTGGGCTGGACATCAACTTTTGAAAGTCATCACCACATGGGTGGAAATTGAAGCAGGCCTTACAAAGCCAGAGAAAAATTACAAAATGCAAACAGATGACCTCCAGGGATCCCCACCTCTTGGTATTCACATCCTTGAATAGTCCCCTCCATATTAAGTCAGGGTTGGCCTGTGTGGCAAGTGTTCATGAGGCTAGGTCATAAAAGGCACAAAGGATAAAAGCAATGAGATTTGATTGGTAATGGAGATTGAAACCTCTTCACTGTATGTGCCAGGAAAGAGGCTGGGATTCCCTTTCAAAGTATTTTCACAAGTGAACGAAGACGTGTTCTTGTCACCACACGTCATGAAAACAAGGCTCTGGCTTAAATGGGGAAAGAAAAATTGGTGCCGGACCCACAAAAACCCAGAGCTTTTGAATGTGGAGCCTTGGCTCTCAGGACCTGCAATGTGAGTGCTTTATAACAGGGCTTTGTGCCCTCTGACGAGTGCAGCTAGAGTGGGTCAGGCACTAAAGTGGTTTGGGCTACAGGGGTGAGATGTGGTATCTGGGGTCCTAGCCCTCCTCTCCAATCACTGGTCATTTTGACTCCAGGCTCCAGAGATTTTCTTTTCCAGGCCTCTCCATTCCCCCACTTCCAGGGTCACATCCTGGACTGCTGCATCACCACGGAAAAGCTCCAACCTCTGAAGTGGTAAATGCAGACACCTCATCTCGGATGTCCCTCCGCTGTTCTCAGAATTCTCCCCACTGTTGCCTGGCCTGTGGAAGCCTCCAGTCCACTTGTCCTTCTACTTTGTTCTATGTATCACCTCTCTCCAATCTTTATTTCCTTCCCCATCGGCTGAAAGTCCAGGGTCTATCATTTCCATCACATTCTTCCCAATATACTTACCTCCATTGTGCAGTTTTTCTTCTGTCACGTCTGTCTTCTGGCTTCTCTAAATAAGCCCCTGAACTGGAAGTGCTGCTGGAAAAAGAAAATCGGACAACCACACAGATCAGTGCTATGTATGTACATCGCCAGCCTCCACCAGGTCCTCAACACTGCCCGGCAGTCCTGTGTTTGCCAGGTTGGCTCACCAGCTCTACCCGACATCAACCTCAAAATCTCCTACAGGCTCCCCAGATCTTCCACTCTTCAAGATCCCCCAAGCCCTCCCAGGTGCCCGCTTCACCGAGGAAAGAGCAGCCATTAAATAATAGTCCTCAGCTCCCACCAAACTTCTTTCCCTCTACCACCTTCTTTCCCTTTTCCCCTTTATAGCCAGACTTCCTAGAAACAGTGGCCTGCTCTAAAGACTCCATTTGCTTCACCCTTCCCATATTTCATAGTCCCTGAAAATTCCCACCTCTGCCTCATCACATCACTGAAATCTCCTTCATTAAAGACATCAAAGTTCTAGTCTTTATCTTGCTTGACCTTTCAACAGCATTTGTCGTTGCTGTTCTGTCTTGCTTTCTCAGTCACTATTATTTTTTATATGACCACCCTCCACCCCCATTTCTTCTTATATCTCTAGTCTCCACCCCCCCCCACGCTTCTTTGTAGCTTCTTTTCCTTGGCCATGAGAGAAACCAAAGCACACTTCTTGGGCGGTCTTATCCACTGCAGGGTTCCGTTTCCACAAGTGATGCCCCTCAAAGCTTATATCGCCACCCCAGCCCTTGACCCTGAGTTCCAGACTCAAATAGCTAGCCATAAACTTCTACATCTCCATCTGACATTACCTTGCATGCACAAGTCCACAGGTGAATTTACCACTCTCACTTCCAGTCCAACTTCTGCTTCACTATTCCCTGTCTCCATAAATGGCATCACCAGTCTCTCAGTTGCCCAAACCAAGACACCAGAAGTCATCCCTAATTACTCCTTTTCCCTCTCTCCTCCACTAATTCACTAAGATCTGGCAAGTCTATTCCGAATATCTTTCAAATGCACACATTTTTTTTTCACTGCTCCCGCTGTTTCCAGCCTGCACACCTGCAAGTAGCCTTCTCAGTAGTTGTTTATTTGTTTGTTTTTTAAGGAAAACTCTAAAATGCATCTCTGACTTCATTTCTTTTTTGCCTAAAACCATCTATAGCTTCCATTGTTCCTGGGAGAGAGTCCAGACTCTGGGTACCAGGCACCTGGGTAACCTCTATTTCCTCTTCATATTGAGACATCTGTTTTCTGTGGAGCCTTGGGGGATTTTTCCCAGGGAAAGAGCCTGGTTGGGGTTAAATAGTACAGGCTTGGGAACCAGGAATCCCTGAAGACCTGGCCCAGCTCAGGTATGTTGCCCCACTTTTCTCATTGGGTTTACCCTTCTGTGAAATGGGATGAAAGCTGCTTCCTCACAGGGTTGAATAAGGGAATTGTGGAGGGAGAGGCCAGTAAAGTAGATGACCCTGCTCTGGATAGCAGCCACCACTCAGAGAAATGAGGCTCTATGAGGCAGCATTGCCCCTACCCCCAGCATTGACCCCTTTTGAGTGAAGGCTTCTAAGATATTCCTCCTAAATGATGTGGCTGCTGTTCACTCTGTGAGGCAGGGAAATCCAACCTTGTTCCCATCTCTGTAATGGATGGGCTGAACAAGAGAGAAGACAACCACTTGGTTGCCAGCAGTAACTATGTGGCCCAGGAGGGTAGGACCAGCTTCATTCCCTTACCTTGCGGCAAACCAACTCTGCAGTATGGTGCCTAGGCAGCATGGGGTAGTAAGTTAAGAAGGAGCGTTCTAAAGCCATACTACCCGAGTACAGATACTGGCTTTGCCCTTTAGTAGTTGTGAGATCTTGGGCAGGTTATTTAACCTGTTTTCTCATCTGTAAAATGGAGAAATTAATAGTTCTTTTTAGGGCTGTAAACCTAGTAAGCTTATTACTACCCAATGTAAAAATAGGTATGTGTGTGTTTCTTCCTCAGCGAAGAGTAAAGCTAACACCAGTGTTTTCCTAGGCCCTGCAGGGTTTGGCTTGGCAGGAGGCAATGGACAGGGTTCACGCTACAGACGCGTATCTGGAGGCACCAGAGTGATGTCGAAAGAGGGAGGGGTGGACTTGGACCCAGCTATCTGGGGTCCAGCCACAATACCCGAACGACCCCTGGCAAGGTGCTCCCGCAGATAGACTACGCAGCGCCTCAAACGCGAGGAGCTGACGCCGGGCCCCCGCCCCCGAGGTCAGCTCTCCAAACTGCGCAAATGCAAAGAGCCGCACACAGCTCCGAGCCCCAGGGGCGGGACCGAAGCTGACGCTCTGAGCATCGCTCTTGCGCGCCCAATCACAAATGACGTTCCGTCTGTTCCTCCCCGGGAAGGACCCAATCAACGTCGAGAGCGTAGGCCCCACCTATCATGGGTCCCTGCTGCAGCCGTAGTGCGCTACGAGCTGCGGCTTGCCTCCGGTCTAGATGCGCTGGGGTCCGCAGGGCCTGAGGCCGGGTTCCAACCTGGCTTCTCGGGATGTCGGTGGCCTTCGTACCGGACTGGCTGAAAGGCAAGGCGGAAGTCAATCAGGAGACGATCCAGCGGGTGAGCGCTAACGAGGGCGGAGAGAAATTCCTCGGTTGAGATCCCGAAATGCTAGGGGTGCGGGAAGCTTCCTGGAGTGAGCTGCATCCCAGTGGAGGCTTGTGGTGGGTGTGTGTACGGGGTTGGCTTGCAGCGGTGTGGACTGAGACCGGAACGAAGTCGGCAAAAGCACCGGGGCAGTTCAGCCCCGCATTGGAGAGTCTAGTGGGCAGTGTACCCGGCCGTCCCGATGACGCACTGCACTGACCCTTTCTCTGGTCTTTCAGCTCCTGGAGGAGAATGACCAGCTCATCCGCTGTATCGTGGAGTATCAGAACAAAGGCCGGGCGAATGAGTGCGTCCAGTAAGTACCCGCACTTTCCCCCTACTTTTGAGGGGAGGATAAGCTAGTGTGGTGATAGAGCAAGCTGTCCTGAATTAGAGGGGTCTTGGGTGATTGATCCCCAATGAGGCTCAGAGGTTACTTGCCGGTCCCAAACCACACAGACAGCACATTGTGAAGGCTGGAGTTGGATGTGGCACTCTCTTTGAATTATGCTCACTGCAAACCTCTTTCACGTGGACATGTCAGCTGATGACAACAGGGGTGGGGAGGGGAGCACATGGAAAACTAGTCTCCGGAGATGAGAGCTGTGGCCCTGTTCTCACATCATGGATCCTCAGCTCATCCTTTTTCTGAGGGGGTCAGACGATTTGACTGCTGAGCTCCCTTTCATTTTCTAACCTGCAGTCTGTAATGCACACAAGGACTTCCAAGTTAAGGCGAAAGCACATTCAGCATAGTAAATTGAACGTGCTAAGTTATATGCCGAAATGAGAGAAAATAGTCTCCTTTCTAAATGTAGTCCAGGAATTAGGCTCCATTTATTATTACATTATTTCATTCTTACTGAAGACATGTTTAAGAAGGACATGCTTTTCCCACCCCATAAAAAAATCACCTACAATCCCTCACTGAATAGCTCAATGGAATAGTAGAGATGTCCGTCTTCGTGTAAGTCTTTGCATTTGATTCTGGCATCTGGCAGTTTGCTTTTTTACAGTTTATAGTAAACTCTAATTTTTCTGTATGGAAGGTAGTTGCAAAACATTCCATTTGGTGTAGCGATTCTCAACCTATGCATAAGAAAGTTATCAAAATTTACTGGTGGCCTTTTTCACATTGCATAGGCCGTGCTTCCTGCCCTCCGAGTCTGGTTTGTCTTCCTGGGTAGAGCACTCTATCACCTGATTGAGTATCACTACTATAGTAGGCTCACATTGATACCATAGAAGTGTTTTGTCCCTTCTTTAAGTTTGTTCAACAGACATTTTATAAGTACTGCTGAGTACCAGGCACTGTTTTAGCTACTGGGAAATCAGTACCAAAACCAGCTTTACTGTTTACCAAATCAGGTACCTTCTCTGCTCTTACAGAGTTTACATTCTAGACTCCAGAAGCTGGAAGGAAGAAATCATACAGTTAGGCACATACTAGTAAGTGCTTTGAATAAGAATAAAGCAGGATAAGTCGGGGAGAAGGGATGCCATTTTACACAGGGTATCTCTGATGAGACTTTGAGCAGACACCAGAGGTGAGGGAGCCAGCTTTATAGATTTGTGAGACAGAGTCAGCATCAGGTGGAAAAGCCCCCTGGGCTGGAACACGCTGGTTATCTTCAAATCACAGCAAGGAGGACACTGCAGCTAGAACTCAGTGAGCAAAGGGAAAGTGGTAGGAGCTGAGATCAGAGAGGTAACTAGAGGCCCCAATCCTGTAGCCTCGCAGGCCACCAGAAGGGCTAGAAGAGCTCAGCTTTACTCAGAATGAGATGGGAGTTTTTGGAGGGTTTTAATCAGAAGTATTGCAAGTCTTGACTTATACTGTACAGTGATCACTTAGGTTGCTACTTAGGGAATAGAGTAGGAGTCAAAGGTAGAGCAGGGAGACCAGATATGAGACTGGTCCAATACAATAGTCTAAGCAAGAGGGGGAGTGGCTTAGCCCAGAGAGGTAGCTATGGAAGTGTAAGTGTGAAGAGGTAAGAAGCTGGATATATTTTCCTTGGTGTTAAATAAGGAAGTTGATGATACTGAATCATCTAATCAACAGATGAGCCATTCCACGAGAGTGGGTAAATTCCTTTTCAGTGTTTTGTTAATGTTCAGCAAAAACAAGCCTCTGATTTTTGCCTGTTTTTCCCCCCTAGGTACCAGCATGTGTTACACAGAAATCTCATTTATTTGGCTACTATCGCAGATGCCAACCCAACCAGCCCTTCAAAACCAATGGAATAATCTTTTAGCTGGCTGTCATGAGGAGTAATTGAGTATAATCCATTTCTTATGAAGTAGAGACAAGATCTTTACCAACTCAATTGCTTGAAACATGAATGAGACAAACGTCTGTGACTCTTTTAAAAATGTGAAAATATGAAGAAAGCTACTAAATTAACTCTATTCTCAGTGTAAATATTTATTTTAATAATTAAGCAGATTAAGTTGACTCCGGATATCTTCTTTCCTGATATAGGCATGTTTGGGTAACAAAGGTATCATGGGCATCTTCAATTCTAGCTGTTCAGTTTCAACCTGAAGAGGAAACTGAGTAGATGTTGGGCAATCAACAGGTGTTGGCAAGACTCCTACCTGAGCCCCTGCCGAATGGATGTGTGACTGTGTGCTCCCTCTACCAGTTTGTAGTTGTGAACCTGACCTTTTTTTCAGGTTGCTTTGAAATAAAGCTCGCCTTTTCATGAAAGGCTCCTGTTGAGTTATTGAGGTTTTCATGTAATAAGTCTTCTATTTGGTCTTCCAGAAAAACTGTAAGGACTTAAAAATATATGTAATAACAGGGGCACCTGGGTGGCTCAGTCAGTTAAGCATCCGACTTCGGCCCAGGTCATGAGCTCATGGTTCGTGAGTTCGAGCCATGCATCGGGCTCTGTGCTGACAGCTTAGAGCCTAGAGCCTGCATGGGATCCTGTGTCTCCCTCTCTCTGCCCCTCCCCGCCTCAAAAATGAATATTTAAAATATATACATATGTAACAACACCATTATCATTGCTAACAAAATCAACAGTAATTTCTTTTTTTTCTTTTTTTTAAAATTTTTAAAGTTTTTTTAATTTTATTTTTGACAGAGAGAGCGTGCGTGCACTGTCAAAGAGTGTGAGCTGGGGAGGGGCAGAGAGAGAGGGAAACACAGAATCCGAAGGAGGCTCCAGGCTCCAAGAACTTTTAAAATACTTTTTTAAAATGTCTTTTTCCACCTATCTTTTTAAGGTTCTTGGCTGGGGCTCTATAACACAAGACAGATTAACAAAAGAGAAGCATGTAAGTTAAGTTTGATGTGTCATGGGAGCCCTTCATAAGGAAATGAAGACCCAAAGAAACAGTTAAACCTGAGCATTTTTACATTAGATTTGATGAAAAGTGGACAGTTGTGGAAAACTGAGAGGAACAGACGGGTATGGACTAAGAATAGTAAATTAGGGGAATTTAGCATGGCCTTTTCATTCAAAATCTCACTGTCCCTCCATTTTAAAAGATAAAGATGCTCCTTTCTTCTGGGTGTAGGGATGGCACCTCTCACATGGAGTCTCATGACCTACTTCTTGGGAGGTCGGAGAGTCCTTCCAGCATCTGTCATTTCTTTTTTTCTTTTTTAATCTTTTTTATTTATTTTTGAGAGAAAGAGAGACAGCATGAGCAGGGGAGGGTCAGAGAGAGAGGGAGACACTGAATCCGAAGACAGGCTCCAGGCTCTGAGCTGTCAGCACAGGGCCTGACGCAGGGCCCGAACCCACGAACTGTGAGATCATGACCCGAGCTGAAGTTGGACGCTTAACCGACTGAGCCACCCAGGTGCCCCCAGCATCTGTCATTTCTCACATTCCTTCAGCTTAAGATATTCAGTACACCAAGGTGCCACGTTTTGGAGTAGCATTTCCTGAATCCCATCAATTATCTCAAAATGTCTTTTTGTTGATTTGTCTAATTCAGGGTCCAAACAAGGTTCATGACACCGTATTTTGTTGACATCCCTTAAGTCACTGTAAAAATACTTAGCAGTTCTTCTTGTCTTCGTTGCCATTTGTTAGGAAAACTAGGTGATATTTGCCCTAAAAGTAATCCTGTTCTAGATTTGCCTAGTTGTGTCCCTATGATGTCAGTATTGCCAACTTTTCCTGTAAACTGGTAGATCTAGAGGCTCATTCAGACTCAGATTAGAATCTGCTCAATATTTTTGGCAAGTGTACATTGTAGGAGGTAAGAGGTACTTGCTTTTGCACTCCATCAGGAATGACCTGATTTATTCATCAAGTGCTCAACAGTCTTTCACTTAAATTATGATCTACCTAGCTTTGATCTATTATTTCGCTAGGGATTGCATACTGGCAATTTTCTCTTTTATCATCCCTCCTGCCTTTGTTAGCTTTGTCCAATAAAGAGCTTTCCCTCTTTGAGACTTCTCTGTAAAATGAGACAAGGAGACTTTCCTAAGTGAACCCAAAATTAGAACCTCCAGTCCCTGGCTCCTTTTGTAGGAGTCAAGGGTTGCAACCCAGAGAGCCCTCATTTTGAATCCCAACTCTATCACAACCTCTAGCTGTTTCCTCATCTATAAGAGGATGGTAATGAAAGTAGAATCTGCCCCCTGAGGTTGTAAGATTGAGGTAATGTGGTTGAGAGCTGGGCACATAGTAAACACTCAATGTGTGTTAGCTCTGATGTGTTATCTAAGGGCTCTGGCCCATTCTGGCCCTTCTCAAGTCTGGGAAGAAGCCAGTTGTTTGTTCCCTCATTCCCTCATTCTTCCATCCTTAGGGTTCTAGTCCATTAATGGATGACTCCTTCCCCCACTATTCATGGGGTTGGTGCCCATACTATGCCAAGTGGGCTGCTCATGGGCCTGATGTGGTCAGCAGTTACTGTGGGCATGATGCAATGTTTTTACTTTTGAATTAGGTGCTAACATTTAAAGAGGATCTCCCGCTAGAGCCTGGATTTCTAGCAGTGCTGGGCCTGCAGGTCCACATGGCAACCATCAGCTGGAGTTGGATGGCAGCGGCCTCCTTTACTAGGCAGCTTGACTTAATGCACATAGGGCTTGGCTCGAGCTGGAATGAGAGTGCCAGCTGATGTTTCATTTTGGGCCTCCCCTAACACAGAGCCTGAGACAAGGCCTTGGGTGCAGATAGTTGATTTGGGAGATGATGTCAGGAAGCAGGAATAAGGCCATGAGGACAATGAGACCAAGAAGGAGGAAAAGCCACTAACCGGGTGTGTTACCAAGGTTACTGCTATAGGCAATAAAGGCTCAATTCTGGGGTGGGGTGGGGGGGATGGATCTCAAAAGCATAAAATATCTCTGAGGTGTCTGCATGAGAGCCCCTGGTTAGGGTTGCCTCCAGGGGAGTTAGCTCCTCTGTACTAAAAAGCAGCCTTTTGGCCAAGTGGGCCCTGGATGTCAGAAGAGGAAGAAAGTAAAAAGCTGCACAGCAGTCCCTCAGGTGGGCTTTTGCCAGCGCGATGTGAGTCTGATCTTGTGGGAACTGTCCACTACTGGCAAGGTAGGCAAGGGTCTGTGACGGAGCACCGAAGCTTCCAGGGTAGGGACTCTGGACAAGCCAGTGTGGCCTGTGGCAATTTAGTGTAGCTTCCTGGGTAGCAGGGGGAATGGCAGACAAAGTCCAGTTCTCCCCTCCAGGGAAGGAGTTGGTGACCTGCTGTGTTACCCTGCCTTTGTCTCTTGGACGGATAGGAGTGTCCACATGTAGACAGCTGAACCAGGGCAAATCACAGGACTCTGTACACAGCCAAGTCTGTTTAAGTGACAGTTTTCCAAATTGCCAGAAAACTGCCAGACTCTCTAGAGGGCCTTCTTCTGGAGAGGTACACTGCAGAGGTTGGCGTAGGCCGCTTCGCGGTTACTGTAGAGGCCCCAGCCCATCTCTACCGCCTGCTGCAGAGATGGCCTGAAGCTCAAGTATCTACCATCCCTCTTAGAGGACCCAGAACTCAATACAGTTGCGAAAGGTGATTTAAAAAGGTAAAAACCAAACCTGACCAGACTATTAACTGCTCTCTTTTCTCAGAGGATCTCCTGCTTCAAGATTAAGCCTCCACTCAGCCCTTTTCCAACTCTCGGTCAAGCCGACCTCCCAACAGCCTACAGAGGGCCTAGGCCTTTCTCTTGGGTTTCCAAGCCTGCTTCCCAGGATTTGCAGCTGTGGTGACTGATGTCATTAACACATTCTCGTGACAGGAGGATATGGCAGCTAAAACAAAGAGAGCAGATATTTGAGGTCAGGTTTAGTACACAAAATGTTAAGCTATTTTTTTCCACTTTCTCATGAGGCTTTTTGACATCGCATCTGACTTTTGGGGAGCGTAAGTAACAATATGGCTGGGGGGAACATGATGTTCAGTGCTATCCCATATACTCTTGAGCCTCTGTAATAAACGTCCATTACTAAAGGTGATCCTGACAGTATTTTTAAAAATATTTTTTAATGTTTATTTACTTTTGAGAGAGAGAGAGAGAGAGAGAGAGAGGAGGAGGGGCAGAGAGAGAGAGGGAGATTCAGAATCTGAGGCAGGCTCCAGGTTCTGAGCTGTCAGCACAGAGCCCGACGCGGGGATCGAACCCACGGACCGTGAAGATCATGCATGACTTGAGCCGAAGTCAGACGCTTAACCAACTGAGCCACCCAAGGTGCCCCTTGACAGTATTCTTAAGCTGGACATGTAGTATCTTCATTTTTGTTATTACTCTACCTCACACATATATTGTTTTGATTCTATTTTAATAAAAGCAATTTTAAGAAGTTATCTGTTACCTTTTTTTCCCAATGAAAATCCCAGACTCTCACTGCTACCTGTCTTTCCTTCCTACATCTTTTTAACAAGAGTCTAAGGTCCAAAGGGAAGTTTTGCTTGTTTTCATTTCTCTTTGTGATAAACTCATTCATTCAAACAAATATTTACTGATCCACTAGCATACCACAGTGAGGAAGCCAGACAATGTCATTGCTCTCATGGAAACTTTATTCTTACATAAAGAAGACAACACAGTATAAATAACCTGTATTTATGGGGGACACAGGCAATAAATATAAACAATCAAGGAAAGCTTCACATGGTAATAAGTGCTGTGCAGAGAATTACAACAAAGTAATGTGCTAGAAAGTATCTGGGTGGCTACTGTAAATAATAGAGTCAGGAATGACCCGGGAAGGTAACTTGCAGCTGAGATATGAATAACAGAGAATCTGACACGTGACCATCAAGCAGAAGCAAGAGCTATGCAAAGACTTTTCATTCCAACTCGTTTTTCTTTTTTCTCTCTTTCTTGAGTCCATTTATATAGAGCAATATTCACCTATGTGGTCATCAATTCAATTAGAACATGAGTTCTCGTTTGACCAGGCTCTCCAGTGAGGAAAATAGAGGAGACAGGGCACTGGGCCCTGCTTTCAGGGAGCTCCTAATAAGCCTGACAAGATAAAAGAGACCCACACCCAGGCACGGATCAGGGCACTAATGCAGGACTAAGGATGCCAAGAAATTGTCCATATATTGAAGCTACAGGGATTCCAAGTAGAAATTATCAAGTGCTTCTTATAGAAAAAGTCTATGCTTTTCCATTCCTGAGCACTCTTGTCTGCAAACAAAAAACTGCCCTTTGTAGCAGAATCTATCAGCATCCTACACTCATTTCTTCAACTTCATTTACTCTTTTAATTGTGCTGCAACCAACTCCCAACAGTCCAGATCTGTATCTTTATTCCTGAGGACTTTTTTCTAAAACTAAATGTCTGCCTTGCCCAGGCATTTCTGACAGGAAGAACTTGGGGATTACCATCCTGGGAAGAGCTCTCAACTCAGGACTCTCAGGACGTGGAGTATTAATGTCCCAGCTTCCTCACCCCTCTGGAGGGACAATTCCAGGATGTTTCTTGTGTACTCAGAATTTAGAGTTTGCAATCAGAGAACAAGTTGATCAACATAAAGTAAGGAACCTATCTGACAGGAAGTGCTTGTTGTTGTGAGTTTTTCATATGAGTTTGATGGGATCCAAGCTCCCCGCTAAAGAAGACGAAGCATTAGACGTTTGTGAAAATACTATCATGCTTTAAAGCAAGTTAGTGGCAAAAAAGCCACCTGTCTAAAAGGCCAAAAGATGTGTGGTATCCACAATTAAGGTGACTTTTTAGACTTCTTTGTTTGCAGTCATCGCCTCAGGGGCCATCTCTGTGCTGCATACTCCCATGCTTCTCCTGGTAATTGGCACCACCCCAGCTGATCAATCACAGTATCTGCCCACTACTGTGGCCATCAAGACTGATGGACATATGAACCTCATCAAGTCAACAGATCTCTCACTGGGATTTTTCTCACTGGTGTTGGCAGGAAAAGTGCTTTCCCCTCAGACTTTCAGGCTATAAGAATGTATGCCTGAAACTGCCATGGCCATGTCTCCTGACCCCCATGGGGAATGCCCATCTGCTCTTGACTAATATCATGAGAATGTTATTCTATCAACATATACATTTTTCTGTAAAATGGAAGTCGACTTGTTTTCCACAAAAAAATAAATCTAGGATTTCAAAAAATGTGTTTTCAAATTTTCAATAGAGATTTTGTTATCAAATTCTGGTAATATTTCTGTTGCTGTGTTGTAGGTCCTAAGATTATATCCAGGTTTGATGATTGGCTAGGAGGACTCACAGGACTCAACATGTAGTTGTACTCACAGCTGTAACTTTTTATAGTAGAAGAATACAAAGCAAGTCGGCAAAGGGAAAAGGCACATGGGATGAAGCCCAGAGGAAACTAGGTTCGAACTTCCCTCTCCCAATGTTATCACACAGGATAAGCTTAATTCCTCCAGGATTGAATCATAACAACGTGTGAGAAATGTCTACCAGGGAAGTTCATTAGAGACTCAGTGCCCCAAGGTCTTACTGGGGGCTGGTCACATATGTATATATCATCCTCTGCCTAGCACATACCCCGCTTCCAGATTCCCAGAAGGAAAGCAGGTGTTCAGCAGATTATTTGCTCAAAAAGTTCAGGCATAATAAAGCATTCTTATCATTTAACTGAAGTTTTCTAGAAGTGTAGGAAATTAATTACCATTCAAAGGTCCCAGATTCCACCCACAGGAATGAGTTGCTATCAATGGTAATAAAATTTGACCTACGCAAGATGAATAAATTCTAAAAAAATTGCTGTACATTATGTCTATTGGTAACAATACCATATAGTACACTTAAAAATCTGTTAAGAGAGTAGATGTCATGTTAAGTTTTCTTACCATAATAAAGTAAAACTAAAAGAAAAAAAATAGAGTGGTTGCCTGAGGCTGGGTAGAGGGGAGAATGCAGTTATTGTTTAACGGATACAGAGTTTCAGTTTTTCCAAGATGAAAAAAGTTCTGTGGATAGATGGTGGTGATGATTGCACAATGTTAAGGTACTTAATGTCTCAAAACTGTACACTTGAGTTAAATGACAATTTTATGCAATGTGTATTTTACAGTTTAAAGAAAATAAAACAAAAACAAAACAATGTGACCCAGGCATATAGATACATGAAACAGTGTAACAAAATAAGTGCCGAAATAGAAGCACATACACAAGTAGTCGCAAAGCCAAGGTAATTCATTTGATAAAAGGCAGTTTTTTTCAACAAAGGGTGGTGGAACTACTCTGTTTCCGTAGGCGGGCAAAATGAACCTCAACCTCTACCTGACACCACAACTAAAAATTCCAATAGATAGTCTTAACACGTAAAAGTTACGACTATGAAACTTCTAGAAGAAAACTCGGAGCTTGCGGCAAGCATAGATTTCTCAGCATAGAAAGGAGCACAAACCATACGAGAAACTGATCAAGTGACTTCACTAAAATTAAAAACTGCTTTGCACAAACCGCTATCTAAACAATGAGAAGACCCAGCTTAGGAGAAAATATTCGCAATTATATATGACAAAAGATTTGTATTTAGAGCATATACATATCACCTAGTTAACAATTGTACACAGAACTCTCGCATTCATACGACGAACAGGAGGAATAAGAAACGGGCAAAGGTCCTGAACCGACTCTTCACAAAAGATGTAGAAATGGCCATGAACAGAAAACTATTCCAGTGACGCTGGCGCCAAAGAGGGAACGAACGCACATCTGAGGCTAAGAGGTCTTTGAAATGAGACAGTTTAACAGGAGGAGAGTGTCTTAACTACTCCTTGCGAAAAGGAAAACAAGCAAAAAGATCCGTCAGTTTACTAGACATCAAGGACTTAACGTCTCACAGGTGCAGCCAACACGGAAGCACCTCTACACCGGAAAACGAGCAAACGCTCATGGTTCTTGAAGAAGGGCGAGAGGAAGTAGAGAGCGCAGGCGTGTTCCGAGCTCCCAGATTGGGCGACTGACTCCAATGGGGGAGAAAGGGGCGGGGCAAAGAAGGACCAGCTCAGGTATAGGAGCGTCGGGCCAGATGCTCTTCGAGAGCTCGCAGACACGCCCACCTGCGCGCGCACCCTTCAGTTAAACACCCCCTTGGAGACCGTACTCTCGCGTTATTTGTCTCGACTCTCGCGGGGTTTAGCGTGGCACTGGGAGGCCGGGCCCTGGGGAGGGGGTGGTGGTCCGTTAGTGGCGTTGGGCTCCGGCCGCCGCGGTGGCAGTGCTTTCTCCTCTGCCCACGGGGAGCGGCTCAGGCTGGAGGCTAACCAGGTGAAGAGCTTGCTCGCATATGTGTGCGCGGTACTTGGGAGTCGGGAGGCCCGGCGCTGGAGGGGACCCCGTCTCAGACCCCCGTGGTGTCGAGACAGGCCGGCGCGAGGCGATCGTGGCGCGGGCTCCGCCCCAGCCTCCGCCCTAGCTCCCGCCCTGACCGCTTTCCTCCCCCTTTCTCCTAGCTCTTGCCGCCGCCTCGGTCGCGATGGGGGCGCAGGACCGGCCGCAGTGTCACTTCGACATCGAGATCAACCGGGAGCCGGGTGAGCCGGAGACTGGGCTCCTGCTGGGGCCTGGACCATCCCTGGGGAAGGGGAGGGGTCTACCCTCATCAACCCTCCCCCAAGCCGTTTTGGGAGCGGGTAGACGCAGTCCGCACTGAGCGAAAATCTATGGAAAGGAGATTTTCTTTGGAAAATCTATGGCCCGGATCCCCCACTCCCATTCTACTCTGAGGGGCCTCGCCCTCCCTGGCGCCTTGCGGGGACACTACGCCCCACGCCCTCGGCCCGAGTGTTCGTACCACGCCTGGCGCCAAGATAAAGGGGTGCAATCCTCGGACTTTTTCTCTCAATGTCTCTAGGAGCAAACACTCCCAATTCCTATTTCTGGTATTTTTCTCTCTACTGTGAGGTTTGGAGTCGTATATTGTCTTTCCTAAACTTTGTATATCATTAGTAGATTAACTCCACTAATATTTTCCCGTGTCTTCAGCCAGAATTTCTCGGTTCGTGGGAAAATGACTTTGTGAAAGACTTGTGCGATCAACCAAAGCAGTGTGTACCAGCAGGCTTGCAGCACGAATGCACGTAGCATTAATGCTTCGTCTTTAGGGAAACCAGCCATTCGTTAGTATAGTTTATTGAAAATAAAATATTTTCTTCTGAAGAGTAGTTGCGACGTAGCAGAGCCTTCAGGGTTCCGAACTGTTAGCCTTCCCTCCCACCCCCCCATCTGTGACAGAAGTTTTAGTTGGAACCATATGTAAAGTCTTTGTGAAGCGCCTTGTTCAGCAGATTCTTACTGAGAGCCTGCAACTGTTCAAGACTCTGGGGATAGCAGTGAATAAAACAAAGGACTCACTTCCTTGTAGTTGTATTCCGTTTTGGGGAAGACCGACCATAAACAAGGGAGAAAATACAGTGGCTTGTAGTAGGAGTACTGTCCCAATATGTTGGTCAGGAAAAGCTTTTTCTTTTGAGATGACAGGCAGGCATCTGAAGGAGATGAGGGGAGCCATTGTGGACATCTTTGAGGAGCTTTCCTGGCAACGGAAGTTAGTACAAAGGCCCTGAGGAGGGAGTGTGTTTGCATGTTGAGGAACTGCTGGAAACCCAGGGTGGAGTAGAGGAGGGATGAGAGTAGCAGGAAATGGTTGTGCACCATAATGAGGACTTCGACTCTGAGATAAGATATTGAAGGGCTTTGAGCAAAGGAGTGTTGTGATCTTAGAAGTCTTGTTGCATTCCCAGTTTTTAATACCTTGAGGCTTGATGGATCTTAATCCTTATGCTATATAATCCTTACACTATAATGAATCCATGTTCAGATAACAGGGCTTTTTTTTTTTTTTAAGAATTAAAAATAGTATACTCATCAAAAGTATTAAGTAGAACAAACAGATTCTATAGGTTAAAATACTCCTTTCCTAGTACATATATTTATATTCTAGACTTGCAAATAAAAAATGAGAAATCTACAGAAGATGTTTGGTAAATGTTGAATGAACTTCAGTCCCCAACATCCAACATTATGATACCATACCATTCTGACAGAAGTGGCTCGCAGTCTTGAGAACACTGAAACATACAAGGAATGCTTATACTGTACTAGGTTGAACCATTTGATAATTGGCGATTTTATATGGTTTAGTCTCCTATAATACTTTTAGTATTACATACTAAATATGCTTTTCAGTGTATTATCTAAGTCGTAGGTAATTGATTTTTACACAGCTTTTAAGTCACTCCAATTGTTTGAAGTGAGGTACCCTACTTTATAGGATTTAACCATTAACAAGTATGTCATTTGAGTACTTAGTCAAGTGATATTCTTGATTTCCTGAATTGTTAATAATTTGCTTAATGTAAATACAAAGTAGTAACAAAGATGGTTTAAGAATGGCCATACTGACCATATTAATGAGAGATCAAGAAGTATTGATAAAAATTGAGTTGAATACAACACAGTATGTATTCTTTTCCATTACTGTCAATGGCGATGTGTGTGCTTTATAGCAAGTTAACTATAAAATGAGTGCAAGTATATTAAAAAAGGAAGCATTTTTTTTAAGTTTATTTATTTTGAGAGCAAGCAAGCGTGTTCTCTTAAATTTAGCTTTTAAAAAATTATTAAGGTTTGATATGTTCTATTTTAGGGGAGAGGCAGAGACAGAGGTTGGAGAGAGAATCTCAAGCAGGCTCTGCACTTTCAGCACAGAGGCCTGTGCTTGCGGGACTTGATGTGAGGCTCTGTTTCACAAATCTTGAGATGATGATCTGAGCTGAGATCTAGAGTGAGTTGCTTGACCTACTGAGCCATCCAGGCACCCCAGGAAGAGGCTTTATATAGGACTATTTGAAATAATTCCAAACTGTATCCTAGGAATTTTTTTCAGAAGGTTTTTAACTAAAATTTTCATTTCTTTATTAGTTGCAGAACTGTTCATATTATTCTTGAGTGAGTTTATCTGTGGGATCTATAGTGATAGTTCTTCCTTCACTTCTGATATTGATAATCTCTGCCCTTTGTCTTTTTCCTTGGTCTGTTTGGCTAGAGGTTTTATCTTTATCATATATTATCATTTCAAAGAACTAGATTTTGGTTGATTTTTTTTCCACTACTGTTTTCCTTCAGTTATAATGATTCCTGCTCTTTATTTCCTTCCTAATGCTTGACTTGGCTTACATTTGCTCTTTTTCTAGTTTCTTTAAAGTAGAAACTTGGATTGTTGACTTGAGACCTTTCTTTTCTAATGTAAGAATTTAATGCTATAAATTTCCCTCAGTATGCAGGACCCCACAAATTTTGATATATTTTTTATTTTATTTTAGTTCAAAATATTTTCTAATTTCCCTTGAGGCTTAGTCTTTGGCTCATGAATTATTGAGAAGTGTTTTGGGGCACCTGGGTGTCTCAGTCCGTTAAGTGACTGACTCTTGATTTTGGCTCAGGTCATGGCTCATGGTTTGTGGGTTCAAGTCCCTTATCTCGGGCTCTGTGGCTGTCAGCTCTTGGGATTCTCTTTGTCCCTCTCTCACCCTCTCTTTCTGCTCCTCCCCTGTTCTCACAGACATGCTCACACTCACTCTCTCAAAATAATAAACTTAAAAAAAAAAAAGAAGAAGGGTTTTAATTTCTAAGTATAGTACTTGGATATTTTGCACTTGTCTTTCTGTTAATGATTTATAGTTTAATTCCATCATGGTCAGAGAATATACTTTGTATGACCTTAGTTCTTTTAAATTTACTAAGGTTTGATATGTTCTGTTTTAGTGAATTTCCCATGTACACTTGAAAAGAATGTCTATTTTGCTGTTTTTGTGTGGAGTGTTCTACATTTTTAAGTTTTTAAAAAATGTTTATTTATTTTGAGAGAGAGCATGAGTGAGGAGGGGCAGAAAAAGAGGGAGAGAGAGAATCCCAAGCAGGTTCCACACTGCCAGAACAGAGCCTGAGGCAGGGCTTGAACTCATGAACTGTGAGGTCATTACCTGAGCCAGAATCAAGAGCCAGATGCTTAACTGACTGAGCCACCCAGGCACTCCTTTGTGGAGTGTTCTACAAATGTCAGTTTGAGCCAATTGGCTTAATAGTGTTGTTCAGTTCTATGTTCTGGCTGATATTTTTGTCTCCTTGTTTTATTGATTACCAAGAAAGGAGTATTGAAGTCTCCATCTATAATTGTGGATTTGATTATTTCTTCTTTCAAACCTATTAGTTTTTGCTTCATTTACTTAGAGGCTCTCCTTAGGTGAATGCATACACCTTTAGGGCTGTTAAGTCTTCCCAATGAATTGAGCCTTTTATCATTATGTAATGACCCTTGTTAATTTCCTTGCTTCCAAAGCTTGCTTTGTCTAAGGTGAATAATGCTACTGCAGTTTTTTTTGTTAGTGTTTATGTGGTATGTCATTTTCTATCCTTTTAACTTCTATTTAAAGTGGGTTTCTTGTAGATTGGAAATAGATGGATCTTGTTTTTTAACCCATTCACACAATCTTTTAATCATATATTTAGACTATTTACATTTAATGCAATTATTGTTTGGATTTGCCTAATACTTGTTTTTGCTTCCTCTGTTTTCTATTTTGGGTTATTTGAATATTTTTTAGTATTTTTAATTTTTCTGTTTTGGATTATTTGAATATTTTTTAGTATTTTTAATTTTTCTATTGTGTTTTTAATGTTTTTATTTATTTTTGGGAGAGAGACAGAGCATGAGCAGGGGAGAGGCAGCAGAGAGAGAAACACAGGAATCTGAAGCAGGATCCAGGCTCTGAGCTGTCAGCACAGAGCCCGACGTAGGGCTTGAACCCATGAACCATGAGATCATGACCTGAGCCGAAGTTGGACGCTTAACCGACTGAGCCACCCAGGCGCCCCTCTGTTGGTTTTTTGATGATCTCTATAGTTTTCTTTTGATGCAGTTTTAATAAAATTTTTATTATACAGCAATGATATAATCAACACTTTTCCAAATCCAAATGATACGAAATACAAATCTACATGGTAGATCAGAGGGACTCCAGCAAATTACATGGATTCGATCTCTGCACAGTTTTTTTAGTGGTTACTCTAGAGATTGCAGTATACATACTTATCTTTTCATGGTGTACCTAGAACTAACGTACCACTTCAGGTGAAATGTCGAAACCATCCCACCATATAATATCTCTTTATCTCTTTATATTGTATTTGTCACATGTATTACATTTATAAACACTGAAAAACCTTTTCTTTCAAACATCACACATACTAGCTTAAGAGGAGAAAAAATACTTTCATTATTTACTCACAAATTTACATTTCTGTTGCTCACACGTGTTCATTCCTGAAGTCTCAAGTTCCCTTTGGTATCATTCCCTTCCCCCTGAAGAACTGGCTTAAAGTATTTTCTTTCAAAGCAAATCTTCTGCCAACAGCTTCTCTTTGTTTATTTTGTTTTTGTTTTTAACCTGAGAATTTTACTTTGCCATTATTCTTGAAAGATATTTTCACTAGTTATAGAATTCTGGGTTGACAATTACTTTCTTTTAGCACTTGAAAAAAGTTCACTGCCTTCTGGTCAGTTTGATAAGTTTGATAAGAAATCCATAGTTATTCAAAGTGTTGCCCCATATGTAATATGTTACTTTTGTCTGATTGCTTTTAAGATTTTTACTGTCTTAGATTTTAGCAGTTTTATTGTGATGTGTCTGGGCATGAATTGCTTTGTGTTTATTCCCTTTGGGGTTTACTGATCTTGAATATGTGTTTGTCTTTTGCCGTATTTAAGACATTTTCAGCTAATATTTCTTCAGCTGTTTTCTGTCCAACACTCTTTTTCCTCTCTTTCCAGGACTTTGATGACACAAATATCAAACCTTTTGATGTTACCTCACAAGTCCCAAGTCTTTGTTCAGTTTTTTCCCCCCAATATTTTTTTCTCTCTGTTTTTCAGATTGGATAATTTCTATTAATTGGTCTTCAAGTTCACTGACTTTTTTCTCTGTCATCTCCATTGTACTGTTGAGCCCACCTAGTGAATTTTTAATTTTGGCCATTGTATTTTTTTGTTTTAAAATTTCCTTATGTTTTTGCTTGAGACTTTGTTTTTCCATCCATTTGTACTTAATGTAGTATGGTGGTAATAGCTGCTCTATAAAGTCTTTGTCTAACAGGTTTCTAACATCTGTATCATTGTTTTTGTCTTTTCCCTTAACGGGTTTTGAGATTTTCATGGTTCTTTAAATGTCGATAAATACTGAATTGTGTCCTGGACATTTTGCACATTATGTTACATGACCCTGAGTCTAGTTTAAATCCTGTGGAGAATATCCACTGGTCTTCTTATTGATGATGATGATGATGATGATGATGATGATATGGTAGTAGGCAGTCAGCCTGCGACCACCTTCTGTTTAGAGTAAGATCCACACATGCATAACATGTGGATGAGCCCTGGAGTTCGTACTTTATGGGGCTGTTTTCTTGAGGGAACTCCCTCTGAGATTTCCTCAACACGTTTTAGCCCTTAGGGACTCCCTTTTTTTGGTCATCGGGCCAGAAAGCTAGGGTTTTAGTTTCCTTACCCTGCCGTGTACTTCTTATGATTGTGTCTGTCTCTGAGGCTAAGTGGCAAGAGAATAGAGAGTAAAAGAGCAGGAGAGGGGCACCTGGGTGGCGCAGTCGGTTAAGTGTGCAACTCTTGGTTTCAGCACAGGTCATGATCTCTCGGGTGTTGGGTTTGAGTCCCGCATCGGGCTCTGCACTGCCGGTGTGGAGCCTTCTTGGGAATCTCTCTCTCTTCCTGTCGCTCTCTGCCCCTCCCCCATGTGCGCTCCCTCTCTCAAAATAAATCAACTTAAAAGAAAAAAAGCAGCAAAGGTTGTTTATGCTCTTGGGAACACAGTTCCTCTAGTCAGAAAGATTTGCCTCCCCTGAAGTTTTATATGCTTGCTTGGCCACACTGCTCATATGCTACCATCACTGTGGAAGTGCCTAGGAGTTAGAACAGCAGAGTGGGAAAAACAGACAGAAATGGGATTTCCCCCATTCACTGTGATCTGTAGGACATAGGAGTCCTCTTTCCCGCTCCCTAGACTGGAAATAGAGGGCTTTCCTCAGAGCTCTTTTCTGTGTACCCAGAGTGCAGTTCTGGGTTTCAGATTGCTTTTGATTCCAGGCCACGAGATAGGTAGGAAAACAAAATTCATTACCAATTTGGTGGGCTTTTATGTTACTTCTACAGTCTGCCTGCTTCCATTCATTTTTCAGTCCTTAGATAATCGTTCCAGTCTTTCTGGCCAAGGTTTTTTAGTTCAGCTGCATTCAATGTGAAAGTTAGAGTGGAATATATTTGTTCCATCTAGACTTCCTTATAAGAAAGTCTGAATCTAGAATTCCTTATACATTTCTAAAGATGTTAACTTGACAGAAATTAGCCAGTCATTTTTCATTGTCTTTACAAATATGTTCGTGTTTTCTGAAGCCATTAGCTTTTTGAATGAAATGTGATACCCACTTTGGAAACATATATATATGAAATCCTCATTGACAACTTCATTTTTCTGACAGACTCATCCTTCTCTGGTTAAATGTTAATTCTCTAGGGTTGTTAGTGAGAACCTCCAAGGGTGGACATGAAATAGTAATCTTGTCGTTTGGTGCCTCAGGAGCTTGCCTTTTCATTCAGATCCTTGTACCAAGAAATTGGGAACCTACGGAACCACGTTTTAGATACCTATTAGTAAACTGATTTAAGCCAGGTTAGTCAAGAATGCCCATTATGGTTTTGTTTTTTGTTTTTTTTTTAAGTTTTTATTTTATTTTTGACAGAGAGAGAGAGCGCGTGAGTGTGAGCTCGGTAGGGGCAGAGAGGGAGGGAGACACAGAATCCGAAGCAGGCTCCAGGCTCCAAGCTGTCAGCAGTGAGCCTGACGTGGGGCTTGAACTCACGAACTGCGAGATCATGACCTGGGGTGAAGTCTGACGCTCAACCGACTGAGCCACCCAGGCGCCCCTAGGGTTTGTTTTTTTTTGTTTTTTTTTTTTTAAGTACATATTGGGGAGTTGGCAATGAGTTAGAATGAGTTAGGTGCAGGCCATAGATTGCCTTTGTCACAATCTTGGTACCAGGGTACCCCCAAAAGTCACATTTTGCCCAAACATAGACAGTAGCAAGCAAGTTATGCCCACATGTAAGAAACAACCAGTTCTGTAAGTTTGATGAAGTCCCAGTTCTTTTTTTTTTTTCAGTGCTCGAAGCACTGTATGTGAAAGATTCCTGCTCTTGAAAATTGTCACGCAGATGTTTATCAGGCATCAGAATACTTTAAACTCGGGGTTAGACTCAGGACTTTTTTGGTGGACCTAGCCTCAGGTTCTGCTCCAAAGGGCGACCCTCCAGATTCATTTGTCCTGTTAATGCAAGGGTATGGATTATCTCTAAATATTTTTATTTAGTCCGTGTATCACTAATTCTGAACATCACTAATTGGCCAATAAAAACTCATTTCTAACATTAATGTTGCTAATTCTAAGGCCTCTGGTTGGTGAGAGATAAAGATAGCAAAAGTATTTTTAGTAGCCACCTCTGAGGTTTGGCCTTTGATTGTCACCTTTGGAGGGTGTTTCTTTCTGGTTAAGGTGTAGTTTAAAAACTCATGATTGCTTTATATCAAAATGTCTATGAAAGATATCTTAAAGTAAATTATAGTTATAATATACTACATGATAGTGGTAAAACGGTGTAGGCCTTTTGTTTTCATATTGCAAGATGTTTTCATGAGGCTCCGGGATGTCAAACACCCATTTGTTCACTTGCATCCTCTCTATGCAGTGGTTTCCCACAGGTTAAAGGACATGTGATGACACAACAGATATAACGCAGGAGTAGGCAGGAAACCCTGTCTTCTGCTCCACTAGACATTAGTTAGATTTGCAAACATTTACTGTAAAACAGTGACACTTAAAAACTTTTTGTTCATTTTTGGAAATAAAAATTATTAAACATATTTGCATTACCATGTAATGAGTTTATTTTATTAAAAATTGATTAACATTCTTAAAATTTCTCCATCTTAATTTCTAATGTGGTAAATATCAGTAAACATAAACCCATATAAAAAGTCTTTAAGGTCCTCAATAATTGTTAAGAATATAGAAGCGTTCTGAGGCCAAAAAGTTTGAGAACTGCTGTTCTAGACACATGCTTTCATAGAATGCAAGCATTGGGCTTTATCTACAGATGTTTTGAACTTTTTGTTTGGATATAATTTCACATTTATAAGAAGTTGAAAAATATAAATAGTAAAAATCATCCAGCTATCCTTTACCCAGAATCATCTGTTATATTTTATACCATTTGTTCTCTCTGCACACACAATTTTTTTCTGAACCATCTGAGGGTAAGTTACCTACATCATGGCTCTTTACTCTTAAAATACTTCAGTATATAGTTTTTAGCATATTAAGAATAGAGATATTTCTTACTACAGTGTAGTTGTCAACTTTATAAATTTGCATTGATGTGATACTTTAATCTGCCATCTCTATTCCTTCCATTTTTGTGATTTGGCCTAAAATGTCAATTATAGCATTTTTTTCTCTTCCAATACAAAATCTAATCTAGTATCAGATACTACATTCAGCTGTCATGTCACTTTATCCTCCTCTTTTTAAAAAATGTTTGTTTACCTTTTTTGAGAGAGAGCCTGTGCCTGGGCAAGATCAGAGAAGAGGCAAACAGAGAGGGAGAGAGAATCCCAAGCAGATTCTGCACCACCAGCACTGTCTGATAAGGAGCTTGATCTCACGAACTGTGAGATCATGACCTGAGCTGCAATAAAGAGTCGGATACTTAACGACTTAGCCACTCAGGCACCCCTATCCTCCATTTTTATAGCTTTTTTTTTTTGTTTCTTTTATGACATTGACATTTTAGAGGAATATAGTGTGCCCTTCGCTCATTTTTAAGTAGAACATTACATTTTGTGTTTGTCAGAGGCTTGAAGTTCGTCTTCAAAAGTGATAACCAGGGTATTTCTTTAGAGGAATGTTCAACTTTGGAATTTTTATGTGGGCCTCAGAGCAATATCATAAAACCCTGAGTTCATCAAAATCGGTAAAAAAATGGGTGAATAGTTGAAATTTGCGTGTTTACTTTATTGCTTATGATTCACATGGATTCCAGTAATTAAACAGGAAATGGAGTACTACTTGTGACCTTGGGTAAGCCACTTGACCTCTTTGTAGAAAGGAAATACTATCAGTTTTGTCTTAATGTGGTTCTGAAGATACCACAGCAAAATTTACTTACCTTCAAAATTACCCTTTAAACTTTATTATTAATTACTTTATATTTATTTATTTTTGAGAGACAGAGCACAAATGGGGGAGGGACAGAGAGAGAGGGAGACACAGAATCCGAAGCAGGCTCCAGGCTCTGAGCTGTCAGCACAGAGCCTGATGCGGGGCTCAAACCCATGAACTGTGAAATCATGACCTGAGCTGAAGTCAGATGCTTAACCACCCCAGGTACCCCTGAATTGTGCTTCCTGATGGGATGCCAAAAAAAGGGGAGGGGGGGGACTGTTTTAGATTAAGACACCAAAGCATGACAACCAAATCAATGCATAATCTTTGGTTAGATTCCTAGATTTAAAAAAGAGGTATAAAGGGCATTGTGGAACCAGTTGGGTAAATACGAATATGGACTGTGTATTAGACTGTGGTGTTAATCACTGTTAACATGTTGTGACAGTGGTGTTGGGGTTAAGTACGGAATATCTTTGTTCTTTAGGAGTATATACCAAGGTAATTAAGGTGGACCATTTACAACATCTATAATTTTCAGTTTGAACCAGAAGAAAATTGTGTGTGTAGAGAGGGAGGAATAAGGCTAATATGGCAAAACTTATCTTTATAGATTAAAAAATTTTTTCATTAAAAAGTTGAAGGGGAGAAGGGCATTGCATGTTCATTCAGATAGCCTTCAGTATCATTTTGTTAAATATCTCCAGAAATCTTAGTACTTTTGCAGGGTTGCAATTAAATGACTACATGTTACTTTAGGGAAAATTGGACACATTTGCAATTTAGAGTTTTCCTGTCTAAGAACAAGTTATGTCTCCTTTTATTTAGATTGCCTTTATGCTTGTCAGAGGTTTGTAGTTTTTATAGGTCCTACAGTCTTATGGCTGAATAGCTAGAATGTTTTTTGTTGGTGTTGAATATGATTTTAATTGTTATCTTTTTTACTAGTTCTTATTGATAATAAGATAAATAATAATTACAATGTTTCCATTAATATTTCAGTTTGGTTCTTTTAGGTTTTCTAGATGTACAGCTGTGTCTTTCAAATAATGATAAATTTGCTCTTTTTAATATATGTACTCCTCATATAGTTCTCTTGTCTACTGCATTGCCTAGAATTTCTAGAACAGCATTAAACGATAGTGATGATAACAAGCACTTTTGACTTGTCCCTTACTTTAATGACATTAGTGCTGTACGAATGTTCCACCACTAAACGTAATGCTGGCTCTTGATTTGAAGGGTGTCTGAGAATTTTTGTGCTTATGTCAAGGGATGAATGTTCAGGGTGCCTGGGTGGCCCAGTCTGTTGAGCGTCTGACTTTGGATTTTAGGTCATGATCCCAGGGTCTTGAGATCGATCCCCCATCCGGCTCCATGCTGAGCGTGGAGCCTGCTAAAGATTCTCTTTCTCTCCCTCTGTTCCTGTCCCCCCTTGCTCACGTGCGCTCTCTCTCTGTCTCGCATTCAGCCCCCCCACAATTTTTTTTTTTTTTACCTTCACCAAATGCTGTTTTGGTTTCTGCCTCAGGATAGTATCTTTTAAAAAATGAGATCTATATATAGAAAGTTTTAAAGTTTATTTTATATCATCTTTCTCAGGCTTTAGTATCAATTTAATTTGCTTCATAAAATTTGTTAAGTTTTTCCATCTTTTGCCATGCTCTGAAACGGGTAAGTTTTTCCATCTTTTGCCATGCTCTGAAACGGTTGAGATGGCATTACATTTTAATCTGAAGAGTTATTTAACAGCACTCTTTTGGATGGGTACCTATCAGCACTTTGTTTCTTTTTTGGCTCTGTTTTTTAGTCTCCATCAGTATGGAGTTGTAATCCATACCTTCTTATAATTTTTTCCTAAATTTTGGTATCCCTTTTTATTTTTCCTCCAAAAGAGCCAGCTTTGGAATTTATCAAGTCTAATATTTTTGTTTTATTTTTTTAATTATTATTATTATTAACTGTTTACTTTTGAGAGAGAGAGAGAGAGAGAGAGAGAGACACGGAGCGTGAGCAGGGGAGGGGCAGAGAGCGAGAGGGAGACACAGAACCTGAAACAGGCTCCAGGATCTGAGCTCTCTCAGCACAAAGCCTGATGCAGGGCTTGAACTGATGGACCATGAGATCATGACCTGAGCCAAAGTCAGATGTCTAACCGACTGAGCCGGTTAGACCGAGGTGCCGCATGTCTAATATTTTTGTTTTCTAATTTATTTTCTAATTTATTAATTTCTTCTTGTACTTTTATTAAAATCTTTGTTATATCTTTGTTAGGTTTGTTTATTGCTTTTATTCTTATTTGAATGATTAATTTATCTGATCAGTAAAAACATTTAGGGCTATATGCATTGAACAGGACAGAGAGGTGGTATTCAGTATTTTTTGCCTTTTGAAACCTGGCAGCTATACCATTTCCTGGCCTCATTCCCTGACATCCTGGTTCCACAGTTCTTTGATTCTCTGAGCTCAGTCCATATCCTTGTCAACTAACTACATGAACCAATAAATTCTTTTAAGTTTTTGCTGGTACTATCTGAAGGATATTTTTAGCTTGGTGTTTATTGACCTGTCATGAAAAAAGCTCTATGTGCCTAAAAAATTATAGTTTTTTGGCCATAACTGAAATCTTGTGTTTTCTTGCTATTTCCTTTTCTTTGTTTTATAGCTTTTTACTGTGTATTGCTCCTCCATAGTAACTTGAAAGTTGTTTAATATATTTTTGGTTCTACAGGTGATTACATGTTTAAGTATGCTTAAACCATATTTCCTCTGCCTGTTGACTCACACTATGAAATATGAGGAGATGTACTTTTTCTCACCCAGCTCAGCCCCCTCTTGTTGGTTTTAATAATACTGCGATATATATCTTCATGATATATTCATTAAGTGAATAAAGCAGAGTACAGTGGAGTATGCAAAACATGCTACCTATTTTTTAACCAAGGAATTGCTCATTTTTATTCATCTTAAAATTGAGATATAATTGACATATAGGGGCTCCTGGTTGGCTGAGTCGATTAAGCATCCAACTCTTGATTTTGGCTCAGGTCATGATCTCATTTTTCGTGGGTTCAAGCCCTGAAATAGGCTCCATGCTGACAGTGCAGAACCTGCTTGTAAATCTGTCTCTCCACGTCTGCCCCTCTCATGTGTGCTCACTCTCTCTCTCTCTCTCTCTCTCTCACACATACACACACACACACACACACACACACACACAAATAAATAAACTTTAAAAAATTGACATCTAACATCTTAGTTTCAGGTGTACAGCATAATGATTAGATATATGTATGTGTATAGCGAAATGATCACTGCAGGAAGTCTTGTTAATCTCCATCACCACACAGAGTTAAATTTTTTTTCTCATGATGAGAACTTTTAAGATTACTACTCTCAGCAATTACGCTATTTTGTAAAACAAGAAAAATAAGAGTATATCACTATTTATTTACCTGTGTGTTTGAAGAGACCCTGGAAGCATACACATGATATTAATGAAAGTGATTACCTGTTGACAGAGGTACGATGAATAACACACTTCATTCTTTGTTTTTTCTATGGTTGGATTTTTGAATCATGAAAACATTCCCTATTCAGAAGAAAAATATATATTTAGAAGGTTCCTAAAAATAGCCAAAAAAATTTACCAATACATACTTTATTTCCCAATAGCTGTAACAATTATATTTTATTCTGTAACCATACTTACCATAGTTATTTAGGTTTAATTCTCTGTTATAATAGATTTAGTGCTCAGTGCCACTCTCTTCCCACTAACCTTTTCTCATTTGTTCTTTGAGTCCTATCTCAGGCTTATATTTCAAATAGATTTTTCAGGGTGAAATCTAATTATTGTATTTCTTTTGCTATATATAGAATTCTTTGTTCACAGCATATTAGTCTCTCTAAGATGGTAGACAGTGTTCTGGTGTCTCCAGTTTCTGAAGTAAAGTATCTGAAGTCAGCCTAATTTCTTTTCCCTGTGGGTGACATGATTCTACTGCCTGGATGCTAGAAGACTTCTTCCTGTATATCTCTGAAAATAGCTTTTACTAAGCAATGTCTTGATGTCGTTCCACTTATAGTAACTTTTCCTGGTATATAATGAATACTTTTTATCTGTATATTTAGGTATTCATTTATATTTTGTTAATGTCTATCTTTGAATAGTTTTGGTTTCAAGTGTTTTTATTGTTTTTATTAAAGTATTTATTGTATACTTATTTTGTACCAGACTCTACAAATCAGTGGGGATAGAGTGGTGAGTAAACAGACATGTTCCCTATCCCTCTGCCCTCATACACATCAGTCAGGCCTAGGGTGGATATAAGTGCGTTTTGTTCATACTCCTGATGGCTCATTACATTGTGTAAAGATTTGTATCTGTCATTCCCACCTAAGATATGAGCTCCCCAAACAGGCACTGTGTCTTATATACTGTTGGACAACCTGACTTATTGGATGGACCTCAGTTAAATGGGTAAATGGCCTGATTTTGTTGAAATTGTATACCCATTCTTTAATTTCCTCTTAGATTTTGCTCTCTGCCCGTTCATATCTTTGTTCTTATCCTCATCTCTTACTTGTAGTGATATTCTTTGCCTTGTACAGTATGCCATCTCCTAAATATTTTTCCCCAACCAATGATCACTTTTCCAACTACTGTATCTTTTATGTCTGTGATATATGTCTGCTTTTTCACTACTGTACCTATAATTCCAGTGCAGCTGTTTCTGAGAACAAGAAACAATGATATTGTTGAAAGGTGAGATTTGTTATATCCATATTCTGAGTACTTGCTGATTTTATTCCTGCCATCTAGTGTCCAGATCAGGATTACAACATGACTTAGGTGTGTCTTGCTTGGTCCTTCCTGTCTGTAGCCAGTGTTTATTTTATTTTATTTTATTATTTTATTTTATTTTATTTATTTTATTTATTTTATTTTATTTTATTTTATTTTAAGTTTATGTATTTATTTCGAGAGAAAGAGAAAGAGACAGGGGAGGGGCAGAGAGAGAGAATCCCAACCAGGCTCTGCACTGTCAGCATGGAGCCTGCCACGGGGCTAGAACTCAACAAGCTGTGAGATCCTGACCTGAGCTGAAATTGAGTCAGATTCTTAACCGATTGAGCCACCCAGGCGCCCCTTTTTATTTTACCCTTAACAACATAATGCCATAAAGGACACAAAACTTCAGCTCTAACCCCTGCCCCATGAGATTGAGAAGTCAATAGAAAAATTTTTTCTTCAAGTTAGAGGGTAAGATATTAGAGGTGAGTGGTTTTATAAAAACATCGTCGTTTGCTATCCCTCTCTGAATATTAGACCTGGAAATGTAATTACATTTAACTGTTTGCAAATGTATTATACCACTAGAGGGTTCATAACTCAATTATCTGTAAAGGAAGAATTAGAAACATTTGAAACTTTTACCAGCTTTCATTTGGAAGCATTAAAGATTTGAAAAAAAGAAACTTGATGTTGAAGTTACTATAGTCCTAAAAAAAAAAAAAAGGCTTATTTTTGATTATATCTTTTATCCTGGAAAGTAACCATCTTACAGGGATTCCAAATATCTATATTCTAGTCGCTGAACTTGTCACCAACGTAGCCAGCCATTTCCCAGAGATTTATAAAGATTGAAAATGCTTTTATCACGCTGGCAAAATATTTCCACATAAATACAAAGGGTGGTATTATTACTGATATTACGTGCATTTTTAAAAATTCTAATTCCCTATCTTTTTCTTCATTCCTTTAGATATAAAGATCAGCTAGAACGTTTCGAAATTGCTTTAAAATTGGGCTTCATTGAAGCTATAAGCAGAGTGTTGACACAAGAAAGTCTTATATGATGCCATTAATCCCACTTTTTATCTGTTAAGGGTGTCTCTTATGAGGTAGTTTGTAGCTTTGTTTTGTCCTCAGAGGAACTGACTGACATGGCCAGGAATAAATTCAAATCTTAGTGATACAGAGTAAATCAAGTCAGTTTGTATCCATGCTGAAAACAACTTCCATTTGGTTCACAGTTAATTTTATTTATTCTTAAGTGCTGTTGATTAAATGAAAATGTTCGTTCATAATGGGAAAGATTGTGTAGAATAAAAGGAAAGTGGACTCAGGAAAGTGATTGTAAATCAAAATATTTTTTTACTTTATTTGAGAGCCTCTCAGGTCTGTAAAGCAAAACTACTTTTGTAATAATACAGTTTGCCTGTTGGCGCTCTCATTCACAAGTTGAATTTTCCAGAGATTATACAATATGTAATGATCTCACCACTCTGACAGCTGAGAACTTGTGCTTTATATTCTTGTGTTTTAAAAATTTCTGAGTTTTATTTTATAATACGGTAAACAGCAATAGATATAACCCACATTGTAGAAGCTCAGTAATTTTTAAGAGTTTGAAGAGAGTCCTAAGACCAAAAAGTTTGTGAAGCACTTCCCTGTGGTTTAGTTAAATCAAATTTGTAAGCTTGCTCCTTCTCATTTCCTGTGTATTGTGTTTTTTCTCTGTTTTGTGTGTTTTGGGTATTTTTTAGGAGCCATAATCAAGATGGCAGTTCAGGAAGTTGGCTCTAAATAGCTCTTGCATAAAGGTAGAAAGCGAGATACAGAGGGCAGAAGAGCCTTTTCTAACAGTATGGGCCAGAATGACTGTTTTAGGATGATGTGTTGTCACCGCTAGCGGGGCTCAAGCATAGATTAGACAGCTGTTACTGAGAATATTTTAAAGCAGATTAATGGTGTTCAGGTGGGAGACTATACTAAAAGGGATCTAATAATGTGAAGCCCCTTTACAAGACACTTGAAATCCTACAGTTTTCTGGCTGAAACCACTTAGGCTGCATATGAGTTCTAGCACTAACAAATAGAGTAGAATTGCTCAGTAAAATTTTTTCCTGTTAACCCTTTTGGAAAATTTAATTACAAAAATGGACTTTTTCGTTTGTTGATTCTATTTATTTTCTTTCTCCCATATAATATGTGATCTGTTTAATCATGCTTACCTTTTTTTTAATGTGTTTTATTTCAGTTGGTCGCATTATGTTTCAGCTCTTCTCAGACATATGTCCAAAAACATGCAAAAACTTCCTTTGCCTATGCTCAGGTAAATGAATTATTAAATTATTAACGATGAGAAGTCATGGCTTATAGTTTTATCTTGCTTAACAGAGTAGATGTTTTCCTTAAAAAGTAATGGGCTGTAAAGTGAGTTTAGCACATTAAAAAACACTATGTTTACTGATAGGAAATCAAGGAAACATTTCTTAAACGGAAGAGAGGACAAAGAAATGGTCTAAAAAGTGAAAAAGAAAGTACTACTGCATGTAATCTCTAAACATTGTAGTTCAAAAACTCTAAATTTCAGTGTTTTGAACAAATTTAGCATTTCAGATTTCACAAGAAATTTAGGATTAGAAGATAGACGAAACGTAATGCAGTTGTTTGTTATTTATAGTTGGGTTTATATTTTTTTAAACTAAAATAGGAAAACATCTATAATGTTAAAATAGCAAATTAAAAAAAATAGCAAATTAAGATTTTTAAGTGCGTGCTTGCATACACTTACATACGTATACAATGTTCGTACCAACTCCTTGACTGCCCTCTTTTGCTGGAAGGATAAGCATTTCTCATCTTGCTTTTCTCTATAGCATCTGGAGTTGCTGCCACACAATTTAACATTTATTTGCTGCTGGATACTTACTTTGGTTCATGTGTACGTTCTGTCCTCCGCCCTGTCTTGTATCTCTTACTGTTCCAGCACACAGGAGGGGTTTCACAAAGGACTAATTGGATGGGGCTTTCCATGGAAAGATACATTTGTAGCTAAACTTCATTTCTTTGTTTTCCAGGAGAGAAAGGCCTTGGGAAAACAACTGGGAAGAAGTTATGTTATAAAGGTTCTACATTCCATCGTGTGGTTAAAAACTTTATGATTCAGGGTGGGGACTTCAGTGAAGGTAGAGCTAAAAGTTATGCTTTTAATAACTCCAACTATCAGTTTCTTATGTATCTTATTATACTGTTAATTGTAAATATTATAGTATGATATAAATATTAAGTGGTCCATGAATAGATGTTGGATGAATGAATGTTGTAGAGCAAGCATGTATGAAAAACAAAATACTAAGCCATTTAATTTTGTTTCTGTGTACTTTTAATAATATTACAGATATTTGGTGAATTCCCTTAAAATGAATGCCAAGTACTGTGTATTGTTTTTATTCTTTCCGAATTTTGTTGGTTTGATTACTTTTTGAAATAAATGGATTATGGAGATTTTTTTTTATTTTTTTAAATTTATTTTTGAGGGAGAGAGAGAGACAGAGCACGAGCAGGGGAGGGGCAGAGAGAGGGAGACACAGAATGTGAAGCCGGCTCCAGGCTCTGAGCTGTCAGCACTTTGCCGGGGCTTGAACTCATTAACCACGAGATCATGAGCTGAGCCAAAGTTGGGTGCTCAACTGGCTGAGCCACCCAGGCGCCCCTGGAGATGATTTTTAATAATATTTATTATAACAGCATTGGACTTTTTTGCATTTATATTTAAAGATGAGGTTAATTGAGAATTTGTAGAATTTTGATTGTAGCCGCTACAAGTTGTTAGCTTCTTTAGCAAATTGAAAGCATAAAAAGTAATTTGTATGTATTAGTATATTTTAAATTATCATTATAACTTAATATAGGTCATTATTTGCAGGTAATGGAAAAGGTGGAGAATCAATTTATGGTGGATATTTTAAAGGTAAGGCTTAATATTTTATGGTCTTTTGTTTCAGTTCTGATATTAAAGCAAATCTGATCATGTACTTTTAATGAGGAGAGGTTTACTTATAGTTCACTTTTTGCATGAAACTAATGCTGCATGAAAATACTTTATTTGCATGAACTTGGGGATAAATTATATTGTAATATGTAACTTTTAATTGACAAGATTAATTAAGGCTAACTTTATGGTTAAACATGACTTTCAGCATGGAGGTTAGGCAACTATATACATGAAAACTCCTATCTTCCTGCCTAAAACTGTCAACATATTCTTTTGTTTATAGAGAATGTGGTCTTTTGCAAAATGAAAAGGTAAGAGAACGAAGCTCAGTAACACAAACTCCAATTCTGTTCCCTTGCACCCTTCCTAATAAATTTATGGACAGCCTGGGTCAGGTTGTGGCTGGATTTCTTATATTGCTTGAAGACTTGGAAAATTCTGTGTACTGTTTCATACATGCATCTGTATCTTTTTTCTTTTCACAATCGGTTATTAATTCTACATCAGGGGAAAAAATCTAGTTGTGTTTTTTTTTCCCCTTAAACCAAACAATTTCTTTGAATAAAAGTTGGTATTTCCTGCTTTCTCAAAGGTTTGTATGTTTTCTTTTGTATACTAGAACTATATGATTGTATTTTATTCCTACAGTAGTAGTATTTGCTAAGTCTAATATTGCATTTGCCCCAAAAAGCCTTAGAAAAGTCAGTTGCAGAGATTTATAATGGGATCCAATCTGATTAGATTTTAATGCCATGGTAGCTTCAGTGTTATAATAGTCTCTTATATTTCTTTTGGGGGAAAATGGATTACTACTCTTTTTCAGAAGCCTGTTCCCAAGGTAATCATTTTTTTAAAGTTTTCTATGTTTCTGTTTGTTCTAAAGAAAGATTTGTTTGTATGAATGTTAAAAGGAAATTTAAATTAGTTTTCAAGATATTTCTGCTGGAATTAAAATCCTCTGAGTGATCCTTATGACAGTTTTTCCTCTGAACCAGTAGGAAGCACTCATTAGCTGGTTCTGTCAGCTCGTAGCAATTTGAGACTAATGTTGTAGGCCGCTTGAATGTGGTTGTTCCCTGCGGCAGATACTTATGTATCGTAAATTATATTTTGCCCTTTAAGTTTTTGTTTTTATAGGATTTTCTACCTTAGCTAATTTTTTATCCTATTGTTAGGAATCTATATACTTGATTTAATTTAGGCATATCCTTACAACTTAATTTATGTAATTTTTTGGTTTTTGCTCTCATAGTCTAGCTTTAGTACAGTTGAGTGATAAATTTACTATATAGAAATTAAGCACATAAGATTATTAAACTTCTCCCATGTTTAGCACATTACATAGGATAATTGGATATTTGAAGGAAATGAGCTTTACTGTAAAGATTTTTCTAAAATTTTCTTTACTAGTTTTCCCTGAAAGTAATAGTTTGCATATCATTTAGCCAAAGTATGTTACTACTAAAAGTGACTATTCTAAGGCTGTTTGTATCAAGTATTAAATATATGTTCTTTTCCTCAAGGCTTTAAGTAGTATCTGGGATCTTTTTATGCTTTTGTTTTTTGATTAGTTAAAAAATTTTTTTTCTAAATATTCAGACAAGTATCTGTACTGACCAGAAGAGGAATTTCATCCTTTGCTTTCTATTTGTTACTGTGAACATTACACTTTAAAAGTGGCTTATAATTGGAGACTGACGAATTTGTGTTTTCTTCAAACAGATGAAAACTTTATTCTCAAACATGACAGAGCGTTCCTTTTGTCAATGGCAAATCGAGGGAAACATACCAATGGTTCCCAGTTTTTCATGTGAGTAGGCATAATTCAGAGATGAGCTTTTCTTAAACAGAGAAGCGCTGTTCATGAGAAAGATGGTGTAGTTAAACCACGTTTAATGCTAGAATTCTGTCAACTTGGGCGTTATTATTAATTTCTAATGTTATAGTAACTGGTAAGCTCTAACAGCTGCCTCAGCTTTCATCGTATATCCTGCATTTGAAGAAAGGTACTTATAAGATGTAACTTGAAGATGTACATTATTTTCAAAATATGTTGTCATCTTGAGAAACTGGCTTCTACTTAGCAAATTTGGGGGCTCAGTTTGCTAAAACTAGATTGGAACATAAACTATTGATCAACATTTAAAAAATTGTTCACAGACTAGGAGTAGATGTACTCTTGGCCTGGAAGGTAGTTGTTTTGAGTAAACCATTTTATGGTGGCTTTTTTTTCTCTTAACGATGCTCTTTGAGTTCATTTGAAAGAGGTGCCATTATTTCTGATACTGTATAGAGATGAGTTGATTTGCTGTTGCATCAGCATTGTAAAAATCTTAAATCTTTTGATATCTCTATGCATAATTGAATTAACCCAATATTGCTATCATTTCCACCAAAATTTATGAGATTATCACTCAGGAAACTTCCGAATGCTGAATTCGCTTTTTCAAACAACTTTTCACGTAGGTACATGCACAACCAAAACCTTACTTACTTCTCATCTGAAAGAACTTTGGCATACTTGTAGTGATATATTCTTATCTAAAGCTGCTCTAAAACCTATGTTTATTATAATCCCATGATATAAAATATGAAAGATAATTGACTAGCATGAAGTTCAATGCTTTTGATTGGAAGTAAATCTCAAGTTGTGCTATCTATGTTGGAGAAATATTTTATTCACAGTTTACCAGAAAAAAAGTTTTTGTCATCTTTCTGAATGGATGAGTATGAATGGCGCTTCCCTGTCTTTGAAGGAGTAAATTATTCATGTAAAATAAATCTCACATTTTAAAGTTGTCTGCAAAATAGATTTCCAACATGATCTGATAAAAGTTCAGATAAGGGGCATTCTGTTTCTAAGAATGTCCTAAAAATGGAAAGGTGATGGAAGATGACATTGGTTGGAGCTGTGCAGGAAAAAGGAGGACCAAAAACATTTGTTCCTAGATCATGTTTTGATCCCATAGAGCAGTAGTTACTAAGACTTCTCTACTTGAGCATGTTTCTATCCTTAACCTTCTTAAGGGCCAAAAAAAAGTGGGAAATATTTGAAAAACTTCTTTTATAGTAATTTAATAAAAACTGTTTACTCTCTGATTGAGGTTTCCCATTTTCCATTTTTAAGCTTATCTGAACTGTGAACATGATCAACTAATGATTTCATTGGTCAAGAAGCTACCATCTGAGGGCTCTAAAGTTTCTTTTAGATTTCCTTTTTTATATCGGTACACGAAAATTGATCAGGCAGCACCAGCCTCTTCCCTTTGCTACATACCAGTCAGCTTGTGCACAGAATGTAAAAGCCGATGCAGGCACATATATTAATTAAAACCCAGTGTCTGAGGTTCTCCCTTTAAAAAATATAGAGTGTTTTGTTTCTGTGTTTAGTAATTCCTTAAGTCCTTTCTAAGAATGCTTAGTATCAAACAGTATTAAGGCCATTGCTCTTTCTACCCAGTTTAATTTTACATTGGACTGCTATTTTTGACAAGGAATGCCAAATGAAAGTTTTAACATCCGTGAATTAGGATTAAAATTTTTAAGCTTCTTTTCATAATTAACTGTAGATGGCAGTAAAATCACTGTGAATTTGTGTTGAAAGAAAAATTTCTACTTTTAGTTTGAAATTGACTTGTGGGGATGAGTTTGCAGTTAAAAGCAATCTTGGAAGCAGTTTAGTGTTTTTGCACATACAAAAAAAAAATCCTTACCTTTTTTTTAAAAGATTTTTGTGGCATGTGCTTTTTTATGCTGGCTAAAACTACCAGTTCCCCGTGGGTTGAAGGATAAAATAAAACTAACATTCACTTTTCTAATCAAAACACTTCTTTGCTTTTCTAAAAAGGGAAAATGGAGATAATGGCCCATAAAAGAGAAATCTTTGAAAATCTCTGTCTTGCAAGCCCAAATCCTTTTGGAGTTGGAAGTAGTAAAAAAAAAAGAAAAAGAAAAAAAGTAGAATGTATTATCTTAAAGTTGTGTAAACAATCACTCTAAAAGTTGGGGCTGCTGAGGGTTGTCGGTCCCTGCATCCCTCCCTCTCACCACAGCTCTGCCCTTGGCACCTGGAGCAGCTCAGCTCGTCTGCATTCCGAACAAGAAAGGGGGGTGTGAGAATGGGTGGTAAAATGCCAACAGCTCCCTTACAGTTAGTTTCATAGGCTTACTAAGGACTTTTAATGCATCCTTGCAAAATTGATTTGTAGCTCATATTTTAAATCTATTTTGTAATTCCTAAGGAGTAAGTTTGGTGCTGTTAGTGTGAATATTTGCAAATGTTCCTCAAAGATTCTTGTGCTTTGTGCAGTAACTATGGTCTTTATTATTTAAAACCTCCCCTTCCTAAGGCATACATCATTTTTGTTAAACATGATTGCGCATATATTGCTTCCTTTGGATGGAACAATTATGTATCTCATAAAATTCACATTTTCTTCTATAAAGCTATTTGTGATTTTTGCAGTTACTGCCTATGTCTACTACTGTGTTAGTCACAAAGATTTTGCTTTGGGGGGTCTAAATAGAAGAAAACTGGTTCTTTTTGGAATAATACTGCTCAAGAAACATGGAAGAGATGATGTATAGCACTGTCCCCATGAATCACTAAGGAAATAATGGTTTGATCATGTCGAAGTATTTTTGAAGAAATTCAAAGACCTGGGACCAAAGTAGTAACCAGGTTAACTCAGTATTTAGTCATTTTGTCCTTTTTATTATTTATTTGTTGAAGCCAAACACTAGAAAGAAACCATAATAAAAGCTATAGAATTAGGAAGTTTTAGAGGAGAAAAGGATGTGATCATCTAGACCAACATTTTCCTTGTTTGTATAATGCTAAGATAGAATGGCACACAGGGAGACATTTTTCTTTTCCTTTGGCTGTTAGTAATAACAGTCTCCTGATTGTGCTCTAATTTTCATTGTTTTTGTATATATTCATTGAAAAGATAAGGTATTGCATGAAAGTAGTCATTAAAAAGATTAATTAGATGGTTTATAGCTGTGTATTAAGTAACTATTTTTCTGGGTTAGAGCCACTAAACTAACAGGAAGCCTTTGTTTTAGTTTTATTTGCTATTCACCTTGAGTTAGTTTTGTCTTTCCTTTTGGTTTATAAAGGATCTACCCCATTCTCATAGGTAAAGTAAACATTTCGGCCTGAAAATGTGGACATAAAAGGCAGGAAGTGTTTGTAGGTCAATCCTAAGTTTCTGAATGTGTGGAATGATTTCTTTGTAAACATTGTCTTGCCTAAAGGCAATAGTTTGCTAATTGCCTAATTTTCATCAGTCTGAAAGGTGCTGCAAAGAAAAAGAAACTTCGGGCTCATTTGTCTAAATTAGGCAGCAGTCTTCATCAGCTGTGGGTAGAATGATGGCATGGTGGTTACACTGGTCTCCCTTTGCTTAGTCTATGGGACCTTATGTACAGCTGTGGAGTAGGAAGACCTACAGAGCTCTGGAGAACTGTCTTTGTCACTGGCCACTGTCATCGGTCATGATAATTATAAAAAGTTAAGGAAACAAGATAATGTAGGAAAGTCAAACTTGAAACAAAAAGCCCTATATTTTAACAGGCATAAATAAGACTCTGGGAAGACAACATAAAGAAGTTCTAGGATGTGTTCTAACTAGACTTGGCAGGAGGCTGCTCATCTCCATAGGAGATAAGTGCTGGTCATTCCAGAGAAGAGCAAGGGAAGCTGAGGGTGGTTTGTTGTTAAGCGGTTTATAAAACTATGTGGAGATTTTGGGTAGCAAAAGTAAATTTGTGCAGAAATGCTTTTTCCCTCTACATATTCATGAATTTGTGTGAGAAGAAATGCTAGTAAGTGTTAATAACCTGGGCGCTTCTGGTTTTCCTTCCTTTTGTGGGGGGTGATATCTTCATGTGTAAAATGCAAGGTTTTTCATCAACAAAGATGTTGATGAAACTTTACCTTAAACCAAAGTTCTTTGAATATGAAGTGTCATCTGTAACATCCAGTCTTACTATTACTTAGTGTTTATGTGACATATGTGTTAGCAACCTGGAAGGAATTTTGTATCTAGTAGTGTTTGATGTGTATTATGTTAACCTGAGTGCTGAACTTTTGAAAGCTCTCCGTTTGGTGATTTTTGGAACACACAGGAAGAGCTCTGTAACATGGCTTGGTTAGTTTCCACGGCCCTTGTCACTCAATATAATTTGGTGCCTCTTCCATGATTGGTAGTTTCACAAGTTGAAGGGAGAAATTGCATGTGAGAAGCTACATTAGACAGAAATAGGTTATTTTTATTTCCATACCACTTTACACTTGGAGTCACTTTTTCTTTTTAAAACATCCATTGAAAACACCACATTAATTTGAAGCATTATATTCTTTTTTTAACAGTAGTTCATGTGTCAGTGCCTTTATAAGAAATTCAAGCTTATTTTTTAAATATTTCAAGATTTAATATGTCCAAAACCTTTATAAAGAATTTTGTCCACTATGTATAATGTGGGTTTTGGTCTGATTATAGTAGAAATGTTTAAAGTTTAATAGAGTTACAATTGGTTGGACTGTGTATTTTTTGAAAAAAGAATTTTTTCTACAATGGGAAAGTCAGAGATTAGGCAGGAAAAGCAAGTATCATGGCCGGAATTTGACAGCATACTCTTACACTTTCACCTCTTTTGTCTTTTTATCCTTTGAGAAGATCCTTAAAAGTCTAGTTATGCTGCTTTATTATTTTATTATTATTATTTTTGGGGACTTAACTAGGAAGTGTATGTAAAGATAGTGAACAGAAACTACAATCCAAACTTTGCTCATTTACTCCTGATAGTGGTCTTTTGTGATGTGTGATGAAACAGATTTCAAATGCAGAAACATGAAAGATTGTTTAACTACTTGAAAAGAATTACTGAAAAAAGTTCCCTGAAATTTTGTGCTGAATTCTCTTAACTCCGTTCTTTTCATTGAAGTTTTTGCTTTCCACTGGTAGTAACTGCCCGGGGCATTCAGATTTTTCGATTTGTATACTCAGGATACATTATTCTGGTTTGTAGGATTTGCAAAGCGAAATAGAATGCTTTGTTATTCACACTCTAGTATTAAAATATTAAGACTCCAAGCAGATAGATTCCTATTTTAACCACAGTGTTTTTCTTAAGCACAGTTCATCTCTATGTACATATCTTATGTGAAAGAAAATTTAGAGCCCTCCATTTTTAAAAAGCTTTTTTGCTTTGCATAAAACTTGAAAATACTTAATTTCAAAGTTATATTGATATTAAAACGTAGAATCAGTCTTGTCTTAAAAGTGTATTACAATTTATTTCTTGCCATTTTTGTGTAAAATTTACAGAAAGAGTGTTACACCGTGCGCTCCAAAGGTAATGTCTCATTACTCTAAGGCTCTCTTTTTCTTTCTTTGCCTTTATCTCTTTAATCCTATTGTTATGTGCATTGAACCATTTTAAGAAAAACTTTCTGCTTGATTTATGGCAGCAATACATGTAAAACAAGTGTGTTTTATTGTTCATGGTTAATCCTGGGAAGTGTGTTTTAATTTCAGTGGCTTGTTTCCACCATTTTCCACACCTCTTCTGGGGGAGGGTGGGGAAGAGGGTATATTGTATAAAATGGTTTAGATTTCATTTCGGTACAGAACTGTTAATTTCCGTATAAGGTGAAAAGATTCTTTGATAATGGTATAAAAATGTAGATTGTTTTCTGGAGTAATAGTGACACTTCTTGATTTTTAGGATTTACAAAGTTTAAACGAATCCTTATGCATATATTTTTAAAGTATATTCAGGGGGTGGATGAAACTGGAAAAATCAGTGTCTGAGTGACAGGAGAAAATGGAAATGTGAAAATATTGAAAGCTTTTATAATTTGAAATGTTCTTTTTCTTTTAGGTATGTTTTCCCCCTATAAGCATGTGTAAACTTACATATGTATGATAATCTCTGGCCTTCAAGGCCTGAGCTTAGTGAGTGTATGTCCCCACTGCATGGCCCTTTACAACTGTATAGTTTTGAAGGATCAGTACGATTAAGAGTTGGTGGGATGACATCTCTTTGTCCGGTTGAGTAGTATTGAGTAGCTTGGACTGAGCGTATCCTTTCTCCCTGCCCATTTGGCAGTGTCCTCTGTTTTTCCATGTCTGTTGTCAGCCCAGTGCCAGTATGCCTGCTTCACACTGTTATTTCTACTCCTGGAATGTAGGCTGAGAACCCCAAAGGGCTTCTTTGTTCAGATACTTTTAGTATTAATATGTAGTCTAACCCAGTTAAAGCATAAATTTGTATTTCTGCATCCCGAACTACAGATGCAAGTGATGGACTTAATTATTCACACCAGTTTAGGCACAGCAAGCAGGCCAGCTGAAGTTTGTCCTTAAGATAATTGTTGTTGTCTTCATTTGTCTTCTTCACTAATTACAATAAAGGACCAAGTTTCTTCGTCCTCAGTTTTCACGTGAATTCAAAACAAAACTCAAATCTGTCATGAAGGTAGCTATCCCATCTTCAAATTGAGTCTCAAGTCGAATGTTGCTACATCACTGCAGTTAGCTGGATTGTTTTCATCTCACCACGTGCTCGAAAGTTTTGCCATCATGTAGTTTTTTTTACAGGACTCCTATTAGCCAGCGTAGCAAATTGAATGGGTTTTGTGTGTTTTAGGAAAATCTGTAGGCTTCTCCCTAGTACCAGAAGATTCAAGAGTTGTGAGACAAAGGATCAAGGAAGGAGGAGGAATATATCTAATTAATAAACCACTCCTTGTTTTCACTGCTGCATATTTGAAATTTATCCCTTACACCATAAGAACTATTTTTACCTTTAAAAATTTTACCTCTTATATCTTTCATACAGTGGAATCATTGTCTAGCGTGTATACTAATATCTTCCTATCATTAGTGTGCTTTGCTAAAGTTCTATATTTGTGGGAAGCGCATTTCCATCTTAAAGTTACTATCCAAAATGGTTTCTGGATTCTGGTTTAATTATTTAATTATTAGGTCCTCACCAGCTTGCTAGATTTTCTCTTTTTCTTTCTTCTGTTTTTACTCATTTTTACCATTATATTGGCTTGAATTACCACTTCTCAGTCTTCTAAGGAGAGATTGAGACTTCGTGGTTTTAAAATTCAAGATTGCTTTTAAAATTCTGGAACTTCCTAAATTGACAATTTTTAAAAATTCTGTAGTGCTTTTTCAGAACTGAATATTCTTAATGTAAGTATAAATGCTATCATTCCTTGTAGAGTAATGATTTTTAACATTGCTGTGAAGGTTAAACATTGTGTTTTGTTGACTTACATGTCTTAGAATTGCCTTAAAATGAATACAGAAATTGATATGGGAGCTTCTAGTACAGTTAACTGCTTTAACATGGCCTCATATCCAGTGTCCTTTATCAAATTTTTCTATTTCTCATTCTATTATAAACAAAGATTTTTGTGGCTTTTGAATTTTTTCACTGCAGTTCACATACTGTGGAAATTTGTGAAAATGCTATGGGAAAACCAGTTTCTGTTCAAAATCTCCTAACCAAATAAACCCCATAGGCTTCCCAAGAGTGATTCTCTGCCAGTTTGTGACTAGAAGAAGCTGGTTGGGCATTTTCTGGGCCATGGAAATTTAAGCTGTTGCATTTTCAGAGTTGCTGTGAGAGTGGCAGAACTTCACCTTAGGTGGGAGGGAAGGAAGTTCTGAAAACAGGACTGCCAAGGCCTACCTCCATCTGCCTTCCTAAAAGATGCAGACTGACTCAGTATGAGAAGTAACAAATAGAAGAACTCATTTAAGTGTGGGGGACAAGTGTTGATCACATTTTTCTTTCCTTAGGGCAGATGATAGTGCTTTTTATTCTCTTTAATTATCTTGATGAATTTTGAGTTTGTTTTTGCTTTGTTGTTTTGGATTCGAGAGTAACTTTAATTTTATTGTGTATTTATGCTTTACATTTCAAACCTGCTTCATATGTTATGTATAGGTATAGTCTTCATATTGGAGAAATATATACAACTTTGTAATTATAATCTTGAGGTTTTTTTTTTAACCAGTAAAATGGCTACTATTGCTGTTAGTAAGGTTTTTAATAAGGTGTGTATCATGTTTAACGTTTTCTCCTATCTTTTTATCTTTACTTCTTTGTTCTCTACATGCTGTGCTTTAAACCCTTCTGCTCTGTTCACCTGAACACCTGGTTTTTGCCATCTTTGTGTTGATGTTTACGCAGTACCACCAAACCTGCCCCACACTTGGATGGGTAAGAGTTACATTTTATTACCTTAGGGAGTTGTTTGGGTGGCCAGTCCACTATAGATTGGACCATGGATGAACCTCTAGGGGGTGCTCTTGATCTCTGAGCTAATCTCTCACAGCCTTAAGGATTACAGGTTAGTCTTGAGACCTTGTCTTGTCATGTCACTGAATCTGGGCCCACGGATAGACTTCTCAGCCATGCTGTCTTGAGTGACCCTGTAGCAGTGGTTTCTGAGTATCGAGTATGATCTGACTGTTCTCAGATTCTTCATCATAATATAGTTAAGAAATACTGTTTTAAGCAGAAAATGAAAGCCCAGTTTGAGTCGTGTTTTTATTTTTTCCTTTTTATGAAGCAGATGTCAAGTTCTAATTCCCTTCTAGTTGCTTCATTCCTCAAACACTCTGCTTTTATATTTAGGTCTGTAGACATGTCATTTATAACAGTTGTCTTGATTACTGATTATGGCTTAATTGTCATCAAACCAATTCTTTCTTGAATTTGTATTGTGACAGGGTGCATGTTGTCTTTGGATTGGTTATTTCTGGTTTTGAAGTAATTGAACAGATTGAAAATCTGAAAACCGATGCTGCAAGCAGACCGTATGCAGATGTGCGAGTTATTGACTGTGGGGTGCTTGCTACAAAATCAACAAAAGATGGTAAGAGTTTTGGGGCAGTGGAGAGGAGCTAGGATACTGGTAAAACATGGCAAAGATTATAGCTTAAAGATACCTCCTGAACTTTAGTAGTGGAAAAAAACCATTTGAGTAGTACCTACAGCAATAACCCTGATGCCTCTGTATCATACCTTATATTCAAGCCATCAACAAATCTTATCAAATCTTACTTCTCTTTACTTCCCGTGTTATCAGTCTTGTCCAAACCACCACTGTCTCTTACTTGGATTATTGCAGTAGCCTCGTAACTATTCAGTTTGCCTCTGTCCTTCTTATAATCTCTTCTTAGCAGCAGTAAATGCCTAACTGGTCTCCTTGCTTGGACTCTTGACTCTCTGTAGTCTGTTAACAGCAACCAGAGTGATTTTCTCCGAGAGCTCCCTTCTCAATCAGCCAAAGCTAAAGTCTTTACTTGATTTGTAAGGCAGTCCGTTCTTTTCTTCTCTTACCTCTTCCCCCTCATTCATTGTCCTCCCAGCCATGTTGACCTTTACCCAGACATGCCAAGCACAGGGACTTTGTGCTGGCTGTCCGTTCTTTCTGGAACACTCTCCATCCAGATATCTGCATGACCCCTAACCTCACTTCCTTCAAGTCTCTGTTTGAATGTTATCTTAAATTACTGCCCATCTCTCCCTATTCCCTTTACCCTGCTTTTTTGTGTTTATGTTCTAGCACTTCTCGTTTGTCGTATTATGCAGTGATTTACTTCTTTTCCTATCTGATCCAACTAGAATATTGATTCATAAGGGCAGTGGCTTTGTTACCTTACAGTCTCACCAGCAAATTGTATTACCAACAAACGTTGATATAAAGAACGTTTACTTAAATTTTGTCTTTAGTTTGCTGTTTATAAAGCATGTTTTATGTTACTATTTTTTACTCTGAAAGGTAGGCACTAAAATCCAGTACTAATATTTTTGTTAATATTTCTTAAAAGTTTTTGAGAAAAAAAGGAAGAAACCAACTCATTCAGAAGACTCGGATTCCTCTTCCAATTCCTCTTCCTCTTCAGAATCTTCTTCAGAAAGTGAAATTGAACATGTGAGAAGCAGAAAGAGGAAACATAAGAGGAGGCCAAAAGTTAAGCATTCTAAAAAGAGGCGCAAGGAAGCAAGCAGTTCAGAAGAGCCAAGGAGCAAACATGTAATGAGCCCAAAAGGGTAAGTGTGAAATGCCAGCGTACTCTTTTTTTTTTTTGTTTTTTGTTTTTTATGTTTTTAATTTATTTTTGAAAGACAGAGAGAGACAGCGTGAACAGGGGAGGGTCAGAGAGAGAGGGAGACACAGAATCTGAAGCAGGCTCCAGGCTCCGAGCTGTGAGCACAGAGCCCGACGCGGGGCTCGAACCCACGAACCATGAGATCATGACCTGAGCTGAAGTCAGACGCTTAACCGACTGAGCCACCCAGGCGCCCCAAGCGTACTCTTAACCTAACGCACAGACACCCTGGAATGGGGAAAGTGTATGCAGTTCTGTACACTTCGTTTTACTACCTATTGTTGAAAAAGGATAGCATTCTTATTTTTTACTTTAATTTGAAATCTGACAAATCTAGGGGTGGCACAGATATTTCATATCAAAGGTTTATGTGTTTGCAGGTGACAAAAAATTCCTGAAACTCTTATAAGAAAAACGGATCATTTGACAGTTTCATACCAGAATTTTAGTACTGTGGCTTTTTCATTCCATTGATGTTTTATATGTTCTTTGTGAAAATTGTACAAACCTTTTGAGTGAGATTTGTGAGTTATCAATAGTTTTGCTGTTGTTTGATAATTAAAAAAATTTTTTTGAGTTTATTTTGAGAGAGAGAGAGAGAGAAAGAGCGCACATGCATGTGTCAGCAGGGAAGGGGCAGAGAGAGAGGATGGGAGAGAGAATCTCAAGCAGGTTCCTTGCTGTCAGCACAGCCCAACGTGGGGCTCAAACTCACGAACTATGAAATCGTGACCTGAGCCAAAATCAAGAGTCAGACGCTTAATCAGCTGAGCCACTCAGGCGCCCCGCTATTTTTTAATTATTAATTATTATATATTATTATTTAATATTGTGAAATGCAAACATTGCACATTTTAATTGGTGTCTTGATTTGTTCTAAGTTACTCTGAGAGGAGTGATACCAATGAAAAAAGGTCAGTTGATTCAAATGCTAAAAGGGAAAAGCCTGTTGTCCGACCAGAAGAGATACCTCCAGTTCCGGAGAACCGATTTTTACTGAGAAGAGATATGCCTCTTATCACAGTGGAACCTGAACCGTAAGTAGGGTGATTAAATCTGTGTTTTCATTTCTGTGAATGATAATTCCATTAGCTCATTGCAATTCCACACTCATTTATTGAGCATGACCCATAGTCAGAGCTCTTTGAACGACACTGTGGGAGATGCCAGGTGAATGAATGACATGTACCCTGGCTTTCAGAACTCACATTCTACTCACAGGGAAAGGGGGCTGGTCAAGTGAGTCAGGGGAGAAGTTCTTACGGGAGGTCTGGAAAGATTTCATTACTAATTTTTTTTCCTTGACTTTGCATTAGAGGTGAGATTTGGTTGTCAGAACAGACGGTTAGTTGAACTCTTTGGATCCGCTTGAATGATAAAACATGTTCCAATTTGAATAGTGTAAAATTAATTGCATGGTGATTGGGGATATAATTTATATCATAAATATGTGACTCTTGCAACTTGCTCAGTGATAACTTCTCTGCATTGGAAAAGGTAATGTGTAGTTTTAGATTTGGTCTCAAAAAATAGTATATTTTGTGTGTTAACTCAAGTTTAGAATTATTAGAAGAAATGTTGTTTGAACAGAAATGCCATAACGTGGCTGGTGTAATTGGTAAGAGTTACAGTGAAGGTTAAGAGGTTATGCGCATGTTCCTGTTCACAATCCAGTCTCCACATAAGGTTACCATTTAATTCATAAATATTTTTAAAGCCTAGTATTGTCTTGCTTTTGAAAGCTGTTATAAGATGGGATACATCTTAGAATTAATGCCTGGTGTTTTCATTTTTAAAAACTCTGGCTGTTAATAAATTTTAGTGAGATCCCTCTTAAAATACAAGACACCAAGTTCATTGATGAAATCTCTTTGACTTTCGGAAAGTAGGAAACTGGAAAGGTCAGTTTCTCTGTCATGTGGCAGGTATTGGCAAACTATGGTCCTTGGGCCAAATTTGGCCTGTTGGCTATTTTTGTACAGCCCATGAGCTAAAACAATGGTTTTCACATGTTTAAATGTTTGTAGGAAAAATAAAATGGAGAGTAATGTTTTGTGACGTGAAAATTATATGAAACTCAAATTTCAGTGTCCATAAATAAAATGTTACTGGAACACAGCCACCTCCATTTGCGCACGGTAAGAGAATAAGCAAGGGCTATTTCTGTGCTACAACAGCAGAGTTGAGTAGCCGTAGCAGAGTTTGTATGTGGCACTCTGTTGCCTTACACTGCTGCACAGTGCACTGCCCATCACAGTGATGCTGGTAGGACTCTACGTATTTCAAGTGCTACACATATAACCCATCTATGTGAAAAGATACTTTTTTTTTTTTAAAGACACATTTATTCAGCATCATGATCAGACTATTACATTTAGCAATCAACAGCATGGGTGCAAAAAAAAAATCTACATTAAAACCCTTTGTTGGAATGCTTTACACTTTCCACAGAACAGAAACTAAAATAACCTGTTATACAATTAGTCACAAATACAGTCCTCGAGTTTTTTGCCCATACACATGAGTATTGTCTAAAACATGTCTTCTTTGTAG